>OY757189.1:34126761-34788798 GCA_963583895.1 Melanophora roralis | reverse complement strand
ATAGTATAGTATAGTATAGTATAGTATAGTATAGTATAGTATAGTATAGTATAGTATAGTATAGTATAGTATAGTATAGTATAGTATAGTATAGTATAGTATAGTATAGTATAGTATAGTATAGTATAGTATAGTATAGTATAGTATAGTATAGTATAGTATAGTATAGTATAGTATAGTATAGTATAGTATAGTATAGTATAGTATAGTATAGTATAGTATAGTATAGTATAGTATAGTATAGTATAGTATAGTATAGTATAGTATAGTATAGTATAGTATAGTATAGTATAGTATAGTATAGTATAGTATAGTATAGTATAGTATAGTATAGTATAGTATAGTATAGTATAGTATAGTATAGTAAGTATAGTATAGTATAGTATAGTATAGTATAGTATAGTATAGTATAGTATAGTATAGTATAGTATAGTATAGTATAGTATAGTATAGTATAGTATAGTATAGTATAGTATAGTATAGTATAGTATAGTATAGTATAGTATAGTATAGTATAGTATAGTATAGTATAGTATAGTATAGTATAGTATAGTATAGTATAGTATAGTATAGTATAGTATAGTATAGTATAGTATAGTATAGTATAGTATAGTATAGTATAGTATAGTATAGTATAGTATAGTATAGTATAGTATAGTATAGTATAGTATAGTATAGTATAGTATAGTATAGTATAGTATAGTATAGTATAGTATAGTATAGTATAGTATAGTATAGTATAGTATAGTATAGTATAGTATAGTATAGTATAGTATAGTATAGTATAGTATAGTATAGTATAGTATAGTATAGTATAGTATAGTATAGTATAGTATAGTATAGTATAGTATAGTATAGTATAGTATAGTATAGTATAGTATAGTATAGTATAGTATAGTATAGTATAGTATAGTATAGTATAGTATAGTATAGTATAGTATAGTATAGTATAGTATAGTATAGTATAGTATAGTATAGTATAGTATAGTATAGTATAGTATAGTATAGTATAGTATAGTATAGTATAGTATAGTATAGTATAGTATAGTATAGTATAGTATAGTATAGTATAGTATAGTATAGTATAGTATAGTATAGTATAGTATAGTATAGTATAGTATAGTATAGTATAGTATAGTATAGTATAGTATAGTATAGTATAGTATAGTATAGTATAGTATAGTATAGTATAGTATAGTATAGTATAGTATAGTATAGTATAGTATAGTATAGTATAGTATAGTATAGTATAGTATAGTATAGTATAGTATAGTATAGTATAGTATAGTATAGTATAGTATAGTATAGTATAGTATAGTATAGTATAGTATAGTATAGTATAGTATAGTATAGTATAGTATAGTATAGTATAGTATAGTATAGTATAGTATAGTATAGTATAGTATAGTATAGTATAGTATAGTATAGTATAGTATAGTATAGTATAGTATAGTATAGTATAGTATAGTATAGTATAGTATAGTATAGTATAGTATAGTATAGTATAGTATAGTATAGTATAGTATAGTATAGTATAGTATAGTATAGTATAGTATAGTATAGTATAGTATAGTATAGTATAGTATAGTATAGTATAGTATAGTATAGTATAGTATAGTATAGTATAGTATAGTATAGTATAGTATAGTATAGTATAGTATAGTATAGTATAGTATAGTATAGTATAGTATAGTATAGTATAGTATAGTATAGTATAGTATAGTATAGTATAGTATAGTATAGTATAGTATAGTATAGTATAGTATAGTATAGTATAGTATAGTATAGTATAGTATAGTATAGTATAGTATAGTATAGTATAGTATAGTATAGTATAGTATAGTATAGTATAGTATAGTATAGTATAGTATAGTATAGTATAGTATAGTATAGTATAGTATAGTATAGTATAGTATAGTATAGTATAGTATAGTATAGTATAGTATAGTATCAAGAATGATAGACTATTAGAGATTGCGACTTGCGCATGTTTGCCTCTCTGATGACGTAGTTTAACCCATGCAAGGGTTGCCTATTCTTTGTATTTTTAAATCATTTAGGGCTTTATTTGTATTGAAAACTTTAATTTGCATGACTAATATTAATGGTCCAAATGAGAATATTTTAAATTTGAAATATCAATATGAGCGTAATAAGTTTAAATGCGTTAATTTTAATGAACTAAGGATGTATGCATGCATATCTATATAGGTATAATGGATATAATATATGTATTTGGAACCAATTAACAATATATTAAGCTGAAGATACCCCAGAAATTAAGATAACACATTCCCGAAGCCGGTGTCAACCTGGCTACTTACTCAATATTGAATTTATAAAAAGCCCTTTTGGAAGCCAAGAACAAATGTTCGATATAATAGTTTTGTTCATTTTTTGCTGTAAATGAGAAAATTTTTATTGAACTTGAGAATTTGCATTTGAAATTGTAAATATATTTTAATTGGAAATGAGAAAATTCCAAATAAAATTTTATTTAAAATTAGTATGAACGTACATACAATACGTACAACATAAATGCATTCAAAACGCAACATAAATAAAAATATGGAAAATACAAATCTATGCAGGCAATTTTATTAAATAAGTAGCAGAGATATATTCTGGCCTATCTTCCAGATCCAAACTAAACTAATTTAATGTTGTGATATGCAATCTGTGGTAATAACACACGTTTTTAATTTCTTCTTAAAAGCGAGCCTTTGATCTCCGACATTGGAGAAGATTGACGTGTGGTACATTTATCTTTGCCTAAACATTGTTTTTTTCTCCAACCATATAATTTTATTAAATTAAGCACTGCAAGAATGCGCTTTATTTTCAACGCGTCGATGAAGCGTTTTAAAAATTAGTTGAATACGATGGTGGTAGAAGGCATTTTCTAAAAACAAATCTTGATTTAATATAAAATATTTTTAATTTCAAATTTTTAATTTTTTTTGGTTTTTTTCTCAATATCATGTAAAATTTTCTCATTTTTTATTGGAATTTTCTCAATTACAAATAAAAATTCTGAATTTCAAATGAAAATTCCCAATTCCGTTTGGAATTTTCTCATTAACAATGAAAAATGGCGCAGTAGTATGTTTACGTACCAGAGAATAGCATAATTACGTTTTATCTTGATTTTATCTGGTGTTAAATTCTTAAGCGATTTTAATGAGTTGAACAAAAATCTGCCTCGAATAAAATTATCTTCGTTTGATCAATGCATGAATTTATACATTGTGAATTTATTCAGTGTGTGAATACTTTTGTCAAAGCTATATCAGTGTTGTCATAAGTTGATAATACAAAGTTTCTAATTGCTTAAAAACAAAGCGCTAGATATTTGAAAAACAACTAAATCACACTACATCATCTAATTTGAATTTTACCCAAAAAAATTTTGTTTTTTTGTATCCATAAACGTTTAAAATAATATTAACTTTCTGTTAATTATGCATAATGCTGAATCAATTTTAACACAATTATTTAAGCATTTATAGCCACAAGAAAACCAGCACTTAGCACTGTTTTTGAAACCTTTAGTGCCAAACAAGAAATATTACAAGAACTATAGCAAGCCTTTGTTATACACGGCTGGCAAAGTTAAAGAGAAACAACTACGTCAACTTACGTTAAACAATGAGCATGGCGCCAATTTTTGTCTGTTATTCTCATTAGGTGCAACATCCCTAAAAAAATAAGACAGTCATTCTCTTACTCTTTGCTTTTTTTGTATGGAGTTTGACACTAAAATTGAAATTATTATTGCTCTAGATTAATTCCTAATTTTGCCGGAAAAGATTTATATGTTATGTGAGATTTGACAACCCTGCACTAAAATCACTTTGACATTTCTCCAAAAAATTAATTTGTCGAATTTCGTTATTTAAAAAGAATTTTTAATTTAAATTTATTAAATATAGTGCAAAAAAATAATAGTTATTATAAAAATTGTGTGCGAAGTGTATTTAAAAGCTATAAGAGCAAAAAAAACTTATTTAAAATTTCGAAGCAAATCGTAAACACGAAGTGTGCAGTGGGGCAATGCATGCAAAACGATCAGAAAAATTCAAGTGAGAAATTGTGCTAAAACTAATTGTGAGCGTGTTCTTAACAAATCTTATTTTAGCTGTGTCCTTTTACTCTTTCCCAAAAAACCATGAAAAACAAAAAAAGCTTCGGATAAAATTTTGCAATCGGCCTGACAGTAATAAAAAATTTTTTTGGTTAAATTAAAAAATATTTTAATATATTGCTCAAAAATGTAAAAACACTTATGTCTTTCGTTGAAACAAATTATGTTTATATTTTTATTTAATAAGAATTTTAAAGTGTATTTTTGTCAAAAAATCAAATCCAACAGGACCGAAATAATTTTTCAAGAAAAAAGCAGGCACAATGAAACATCGTAGGATCAAGTAAAGCTCACCATTTTGATAGTATTAAACTATATTTGTTGAATATCATGTTCTCTGTAAATTTTTTTTTAGTAGGACGGTCATTTTTTTAATTTTGATAAAAACGGGTAACAACGATAATTATTATTTTTATAGATAAGTTTAAAAAAATAATATTTTTTATTTTTTGATTTTCATTTTTTCATTTTAACAGTCATTGGTTTTAAATACTTATTGAGGCACACATGTAAAAATAAAAATACCTTTATAAATGCTTTCTTACAATGTAACTTTTTACATTAAAGATTATCTTATTTTTTTTTCTTGAACAAAATGTACATGAAGGCATTTTTCATGATATATACATGTAAGTATGAACTTGAATGAAAATTTTCGGTTTCTTACGAACTGTGTAGAAAAGTAGTCACTTCAACTCGTTTTGTCAACAAACAAAAATTTTATTGAAGGAATATTAAAAAAATTGCATCATGTAAATGTAATCTTATAGTTTCGATTTTTTATTGGTTTCAAGTGTTTGTCTATATGAAAAAACTTTACAAATAAACTACTAAATTTTACGTGTTTTTGTAAAAAAATTAACGAATAGTGTGTGAGTGTTTATATTTAAAACAAAAACAAATGTTTGTTTTTTTTTTATATATATCCCTGAAGGAAACTTGGGAACAAGTGTCCCCATGTCAACACTTTTATCGACTATTATGTTGCCTTTTTGGCGACATTGTCAACAGTACGTCTACAGTTTTATATTAAGCTTTGAT
Source organism: Melanophora roralis (assembly GCA_963583895.1). Classification (NCBI taxonomy): domain Eukaryota; kingdom Metazoa; phylum Arthropoda; class Insecta; order Diptera; family Rhinophoridae; genus Melanophora; species Melanophora roralis. Next base: position 34,783,613 of record OY757189.1, on the reverse strand, counting down.
AAGAAGAAAAGAAAACTGTCAGCGGCAAATTAATGCTTCAGTTTGCCGTCAAATGCAAAAATGTATCAGCAACATTATGGCCTTTTTTATTTTTTCTGCTGTGCTATAAAAGTGATTTATATACACAAATCATACTTGTTTTCAATGACAGACGCATGTTAAATGTCTATTGCAAAAACACATTGACAATGGTTTAGCTTATCAGTAGTACTGTATACTAAAATTGCTAAAAGGTACTAGTTAATCGCTGGTTTCAATGTGTACATATGACCCCAAAAGAAGCACCTTGTCAATAGTACCAATGTCAGCAGTTGATTTTTTGTTAATAGCAAAGAGCATTGTATAGCTTAACAGTAGTACTGGTGACAATGTCAGTAGTGAGTTTCTAGTGATTCTCTATTGACATTTCCTGCAGGGATCTTACAAATTTTTTTACCAAAACAGGCAGCAAATTAACACCTGCTGCTAAAAACTTTTTTAAAAATCTCTTGTATATGAACACATATTATTTTTTTTCTTACCTAAGGTATGGGTTACCAAGTTTTTGTAAATAAAATCAAAATTTTTAAAACAAACTTCCTTTTTAAATATTTTTAGCACACAAACGTTTCGTCCATATTATGAAAAATATCTTTAAAACGAAGAAATTTTTTAAAAACGCATTAAAAAATTAGATTTATTTTTTGGCCTTATGTTTTTGTTTGTTAACTTTACTTGAAAATCTGGTCACACCGAATAAAATATATAGGGAGAGAATTTGCTTATTACATTTAAAACAGGAAGATTTTGAAATAAAATTTAAAATATGAAATGGGCAAGCTAGAAGTATTTTGGTTTGTGTGGATAAACCTTAGAATAAGATCGCTTAATGCGGAAATCAAGCAAAACACAAATAACCAAAAACGAAAATTTAGTAAAACAATAAACTAATTTTAAATGTTTTAATTTTTTTTTCTAAATGTTATTTAATATTATAAATTATTTGAACATTTAATTTTTTTATAACACGATTAACAAAAAACAAATTAGAAAACATTTTCTCCAAAAGTTAGGAAATTGTCCCACTGTTATGTTTACATTATTTTTAAATGAGAGACTGTTTCGTGACGTCATTTGGCCACATGCGCAGAAAATGCAAGTTTTCAATTTGTTATGTCGTAACCTTGTTATTTATTAATCTTGGTATAGTATAGTATAGTATAGTATAGTATAGTATAGTATAGTATAGTATAGTATAGTATAGTATAGTATAGTATAGTATAGTATAGTATAGTATAGTATAGTATAGTATAGTATAGTATAGTATAGTATAGTATAGTATAGTATAGTATAGTATAGTATAGTATAGTATAGTATAGTATAGTATAGTATAGTATAGTATAGTATAGTATAGTATAGTATAGTATAGTATAGTATAGTATAGTATAGTATAGTATAGTATAGTATAGTATAGTATAGTATAGTATAGTATAGTATAGTATAGTATAGTATAGTATAGTATAGTATAGTATAGTATAGTATAGTATAGTATAGTATAGTATAGTATAGTATAGTATAGTATAGTATAGTATAGTATAGTATAGTATAGTATAGTATAGTATAGTATAGTATAGTATAGTATAGTATAGTATAGTATAGTATAGTATAGTATAGTATAGTATAGTATAGTATAGTATAGTATAGTATAGTATAGTATAGTATAGTATAGTATAGTATAGTATAGTATAGTATAGTATAGTATAGTATAGTATAGTATAGTATAGTATAGTATAGTATAGTATAGTATAGTATAGTATAGTATAGTATAGTATAGTATAGTATAGTATAGTATAGTATAGTATAGTATAGTATAGTATAGTATAGTATAGTATAGTATAGTATAGTATAGTATAGTATAGTATAGTATAGTATAGTATAGTATAGTATAGTATAGTATAGTATAGTATAGTATAGTATAGTATAGTATAGTATAGTATAGTATAGTATAGTATAGTATAGTATAGTATAGTATAGTATAGTATAGTATAGTATAGTATAGTATAGTATAGTATAGTATAGTATAGTATAGTATAGTATAGTATAGTATAGTATAGTATAGTATAGTATAGTATAGTATAGTATAGTATAGTATAGTATAGTATAGTATAGTATAGTATAGTATAGTATAGTATAGTATAGTATAGTATAGTATAGTATAGTATAGTATAGTATAGTATAGTATAGTATAGTATAGTATAGTATAGTATAGTATAGTATAGTATAGTATAGTATAGTATAGTATAGTATAGTATAGTATAGTATAGTATAGTATAGTATAGTATAGTATAGTATAGTATAGTATAGTATAGTATAGTATAGTATAGTATAGTATAGTATAGTATAGTATAGTATAGTATAGTATAGTATAGTATAGTATAGTATAGTATAGTATAGTATAGTATAGTATAGTATAGTATAGTATAGTATAGTATAGTATAGTATAGTATAGTATAGTATAGTATAGTATAGTATAGTATAGTATAGTATAGTATAGTATAGTATAGTATAGAATAGTATGTAATTCCAGTATTCAAATTCTAATTAAAGTTTGTTTGAATAAAACAAACTTACAGTAAAACCGAATAAAATTAATAAAAATTTCCATTCTTAGCTATCACAATCTTAATAATGAACTTAAAGCCGAATAAATAGAAATTATTTTAGGATTCTCCGATATTTAAACAAATAAAAATTGAAAAACAATCTCTACAACTGCTTTAAATTAATTTAAAAGTAGGCATTTTAATACAGTATAACCTCTATAGTCCGGGCACTTAGCAGTCCGGGTATGTCAATGTTTTACCTTTGTAGGCTAGACAAGCGCTTTCCAACAACAACGACAACACAAAATATCATATAAAAATCAATAACGTTAGAATTGGTGGAAAATGGCGAAAAATATGACAAAATTGATAGTGGAAACTCTACGAGACAAGTTGTTAAATAATATGGTGACTGAAACTTGACAATATTTGATATAAAAATATAAAAGAAAAAAATAATAATCATTTGTCCCAAACTTTAAAAGGACCAAGTATTCTCATATGTATCGATGGTTTAGTATAGAAAGGGCGAACTGTCTTAATTTTTTTCTTTGTTATGTTCTTTGACATGTATTCTGTTAATTAATTTAATATTAATGAGTTCTTTAATATAATTATTTTTTCCTTGTTTAACCTAATTTTTCGGTAACTAAAAATAGTTAAAAGTATGCAATACATTTAAAAAGTTTTTTTTTGCTGTAGTAAGGACGATTCAGTAACCCGGACAATGGTTGAAACCATATCTGCTCGGACTAAAGAGGTTGTACTGTATTCGGCATAACCAAATTAAATACTATTGCATGCTTTAATTTATAACATTTTTAAACATGTTCAAAAACTCTATTGGACTCAATTAGTTCCAAATGCAAATTAGTTTAAGCAAAATTTAAAAAAGCTTTTGGGCAAAAATACCAAACTGCTGTTTTTGACATTTTAGTATTTAGAAAAGATTTTACAATTAAAAGTGTGTAGGCTTTGGTAAAACGTTGCCATAAATTTGGCCAATTTGGGGGTAAATATTAAAAACAAGTTTATATATCTTAATGTATGTATGTATAAACTTATTTTAGAAAGTTTTTTGTTTAAAATTTGTTAAATTTTAAAGCCTTTACACGTTTCGATTTTAATACAACTCACTATAGGTAGTTGTTACCCAAACTGAAAAATCGAATAATGTTAATCTCTAAGTAAAATATATTCAATTGGAATGTGATTTTATATTAAATAGTCGGTTCTGGGCAATGGAAAACCTCCAAATTATTCATCATTGGAATCATCGGACCTTACTTTTTTGAAACTGAAAACGGCGTAACGGTATCTGTCAATGGGGAGAGATATCATGAGATATGATTGAGAACTTCTTATTGCCACAACTGCATGCTTTCGGCTTGGTTAACACGTGGTACCAACAAGACTGCCACATCGCATACAACCAGAATTACAATAGAATTACTGCGAGACCTCTTTCCACAAAAAGTTATATCAAGACTGATTTGACTGCAACGGACTTCTTTTTGTGGGGATATTTGAAAAGCAAGGTTTTATCAAACAAACAAGAAACGCTGGAGCAACTCAAACAAAATATTCGTTATGAAAGTAATGATATAACGTGAGAATGTAATGCAAAATGTGTTTGCATTACATTTGTGAGGCTAACAGAGAAGAACATTTATCTGATATTGTATTTCATAAATAAATTCCGACATTAAATAAAACATTTATCAATATAAGATTCATTCACTTTCATTGAATCAAAAATTTTTAAGAAACAAAGTAGTATACCTTGCCGGCGGGCACCCTGTATGTTAATGTGTTTATTAAAAAGAGTTTTTAAATTTTTGCGGTTGTAGAGTTTCAAATATACATACATACACATGTAGGCATTTACTAGAGTATCTACTATACCATTGTAGAATAATTAAAAGTTCTTAAAACTAATTACACTGTTTATAAGGAATTATAGTTTTTCCAAAAACTTGAATGTTAAGTTTAATCCCTACGGAGAAGAAAACTGGGGGCAAATTGCGGCATTCGATTCGAATCGAAATTTTAAAATTCTTATAAGAATTCCTATGTATGTATATTAAAAGCATTGACAACTCGATCGATCTAGTAGAATTTCGATTCGAATCGAATGCCGTGTAAGACTATCGTCACTTTTATATTGCATTGTCATTGGAGGGGGCAATTGGTTCAAAGCTAATACCTCAGAATTGGTTGCAGGCCAATTCTATATAAGCAGCTTTTTTGTTTAAGATCTTGTACAAGCTACTTTATTTGTATTTGCGTGTTAGTGTGTATAACCATATGTACATGTGTAGGGACCAGTATATCAATTTTAACCTTAATTTCTTAAACACCTTTTAACCAGTTACTTGATGTGTGCCTTTTTAACCGATCACCACTGTACAAAGAAAAGGGGTGGTTTATATTGTGTATAGTAAAAAAAAATTGGGTTGCTTATTATCAGGCGAGCACGCCGCTTAGCTATGGCTAACAAGCCGCAGTTAAAGTGAGAATAATAAAATTTGCCTTTATTCACAGCTAACAAGCCGTTTATGTCAATCAATTTATTCTGTCCTCTTAATTAAATCTTACAGCTATTTATATCCAATTCTTAATCTAAAAATCTTAACTTAAATATGCTTATGACTTAATTTTACTTCCTACTTATCGTCGTAAGCGTAGTGTGTGGTAATTTACCCTTACTTCAGCATTTTTGGTTATTATGTCAATTCTTACTTATGTTGAAATTTGATTCCTCGCGCCGTTAGGTCATTGAAATTTATTGTTTATATTATTGCGAATTTTAAGCAATACAAAAGTGACCGACATTAATTGTTGAGTCATTGAAACTTATTGTTTATATTAATTATTGGGAATTTTAAGCAATACAAATGTGACCGACCATTAATTGTGATAAATGTAACCAACACACTACACCTCCGCTCTTAAGAAAAATCCATACAATTCAAATTGGAGGATTTTTTTTTTTTTTTTTTTTTTTTTTTTTTTTTTTTTTTTTTTTTTTTTTTTTTTTATTACTTATTATAAGTATTAAATTTAATGTTAATATATATTGTTAAATTTATATTTATATAAGTGTTCTCAAATTTCTTTTATACTTTATATTTTTTTAGTCTGTTTTTATGAATTGATTTTATGTTTGTTTTTACTTTAATTAATACATTTAAATCCTCTATATCTACTACTTCATATGGTCCGTCATAAGGTGGTTCATGTTTTTTTCTATTTTCAGCTTTGACCAAAACTAAGTCGCCTACTTTTAGTTCTATATTATTTGTGTTATTTAATGAGTCTATACTTCTTTTATTTTTTATAGTTTCTATCAAGTTTTTAGTATTCTCTAAAGAATGTTTTAGTCTAGTCTTGAGTTCATTAGCATAATTTTCAAAATTGTAAACCTTTGGATGGTTCATGACTTCATCTCCAGGTAGACTTGGTAATTTTCCAAAAATGAGTTCAAAAGGTGAATATTCAGTATCTACATGAGGAGTTACATTGTACGCAAAAGTATAATAAGGTATCCATTTTTCCCAATTGTCATTTTGTACAAATGATAAAAAGTATTCATTTAGAACCCTATGATTCCTTTCTACCGTACCCAACGTTTCATGATGATATGGTGTAGAAAAAACTTGCTCAATCTTCAATAATTCACATACTTCTTTCAACAATTCATTTTTAAATTCTGTGCCGTTATCTGATTTTAGTGTGCTAAATAAACCATATTTAAGGATTAAATTCTCTACTAGTGCTCTGGCTATTGTCTTTGCCTCTTTTGTTTCCATAGGACATGCAATTACGTATTTTGTCAATTCGCATTGCATTGTTAAAATATATCTAAAATTGCTTACTGGACGTAAAGGACCTACAGTGTCAATTACTACAGTTTTAAAACTATCTATTGGAGTATCTGTAACCCTTAATTGTTCCTTCGTATGTCTAGTCTGTTTATTACGTTGACATAAATCACATTTAGTCACATATTCTTTTACATTTCTGTTCATATTCTTCCAAATGTATTTCTGTTTTAATTTCAGTAAAGTTTTCTTCACTCCGAAATGTCCTCCTTGAGGTGTGTCGTGGTATAATTTTATCAATTCCTGTCTTCTATCTTCATTTGTGATGTTCTGAGGTTTTCTATATAGTAATATAATTATGTCATCTTTATTATTTTTGTTTGCTTCATTATATTTGGCCTTAAATTCATCCGCGGGTATTATATCAAATATTGCATCATTTCTCTCGATTGCAAATTTCTTATTTCCTGTATTTTTTAAATATGATGATAGTTTCTCCAAAAGAGTACCTAAATACTTTGGATTATCGCTACATCTAACACGTGTTTCATTATGCATTCTATAATATTCTACTATATGTTTATATAACTCTTTAACATCATTCTCTGGCCTTTTTTCTAATACAAATTTTAACTTCGTTGCGCGCTTTATATCATTTATTGACGTGCAATCCCACATATGGAGTTGATCAGTCTCCTTTTGAGATTCACTCATATCATTTTTATTCTTTACAATATTTTCTTCCGATGACTTTTTAATCATACCTCTTGTAATAACTAGTGTTTTCTTTACCTTCTCGTCATTTTCCGTTGGTATCATACTTTTTAGTGTAGTAGAATTGATTTCTATCCTTGATAATGCATCGGCATTAGTATTATGTGTTCCTTTCTTATATACTATGTCAAAGTCGTAGTCAGAAAGTTCCAGTCTTATCCTCGTTAACTTAGAACTTGGGTTTTTGTGAGAGAATAGTGAAATCAAAGGTCTATGATCCGTTACAACTGTGAATTTTCTACCATATAAATACGGTCTAAAGAATTGTATGCCCCAATATATGCCTAATAATTCTTTTTCAATCACAGGTTTATTTTTTTCGTGCTTGTTTAGAGATCTACTTGCATATGATATTGGTAAATCATTTCCTATTGGACCTTGTGCCAAAACTGCGCCCAGTGCAAAATCTGATGCATCTGTCGTCAAAATGAATGTTTTGTCAAAGTCTGGATATTGCAAAATAGGGGGTTCAATAAGCTTGTTTTTTAATGTTTCAAATGCATTATGGCATTCTTCCGACCATTCAAATTTTGTTCCTTTTTTCAACAAATTATTTAAACAATTAGCAATATTTGCAAAATCCTTGATGAATCTTCTGTAATAGTTACAAAATGCTATAAATCTTCTTACATCATCAGTATTTTTAGGAGTAGGATATTTGGTGATTACGTCATGTTTGTTTGGGTCTGGTTTAATACCATTTGATGTTATCAAATGTCCCAAATATGTAACTTCCGACTTCAAAAAATGACATTTGCTTGCATTCAATTTCAAGTTATACTTAGATAACCGGTCGAAAACATTGATCAGATTGTTGTTGTGATGCTTCAAACTACATCCAAAAACTATTATGTCATCAACATATACGAATGCTTCAGACTCTAGTCCAGCCAGTGCTATTGTAAGCATCCTCTGAAAACTATTTGAAGATATTTTTAGTCCGAAAGGTAATCTTGCATATTGGTAATGACCATTTGCTGTTGAAAATGCTGTAAATGGTCTTGACTGTTGATCGAGTTCAATTTGATGAAAGGAACTTGTCATGTCCAGAGTTGAAAAATATTTAGCTCTCCCTAGTCTATCTAGAACATCATCTAAACGTGTTAGTGGGAATTTGTCATTTACTATTTTGTCATTGAGTTTCCTAAAATCAACGACTAGTCTCCATTTTTTTATATCACCCTGGCCTTTCTTAGGTACCAATAAAAGTGGAGCGTTGTAAGGACTTGTGGATGGCTCTATTATCCTTTGTCTCAATAAACCCTTTACTTGGTTATTTATTTCCTCTGTATGCGTTTGTGGTAGTCGATAGTTCTTTATATAAACTGGATTTTTGTCATTTAATTGAATAGTTTGATTGTAAAAATTATTGGTTGTCAGGTTCTCACCTTCTAAATGAAATATATGTTGATATTTTTTTAATATCTCTAACAACTCCATCTTTGCTTTCTCGTCATTCCTCTCTATATTGCATTCATTCACTACTTTCTCAAATCTTTCTTCACTATATTTCGCATCAGTTTTGTCATTGCTTGTTTTGTATATATCAAAATTTCTTAAAGGAACAGTTTCAACTTTCAAATTTTCTAACTTTATGGTTTCATCAGTAACGTTTAATAACTTGATGTGTTTGTATCCATCTTTGGGAATTATGGAATTTGCCAAAAATACCCCTTTTCCAATTTCACGATTGCATATTACACCATCTTCCTCAATATTTATCTGTAAAGGTATAACTATTTCGCTTCTTGGAGGAATTTTTATTACATTTATCTCAAACGTGTCGTTGTGAATAGGTAATGTCAAAGTTTCATTTTTCGTATTGATGGTTAATGTGAATGTTTCATAGTCTATATTACAATTGTACCTTAATAGAAAGTCTCGTCCAAGTATACCGTCGGTGTGAATAGGAAAATTTTCATGTACCAATTGTATTTTATGCTTAAGTAATGTATCGCCTATCTGTATAGTTATGTTAGTGGAACCTAAAGATCTTATTTTTTCTTTTGTAATCCCTGTTAAGCAGCAATAGTCATCTGGATCTTCATCATATTCATGTAATAAGTCTTCCTTGCACAGTGAGATGTCAGCACCCGTGTCTATTAGAAATGTTAATGCACGGTGTGTATTCTCTATGTTTAACTTCACATAATTTTTTAGATCTGATGAAATGCTAAATACTGCTCTTGAAGCTACTGATCTTGTTCCGGAGGACCTTGGTATTCTATGGTCTCCGGACCGTGGGAGTTTCCCTGGTCTTGTTCCACAAGGTTTATGTTTTGGTTTCTGCTACCATTGTAGTAATTGTTATTACCATTTCTGTTACGATTATTACTATTACGATTATTATTATTAGTGTTCCCGTTTCGGTAACCATTACCATTATTGTAGGTGTTACTACGGTAATTGCCACTACTATAGTTGTTGTCTCTGTTGCCATTATGATTGTTGTTGTTGTGGTGGTTGTTATTATTATAATTTGCCCTATTGTTATTCCTTCTATTGTCATAAATATTTCTACTATAATTTCTTCGATAATTGTTGTTGTTGTTATTATTATTGTACCTATTTGTAGAATAGTTGCTATTTATGTAGTTTCTGTAATTATTTCTATTTGCTGTTGTTTGGAACATTATTTGATTTTGTCTCTTGTCTGTTGATGTTTCCATGGCTATGTCAATGGCTTCATTCAGAGTCTTTACTCTACTAGCATTAATCGTCCTAACAATATCTTGGTCTTTTAGTCCGTTCTTAAAAGAATTAAATGCAATTACGGCATTGGTTTTACTGATTGCTTCTCTATTGTCTTCCCCAAGTGAACTTATTTGGATTTCATTTAATTCCGTAGTCAATGCTTCTATCTTATCAGCAAATTTCCGGATAGTATCTAACTGAGTAATCTTTGTCAGTTCGTTTAGAATAACATTTGGTGACTTTTTTGTCTTGTAAGTCTCTTTCAAAGTGGAAACTAAGGAGTCTATGTTAGTAGGAACTAAAACTTGTCTTAACTTGGTTTGCACTTTATTTGAAATTTTGGTTTTATATACAAAATTAAAAAATGAATTGTGTTTTGTTGGAGTTAATGTGTCTTTAATTATTTCGATGTTCGCTACAAATGAATTTAATTCATCCCTTGTACCATTGAAAACCGTTAGCAATTTTGAAATAGATGCTAGTTCTGTCGTGTTCAAATTTTCGTCTGTCATGGTGAAATTTTCTAATTGTCCTTCTAATAGCTGAATTTTCACTTTATCTTCGTGGCTCCGTAATATCTCTAATGCCCTTTCTTTTTTGTCTCCAAATCTCAGGATATGTAATTGTCTTTGTTGTTCTCCTACTACTTTGTCTTCTAATAATTTTATTACTCTCTTTTCTAATTCTTCTATTTCCAATCTTTTACTTTGAATGGTATCATTAGTGTACCCTCTTGATAGTGACTTTTTTGCATTGATTATAATAGAATCTATCAGTTCGTATATTTCTTCCATTGGTCATACTAAAAATGTATTTTATAAACATATAAATTTTCTTTTTCTTTTTCTTTTTATTTATTTATTTTTTTTTTTTTTTTGTTTTCGTTTTGCATTTTTGATATTGTTTCAAAGTTAAAAAAAATATAAATAGAGTTTTACTAGACTTTAATGTTAGAAGTTAGTAATATTTTGTTCTTCAACTTATTGTCCAAAAATTTTTTATAAATTTTGTGAATTTTAGCTAGTACTATAAATAAGAGCAAGACTAATATTATATATAGAACTGTTGTCTGACTGACGTTTATCTTGTTGGTGCTGTCGTTATTATTAGAGATTATTATCTCCTCGTTTTTTGAGTCCTGATTCCCCATTAATAATTTTTTGTGGTTTCGTTCTTTGCTCTGCTTTTATTTCTGCCAAAATATTTTTCAAACTTTTCCTTAGGGTGTTGTCTGTAGTTATTGCCAGTACCCTGTGTATTTCTGCAGCCTTTTGCCTCAGTTTCACCTTTCTTCCGCCTCTTGGTTTATGCTGTTTTCTCTCTTCTTTCGGTGACGCAACTACCGGCCTACTCTGACGTTGTCTATACTCCGCTATTGTGATAGGTCTGGGACCTGCTGTTTTTGGCGTAGGTGTGTATTTGGGATAGTCTTCTGTTGTTTGGGCTTCCGGAATATATTCGTCCACTGCTAAATTCTCGTACTTCTCAAAAATGTTATCAATTTCTTCCTTCGAGCCTTCGTCTCCACTGAGAGAATTCATTTGTACCGAATGGGTAGGATTAATTAAAAGTATTTTCAACGACTAGGATCGAGAGGGCAGGATAATGAGTTGCAGGATCGAAATTTGCAGGATCGCCATGTACAAAGAAAAGGGGTGGTTTATATTGTGTATAGTAAAAAAAAATTGGGTTGCTTATTATCAGGCGAGCACGCCGCTTAGCTATGGCTAACAAGCCGCAGTTAAAGTGAGAATAATAAAATTTGCCTTTATTCACAGCTAACAAGCCGTTTATGTCAATCAATTTATTCTGTCCTCTTAATTAAATCTTACAGCTATTTATATCCAATTCTTAATCTAAAAATCTTAACTTAAATATGCTTATGACTTAATTTTACTTCCTACTTATCGTCGTAAGCGTAGTGTGTGGTAATTTACCCTTACTTCAGCATTTTTGGTTATTATGTCAATTCTTACTTATGTTGAAATTTGATTCCTCGCGCCGTTAGGTCATTGAAATTTATTGTTTATATTATTGCGAATTTTAAGCAATACAAAAGTGACCGACATTAATTGTTGAGTCATTGAAACTTATTGTTTATATTAATTATTGGGAATTTTAAGCAATACAAATGTGACCGACCATTAATTGTGATAAATGTAACCAACACACTACACCACCAATAACTTCAATTCGTGTTAAGTACCTGTAACAGGACGAGTACGCCGATCAATTGACACACATTTCCCGCAGGGATATTAAATTGATTTTAACAAAACTTTTTTTTATAAAAAAATAGTTTTAAATTTGGTTTTTTAATTTTACTTTTTTAAAAACTAAAATATTTGAAAAATATCTCACTTTTATGTGATACATTGTAAATGGTTTAAAAACCATTATCTAAATGTTAAAAACTCACATACACAAGCAATTGAGTGTAATTCTTTAATGGCCAATTTGGTAAAATTTAATTGCTTTTCAATTATTTATAGCTGTATTGCAAAATTAGACAAACATTGCAGTTTAGAGTACAAAAGGAAAAATCAATAGAATTTTTTTTTATATAACTTGAACGCATGTATGTACGTGTGCATATTTTGCATATATTTTTTTTTTTTTAAATAAATATTTCGATGCCTCAATTAGAATAACCCGTTACTTTCAGCTCTTCAGCTTGTTTATTTTTACTATGATTTCTTTTACCTTATATGTACTCATGTGAAAACACGCTTAATTGTTTGAACCAGTGGGCGTGTATCTCCTACACGCAAAAACAAATTATTACAATATTTTGAAAACTTTTCACACAGTTAAGAAATATTAAATTTTTTTTAAATACATTTCAAGTTATATTTTAAAATTTTTATTACGTGTAAACTACGATATAAATTGCTGTGACAGGAAAGGCACTTTCAGAAAGTTTATATTCTATAGAAACTGTGCGACTAAATAACGAGTTTTCCCTGTTATAAGTGGTGCGATTCACTGGCCAGTCGACCTCACAGAGGCGTACTCTTATTAAAAGACTAGTGTCGCAAAAAAATCCAATAAACCTTTTAGAGCACATTTTACTATAGTTTCGATTCAACGGTGAAACGCATCCCACATTAGGACGGTGCCTAGTTAAATCGAAACGGTAAGATAGCCGAACAATGTCGATGAGCACCTTCGCCCGATGAATAAAATATTAAGAAGATCTAATAGTGTAACTTTAATCCTACACCGTTTCAAAAAACCAAGACACTTGGATGCTTTTTTCGACACAAGATAAAATGTTCCATTCAGCAGACATCACATAGTGTGGCAAAGGCCGCCAAAATTAAAAAAATTAATTTTAAAACTTTATTGACGCAGCTTTGTTTTATAGTCTGTAATAATCAGGAAGAATTGTTTATATATGTTAATTTTTAAGAAAGTTACAATTAAGAAGAAAATTTATATTTTCGTTGTTTGTGCTTTTAAAAAAAAATTACATTTTCAGTTAAGACGTATCCTTGGTCGAAATTGATGTTAATTTGGAGATGATATGACCAGAATTAAAAGAAATTTGAACAGATCATAAAGCATGTTATATCTAATGTATGTACAAAATTTTTGTAATCAATAATTTTTCTACTCTACGTTATAGGAATAGAAAGAACACAAACTCTTGGAACTTAAATTTTAAAAACTTGGGGTTTGATCATATATTATTAATTGAAATATGAATCCAAAGTTTTATTTCTTTGTTATTACTTCTTCTTTTTTTGGCCACTCGTTATATGAAATCAATACACTGTGCATCGCACTGTCTTTTTAAGCCCAGAACATCAAAAGTTTTTGCCTCCCCAACATTAATAACATCTATTAATAAAGACGCGCAACTGGTCTACTGAGCGTTCATGTGTCAAAAGATAACATTGGGTCTGAGGGACATCAAAATTCACCCTATTCGCAGGGACCAAACCGGAGACTAACATTCAGTCTCAGTCAAATTTTTCGTTTATTGAAATTATATGAAGTCTGACAAAGAAGGTCACTAGTTAGGTAAGACATGAAGTAGGAGAGAGGATAGAACCTTGCGGTATCTCTGAATTGATTTTGAACTCATTGAAGCAGAAAATTTCGATAACAGCATGAATAGTGCGGTCTATCATAAAACTCGGTATAAATTGGGAAAAGTTAAAGACGTTAAAAGCAAAAAGTTTAGATAAAAGCGCTTAATTTTGGAGTCTATCGAACGCCTTGGAAATATCTGGAGCCACCACTTAACTTTCGCCTTAATGATAAAGAAAATTACATCATTTTTCTTTCTGAAGAGGTCAGCAGGTCCTTTGTAGAACTTTCTCTACAAAAGTAACACTGGATGTCGTCATTGGAGAATGCTTTACAAATAGCCATTGTCCGATATTTTCAGAGTTTAGATCCTTTAGGAATTAGCGTAAAATTGGCTGGTAATCAAACTAAAACGCTGTATGAGCTAGACGGTCCCAGACACTTTTTCAAGTTCGAGCAGTGGTTGTCGCTTTCTGAAAATATAAATTGCTCGAAAATATTTCATTCAATAGGTTAGCTTCTCTTACGAAGTCAGTGACCAATAGACCTTAGAGTGCCTTTTGAGTTTCAGTAAATGCCTATTTAGCTAGTATTGTCATGCGGATTTCTCAGATATGCCGAAAACCCTTCTACTTGCGGCGACGGGTTTTTAAATTTATTGGTTTTAGTTAAACCTGTATTTCTCAATTCATGCTTCGCAAGCATACAGGATGACCAGAATAACCCTGGCATTTTGTATTTTCCGTTTTCTGATTTTCGAGATGTGCATCGATCTTCATACTTTATCGAGCATTCCAAACGCAGCGTGACTTTTGTTAAATGACATCACACGATCGATCATTTAACGTTTTCTACTGGGATGCCACAAACTTTGCATTTAGACGGGCTGTTGCTCTTTATGTTTTGGGATATTGATCAGCAACCCATTAAATACGGCGAAGCTTCTTACCTTCGTATGTTAAGAATAATGCTAAATACTAATGGCGATAAAACGCATCCTTGAACTACATCTGGGATTTTTCTGCTAAACTGCTGTTTGTGGAGGTTTTGGTAAGAAGCACAGAATTATACTTCTTTAATTTAATGCATAGCATCACAGAGTCGCTTGCATATGACTTCTTTGTTTGCCACTCTTAGTAAAGTTCTTGCATTCGAAGGGGTTACGATTTTTCGGGAATTGAAAATTATTGCTGAACAGGTTCTTACGTTTTTTTTAAATTAATTTTAAATTATTATCATTTTTGCCTTCTCGGATCCAAACAGTTCGCCATTGTTGCCGTTCAGCGGCTTGGTGGTCAAAAATTTGTTGTTTGTCAGCTGCTACACTGTTCAAAAAAACTTACGAATCCAGTGGGTATCTTTCATTGCCCGAGCATTAGTGGAAAACTGCTCGCTTTATGCCGTTTTGTCAGCTCATGCGCGCTTTCAGTTTTTACTGAAAAAATCCAGTTTAGTCTTTCTTCATTTTAAAATAACCTTATGCTTCTTAAATAACTTACAGTCAGTTACTGTAATAATTTTCTGGGTGTATCCATATGTCAGCACATACATACGTAGATATTCACCATATAAAATACCCTGTAACATTTCTTTTTGCAAGTTGTTTTTGCAACAAAATAACACACATGCGGCTTTAAAGATTTTATATATCGTTAAACACATCTAGTTATAACTTTAATATAAAGTTGTTGTCGTTGTTGTAATAGGATAAAAAAAATAATAAAAATAAAACAAATTTCAACAGAATTGGATTTTTCAACTGCATTTGGCATTCAGCCAAATTTTATAAAGAATCAAATTCTGCATCCCAAAATGTATGTCACACTTTATAGTATTTCTTTTTGTTAATGTTTAGGTTTGTTATTGTTGTGTGTTGGTTGTTGTAGTTGTAGTTTATCTTGTGACTTCTTGTTATAAATTAATATTTCATACATGAAGAATATAAAAGATTTTTCAACAGAGGCCGTTCGTATTTTCGCTTTTATACGTCTAAAGTGTTGTTTCTAAAATACAATTTAGTTGTTGCAGGATTCCTCCTTCAGTTATTTAATTGTTGTATTCGTAAATGTATTTTATTCATAACAATTCATAATGCTTTTTCTTAAGAGTACCTAGTTTTGAAGTGTCCTTTTTGAAGGTGTATGTGTGAAACTAAATTTTTAAAAAAAACTTGTGCTAATTTCTGTCGTACATGAAAATATAATTTATTTAAAAATGAGTAAAACGTGGGCTTTTCACCTTAAAGGGTACTTAAGAAAGCATGTAATTTAAAATTTTTCAAGTACTTGTACTTGAAACTTAACGATGGTTAATAGTGGTAAATTTAACACTCTTCTTCAAATATTAAAATGTTAAAATAATTGTAACTTTATTCGTTTAAATGTGTGGAAATAAACTGTTTAATTTAATTTGCTTTTATCATTGACACTAAAAGGGAGGCTAAAGACCGTGGCTGTTATTATCGCTTACTGTTGATTGGGCACTCGTGTCGGTAAAATGGCGCTGCCTTTCAACGCATTTATAGGAACTGTTAGGATGCTAAAGACGAGGATAATATCCAATACCTGTTATGCTTTTTTCCGGCACTAGACGATCCCTCAGACAGCTTCTTTGGAGCAGCGGATTAGACAGTCTCAGATCATGCTTACACAAGATTATCGAGTCTTTTTTTCTACATCAGGGACAGCGGTTAATTCGATTATGAACCGAGGCCATAATAGTATAGCATAGCACCAAATTGGTTTCTAAATCGAGTTGTATTGCAGAAGTTTACAATCAAAACGGAACACAGAGTTTCTACCAACTATCCAATGAATTTGTGCAGCCTTAAGTTTTATTTGTGTTAACTTCTAATCTAATGTGACTTCCATGTAAGGCGACGGTCTAAGATATTTCGTCTCAAACTCTTGGGGCACCATTTAATTATTAATAAAAATTGGGAAACACGTTTCTTTGCGCAAAATAAAAGATACGCCGGCGCATTTTTGTAAATTTGTTTTTACTCCCTGTAACGTTGCCCATTTTTCTACTTGCATAAAGTGATGCTGTAGTTAGTTCGAAGCCTCTTGAGGATCTTCATGAGTACTGAGAAAAGCAGTTTCATTAGAAACTGCATTTGATTATCAGTTGGCATGCCTCTAGTTAGTTGATTCACCCTCCTTGAGATTCACAAGCAAGTTTAGCTTTAGTTTGGTTAACAGGCCCTTATGTCATACTTTATCGAATGCTCGAGCAACATCTATAAATTTCAGAGAGCAATATTTCTTCTCCTCATATGCTTTACCTTTAACCTGTACCAACCTATATATCTTTTCAATGTTACTGTATTGTCGTCTAAAGCCTAATTGGGACTGGGAATGCAGCCGTTATAATTTAGGATCAGAATCAACTTGTTTTAGGCAACTTCGCAAATAATATCAACGTTGTTGATAACACACTTATAGGCCTGTATGAATCCATCTTCGTAGTTTTCTTCTCAGGCTTAAGTATAATGTTTACTAAGGCAACCTTTAATCTCGGCGGAAAGTTATCAAGCCATAATATGGCGTTAAAAATAAAAAGAATAATCTTTTTGCTGCGAAAGGTAGACCCTATCAAATCCAGGAGCTTTTTTAGCGTTTGAACTATTTATAGCCTATACGACATCTGGAAACTGGAATCGTATTTCCATAGGTTGTCTTGCAACAACAGTCGGTAATTCACTCCTAGCAGTACATGTTTTAACAAGTTCCATTGATTTGCAAAGAGATCACATTTTTTTCGTCGGTTCTTGCCAGGGTCTCAGGTATTGAAGTGGTAGTTTAGAGATAGCGGGTCTTCTAAGATCTTCGGCAATATTTTATGCTGATAAGACCTTTACCATATTTTTTATCAGCTTATTTCTGATTTTGTTTCTAACTATTTTTTTATAACAAAAATTAAGACTTGCAGATATAACATAAAGCAATCATTGAATGTAATTTAAAAATTTGTCAATTAAACATTTTAAAAATCCTAGCTGCTCATACTGGTCGTCTGGAACAAGAGACTACAAAACCTATTTTTTTATTATTGCTCTCTTTAATGCTCAGAGAGCACACACACGCGTGTGCGGATTTGCGGATCACCGCTGTAGAGACATTTTTTAAGAGTAATGATTCTTACGTAATTGCTTGTCGACATTTTTGTTCAAAGGTCGGGATCCGGCGAATGCGTGATGGACCGAGTGTAAATTTAATTCGTTCGAGGGTGCAGAGATTCTTCGGCAGAGATGCTTCAGCTATTAGGCCATAATTTTTTACAACAAAAAAGTTTAATTAATTTAAAATAATTATATTTACATTAAAGGCAAAAAAACATATTTATTTAATTAATAGTTTATGATTTCCTGTTGAAGCAAATTTGTTAAGCACGACACTTGCATCAATATCAATTTTATTACGTATATTCAACATTGCTAACCTGTTAAGCCTGTTCTCTGTCATGGTTAATGTTTAAATACGGCCAAGGGTGGGAAGTGATATATCAGCCGCAGCATCACTGACTGGCATTTAAACAAAACTATGAAAATTTTTCGCAAATTTTGGAAAATATTTGGGTCATATCTTGCTAAAACATCTATTATGTTTTCTGGGTGGTCTTTATAAGTTTTCCATTTCTGTTTCCAATGCAAAATGTCAGCTTTTAATTTCAATAAAAGCAGTTTTTTCCATTTTTTCAAATTGTCTGCAAGTTATGAAATAAAAATTTTTAAATCAGTAAATGTAGTAATATTCTGAGGCAATAGTTGAAAGATGTTAAACAAGTAAAGGACATCCTTTGAGAAACTTGTTTTTAAGTCTTGTAAAACAGATTAAGAGTATGTAGCCCTTGATGCGGTAGTATATTTCGACATCTTCAAAATGATTTTTTCTTTTAAATTTAGGCTATTCAACAATGCAAATATTTTATGCCTCTTCAAAAATAGCATAAAATTCTGTTTGGGCTTTATTTCTTTTAGTCTCAAGAAACATTGCCAGAGTTCTTATAAGAAATGATCCTTTTTGTAAATCTTTATACTGCTTTTGTAGAATTACACTAAGCGGTTGTGTGACAGTAAGTATATCATTTAAAATATATAATCCGCAAATAAGATAAGTTCTTAATAATAAGGCTTTTGAAGACGTATTCCTATCTTTCTACTCGGGTATATTTTCCAATGCCTCTATTATGTGCTTTATTCTTACTGCAAATAATAAAATTGAGTCATGACGATCCACCCATCGTGTTTCGCATAAAGGAGTCAACTTTGTACCTGGATATTTTAGAAAACCTGCATTACGCTTATGACGATGTTTTTTTTTTTAAATTTGTTGGTTTCTTTAACAAACGATGCAACTTATTGTATTATTGGTACCTTGTTGCCTTTCAATAATGAGTGGTTAAGTCTATGGGAATGGCAAAGCGTTTGTGTTGCATTTTTGCGGTTTCTTGTATTTTTTTTACTGCTCCATTTTTTACCAACATCAAAGGACACTTGTCAGTTCCAATCCCTACACAATTTTTAAAATCAAGACCAACGTTTTTTAAATCTCTTAAAGCTACTAATAATTGACATTTCGAAGTCATCGCTAATATCATTTAAAGTTTCTTCAAGTGCGTCGATAAAGCCGATGAATTCTTCTTTTACTAACTTTTCGCTAACGTTAAAATACCCTAAAGCTAAGGAAATTTCGCTTTTTCCTGATAAATAAATGGTTTTGTCAAAAGTAATCAAATAGTATTTAGCGTCATAAATTTTTTTTTAGTAAAATTAAAAAAAAAAATAATGAAAACTTTTATTTACTTCAGTTTGAATTGTTTTCGATATAAAATTTTTGTTTTTGGCGATCCAAATAAATAACTAAAATGTATTACAAACATAAATTATCGAAACCAATCTCGTTAATCGAATATGACCAAAAACAAAAAAAAAAATTGAAATAAAAATAAATAATAGAAGTAACTCGTGATAAATGCAAATACAATGAGAATAAGAGAACAAAGGGTTGTATGTGGATTAAGTTCGGTCTAAGCAATAGAGAATATGAATATATGTACACATGTAGTAGGGTCAATACTATTTAGTTGTATTAACAGAATATCCAAATTGTATTTGTGAAATATGTTATGAATGAATGAAAATGAATTTGGCTGCACATATGAGATTTCTGTGCGTCATGTGCGTCATGTGCGTCATGTGCGTCATGTGCGTCATGTGCGTCATGTGCGTCATGTGCGTCATGTGCGTCATGTGCGTCATGTGCGTCATGTGCGTCATGTGCGTCATGTGCGTCATGTGCGTCATGTGCGTCATGTGCGTCATGTGCGTCATGTGCGTCATGTGCGTCATGTGCGTCATGTGCGTCATGTGCGTCATGTGCGTCATGTGCGTCATGTGCGTCATGTGCGTCATGTGCGTCATGTGCGTCATGTGCGTCATGTGCGTCATGTGCGTCATGTGCGTCATGTGCGTCATGTGCGTCATGTGCGTCATGTGCGTCATGTGCGTCATGTGCGTCATGTGCGTCATGTGCGTCATGTGCGTCATGTGCGTCATGTGCGTCATGTGCGTCATGTGCGTCATGTGCGTCATGTGCGTCATGTGCGTCATGTGCGTCATGTGCGTCATGTGCGTCATGTGCGTCATGTGCGTCATGTGCGTCATGTGCGTCATGTGCGTCATGTGCGTCATGTGCGTCATGTGCGTCATGTGCGTCATGTGCGTCATGTGCGTCATGTGCGTCATGTGCGTCATGTGCGTCATGTGCGTCATGTGCGTCATGTGCGTCATGTGCGTCATGTGCGTCATGTGCGTCATGTGCGTCATGTGCGTCATGTGCGTCATGTGCGTCATGTGCGTCATGTGCGTCATGTGCGTCATGTGCGTCATGTGCGTCATGTGCGTCATGTGCGTCATGTGCGTCATGTGCGTCATGTGCGTCATGTGCGTCATGTGCGTCATGTGCGTCATGTGCGTCATGTGCGTCATGTGCGTCATGTGCGTCATGTGCGTCATGTGCGTCATGTGCGTCATGTGCGTCATGTGCGTCATGTGCGTCATGTGCGTCATGTGCGTCATGTGCGTCATGTGCGTCATGTGCGTCATGTGCGTCATGTGCGTCATGTGCGTCATGTGCGTCATGTGCGTCATGTGCGTCATGTGCGTCATGTGCGTCATGTGCGTCATGTGCGTCATGTGCGTCATGTGCGTCATGTGCGTCATGTGCGTCATGTGCGTCATGTGCGTCATGTGCGTCATGTGCGTCATGTGCGTCATGTGCGTCATGTGCGTCATGTGCGTCATGTGCGTCATGTGCGTCATGTGCGTCATGTGCGTCATGTGCGTCATGTGCGTCATGTGCGTCATGTGCGTCATGTGCGTCATGTGCAGTGTGCAGTGTGCAGTGTGCAGTGTGCAGTGTGCAGTGTGCAGTGTGCAGTGTGCAGTGTGCAGTGTGCAGTGTGCAGTGTGCAGTGTGCAGTGTGCAGTGTGCAGTGTGCAGTGTGCAGTGTGCAGTGTGCAGTGTGCAGTGTGCAGTGTGCAGTGTGCAGTGTGCAGTGTGCAGTGTGCAGTGTGCAGTGTGCAGTGTGCAGTGTGCAGTGTGCAGTGTGCAGTGTGCAGTGTGCAGTGTGCAGTGTGCAGTGTGCAGTGTGCAGTGTGCAGTGTGCAGTGTGCAGTGTGCAGTGTGCAGTGTGCAGTGTGCAGTGTGCAGTGTGCAGTGTGCAGTGTGCAGTGTGCAGTGTGCAGTGTGCAGTGTGCAGTGTGCAGTGTGCAGTGTAGTATAGTATAGTATAGTATAGTATAGTATAGTATAGTATAGTATAGTATAGTATAGTATAGTATAGTATAGTATAGTATAGTATAGTATAGTATAGTATAGTATAGTATAGTATAGTATAGTATAGTATAGTATAGTATAGTATAGTATAGTATAGTATAGTATAGTATAGTATAGTATAGTATAGTATAGTATAGTATAGTATAGTATAGTATAGTATAGTATAGTATAGTATAGTATAGTATAGTATAGTATAGTATAGTATAGTATAGTATAGTATAGTATAGTATAGTATAGTATAGTATAGTATAGTATAGTATAGTATAGTATAGTATAGTATAGTATAGTATAGTATAGTATAGTATAGTATAGTATAGTATAGTATAGTATAGTATAGTATAGTATAGTATAGTATAGTATAGTATAGTATAGTATAGTATAGTATAGTATAGTATAGTATAGTATAGTATAGTATAGTATAGTATAGTATAGTATAGTATAGTATAGTATAGTATAGTATAGTATAGTATAGTATAGTATAGTATAGTATAGTATAGTATAGTATAGTATAGTATAGTATAGTATAGTATAGTATAGTATAGTATAGTATAGTATAGTATAGTATAGTATAGTATAGTATAGTATAGTATAGTATAGTATAGTATAGTATAGTATAGTATAGTATAGTATAGTATAGTATAGTATAGTATAGTATAGTATAGTATAGTATAGTATAGTATAGTATAGTATAGTATAGTATAGTATAGTATAGTATAGTATAGTATAGTATAGTATAGTATAGTATAGTATAGTATAGTATAGTATAGTATAGTATAGTATAGTATAGTATAGTATAGTATAGTATAGTATAGTATAGTATAGTATAGTATAGTATAGTATAGTATAGTATAGTATAGTATAGTATAGTATAGTATAGTATAGTATAGTATAGTATAGTATAGTATAGTATAGTATAGTATAGTATAGTATAGTATAGTATAGTATAGTATAGTATAGTATAGTATAGTATAGTATAGTATAGTATAGTATAGTATAGTATAGTATAGTATAGTATAGTATAGTATAGTATAGTATAGTATAGTATAGTATAGTATAGTATAGTATAGTATAGTATAGTATAGTATAGTATAGTATAGTATAGTATAGTATAGTATAGTATAGTATAGTATAGTATAGTATAGTATAGTATAGTATAGTATAGTATAGTATAGTATAGTATAGTATAGTATAGTATAGTATAGTATAGTATAGTATAGTATAGTATAGTATAGTATAGTATAGTATAGTATAGTATAGTATAGTATAGTATAGTATAGTATAGTATAGTATAGTATAGTATAGTATAGTATAGTATAGTATAGTATAGTATAGTATAGTATAGTATAGTATAGTATAGTATAGTATAGTATAGTATAGTATAGTATAGTATAGTATAGTATAGTATAGTATAGTATAGTATAGTATAGTATAGTATAGTATAGTATAGTATAGTATAGTATAGTATAGTATAGTATAGTATAGTATAGTATAGTATAGTATAGTATAGTATAGTATAGTATAGTATAGTATAGTATAGTATAGTATAGTATAGTATAGTATAGTATAGTATAGTATAGTATAGTATAGTATAGTATAGTATAGTATAGTATAGTATAGTATAGTATAGTATAGTATAGTATAGTATAGTATAGTATAGTATAGTATAGTATAGTATAGTATAGTATAGTATAGTATAGTATAGTATAGTATAGTATAGTATAGTATAGTATAGTATAGTATAGTATAGTATAGTATAGTATAGTATAGTATAGTATAGTATAGTATAGTATAGTATAGTATAGTATAGTATAGTATAGTATAGTATAGTATAGTATAGTATAGTATAGTATAGTATAGTATAGTATAGTATAGTATAGTATAGTATAGTATAGTATAGTATAGTATAGTATAGTATAGTATAGTATAGTATAGTATAGTATAGTATAGTATAGTATAGTATAGTATAGTATAGTATAGTATAGTATAGTATAGTATAGTATAGTATAGTATAGTATAGTATAGTATAGTATAGTATAGTATAGTATAGTATAGTATAGTATAGTATAGTATAGTATAGTATAGTATAGTATAGTATAGTATAGTATAGTATAGTATAGTATAGTATAGTATAGTATAGTATAGTATAGTATAGTATAGTATAGTATAGTATAGTATAGTATAGTATAGTATAGTATAGTATAGTATAGTATAGTATAGTATAGTATAGTATAGTATAGTATAGTATAGTATAGTATAGTATAGTATAGTATAGTATAGTATAGTATAGTATAGTATAGTATAGTATAGTATAGTATAGTATAGTATAGTATAGTATAGTATAGTATAGTATAGTATAGTATAGTATAGTATAGTATAGTATAGTATAGTATAGTATAGTATAGTATAGTATAGTATAGTATAGTATAGTATAGTATAGTATAGTATAGTATAGTATAGTATAGTATAGTATAGTATAGTATAGTATAGTATAGTATAGTATAGTATAGTATAGTATAGTATAGTATAGTATAGTATAGTATAGTATAGTATAGTATAGTATAGTATAGTATAGTATAGTATAGTATAGTATAGTATAGTATAGTATAGTATAGTATAGTATAGTATAGTATAGTATAGTATAGTATAGTATAGTATAGTATAGTATAGTATAGTATAGTATAGTATAGAATAGTATGTAATTCCAGTATTCAAATTCTAATTAAAGTTTGTTTGAATAAAACAAACTTACAGTAAAACCGAATAAAATTAATAAAAATTTCCATTCTTAGCTATCACAATCTTAATAATGAACTTAAAGCCGAATAAATAGAAATTATTTTAGGAT
The DNA here is from genome assembly GCA_963583895.1 of Melanophora roralis. NCBI lineage: Eukaryota > Metazoa > Arthropoda > Insecta > Diptera > Rhinophoridae > Melanophora > Melanophora roralis. The sequence continues at coordinate 34,759,021 of OY757189.1, read as the reverse complement.
TCTCCGATATTTAAACAAATAAAAATTGAAAAACAATCTCTACAACTGCTTTAAATTAATTTAAAAGTAGGCATTTTAATACAGTATAACCTCTATAGTCCGGGCACTTAGCAGTCCGGGTATGTCAATGTTTTACCTTTGTAGGCTAGACAAGCGCTTTCCAACAACAACGACAACACAAAATATCATATAAAAATCAATAACGTTAGAATTGGTGGAAAATGGCGAAAAATATGACAAAATTGATAGTGGAAACTCTACGAGACAAGTTGTTAAATAATATGGTGACTGAAACTTGACAATATTTGATATAAAAATATAAAAGAAAAAAATAATAATCATTTGTCCCAAACTTTAAAAGGACCAAGTATTCTCATATGTATCGATGGTTTAGTATAGAAAGGGCGAACTGTCTTAATTTTTTTCTTTGTTATGTTCTTTGACATGTATTCTGTTAATTAATTTAATATTAATGAGTTCTTTAATATAATTATTTTTTCCTTGTTTAACCTAATTTTTCGGTAACTAAAAATAGTTAAAAGTATGCAATACATTTAAAAAGTTTTTTTTTGCTGTAGTAAGGACGATTCAGTAACCCGGACAATGGTTGAAACCATATCTGCTCGGACTAAAGAGGTTGTACTGTATTCGGCATAACCAAATTAAATACTATTGCATGCTTTAATTTATAACATTTTTAAACATGTTCAAAAACTCTATTGGACTCAATTAGTTCCAAATGCAAATTAGTTTAAGCAAAATTTAAAAAAGCTTTTGGGCAAAAATACCAAACTGCTGTTTTTGACATTTTAGTATTTAGAAAAGATTTTACAATTAAAAGTGTGTAGGCTTTGGTAAAACGTTGCCATAAATTTGGCCAATTTGGGGGTAAATATTAAAAACAAGTTTATATATCTTAATGTATGTATGTATAAACTTATTTTAGAAAGTTTTTTGTTTAAAATTTGTTAAATTTTAAAGCCTTTACACGTTTCGATTTTAATACAACTCACTATAGGTAGTTGTTACCCAAACTGAAAAATCGAATAATGTTAATCTCTAAGTAAAATATATTCAATTGGAATGTGATTTTATATTAAATAGTCGGTTCTGGGCAATGGAAAACCTCCAAATTATTCATCATTGGAATCATCGGACCTTACTTTTTTGAAACTGAAAACGGCGTAACGGTATCTGTCAATGGGGAGAGATATCATGAGATATGATTGAGAACTTCTTATTGCCACAACTGCATGCTTTCGGCTTGGTTAACACGTGGTACCAACAAGACTGCCACATCGCATACAACCAGAATTACAATAGAATTACTGCGAGACCTCTTTCCACAAAAAGTTATATCAAGACTGATTTGACTGCAACGGACTTCTTTTTGTGGGGATATTTGAAAAGCAAGGTTTTATCAAACAAACAAGAAACGCTGGAGCAACTCAAACAAAATATTCGTTATGAAAGTAATGATATAACGTGAGAATGTAATGCAAAATGTGTTTGCATTACATTTGTGAGGCTAACAGAGAAGAACATTTATCTGATATTGTATTTCATAAATAAATTCCGACATTAAATAAAACATTTATCAATATAAGATTCATTCACTTTCATTGAATCAAAAATTTTTAAGAAACAAAGTAGTATACCTTGCCGGCGGGCACCCTGTATGTTAATGTGTTTATTAAAAAGAGTTTTTAAATTTTTGCGGTTGTAGAGTTTCAAATATACATACATACACATGTAGGCATTTACTAGAGTATCTACTATACCATTGTAGAATAATTAAAAGTTCTTAAAACTAATTACACTGTTTATAAGGAATTATAGTTTTTCCAAAAACTTGAATGTTAAGTTTAATCCCTACGGAGAAGAAAACTGGGGGCAAATTGCGGCATTCGATTCGAATCGAAATTTTAAAATTCTTATAAGAATTCCTATGTATGTATATTAAAAGCATTGACAACTCGATCGATCTAGTAGAATTTCGATTCGAATCGAATGCCGTGTAAGACTATCGTCACTTTTATATTGCATTGTCATTGGAGGGGGCAATTGGTTCAAAGCTAATACCTCAGAATTGGTTGCAGGCCAATTCTATATAAGCAGCTTTTTTGTTTAAGATCTTGTACAAGCTACTTTATTTGTATTTGCGTGTTAGTGTGTATAACCATATGTACATGTGTAGGGACCAGTATATCAATTTTAACCTTAATTTCTTAAACACCTTTTAACCAGTTACTTGATGTGTGCCTTTTTAACCGATCACCACCAATAACTTCAATTCGTGTTAAGTACCTGTAACAGGACGAGTACGCCGATCAATTGACACACATTTCCCGCAGGGATATTAAATTGATTTTAACAAAACTTTTTTTTATAAAAAAATAGTTTTAAATTTGGTTTTTTAATTTTACTTTTTTAAAAACTAAAATATTTGAAAAATATCTCACTTTTATGTGATACATTGTAAATGGTTTAAAAACCATTATCTAAATGTTAAAAACTCACATACACAAGCAATTGAGTGTAATTCTTTAATGGCCAATTTGGTAAAATTTAATTGCTTTTCAATTATTTATAGCTGTATTGCAAAATTAGACAAACATTGCAGTTTAGAGTACAAAAGGAAAAATCAATAGAATTTTTTTTTATATAACTTGAACGCATGTATGTACGTGTGCATATTTTGCATATATTTTTTTTTTTTTAAATAAATATTTCGATGCCTCAATTAGAATAACCCGTTACTTTCAGCTCTTCAGCTTGTTTATTTTTACTATGATTTCTTTTACCTTATATGTACTCATGTGAAAACACGCTTAATTGTTTGAACCAGTGGGCGTGTATCTCCTACACGCAAAAACAAATTATTACAATATTTTGAAAACTTTTCACACAGTTAAGAAATATTAAATTTTTTTTAAATACATTTCAAGTTATATTTTAAAATTTTTATTACGTGTAAACTACGATATAAATTGCTGTGACAGGAAAGGCACTTTCAGAAAGTTTATATTCTATAGAAACTGTGCGACTAAATAACGAGTTTTCCCTGTTATAAGTGGTGCGATTCACTGGCCAGTCGACCTCACAGAGGCGTACTCTTATTAAAAGACTAGTGTCGCAAAAAAATCCAATAAACCTTTTAGAGCACATTTTACTATAGTTTCGATTCAACGGTGAAACGCATCCCACATTAGGACGGTGCCTAGTTAAATCGAAACGGTAAGATAGCCGAACAATGTCGATGAGCACCTTCGCCCGATGAATAAAATATTAAGAAGATCTAATAGTGTAACTTTAATCCTACACCGTTTCAAAAAACCAAGACACTTGGATGCTTTTTTCGACACAAGATAAAATGTTCCATTCAGCAGACATCACATAGTGTGGCAAAGGCCGCCAAAATTAAAAAAATTAATTTTAAAACTTTATTGACGCAGCTTTGTTTTATAGTCTGTAATAATCAGGAAGAATTGTTTATATATGTTAATTTTTAAGAAAGTTACAATTAAGAAGAAAATTTATATTTTCGTTGTTTGTGCTTTTAAAAAAAAATTACATTTTCAGTTAAGACGTATCCTTGGTCGAAATTGATGTTAATTTGGAGATGATATGACCAGAATTAAAAGAAATTTGAACAGATCATAAAGCATGTTATATCTAATGTATGTACAAAATTTTTGTAATCAATAATTTTTCTACTCTACGTTATAGGAATAGAAAGAACACAAACTCTTGGAACTTAAATTTTAAAAACTTGGGGTTTGATCATATATTATTAATTGAAATATGAATCCAAAGTTTTATTTCTTTGTGATAACTTCTTCCTTTTTTTGGCCACTCGTTATATGAAATCAATACACTGTGCATCGCACTGTCTTTTTAAGCCCAGAACATCAAAAGTTTTTGCCTCCCCAACATTAATAACATCTATTAATAAAAACGCGCAACTGGTCTACTGAGCGTTCATGTGTCAAAAGATAACATTGGGTCTGAGGTCCATCAAAATGCACCATATTCGCAGGGACCAAACCGGATTCTAACATTCGATCTCAGTCAAATTTTTCGTTTATTGAAATTATATGAAGTCTGACAAAGAAGGTCACTAGTTAGGTAAGACATGAAGTAGGAGAGAGGATAGAACCTTGCGGTATCTCTGAATTGATTTTGCACTCATTGAAAGAGAAAATTTCGATAACAGCACGAATAGTGCGGTCTATCATAAAACTCGGTATAAATTGAGAAAAGTTTTTAACGACGTTAAAAGCAAAAAGTTTACATAAAAGCGCTTAACTTTGGAGTCTATCAAACGCCTTGGAAATATCTGGAGCCGCCACTTAACTTTCGCCTTAATGATAAGGAAAATTACACCATTTTTTTTTCTGAAGAGGTCAGTAGGTCCTTTGTAGAACGTTCTCTACAAAAGTAACAGTGGCTGTCGTCATTGGAGAATGCTTTACAAATAGCTATTGTCCGATATTTCAGAGTTTTGATCCTTTAGGAATTAGCGTAAAATTGGCTAGTAATCAAACCAAAACGCTGTATGAGCTAGACGGTCCCAGACACTTTTTCAAGTTCCAGCAGTGGTTGTTGCTTCCTGAAAATGTGAATTGCTTGAAAATATTTCATTCAAAAGGTTAGGTTTTCTATCGAAGTCAGAGACTAATAGACTTAAGAGTGCCTTTTGAGTTTCAGTAAATGCCTATTTAACTAGTATTGTCAATCCACATGACAGATATGCCGAAAACCCTTCTACTTGCGGTGAAGGGTTTTTAAATGTATTGGTTTCTGTAGAACCTGTATTTATTTTTGAACCTCATTTTATGCTTCGCAAGCATACAGGATGGCCAGAATAACCCTGACGTTTGGTATTTTCCGTTTTTTGATTTTCGAGATGTGCGTCGATCTTCATGCTTTATCGAGCATTCCAAACGCGGCGTGCCTTTTTTCAAATGACACCGCATGATCCGCCATTTTACGTTTTTTACTGGGATGCCACAAACTTTGCGTTTAGACGGGCTATTGCTCTTTATGTTTTGGGATATTAATCAGCAACCCATTAACTGCGGCGAAGCTTTTTACCTTCGTATGTTAAGAATAATGCTAAATACTAATGGCGATAAAACGCATCCTTGAACTACATCTGTGATTTTTCTGCTAAGCTGCTGTTTGTGGAGGTTTTGGTAAGAACAAAAGAATTATACGTCTTTAATTTAATGCATAGCATCACAGAGTCGCTTGCTGATGACTTCTTTGCTTGCCATTCTTAGTAAAATTCTTGCAATCAAAGGGGTTTCGATTTTTAGAGACTTGGGATTATTGCCTCCTTAACCTTGGTTAGAAGTTTCTCAACTGTTAAGTAGTTGGCTATTACAAAAAAATGGAGTTCAGTTTCAGTGATATATTTTCTAAGCACGTGGGTTTCTTTGGCCTCAAAGTTTAAATTGCTAATGACATTTTGGTGATAGCTTAACAGGTTCTTATGTTTTTTAAATTGATTTTTCATTATTAGCATTTGTGCCTCCTCGGATCTAAACAGTTCGCTATTGTTGCCGTTCAGCGGCTTGGTGGTCAAAAATTTGTTATTCGTCAGCTGCTGCACTGTTCGAAAAATTTACGAATCCAGTGGGTATTTTTCATTGCCCGAGGACTAGTGGGAAACTGCTCGCTTTATGCCGTTTTGTCAGCTCATGCGCGCTTTCAGTTTTTACTGAAAAACATCTAGTTTAGTGTTTCTTAATTTTAAATAATTTACAGTCAGTTACTGTAATAATTTTCTGGGTGTATCCATATGTCAGCACATACGTAGATACACGCCATATAAAAGACCCTGTAACATTTCTTTTTGAAAGTTGTTTCTGCAACAAAACAAGACACATGTGGCTTTAAAGATTTTATATATCGTTAAACACATCTAGTTATAACTTTAATATAAAGTTGTTGTCGCTGTTGTAATAGGATAAAAAAATAATAAAAACAAAACAACTTTGAACGGAATGGGTTTTTTCAACTGCATTTGGCATTCAGCCAAATTTTATAAAAATTGTTATAAAACGTTGAAAAAAAAAAATAAAGAATCAAATTCTGCATCCCAAAATGTATGTCGCACTTTTTAGTATTTCTTTTCGTTAATGTTTAGGTTTGTTATTGTTGTGTGTTGGTTATTATAGTTGTAGTTTATCTTGTGACTTCTTGTTATAAATTAATATTTCATACATGAAGAATACAAGAGACTTTTCAACAGAGGCCGTTCGTATTTTCGCTTTTATACGTCTTAAGTGTTTTTTCTGAAATGCAATTTAGTTGTTGCAGGATTCCTCCTTCAGTTATTTAATTGTTGTATTCGTAAATGTATTTTATTCATAACAATTCATAATGTTTTTTCTCAAGAGTACCTAGTTTTTAAGTGTCCTTTTTGAAGGCGTATGTGTTAAACTAAATTTATAAAAAAAAACTTGTGCTAATTCCTGTCGTACATAAAAATATAATTTGTTCCAAAATGAGTAAAGCGTGGGCTTTTCACCTTAAAGGGTACTTAAGAAAGCATGTAATTTAAAATTTTTCAAGTACTTGTACTTGAAACTTAACGATGGGTAATGGTGGTAAATTTAACACTTTTCTTTAAACATAAAAATGTAAAAATAATTGTAACTTCATTTGTTTAAATGTGTGGAAATAAACTGTTTGATTTAATTTGCTCTTATCATTGAGTCGCTGGACACTAAAATGGAACAAGTTAAAAATATTGCAAGTAACTTAGCTTGCTATTGTTCTTTCGACATGAATAAATGGAGGCTTAAGACTGTGGCTGTTATTATCGGTCACTGTTGGTTTGGCATCAATGTCGGTAAAATTGGACTGCCTTTCAACGCATTTATAGGCACGAGGATAATATCCAACACCTTTTATGCTTTTTTCCGGTACTGGACGATGCCTGAGACAGATTCTTTGGAGCATCGGATTAGACAGTCTCTCAGATCATTCTTACACCAGATTATCGAGCGGTTAACCCTTTCGGTACATCTTTTTTGATTTTGAATTAAAAAATTCAATTTTTTTATTATCTGGCCTATATTATTTTTAATAATTTTCGGTTTTTTTTCTTTTTTCAAAAAATTTACCCCAAAGTGGTTTTTAGGAATGATGCCATATGGCATCATTTGTACTCAACGGTGAAAAAAACACTATTTTTGGTGGCATAGCAGGATATATTTACATTATGTTTTACTTATTAAATTTATTTTATATATCACAAGCTAAAAAAAATTATTAACACAAAGATATGTACAAAAAATAATATAAATAAAAAAATTTAGTTCATTCAAAAGTATGTATATAAAAAGTTCAAAATTTAATTCCAATTTGCATGGTAAAGTTTAAAGCAGTTTCGGGAGGCATTTGGAATGCACAAATGGATATTGCACTTAGTACATTTGTATCTTGAATATGATGAGCAATTTGCATCTCACTTTCCCTGGTGTGTACTCAGGTCAATGCTTTATACTATCATACCTAATAGAGACAGGTGGAGACACTTCGCACTTCATTTTGAATGTAGTTGAACTACTTCTTTCCGAAGTTGAAGGAGTGTTTTCATGTGGTGACTTCGTTGGACAGCCACGTTTACGCCAATTGCTTTTTTGGGCTGCAAAAGATAGAAGTGCATCTGATAGATCATTCCGAGATTCTAATAGGTCTATGTAATCTTTTTTTTGAGCTTATTGATTTCGCAATCATTTTTGTTCTCCAGCATATGGCCATATCAATAAAGTGGTAAAAAATTTTCCATTTTCTGGACCTAATTGAAATACGATAAAGGGAAAGCATAAAATCCATTTTATCAACACCGCCCATGTTTTAGTTGTACATGGAAACCAGATTTAGTTGTTCAGTTTCAGTTACCTTTTTTTCTGCCGTACAAAAACGTTTCACAAAGTAGGCGCGCTCTGGACCGTAAATTGTTGATACAAGCTGTACAATACCACCGTAAAGCCATCTTACTACGATAAAATTGTCGGTTCGTTCAACGCGATAGTCAAAGCTACCTCGCCCAGTTTTTTTAGGTCCTTTTCAGGTTGAAGCGGAATTTTTCCTATTCTATTTGTTCTGATGTTTTCTGTTGCCCATACCCCACGTTCTTTAAAATAGCGCACTAAAGCAAATGTTCTGAAAAAATTATCAAAAAAAATTTTAAAGTTTTTGTATACGGGAACTGTTTTTGTCAAATGAATGACAATATCGGAACAGAACCCAAATTTTTTTTCCCCAATAATGGTGTTCTTTCCTTGATAAATTTCTAAATCATAGATTATTTCATTTTTAGCTGCAAAGGCAAAATTTTTTCTCGCCCCATTTAATGGGTTTCTTGGGAATATATTGTCTAAGGGCGGATTTTCCTTTAAAAGGTACCATCATTTTGTCCACGCAGAGATTTTCATCTTTTGGTAAGGAGTACAGCTTCTTATAGAAAACATCCAATAGAGGCCGAACCCTGTAAAGCTTATCATTTTTATTTGAACTTGAAGTGAATTTCAAACTATTACGCAGAGAATAAAATCGGCTCCTTGACATACAGTGACGAAAAGAAAGAATCTCGGTTGCTTTCGACCAGTGCATTTTCGGACGAGGATAACCAATTGAACAGATCATTATTTCGAGAGCAATAAATTGAATTAACTCTTCACTGGAAATATTTATAGGTGTCGCCGTGTTCATGAGCGATGCTTGATTTTTGTGATGTGACGATTTCAGTAAGAAGCTCCTGCGTAAAATAAACCAAAAAATATTGCATAGGAGTCTTTATACTACTTTTGGGTAAATGTTGCTCGAAGTCCGCATCTGGGGTGGACCAATTTAACTTTTTCAATTTATAACTGTCAAGCTTATTTGATGGTTTAAACGCTCCTTCCTCATCTACGAACTCTTCTTGTATATAATTATCGCTAATATCTTCTAAATTAATATCGGATTCTGTTGAGATAGCTCTTCCATAACAAAAGAATTATATTTCTTCAAGGCTTCCATTTGGTCGTCTAATATGTCAAAATTATCAGAGTCCTCGTTATCAGAAATATCCGACTCATCAAAATTATTTAAAATCTTTTCAATTTCAAAGTCCTTAATTTTGTTTGGCATATTTACTTCTTTACTGTGTGACAAAAAGCACTCAAAGGAGTTGATCTTATTTATCGAACGTAAAAAGTCGTTACTTTTTGTTATACACTTTAGCTCCTTTGAGTAACTTTTGATGCCATATGGCGTCATACGAATTTAAAAAAATCCTACGGCTATATTGAGGGTTTTACAAATTTTACAGTTAATATTATTTATAAATGAAGTCTTTTTGCATACTTCTGCAAATAAATTTCATGGTTTTTTTTTTTAATTTTTCAAAATATAATGTTTAACAATTCACGTTTTTCAACCTTAAGACTCAATTACTTAGAGGAGTTTCAAAATAGTGCTGTTCTATTTCATAGTAACGAAAATACATAAAAATTTTGTCAAGATAATGTTTTATAAAGTTCAAAGCACAATACTTCATCAAAAAAAATAATTTTTGTCGGAATTAACCAAAATTACAGGTCTTTAAAAACCCATGATGCCATATGGCATCAAAATACCGAAAGGGTTAATTCGCTAATAGAAAGCAGGACCGAGGCCATAATTGTATACCATAGCACCAAATTGGATTTTAAATCGAGTTGTATGTCAGAAAAATACAATCAAAATGGAACACAGAGTTTCTTCCAACTATCCAATGAATTTGTGCAGTTTTAACTTTTATTTGTGTCAACTTCGCGTATATATGGGAGTTCCATCTAAGTCGACGGTCTAAGATATTTCGTCTCAAGCTATTGGGGCATCATTTGATTATTAATAAGAATTGGGGAGCACGTTTCTCAGTGTAAAATGAAAGATACGTCGGCGCATTTTTTATACCTCGTAAGGTCGCTCATTTTTCTACTTGTATAATTCGATGCTGTTGTTGGTTCGAAACCACTTTAGCATCTTTATGAGTACTGAGAAAAGCAGCATCATTAGTAAACGTCGACGTGTGTGTTTGATTGTCGGTTGGCATGTCTGCTGCGGCAGATACAGAATTGGACCTTTAGATCCCCAAGTATTTGCGGACAACTTAAGTGATTACCCCTCTTTGATCATGAACTGTTGTCGGTCGGTTATGTACTTTTACAAAAGGTTATAGAGATTTACAAGCAAGTTCTGAAATACTTGAGACACATCTATAAATTGCAGAGAATAATATTTCTTCTCCTCATATGCTTCACTTTGAACCTGTACCAACCTATATATCTTTTCAATGTTACTGTATTGTCGTCTAAAGCTTAATTGGGACTGGGAATGCAGCCGTTATAATTTAGGATCAGAGTCAACTTGTTTAAGGCAACTTCTCAAATAATATCAACGTTGTTGATAACACACTTATAGGCCTGTATGAATCCATCTTCGTAGGTTTCTTCTCAGGCTTAAGTATAATGTTTACTAAAGCAACCTTCAATCTCGGCGGAAAGTTATCAAGCCATAATATGGCATTAAAAATAAAAAGAATAATCTTTTTACTGCGAAAGGTAGACCCTATCAAATCCAGGAGCTTTTTTAGCGTTTGAACTATTTATAGCCTCTACGACATCTGGAAACTGGAATCGTATTTCCATAGGTTGTCTTGCAACAACAGTCGGTAATTCACTCCTAGCAGTACATGTTTTAACAAGTTCCATTGATTTGCAAAGAGATCACATTTTTTTCGTCGGTTCTTGCCAGGGTCTCAGGTATTGAAGTGGTAGTTTAGAGATAGCGGGTCTTCTAAGATCTTCGGCCGATTGCCATAAAGAATAATTTGTCTATGGAGTCGAGCCTAGACCTTCTAAGTGTTCCTTAAGTGATGCTGTTCTATATACCTCCAGCAAATTTCTGAGTTGGTTTGTACATTCTCTTAGCTTAATTTTAAGCTGACGCGACCTATGTTTTTGTCACTGTCTTTGGGCAAGGCATTCTTAAAAATCATTGTCTTTTTAATTGCTTATTTAAAATCTTTGAATTGTATCAAAAAATATGAATAAAACAGTCACAATGACGCAATAGAATTTTCCGCCTTTATTCTAAAATCTGGCAACCTTCTTATGATTTTACTTGCAATATGGTCTTTAAACAGCAGCAGCATGTGTTAACAAAAAAATGTGCTTTAGTTACTATCATCCACATTGCCAGCAAAGTTTCCGTTCAAAGTTCACGCTAAAAATCGATGACCTACATCCGGTTAAATGGTTGATAATAAATGATGCCGCTTTATCCAGAGAATAAAAAACACAAATAAATTAAAAGAACAACAAGAGTAAAAAAATATGTTTCCTATGCTTTTTATACTAAAACAAGAATAGCAATACTTTTTTTGTTGTTGTTTGCCAGTTAATACAATAAGAATTTTGTCAGGGCGGGGAAATCCAGAATTTTTGCAAATTTATTTATGGGTTTTTTTTTTAATTTAACTTTGTAAGTTTTGTGCCAATTTTTTTAATCTTCTATAAGTTTAACACGCAGGGAAGAAACATGGTTTCGTATAAATACAGCAATCATAATGTTTTTCTCTTCAATCAAATTAGGTTGGCTCAAACATATAAAAGTTATTTTTGTTTGATTTGAACATCAGTTCTTACGACAGTCAAGTATATGATAACATTTAGTCGTTATATGACTATGATGACACCTCCAATATGGTTGCTTGCAAATCATAGTATGATATAAAAACTTGTTTTGCCAAACAAATAATGAATTTGTTCGCAAAAACAATATGATATTTATGGTATTAAAATCTAATAATTAATGATCGGCGCAACAACAGTATAGTCACATGGAAATCAAATAATGTTTAATTAAGCTTTGATAATTTTTTTGTTTTGCGTTATTCTTGTTCTTGTGCAGTGTTATGTGTTATTAAAGAATATAATTTCCAATAAAAAATCACCGAAATTACCAAGTGAAAATTTTATGGACAAAATTTTCATTTGGTAATTTCTTTTACTCAAAAAATAAATGTTTATTGGATAAAAACATACATCGTGCTTTAGAAAACTTTTTATATTAAATAAATATTTATGAACATTTTTTAATTCTTAAAAAATTTACAAAAATTGTTAAAAGAAAAAAATAAACTAAAAACTGTAATTTAATATTCAAAAATGTATTTATTTATTATTTATAAGACTTTTATTAAGTCCTGTTATTACTATCTGAAAAAATAATAAAGTCGTCTAGGAACATATTATGATTACATTGGATCATATAATAGTTGTGTGCAAACCTATGGCACAATACGACACAATTTTATGAGCCTGTGGGATCATATTATGATACCATGAGTCGTTTTATGGTTGTGTGGAATCAACAAGTAACAAGATATCATGTTATGATTGTGTATATAGGATTTTACAATGACTATATAGAACTATTTTTTTTAATAACTATGATTACAGCTAATCATTGCTTTATTTGGCTACAATCCTACAACCCAATTATAGTATAATGCTCTCAAATTATGGTTACCTCAACCTCAACAGGCTGGAAATAAAGCTTTAGGTTGTTTTATAATTGATTTTCATAAATTTAATGAAGTATCAAAATGTTTGTTAATAACTTTTTCGAAGTTTTTATAGCAAGTACGACTTTAAGTTAATAAAATACTCACATATTTATAGTGTAGTGTGTTGGTTACATTTATCACAATTAATGGTCGGTCACATTTGTATTGCTTAAAATTCCCAATAATTAATATAAACAATAAGTTTCAATGACTCAACAATTAATGTCGGTCACTTTTGTATTGCTTAAAATTCGCAATAATATAAACAATAAATTTCAATGACCTAACGGCGCGAGGAATCAAATTTCAACATAAGTAAGAATTGACATAATAACCAAAAATGCTGAAGTAAGGGTAAATTACCACACACTACGCTTACGACGATAAGTAGGAAGTAAAATTAAGTCATAAGCATATTTAAGTTAAGATTTTTAGATTAAGAATTTGATATAAATAGCTGTAAGATTTAATTAAGAGGACAGAATAAATTGATGGACATAAACGGCTTGTTAGCTGTGAATAAAGGCAAATTTTATTATTCTCACTTTAACTGCGGCTTGTTAGCCATAGCTAAGCGGCGTGCTCGCCTGATAATAAGCAACCCAATTTTTTTTACTATACACGATATAAACCACCCCTTTTCTTTGTACATGGCGATCCTGCAAATTTCGATCCTGCAACTCATTATCCTGCCCTCTCGATCCTAGTCGTTGAAAATACTTTTAATTAATCCTACCCATTCGGTACAAATGAATTCTCTCAGTGGAGACGAAGTCTCGAAGGAAGAAATTGATAACATTTTTGAGAAGTACGAGAATTTAGCAGTGGACGAATATATTCCGGAAGCCCAAACAACAGAAGACTATCCCAAATACACACCTACGCCAAAAACAGCAGGTCCCAGACCTATCACAATAGCGGAGTATAGACAACGTCAGAGTAGGCCGGTAGTTGCGTCACCGAAAGAAGAGAGAAAACAGCATAAACCAAGAGGCGGAAGAAAGGTGAAACTGAGGCAAAAGGCTGCAGAAATACACAGGGTACTGGCAATAACTACAGACAACACCCTAAGGAAAAGTTTGAAAAATATTTTGGCAGAAATAAAAGCAGAGCAAAGAACGAAACCACAAAAAATTATTAATGGGGAATCAGGACTCAAAAAACGAGGAGATAATAATCTCTAATAATAACGACAGCACCAACAAGATAAACGTCAGTCAGACAACAGTTCTATATATAATATTAGTCTTGCTCTTATTTATAGTACTAGCTAAAATTCACAAAATTTATAAAAAATTTTTGGACAATAAGTTGAAGAACAAAATATTACTAACTTCTAACATTAAAGTCTAGTAAAACTCTATTTATATTTTTTTTAACTTTGAAACAATATCAAAAATGCAAAACGAAAACAAAAAAAAAAAAAAAAAAATAAATAAATAAAAAGAAAAAGAAAAAGAAAATTTATATGTTTATAAAATACATTTTTAGTATGACCAATGGAAGAAATATACGAACTGATAGATTCTATTATAATCAATGCAAAAAAGTCACTATCAAGAGGGTACACTAATGATACCATTCAAAGTAAAAGATTGGAAATAGAAGAATTAGAAAAGAGAGTAATAAAATTATTAGAAGACAAAGTAGTAGGAGAACAACAAAGACAATTACATATCCTGAGATTTGGAGACAAAAAAGAAAGGGCATTAGAGATATTACGGAGCCACGAAGATAAAGTGAAAATTCAGCTATTAGAAGGACAATTAGAAAATTTCACCATGACAGACGAAAATTTGAACACGACAGAACTAGCATCTATTTCAAAATTGCTAACGGTTTTCAATGGTACAAGGGATGAATTAAATTCATTTGTAGCGAACATCGAAATAATTAAAGACACATTAACTCCAACAAAACACAATTCATTTTTTAATTTTGTATATAAAACCAAAATTTCAAATAAAGTGCAAACCAAGTTAAGACAAGTTTTAGTTCCTACTAACATAGACTCCTTAGTTTCCACTTTGAAAGAGACTTACAAGACAAAAAAGTCACCAAATGTTATTCTAAACGAACTGACAAAGATTACTCAGTTAGATACTATCCGGAAATTTGCTGATAAGATAGAAGCATTGACTACGGAATTAAATGAAATCCAAATAAGTTCACTTGGGGAAGACAATAGAGAAGCAATCAGTAAAACCAATGCCGTAATTGCATTTAATTCTTTTAAGAACGGACTAAAAGACCAAGATATTGTTAGGACGATTAATGCTAGTAGAGTAAAGACTCTGAATGAAGCCATTGACATAGCCATGGAAACATCAACAGACAAGAGACAAAATCAAATAATGTTCCAAACAACAGCAAATAGAAATAATTACAGAAACTACATAAATAGCAACTATTCTACAAATAGGTACAATAATAATAACAACAACAACAATTATCGAAGAAATTATAGTAGAAATATTTATGACAATAGAAGGAATAACAATAGGGCAAATTATAATAATAACAACCACCACAACAACAACAATCATAATGGCAACAGAGACAACAACTATAGTAGTGGCAATTACCGTAGTAACACCTACAATAATGGTAATGGTTACCGAAACGGGAACACTAATAATAATAATCGTAATAGTAATAATCGTAACAGAAATGGTAATAACAATTACTACAATGGTAGCAGAAACCAAAACATAAACCTTGTGGAACAAGACCAGGGAAACTCCCACG
This sequence comes from Melanophora roralis, assembly GCA_963583895.1. NCBI lineage: Eukaryota > Metazoa > Arthropoda > Insecta > Diptera > Rhinophoridae > Melanophora > Melanophora roralis. The sequence continues at coordinate 34,743,660 of OY757189.1, read as the reverse complement.
GTCCGGAGACCATAGAATACCAAGGTCCTCCGGAACAAGATCAGTAGCTTCAAGAGCAGTATTTGGCATTTCATCAGATCTAAAAAATTATGTGAAGTTAAACATAGAGAATACACACCGTGCATTAACATTTCTAATAGACACGGGTGCTGACATCTCACTGTGCAAGGAAGACTTATTACATGAACATGATGAAGATCCAGATGACTATTGCTGCTTAACAGGGATTACAAAAGAAAAAATAAGATCTTTAGGTTCCACTAACATAACTATACAGATAGGCGATACATTACTTAAGCATAAAATACAATTGGTACATGAAAATTTTCCTATTCACACCGACGGTATACTTGGACGAGACTTTCTATTAAGGTACAATTGTAATATAGACTATGAAACATTCACATTAACCATCAATACGAAAAATGAAACTTTGACATTACCTATTCACAACGACACGTTTGAGATAAATGTAATAAAAATTCCTCCAAGAAGCGAAATAGTTATACCTTTACAGATAAATATTGAGGAAGATGGTGTAATATGCAATCGTGAAATTGGAAAAGGGGTATTTTTGGCAAATTCCATAATTCCCAAAGATGGATACAAACACATCAAGTTATTAAACGTTACTGATGAAACCATAAAGTTAGAAAATTTGAAAGTTGAAACTGTTCCTTTAAGAAATTTTGATATATACAAAACAAGCAATGACAAAACTGATGCGAAATATAGTGAAGAAAGATTTGAGAAAGTAGTGAATGAATGCAATATAGAGAGGAATGACGAGAAAGCAAAGATGGAGTTGTTAGAGATATTAAAAAAATATCAACATATATTTCATTTAGAAGGTGAGAACCTGACAACCAATAATTTTTACAATCAAACTATTCAATTAAATGACAAAAATCCAGTTTATATAAAGAACTATCGACTACCACAAACGCATACAGAGGAAATAAATAACCAAGTAAAGGGTTTATTGAGACAAAGGATAATAGAGCCATCCACAAGTCCTTACAACGCTCCACTTTTATTGGTACCTAAGAAAGGCCAGGGTGATATAAAAAAATGGAGACTAGTCGTTGATTTTAGGAAACTCAATGACAAAATAGTAAATGACAAATTCCCACTAACACGTTTAGATGATGTTCTAGATAGACTAGGGAGAGCTAAATATTTTTCAACTCTGGACATGACAAGTTCCTTTCATCAAATTGAACTCGATCAACAGTCAAGACCATTTACAGCATTTTCAACAGCAAATGGTCATTACCAATATGCAAGATTACCTTTCGGACTAAAAATATCTTCAAATAGTTTTCAGAGGATGCTTACAATAGCACTGGCTGGACTAGAGTCTGAAGCATTCGTATATGTTGATGACATAATAGTTTTTGGATGTAGTTTGAAGCATCACAACAACAATCTGATCAATGTTTTCGACCGGTTATCTAAGTATAACTTGAAATTGAATGCAAGCAAATGTCATTTTTTGAAATCGGAAGTTACATATTTGGGACATTTGATAACATCAAATGGTATTAAACCAGACCCAAACAAACATGACGTAATCACCAAATATCCTACTCCTAAAAATACTGATGATGTAAGAAGATTTATAGCATTTTGTAACTATTACAGAAGATTCATCAAGGATTTTGCAAATATTGCTAATTGTTTAAATAATTTGTTGAAAAAAGGAACAAAATTTGAATGGTCGGAAGAATGCCATAATGCATTTGAAACATTAAAAAACAAGCTTATTGAACCCCCTATTTTGCAATATCCAGACTTTGACAAAACATTCATTTTGACGACAGATGCATCAGATTTTGCACTGGGCGCAGTTTTGGCACAAGGTCCAATAGGAAATGATTTACCAATATCATATGCAAGTAGATCTCTAAACAAGCACGAAAAAAATAAACCTGTGATTGAAAAAGAATTATTAGGCATATATTGGGGCATACAATTCTTTAGACCGTATTTATATGGTAGAAAATTCACAGTTGTAACGGATCATAGACCTTTGATTTCACTATTCTCTCACAAAAACCCAAGTTCTAAGTTAACGAGGATAAGACTGGAACTTTCTGACTACGACTTTGACATAGTATATAAGAAAGGAACACATAATACTAATGCCGATGCATTATCAAGGATAGAAATCAATTCTACTACACTAAAAAGTATGATACCAACGGAAAATGACGAGAAGGTAAAGAAAACACTAGTTATTACAAGAGGTATGATTAAAAAGTCATCGGAAGAAAATATTGTAAAGAATAAAAATGATATGAGTGAATCTCAAAAGGAGACTGATCAACTCCATATGTGGGATTGCACGTCAATAAATGATATAAAGCGCGCAACGAAGTTAAAATTTGTATTAGAAAAAAGGCCAGAGAATGATGTTAAAGAGTTATATAAACATATAGTAGAATATTATAGAATGCATAATGAAACACGTGTTAGATGTAGCGATAATCCAAAGTATTTAGGTACTCTTTTGGAGAAACTATCATCATATTTAAAAAATACAGGAAATAAGAAATTTGCAATCGAGAGAAATGATGCAATATTTGATATAATACCCGCGGATGAATTTAAGGCCAAATATAATGAAGCAAACAAAAATAATAAAGATGACATAATTATATTACTATATAGAAAACCTCAGAACATCACAAATGAAGATAGAAGACAGGAATTGATAAAATTATACCACGACACACCTCAAGGAGGACATTTCGGAGTGAAGAAAACTTTACTGAAATTAAAACAGAAATACATTTGGAAGAATATGAACAGAAATGTAAAAGAATATGTGACTAAATGTGATTTATGTCAACGTAATAAACAGACTAGACATACGAAGGAACAATTAAGGGTTACAGATACTCCAATAGATAGTTTTAAAACTGTAGTAATTGACACTGTAGGTCCTTTACGTCCAGTAAGCAATTTTAGATATATTTTAACAATGCAATGCGAATTGACGAAATACGTAATTGCATGTCCTATGGAAACAAAAGAGGCAAAGACAATAGCCAGAGCACTAGTAGAGAATTTAATCCTTAAATATGGTTTATTTAGCACACTAAAATCAGATAACGGCACAGAATTTAAAAATGAATTGTTGAAAGAAGTATGTGAATTATTGAAGATTGAGCAAGTTTTTTCTACACCATATCATCATGAAACGTTGGGTACGGTAGAAAGGAATCATAGGGTTCTAAATGAATACTTTTTATCATTTGTACAAAATGACAATTGGGAAAAATGGATACCTTATTATACTTTTGCGTACAATGTAACTCCTCATGTAGATACTGAATATTCACCTTTTGAACTCATTTTTGGAAAATTACCAAGTCTACCTGGAGATGAAGTCATGAACCATCCAAAGGTTTACAATTTTGAAAATTATGCTAATGAACTCAAGACTAGACTAAAACATTCTTTAGAGAATACTAAAAACTTGATAGAAACTATAAAAAATAAAAGAAGTATAGACTCATTAAATAACACAAATAATATAGAACTAAAAGTAGGCGACTTAGTTTTGGTCAAAGCTGAAAATAGAAAAAAACATGAACCACCTTATGACGGACCATATGAAGTAGTAGATATAGATGATTTAAATGTATTAATTAAAGTAAAAACAAACATAAAATCAATTCATAAAAACAGACTAAAAAAATATAAAGTATAAAAGAAATTTGAGAACACTTATATAAATATAAATTTAACAATATATATTAACATTAAATTTAATACTTATAATAAGTAATAAAAAAAAAAAAAAAAAAAAAAAAAAAAAAAAAAAAATCCTCCAATTTGAATTGTATGGATTTTTCTTAAGAGCGGAGGTGTAGTGTGTTGGTTACATTTATCACAATTAATGGTCGGTCACATTTGTATTGCTTAAAATTCCCAATAATTAATATAAACAATAAGTTTCAATGACTCAACAATTAATGTCGGTCACTTTTGTATTGCTTAAAATTCGCAATAATATAAACAATAAATTTCAATGACCTAACGGCGCGAGGAATCAAATTTCAACATAAGTAAGAATTGACATAATAACCAAAAATGCTGAAGTAAGGGTAAATTACCACACACTACGCTTACGACGATAAGTAGGAAGTAAAATTAAGTCATAAGCATATTTAAGTTAAGATTTTTAGATTAAGAATTTGATATAAATAGCTGTAAGATTTAATTAAGAGGACAGAATAAATTGATGGACATAAACGGCTTGTTAGCTGTGAATAAAGGCAAATTTTATTATTCTCACTTTAACTGCGGCTTGTTAGCCATAGCTAAGCGGCGTGCTCGCCTGATAATAAGCAACCCAATTTTTTTTACTATACACGATATAAACCACCCCTTTTCTTTGTACAATAGCTTTTAGATTCGGAGTAATAGGCTACAGTTATTTTTCTTTAATATTAATTTTTTTTTGAATTTAATTTTGAGTAAAGTTTGTTTTAACTAAGACTTTGGCCCTTCATAATTATTAAATTTAAGTCTGAATTTGTTCTTTATAAAGGGTGGCAGCATTATGAAATATCAAAAAATAATCGACAACAGCTGTTGGATAAACAAATAATAAAAATACGTGTAAACTTTTTTTATTTCAAAACAATAAATACCACCAGCCAAAATTGTATGCAACTTTAATGGACACAGTTGGTCACAAAACCTCTGTAATAAAAAAAAGACAACAAACCAGGTGGCCAAATCGCAGCATTCGATTTAAATCGAAATTTACTCGATCGTTGAATTGTCAATGCTTTTAATATAGGAATTCTAATTAGAATGTTTTAATTTCGATTCGAATCAAATGCGGCGATTTTGCCTCAGAACTTATAAATAATTTTCGTATTAAAAAAATTGGGCGTTTTGTAAAGCGTTAGAAATTTTAAGAATAAAATCTTTTGTACTAGTGCTAGAATATTCACTATAAACTCCTTAAATTGTTAAAGAATAAAAAAATATTCATACTAAATTCCATATGTACTAAAAATCTTTTTTATAAATCAAGGGGTTAAACTATTTAAAAAACTCGTACTATTTCCAAAAAATAAGTTTTTTTCTTTTCGTTTTCCATCTCTGTTGATTGGTGCGATTTAATAAATACGGGGACAAGTGCAATAACAAGTACAAGTACTACTACAAGTACAAGAACAAGTATTTTATTTAAACATCAATTATTTCACATCACTTTGTTGCAATTTTTGTCTGCCTGTAAACATAAAAACAATAATTTTGCACCAATTTTCGAAGCAAAAATAAAATGCCAAATACTTTGAAATATTAAAAAAATTCATGGCATTAAGAAATATTGACTGTCTAGTATTGAAGGCATTTTGTTTTTGGCATTGAATATTGGCAAAGAATATTGCTGTTACACTTGTGATTTAAGCCGCATTTATTATGAAACTAAAACCTGAATATGAGATTTGTCTTTTGTTGGCATAGAAAAAGCCAAGGAAACCAAGAATTAAGAATCCGACTGAAAACAGTACAAATGTGATTAATTAAAAAGGCTTTTTTAAATTGATTTAATACAGTGGGTTAGTTTTTGACTTGAAAAAAAATAATTCTTTAAAATTTTATGGTAACTTTTAAAAATGGAAATAATAATACCTGCAGATGTTTGTTATACTAATAAACTTAGAACCACTTTCTGAGTCGGGTTTCCATATTTTTCTTATGATCAAAGTAGAGGTTGTATTTTTGAAGATATTTTGATAAATTTTTTGGTATATAGGCCAAACTTATTTAAACTGGTGATGATTGGCCCACTATTTCATATAGCTCCAATGCAAATGTCCTCCTGGACTAAGCATATTGGGCCATTACTGCTTCAAAAATTACTTAAACTTACTTTGCATGCCGCCACTGAATTACTATTATTGGGTCTCATACAAGCCCTACTGCAGAAATTTTACCGTAAAATCTAGAATATATATAATAACAAATGCACAAGTATTTTTTAATAAGAAATGATCCACCAAATTTTGTGAATATTGGCCATAATTGGTTTTGCCTCCTACAGTAGGTCTTTTCATACAAATCTAGTTAACCTTATAAGACATATTAACCTGTATACATTTGTAGCATATAAAAGTGTTTTCCCACTGAAGGTTTTAACACACATTTTGGTTTTAACTTTAAATGTAAAAACTCGAGCTTGGCAGACTTTAACTTCCTTACTAGTTTTTTTTTTAAATTTCACCCACAGTCTTATTTCTAAATAAAGACGAAGCGACCATAATCTATGTTTAAAGATACCCAGCAAAACCTTTGCTTACCTGGTAAGTTAGCAAGTAATATTGGAGATGATTAAAATTAGTTACCTTTTAGCCGAATAACTAGTTATTTTTGTTTGAGTTGTCCCGAAATTCACGACCCCTGCATACAAAGGTGCTTACAAAAATCAATCGAGTAACTAGTTTCCAATGATTAAATGAACAAAATAAGAAAATTAAGGTTTTAAAAAAATAAAATTCTATTAAGCCTGTTTCATAATCCTACTTTTGCATATATACCTACAAATGTTATAATTAACGTCCTTACTTAAAGGTAGTTTTTATAGTAACGACATCATTACCTTGTAACCTATGAAGAAATGGCAGCTCATTACTCAAATTCAAAAAAATTGCTGGGTGTAGATTTCATATTTTTAGTTTCATAAACATAAAAGAGGCAAAATGTAGAATAAAACTAAACAACTCTATTCACTTTTTACCTTAATCTAGGAAAATTAATTGTTCTTGTCGGATCAAAATATGTGGTTAATTTTTTAAGACCCAGAAATGGTAAATTAAGAATTAAAACAAGAATTATTTCGTACCAGCAAGTTTCTAAAACTGTTCTATTTTAGCCGGAATTGCACTGGTCTTTTTCTTTTGTCATCGTAGATATGTTTGTAGAGTGTAAAGTCTTCAAAACTAGATGGAGATCTTACGACCCGAAAGCGACGCAGTTTCTTCTATTTTTGCGTTAAAATAATTGTAGATTTTCCAGTGGGGAGGATAGCAGGCTGTTGTTGAAGAAAAAAACGATTGGCCAGGAATGACTGCAGGTTTTGCGGTGAACCGGGTATCATATTATTTGCTACTGCCCAGAGCCAACTATCTAGGGTCTAAATTCCACAATTACCTAGATTGCATAGCTGTGATTGGTAAGGCGAAACTTTTGGCATATGCCAAGAGAGTGTGGGACATTTCCAAATTCTGGTTTTAAACAGTTCAGCTGGCAACCTTCGACTCCTGCTGCCTTTTTGTTTTTAATGCGTGATATTGTTACTTCGACATCAGCTAGGCGGTACATACTTAATGCCGTCCTCTGGGATTGGTTTTTTGATGTGAAAAGTTATCATTCCATATCTTGATATGCTTATGCTTACGGTCGCTTATTTCTTTCTTATTTCTGCGAAGTAGACGTTTATCCCCTCTCCTTTCTCTCAAAAACCTTTTCTTCGTAAACGTGTTGCTACTGACTGTAAGATTTTTCTTTATACTGCATACTTCGCCTCAGTAGCATTACAAATGTTTTGCCAATGCGCTGCCTCATTATCGACTCAAATCTAAACAACGGCTTCTAGATTGTTTTAACTTAGCCATGCTTCTTGATCCACCAGTAAACTGGAAATCGGCTGGTTGATACCACAAGGAGGTAGACATTGGCACCTGCGCTGATGGAAGGTTGCCCGAGGGCCCTCCTCTTCCATCAGTAGCTTATCAACCCCAAACGGCTGACAGACGGCTTACCTGGACCGCCGATCATATGTATCAAGCCGCCACCGCCGATGATTTTTTCGGCTTATTGTCGGCTCAAACTTAGCCGCCGCTTCATTTTCATAACTAAACTTTAAAATATTTTAATCTCTTATTCTAATTAATAGTTTATTGACTATAAATCAAATTTGTGATTGTAAACTTCAGGCATGTTCGGAGGCCAATGTCAAGGGTATATATATTTGTAATTTTTATTTAATAAAAACACACCTATTGAAAGCATAAATAAGGTTTAAATAAAAATAACTTGACATTTAAAATGGCGGCAAAAAAAAAACCGGAACAAATATCAAACATTATGTGTCCTGCCTTTTACCTGTAAAAGAACACTTTACTTTTCTCGACTTAACCTTATTGTATGCATTAAGGCATGACATTTAATATAATTAAATTTCCTTTGTTGTATAGCTGGAACTTTTCATTTTCTATTTTTAATATTATTTCAAACATTTATGATGTTTTTTAGCCTTCAACAAACATTAATAACAATAAAATTTCTTTTATGTTTTAAACTTGTTTGCTGTAGAATTTCCATTAAATGTAATTTTATCTTGAACATACTTTTTTTTGTTATTTATAGGGTGTTATTATACGTGAAGTTGAGAAGGGTGTACGCTGTGAACAATGTATAACAAATTGTCCAGGTTTTGCGGCGCACGATTGGAGGTAAGTGGTAGAACATTTTTAGATTTACTTTTGAAATATGTTTTTTTAAAAGCCAGTAAATTGAGTAAATGCAGTGGTTGAAGGTGGCCATTGTGTGCGAAAAATCTGCAAATTTAATCTGGCCAATATTTAGGAAAAACTAAATTGCATTAAAATTTGATATTATAACTCGTTAGTAATAGAAACATGTTTTAATAAAAAAAAATTTTTTTAACTTTCACGTTTTTGAATCTTCTTTGCCAGCGTTAATCGAAGCCTGTGGGGAAGTTTTCTTTTATATTCAAAAAATAACTTTCTTTTAAGTTTGTATTTAGAAGTATATTTCTTATGAATAAAATTCATAAAATATCAAGATTATGAAATTTGAGTTAAAATGCTAACGTGTTAATAGATGTTATAACTGCTACATAAGCAATTTTGTAACTATTAAAAGTAATTGCACCTCCGCGTGTATTTCCTATTAGAACTTTTCAATGTGAAATCAAAAGAAATTAGACAAACATATATGTATAAACTCTTAATTTTAACATATTTAAGATCAAGTGCTTGCTTTAGCGAGGTAATTTATAAATGTTTATTTTAAAAACATTTTTTGCTTTAATGTACAAATTAGAAACTCGTTACAAATATCTACAAACAAAATAAGTTTTGTTTTGTGATTGTTAAAAATCACGAATAACATTTAATAAATAACATTAACAGTTTAACGTTATAAATGCTCTGTTAAAAGTAAAGCTTTTTTGTATAAACCTGTTAAATAGCTTTTTCTTGGTATGCTTTCAATTAAAAACAAATAACAGATGGCTCTGTCAACTATTTCCGCTTGTTAAATAGTTTTAGCTTTCTATATAAAATACATATACATAGTGTAATTCATCTATGTAAACCATGCGTCTTTTACAAAAACACACCCAAAACCAAATTATGGTGTCATTACCACCCGAACGTACAAATCTTTCTAGGCCATTTGCTACCACTGGCATAGATTACGCAGGACCCTTTAATATAAGAAACTTCACCGGAAGAGCACATATTTTTACGTTTCAAAATTATTATGTAATATACTGCCACATATATATTTTTAAAATTAATATTATTACTATGACCGCTGTTTTCAAAACGTTCAAAAAATCCATTAAAATTAATAATTTAAATATGAAATTTTTTTTATAGGTTTTCTTTTGAAACATAAAATTTTTCTTACTATTTGTGGTCATTTAATATATTATTTACTATAGTTTTTAAATATTATTTTTGTTTTGATTTAATATAAAATTAGGTAATTCACAATGTGTCCTAAAGTCTTATGCCTTAAAATAATAATAGATACAAAATAATAATACCATAACAGCTCCCCATATTTAAGTGTGTTATTTCATATTGAAAGCTGTTGTCATTTAAAATAAAATAAAATTTTAAAATTTATTTGCTTTTACTTAAATTTTAAAAGTAAACGAAAAACAACAATAGAAACGGCAATTCGGACGTTGCAGTGTTTGACTTACAAAAAAAGAAATTTAGAATCGTGTATTTGGTAAAATACATACATATAATAGTCTTTGTTAAATTAAATTTTTGGCAATGTCAGGGATATTTATTCATAAGTACATACCTACATGTGTTCAGTTTTTCATCTATCGAGGAAAGGCATATAACTGAAAGTGCATTCGTAGCTTTGATAATTTTTACTGCCGGCTTTAGTAGGCACTTCTTAACCTTTTACTTTGTTGTAATTTGTTTGCATGTTTTTAAAGTCTTCTCTAATCACTTCTAATCACTGCCGACAAAGACACATCTTTTTCATGCTTCCTGAATGGTCATTGATCATTGAGTTAGATGATTATATCTCCCCTCATATCACACACCTTCAATGCAACGGCCATCTCATATCGTAATTTTCATCATATTGTTCCAACAATTTTACAATTTCTTCATCGCTTCATAACCTCTTTACTCCTGGTCAAAACTCAAGCCATTTACATGCTTCCAATATGTCGATGCCGGCCATTTCATATTTCAGATCGTAAGGTACCCAGCCGAAGCCAATTTCCATACTTATTTACCCCCAGGCACTTGTGATATCTTTTAGCTATTAGCCATCTGCTTTGACGGCTTGACCCGTCAATACTGAGAGACTGTTTTTGCGAATCTAAAAGTTGCTATAAGAAAGCTCAAGGTGATTACTCCGGAGCCCTCGTAAGACGAGCCCCAGTATACAACTGTAGTTCTTAGTTGTCTTGTTTGGAGACAACTACAGCAACCACGTATACTCCCAATAGAGACCTCACCAGGAATTAGACCATGAAACACGTGGGCTTTCTGATTCCCGTGGCACCAGATAAGACTCTGATCAGCCGCAAAATATATCAGACACGTCCGTCTATTCCTACCAATTTTAGCACTAGCACTGACAAGGTATTGGCTCCCATTAATGCTTGAAGTACTGTGCCAACTAATAGCAGAGTAAGAATCAACAAGGACCACCTTTCTAAAGCCAGACCATGTGGGGGACCACATGATCCCATAAGTCGAAGACAGATTGGTAACCACATCTTTTAGCCTTTTAGTAAACTGAAAGTTGCCCAGTTGATACCCCGTGCAAGGTATGCCTAAAGGTTCCCTCCTTTACCGGAAGCTTATCAAACCAACATGTGTACTATTTTATGTACATAAATACCTGAAACCCTTCGATACTCAAAGTTCTTGGAGAGATTTTCGCTTATTACGGTCCATTTTTCGCAGAGTTTACTCGTAAAAAAATTATTTGATAAGGACTGAAATGAAGGCAGACGCCTTTAGATAGTATTGGCGGCATAATTAATGCAGTCCATTTGTTCGAGGCAGATATATTTTATTTTCATGACGAAATAAAAAACAGAAAAAAAGTTTATATTATTTTAAAACATTTTTGTTTAAAAAACAATGACAGTATTTGTAAAGCATCATAAGAAAATAGAACTATATGACAATATGACATGATAGGACATTTTATGAATAACCCAAACATAATAAGTAATAAAGTCATTGCAAATGTGTATTTTAATTATTTCTTTTATTTATTTGCTAACAAGGGGTCTGTTTTGATACCATATTTTCCACAAAGGTGGTTGGCGTTTTGTCGAATACATGCATTATGTTTTTATTTAATATTTTCGTTACTGTTGCCAGAAACTTGTGTAGTTGTGCTTATAAAAATTTTTATTACTTAATAATAACATATATATATGTATTCCCGTAATGTCATTAAAATCATCTTGAAAATCCCCATGATTTTTTTTTTGCCTTAATAAATTCACTTTAATAAACTTATTGAGAATTACTACAAACAAACCAAAACATTCAAGAGTTCCTTCACCCTAATATGAAGCAGTTCATAATCGGCAGTACTTATGCATTAACTACTTGTCCATGTCTTTTTTTGCCTGGATTATTTAAAAAAAAAAAACAAAAACTTTTGTTTGTCACTGTAAACCAATTATCAAAAAAAAAAAATTAAAAAGATTTTTAGCAAAAGGAAAAACCTATTAATGTTTATTGCAAATGCAATATGAATTTTAAAATAAAATTAAACAATTACACCCATAAATATACTTATAAATGGTTTATTTAAACGTTTTATTTATTTGCCATAATAAAACACGTGTGGATTTTTTTGGGTTAAAAATTAAATGGAAAATTGTAAAAATAATTTAAAGAGAAAATCATTGATTTGACGTAGACATCAACAGACATTAATTTAAACAGATAGGTATTTGACTAAAATAAACATTAGTTGTTGACTCTTTTTACATGTAGGACGAAAAGGCGGAAAGAAGTATTGCGAAAATTATATAACATGACTTGCACATGTGAATGGCCGCTCATACATACAATCCTATGAGAAACAAGCGCCAAACGATTTTTATTCCTGCTTAAAAAAAGGAAAATTTAGAAATTTCATTAAAAGCATTCACAGAAAACAGCTGTTCAAACCAAACTTATGGGCAACACTGTATTTGATTATAGTTGACTTACCATTACGCCATAACAATAGAAACCAATTGAGTTTTGATTTGTATGGCAACGGTTATGGTTATGGCATTATGGTAAGTCACATATAATTGAACCTTAATCTACAATGACCTGATGTTTTAGTGACCGGTGAGAATATCGGTAAGCAGGTTCAGGCCTTTTTTTACCCATAGACAAAAGAATCTTGGTCCCTTCGGCTGACGGTACTTGGCAATGAGATTTTATTACCCTATAGATTGCTGCCTCCTTCCGTCACTTAATCACCTTGTCCTGGAAATATTCCTCGATCAAATCAGATCTCCCTCGTATACCAACAGAAAATCTGGGTTCCGTTAGTCGATGCTATCCGACATAGGAATTTTGCCGGCTTGCATTTATCTTTTCTTAAAGTATGCTTCAATCTTTTATGTAGAACTCACACAGTGAGCTATTTTCGACCCTTTTAGTGTAAAATTATCCACAAAAACTATTAAAATTATTCCCTAGTATCCTGTAGTGTTTTCGAATCCAGCAGAGCCTGCTAACCTTGAGTATTTGTAGCACCGATCTGCAATCACCAGATATTCTTGATTCCTACTAAGATGGGACTAATTGCTTTTAGAGCGGCTTTACGGTCTTCATAGATGGGAAGCATCATTTACTTACACAGGACAGGGAACTAATTCAAATAAAGGTTTTCATTACTGCACACACTCCTTTTCGTTTAACCGCTTGAATGAATTCAATTTCAAGTGGTTCGCTGAAAATGCCCGCTCTTAGATCACTTTCCGTCTTTGATCCTTCAGTGTAAAAGATGCTGCCTCAAATGGAATGCGACGAGAAGCCAGACCCTTTTTGATATATCCCGAAGGTGTTTTATCTCGATTAGTATGACAAAATGACAAACCGAAACATATCCGTATCACTGATATGAAGAAAACAAATAAAAGAAAATAAGAAATATTTGCTTAAAATTAGGCCGACACGTGGTTTGTAAGAAGAAGATAACTAAGCGGCTAGGCGCCACTCGCTGCTTGTCGCCCTCTTTATTTCTTTTTTTAATACTTATATTGATTTATATTTTAATTTCCATTTACTCAACGTCTGACTAAAAATTTATGGTAAATGAATTCTACTCGTGCAAAACAAATTTCCATATCAAATGTTTCTAAAAATGTAAATCAAAAATTAAAATATAAATGTTAAGAACTTTCACCCAAAATGTATTAAAATATTTCTTAATTAAATTATATTTATTTATTTTTTTTTGGCTCTACACCTCGTAATTCCTTTAATGATTAATTATACATATAAACATACCATTTGTATAGAACTTATTAAAAATATTTTCCGCGAAAAATAAATAAAATTTTTGTAAAAATAAACATTTATATAATACACCGACATTTATTGATCTAAAAATTTTATTGTGCAAAAACAACAACTACTTTCTTTGAAATTATAAAGAATTTCTGGTAAAATTTTCGTTTTAAAAAAAAATATTTTTTTTTTATTTGGAAAATAAATAAATAAATCTAAAATGCAGATAATAAATTTTATGTTCAAGTACCCAGTAGGAACAATAAATAAATTTAATATTTTAATAAATAAAATAAACAGCTGAAATTTCTATTGAATTTTAAAACTCATTCAATAAAATACATAATATTATAACATTTTAATGACGGCCAAAAAGATATACTCATCTGAATGCCGGATGGGGAAGAAACGTTTTTAAAACTTGTGTAGGTAGGATGAAAGTGGAGACCTTAGAAAAAGGCTTGAAGCCTCGCAAGACATGCACTTAAGCCATGCGATTGAAGGAGCAAAAAATAAGAATTTAGTTTGGGGAAGTTTACAGAAATTGCTATTCTTCACATTCGCCGGTGAGGTGTTAGTTGTTTTAAGTGGCCCGTTGGTATACTCTTCATCGAACTTAATTCAAAGTTTCATTTTTCTTTGGGTCCCCTCAAAGAATTTTCGTCGTTTTATCAACTGTTTCATTGTTCCACAGTGGCCCATGTGTAATTTCTGTCCTCTCCTACCACTTGGTGTTTGTTACGGTATTTTTTCAGCATCTTTCCGATCATTTCGTAATGTCCAGGTATTCTGAATAACAATTGCTCATTCTCTTACATTTCAACATTGTCCAATATATGAAACCCTCGGGCATTAATGCTCGTCTGTTGGACCTGGTGCCCAGAGCCAGAAAAAATTACCTTGATCCCTGTTTGTAGGACAATGTTTGGTTAATGAGGTGGAATTTTCATCTCAGGGTTTTCCAAAAAGAGTCCCAGTCTCGTTATTCCCTCTGTTCTATAGTCAACCTTATAACACCGCATTCCTTCGAGCATCTTCCTAAATTTTCCATTCAACCAAAACTGTCTGATTTGATATCAGCGCAATACAGTTACCCCTGACGCACGCTTGAGGTATACGCTAAGATAATTTAACAGCAAGTGCGTCATACTTGGCCTAATTTTGAGCTTACAGCTATCTTATCTAAGGCCCAATGTCGATCTCAGCGCTTTTATCCAAGTGATGATTTAAATTCAATGCCAACTCAGGACTGCCTCTAGATATTTAGCTCTCTTTAATAAAACAAATATTTAACCGAAGAAACGATGCTCTTCATGGTAAGTAGAAAGGTTTGTAGTGCACCTTAGGTGCACTGTTCTCTCTTTCTCAAAATTGTCCTTTAGAAGAATCAAAAGTTTCGCGCAGTGAGGAAAAAATCAAAGTAGTTATCATACTTGCATCTGATCTGTATCCCCTTCAAGCCAAATAGTCTCTTTCCCAAAGTATCTTTGAACCCAGAAAAGTCTTCTAACCCTGAATCCCTGACGCGTTCACCTACTGTTTTGGAGAAATTTCGATCTCACCAAATAGAAGCTTAATGTCCTAAAAACAGCTTTGCTTTCCATATGGATGGTCATGAACCCGTTCTTGTGCTGAGAAAAATCTTCTCTTGAAATATAGTTACTACAATGATCGTCAAGTCTGCATGACTCTGAGATTTAATGTGATTCGCTATAGATATCCAGTTCTTATCTCCATCTTAAAACCATTAGTAGCAGACCATCCATGTAAGCTCCTCTAATGGTAAGTGGCCACTGTTGTCAAGTCCCGAACGAGAATCGCGCCACAAACCTGCCTGATTCCCTGAGTCTCAAAACAAAGATCCCAGTTAAGTGGATTCAGTGTTGTACATAGCGTTTAGAGCGCTTCTGAGAGCTTCTATTATACAGGGTGTCTAGTGGCAGATTTATATTTTCAAGCTAAAATAAAAAATTTAATAATTGACACAAAATTTTATTAAGAGCATTAAACGATAGAATAGAAAAGCGGATTCTATTTTTTTAAAGAGGATGTCATCTAGATGTATTCTGTCGAGTTGAACACACTGTTTTAAACGGAGCCTTCTGTTCTTCGCCACTGCAGTAAACTTAGTTCAATTGAGCTGATTTCTCGGCAAATATTTTGCTTCAAAGCCAAAAGAGGTTGGGGATTGTCATTATAAAATTTTGGGATGTCCCCAAAGCGACCGATCATCGAAGCTCTGGCTCTGTGTGCAGTTGCACCATCCTCTTGAAACCATGCGCGTGAAGAGTACGATGAATGAGCTCACAGGTTTGGCAAAAAGAATTCCATAATTATGCGTCGATAATTTTCGCCAGAGACTTTCGTCGCCTGGCCTCGATAATTTAAAAGAAAATGGTTCAATTATCTCATGCGTGGATAAGGAACACCGAACAGTTACCCTGGGTCAAGGTAATGGTTTTTGATGGTTTAATCGAGGGTTGCGGGTTCTTTGAGAGCACTAGTGGCAGTTTTGCTTGCTGACGTGGCTGTTTAAATAAAAGTGAGCCTCGTCTCTTAAAAAAATTGGATTTACAGTGCGAAAGCTCTTCAAAATAGTTTCACAAATAGTTTGGCATAAATCAAGGTTACTTTATTTCAGTTTTTGAACGATTTAAATTTTAAAAGGATGGAACTTTAGATCCTTCCGTATTAAAGGTCGCGGACTTTTCCATTAACTGCTTTCAACCAGTTGTTCAATGTTTTCGGGAGCCCTTGAAGATCGACAGGGCCGTGGCCGTGGGACACTCATAGCCGAAACAGTTGCGCGGAAACTCTGCACCCACGAGCGAATTAAATTTACACTCGGTCCATCACGTATTCGCCGAATGCCTAACTGTGAACAAAATTGTCGGCGAACAATTACGTAAGAATCATTACTCTAAAAAATGTCTCCACAGCGAACGTGGGACACTGCGACATCGTGACTAAAAAATCCGCACAATCGATAATTTCAAAGGCGCAACCCCCTCTCCGCTCTGTTTATTACTTTTTGAAATAATCGTATTTAAAAGTATAAATTTGCCACCACACACCCTGTACAAACCGAGGCACTTTTTTCAACCGTTGTTTGTGCCCACCGCAATACCCAAATTTTTATTTTTAGGGCGTTTGTTCACTTTTTTCTGGGCTTACACTCAGTTCGTTTAGCTAAGTTCAGTTATGGAAAACATCCTGGGCCTTCTGTGCTATTGCACAAAGCTGATTTGGGTATTTTCCACCTTATCTGCAAAGCAAACTGACTTAGACGCTCCGATAGTCGAAGTCTCTAATATACTGCGTATTCTAGTAACCCATACAATGGACAAAAGAGTGCGGATTAGGTTTTATGTAGCCCTCAATAGCAACATCTTAAAATTTGTATGTTTTCCTCCTGTTTAGAGATTGGATAAGTATGTCGCTGACTACGTATTTAAAGGTGTCAATGTATACAGCCAACTTACATAATTTGTAATTAAATGTAATTAAAGCATTCCCATTTTAGTGTGTCCCCTTAAGTTGGGATATTTCCACCGATCTTACTTTTATATAGGCATGTTTAATTTGTTAATCCGATTTTTCTTTACTTCTTAAAATATGTATTCGACTGAGAGAGGGCAGCCTTTTAGATCAAAATTTATTATTAATGCTAAAGTTGTTCTAAATATTTGTTTCATTTTGCTGCTCACAAGGCCTTGCTTTTACAAAAGAATTTTTATTGACACATTTTTGCAAAAATTTTACGCAAAGACATTAGTCACAAATTGTATTTGTTTCCAACTGCTAAAAATATAAAAATTTTCTACGAAATGTAAAAACTATTTTCGCTTTTGTTTCTCGATTAAATAAACAACAAAATGTTTAAAATAAAATAAAGAAACCAAGTCAATTTATAAAAAAAACTACCACCTTTGAAAGTAAAATATTCCATATGAACCAGAAAGAAAATATTTATAACAAAAGTTTTCTTGATCTTTTTCCCATTTAGATTTTTTGTTTGTTTTCTTGGTTTGTTCTTTAATAAAACTGACGTTAATGATGCAATTTATTCGTTTAATTTCTTTTTGTTCTAGTTTTGTTTAAATGGATTATTGGTCAATTAAATGACCATAAATAAGCGGGAACGAACTCTTTAATTTCTGATTTAATAGTCAAATGTA
This sequence comes from Melanophora roralis, assembly GCA_963583895.1. Lineage (NCBI taxonomy): Eukaryota > Metazoa > Arthropoda > Insecta > Diptera > Rhinophoridae > Melanophora > Melanophora roralis. The sequence goes on along the minus strand of OY757189.1, from coordinate 34,725,689 downwards.
TTAAATTTGTGTTTCTTCTATTTGCAATCACACTAAATTATTTTATTAAAAGGAAATTGATTTTTTTTAACCTTTAGAAAATACACCATTAAAAGATTTCTTGATTCTTTATGTTTTTTTTTAACAAGCTTTATTATTGAGTCTTCATTTGTACGAACTAACGCAAGTATTCAAATCTTAAATATAAACAATTAGTACAAGGTAAGCCAAAAGACATCATCCTATTGCAAGATGCCCTTATTTTTGCAATTTGCGGCCAATGTCAAATCTGTTTTGAGATTTGTGAACTACACAAATGTAGAATACAAGCGAACAAGCCATGGAGCGATACACTTTCCAAGAACGCGGAATAATCGTGTCTATTTTTTGGTGCAACAATTCGTCTGTGGTGTTGGCTCAGCGCGAATTCCGTCGCCGATTCCCCGGTGGCCGGCACCGACTGCGCAAGCTCTGCGCCGTTTGGCCACCAACATTGAAGAGTATGGCATCACACGAAACGCTGCTAAGTGTGGCCGGCACCGAAACGTCCGTTTAGCCGAGGATATAGCCGATGTTGGCAAGAAGCTCGAGCTGTCGCCAGAAACAGCGACCACAAGCCGTGCCACGCAATTAGCCATTAGCCGGTCGCCCCTTAGGCGAATTATGGTCAAAGACCTGTACATGTTCCTATAAAAAGTCCAGTCAGCTCCTGCCCGTCGACCGCCAAACGCCTGTAACCTACGCCGAAGCCGTTCTTAATCTCGAGGCCAAAGTTTTCGACCAAAATCATAATGAGCGATGATGCTCATTTCCACCTCAGCAGGTACGTGACCAAGCAAAACTATCGCTTCTGGGGCACCGAAAATCCACGAGTGATGCATAAGGAGCCATTACACCCGCTCAAAGTGACTGCATGGTGCGCTGTACACGCTGGAGGAGTCATCGGGACATTTTTTTTCGAGGACGACGCTGGTCAAACTACAACAGTGGACGGTGCGCTCTATAGAGCCATGTTAGCCGAGTTTTCTCTGCCGCAATTGAACGAACTATGACTGAAGGACATGTGATTCCAACAGACCGGAGCAGCGGCACACACTGCGCGAGCCACAACCGATATTCTGAAGGTGGCGTTCCCAGGTCTCCTCATTTCTCATTTCGGCGCAAGATCGCCCGATTTAATTATTCCAGATTTTTTTGTGGGGTTTTTTGAAGTCTCGTGTTTATGTTAACAAGCCTGAGACCCTGGAAGCCTTCAAGGACAACACTCGACACGAGTGCGAGAATCTGTCGCCCGAAGTTCTCGCCGAAAAGATGAAAAATTCCCTGAAGAGACCCCTTATAGCAATCAATTGTGATTGCGCTCATTAGGCCAATAATATTCTAAAGATTGAAATAAACATAATCAAAAAACAGAATCGAAGTTTTTCATTTAGAAAAAATTGAGAGCCAAACAACATCGGATGATTTCTTTTGGCCAGCATTGTGTAAGACCAGCAAGTGCCAGACTTATATTGAAGATCTCAAATTAAAGTAAACACACATTTTTATAATTTTGCTTTAGGAGTGTTCTCCCTCTTCCAACGGGTGTGTCCAGATGTGATTCTTGCTTATTTCAATACTTATTTACTTAACTTGCATTGGTTCTACAACCTCGTGTTGGTTTTGGCCACATCTTTTTAAATTTCGTATTTAACTGGTATAACTTCAAGATCTTTGTGAGCGTTGCTGGTTTTAATACACCAAGAAGTGTCAGCTATCAATCGTAGAATTTTTGTTTTAACTTCGTTAAATTTTCAGTGTGTCGGAGGCAAAGGCAGTACGCCAAATTTGTGTATCGTATCACCAAGTTGGCTTTACAATAGAATTATAGAGCAGAAGTCGGAACAAAGCACAATGTTTTTATTAATAAGCCAATAAAATTGGGATGTTTTCAGTTTCTTTTGGTGGGTACCTTTTCAAGCGGTGAGAGAGATTCACTGGCAAGTTTAGATTTAGTTGGATTAACAAGCCTTCATGCCGTACTTTGTTGAAAGCCTGCGCTTTTCATCGTTGTAATTTGTTTATTTTTTCCCTCAAAGGCCTATGACAATTACCAACCTGTAGGTTTGTTGGATAGTAGTATGTTACCGTCTAAAGCCAAATTGGTAATTGGAGGTGTATTTTAAATTGTAGTCAATTTTATTTTAAGTAATTTCTTAAACAATTTCAATATATGTAGTTAGTAACAGATTTGTTGGCTTCGAAGAATCCTTGCCAGGCTTAGGAACCATCTTCAGCAGGGCAACTTTCAACAGTAGTGAAAAGTAGTGAAGCCGTAATATGGCGTTAAAGAATTGTTTTTTCTGCTTTTTTTGCTCTTTAAGGCTTTAGAGCTTTAGAGGTGTTTTTTTGTGGGTTTACAACAGCAGGTCCTTTTAAAAAAAATCATATGAGAGGCACAGCTGCCAGATAAGTTTAGTTCAATATCATCAAATTTCAGGAAAAAAATCGTCAAAAACTTCAAAACAACTTTTTCAAATCGTTAAAGAATCGTCAACCCTAAAATTTATTTTCCTTGTGCAAAATTGTGGCAAAAGTTGTTCTTTGAAGACAAAGCTCCTAAGCACGGCGTCGAATTGAGGTTAATGGATTGTTTTGAACACTTCGTAATATTTTCAGCCGATCTTGCAGAAGTTTATGGACCACAACCTACCTTGGGCGTATCAGCTTCATTCTCTTTTTCACGATAAATAGTGCGTCTTGTTGGCACGTTGTTACTCCCAAAAATTTCACGTAACTTCCTTATCGTCACCGTAATCAATGATTGATTTTGATAAAATATTTAAACGATTAAACCACCTTGGTTTACTGAATATTTTTCCATAATTAATTTACGAAGTCTCTACTTCACGACTGCCAAATATGAACTGTCAAAACTAATGTTTACCAAAATGGCGGCAAAACAAAATTGTATATCTTGCCGGCGGACACCCTGCACTAGTATAACTTAAACATTTTTCTTAATTTGTAGAGTGGGATTCCAGTAATATTAATTTATATTTTTCCGTTTCCCGGGAAGCAAATAATTCCCGGAAAAAGAAAACCCTAATCTTGAACCATACATATTTGATGCATTTATAATATTTTGACTATATTTTTGGATTAACACATTAATTATTTAAGAACCCTTTTAAGCACTTGCTGCAATCAAATTTAGTTTAACCCAAAACCAGCCAAATTTTAAACTCTACTTGAGAGGATTTGCCCAGTTTAACATATATTTTTCGTTATAAAACATGTTACGACACTTATTGCTTATTTGATACTTGTGCTTGTCATACAAATTAATACGATTATGAATGGGCGGTTTTTTTTCGTGGATCGTTCAAATATTTAAAGCAGCACTGCCAATTACTCTGCTTAGTTAAGTTAAACATTAACCCCTGAGGCAATGCTTTAAAAGATGTTTGTTTTCTTTGTTGGTTTGTTTATTTGTTCATTTGTTTATTATTTTTTGTTTTATAAATTGTTGAGTATTTAAACATTGTGTTGCTCTCTTGGTATTAAATGACTGCTATTAATGTTTGTTGCAGTAAAATTTAAATATTTTTTTAAGATGGCCTTGACTTAAATTGTGTTTGTGTTACTCTTCAAAATTGTTTTTTGTTTGGTGCACGCTTGTAAAACGCTTGTAAAGGCTTATGCAGTGCTACAAAATAAAATGGCAACTTTTTTTCTTAGAAAAAAAGGAACACTGAATTGTTGATTTTTTTCATAATTGAGGTGGTAGTAAACACTGGTGCTGGTTTTCTGCAACAAAAACTGTAATAGGTGTTGTTTAAACTAATAATTTTCTTATTTCGACTTAAGATGTTTTGTCATAAGTTCAAAAACAATTAATATATTAATATAGAAACAAACCACCCGTATTTTCGCATTTCAAAGTCCACTAAAACCACGTCGCATAAAATGGCTTATCTTTAGTTTATTACGTACAACTCAAATGACCGGTAGGTTACTGAAAGACCCCTATTAAAAAAATTTTGTTTGTATGTATGTATGAATAAATATACTTAATAACGCATACATACATACTTACAATCATTATTTGCTTATGTTTTAATATAATTGTGTGTTAATTTTAATTGTTGTTATTTATTTTTTAATACAAGTTGCTGTTATATCTGTCTGAATTGTTGTGTACATTGTACTTGAACGAATTAAAAGAAACTCAATAATATTTATATTTTTAATATAAAATTTTAATATTTTTTTTCAACGATGACACATACAGTCAAACAAACATTTGTGTCAATATCATAATAATTTCATTTTTTATTTTTAAAATTTAGTACAAACAGCTAAGTATTAAACAAAATGATAAGGGCAATACATGTTGCTTAATATTAGTGCGATACTCTATTGAAATGAGAGCCAATTTGTTAATTATTTTTATTATTATATGAAGCCCAGCTTGCAGTTTAAAACTGCTGCGGCATGTTGGTTTTGAATTCAAGTTTAAAATTTTCAAAATAAAACAGTTGTTGTCAGACACTTAAACACGGTTGTCATCACTATGTAAGCCTTTTTTCGTATATATTTTTCATAATTTATAAAAGTATTTGTAAATAAACAAAATATATGCACATGTTTGTATAACAGTTTCACGTGTCACATCAAAATTAAAAAAAAAATTAAACGAATTAAATTATATAACAACGCTTTAGTTGAATGAAAAAATTAATTTAAACAAATAATTTTAGTGTAACAAAACTTTATAATTAAGTTTATTACAAAACACAGAAACATGCAAAGTTATAATAAATTAATTAAAAATTATTAATTGGTTTAAAAATGCAAAAACCTGGCGTTTAAATTTCAATTGCCGCCCTTTTGTCAGATTGTATTGGAATAGTGTTGCCAGAGCAAAGTAAAATAAAGATGTGACAAATATTAGATAAAACAAAAGGTTACAAATTCGGCTTAGTTTTTAAAGAATAGCAACTGAAGAGTACTTCTAAGGTAATTTTGGATAAGGAATTGCCAAACAGGCAATTAAATAATAATAAAAATCTAAGCAGCATCTCCTCTAAAAAAATCTTTGACAATTGACAAACTTAAGTTTGTGTGGTTATTTCTTTCTATATGAAAGTAAATAAAGGTTTTGTGAAGTTTAACATATTTTACAAATAAAGGCTTACAATGGGATGAAGGCTAAAGAGATATTTACAGAAGATGGACCTTTTTATTTCAAAAATATTCTTAAATTTCTTATATCTCGAAAGTATTATTTATTTGCTATTTATGCTGTTAAATGTAATTTCCGGGAATAGAACTTACATGGAATCCATGGTAAATTGTGAAACGATCCATCCCAATAAGCTTAAGTGCAGATTAAGTTAGATAAGAGAGAGCTCTTGATGAATCCTGCCGCGGAAAGCCTAATTAGAGAACATGTGTCTATTGTTTATGCACCCAAAATAGAGAAAGAAGAAAAAGAAAATTAATGTTAAAAAAAAAATAAGAAATAAATGAAAGAGTATTACAAATGTGCATTGTAAAAAGATAAATGTGAAAATTGTTTAAGTCTACCTGTTAGCCACTTCAGGCCTTTGGGGTATTTCAGCATCGAAAAAAGGTCGCATTCACCGAACGTCGGCAAAGCAAATGTTCCATTACCAGCAAAAGTTAACAACGTGTCGCCTGCCAGTTTGCCTATAATAATCGAATGGAATATCTATGAGCATTTTAAGGTTCCTCTTACCCAAAGAGAGAAAAACTTTTTTCCTGCTTGCCGATGGTTCCTGCAACCTAAAGGCTGCAGCATGAGCTCTGCTTACCCTGTCCCTGAAGCATCTTTCAATTCCTCTAAAGATTGCGGCGAAAGAGCTGAGGTCTTACCTTGCTGGCATCTGTCCAAGATCCCCTTCGCACGAACTTATCCGCATTCCATTTCTGGGTATACAAAAATGCCCTGAAACCCTGCACAGCCTGACAATCCTGAGTTTCCGAAACACAAATCTGTAGTCCTTGACTACCCTTGACTTTATCAAGTTTAAACCCAATACTTTAAGACTGGCTTGGCATTATTAGATATATTTTAGCTCGAAATACACTACAGTGATCGCCTAGACTAAATGATCCTGAAATTTCGAGTGCATCGCTGAAAATGACGGCTTAAGAACCAGTTTTCATATTTTATCTTTCAGGGTATATCGGCGCTCACTTAAATGAAAAGTGGCCACTTTCTCACATCAATCCTTTTAGAGTAAATTTCTTTACTCCCAAGTATAGTGTCAAATAGTCCGACCTTCTAGCAATATTCTGTAGCTGTTCGATCTATCCCATATGGCAAGTACCGATCGAGTGTCGTGCAGCAAACTTATTTCTTGAGTCTCAAACCACACTTGGTCGCAGTGCATTTTAAAAAGATCTAGAGGCAGAATAGATTGTTAAGGGCTGCTGAGCGCTCCTGTCATACAAACCAAACGACGGCAATATTTTGAGATCAAATACTGGATTGGGTGGTCTTAGAAACAAAGCCTTAGTTCTAAGTTCTTTTCCATTAAGTTTCTACAAGCCTCTTCTTGACTCTTGTGTCAAATCAGTTCTATACAACACCTAGAAATTTCGCCTCCAAAGAGAGCATTATCTCCGTGCAAATTGTCATAGGTCCACGAAATTTTTCAAACTCATGCTGTTGCATAAAAAGTACTAGTTTGGTATTTTGAGGGTATAATCCAAGTCCATTGAACTTTTTTTTAGGATCAGGAGCCCTGCTGACTTAAATAAGCTTGACATTCACTTTTACAAATATTACACTTTGTATGAAATTTCTTATTTTCCTGACATTTCCACGTTTAAACACAAAAAGGAAATACAGAGGGCGAATATTTTGAATTCGACTTGATATTACCTGGTTTAGTATGTCCGGCTAACTTATATTACAAGTTCCAGATTTCTAACAAATTATGAATTTGTCTTGAAATTATGTGAAAATTTTTGTCTTATTTATTTTTTTTTCTTTGGAAATTTGAAATTTTTTTGACATTCACTTTCTAAAACACAAAAAGAAAATGCAGAGGGCGAATTTTTTGAATTCGCCTTGATACTACCTGTATTAGTGTACCCTAGTATCTAACACATTGACATAGTGTTGCCACATTTAACGTTTCAAAATATTGTTAATGAAAATCATTTATTTTTTCAAACGATATCATATCAATAAAAAAATAACAAATAAATAAAACTTTAAACATACATACACAAACTGATAACAAGTATGACTCCTTATCTACTGTAGAACGCAGTGTTTGTGTCATTTTAAAGAAAATAAATTGAATAAATGTCATAAAAAACTAAATAAAAATGTCTATAATTTCTTATCTTAAAAATTTAATGTCTATAAGTTTATGAAATATTTTTTTAAAAATTTTACAATCAAATATTTATACTCGAAATGTTTTTTATTTAGTTTGTGTTTGAAATTGTTGTTAAAACAGTGAGTGCAGTTAAAGAAAAGCTTAAATTATTTTGAAAAATATGATTCAATTATAAATTTTAAAATATTTATGTAATAAAAAATAAAACAGAAAAAAATAAATTAAAAAATGCGTTTTCAAATGGCAAATGAAAATTTAACAGAACCTTTATTTGCAATAATCGATGATATTCACGAAAATGTTTGTGTAAATTTGTGCAACGAATTTGAAGTTCAACCAATTTTTATACGTAAACAGCCAAAATTTCCTTCACGGGAACGTCATTTGGCCATCAGACGCAAGAAATCATTCGGAGCAGGGATCTGTGAGAAGTAAGTCGAAAACTCTTCTTTTTATAATAAAAGTCTAAGCACTTCTCTATTTATCGGCTGTTCAAATAGGTTCTGCCTTTGTACTTTTTTAACTCCAAAAAAGTAAAAGTTTGTATATATGTATGTATATATAAAAATATAAATGCTTTTTTTAGTAAAACAAATTTTATTTTTAATTAAAAAGAACAAAAAATTCTGAACTTGACATACGTTCGCCAGAATAAGCAAAAAAATGATATTTAAAAAAAAAAATATTAAAAAATAAAATTAATTTAGAATTTTCTGCAATTATATTAGAAATTTCTAAAATTGATTAGAAAAAGTCTGAAATTAAAAAAGAAACTTCTAAAATTTAATTAGAAATCTGTAAAATGTAATTTTAAGTATTTTTTATATTGAATTATAATTTTCTGGTATACGATAGGAAATGGTGTGAAATGTAGGTGTATGTTAAATAAACTTAATTTTGCCAATAATAATATTTTCCAATTAAAAAAGTCTAACCTTAACTTTTACCACGTATCCATGAAAATTAAAGAAAACAAACAAACAAACATTAAAAATAAAAATTAGAATAAAAAAAGCAATAAAAAAACGTTAAATTAAATTTTTAAATTTAAAAAAAAAAAATTAAATGTGTGAAAACATTCAACCGCAAAATGTGTTTTTTAATTATTCTTGTGCTTGATTGTATTTGTTTATTTATTTTTTTTATGTTTATGGTTTTGGCTTGATTGTTTTTTTTTTTTTTAAATTTCTTATGAAAAAGTTCAATACACTCTCTTACAGGGCACATGGAAAAATATAAATGTTAATATGTTTGACTGTTTTTTTTAATATCTTTGTACTTTGCACTGTAAACATAAAATTTTTTTTATTTAAAATTAACGCGTCATCAACTTGTATAAAAAAAAATAAAATTGTATTAAATCAGTGCTTCCTAAACCATTTTCCATATCTTTTATTGTAAATGTTTGTAATTATCACCTTTAATCTAATGCGTCCTTTTTGTGGATTCAAAATGTGATAGTAAAAGTTAAAATCATATTACAGTGAGTGACATTGTTGTATAATGACTTCATAAACTTTTAAAGGTTTCTAAGCTTAAACCGTTGCTTAAAAATATTTTTGTCTACCTATTTTTCGTAGTTACCTAAAAACGGATTCGACTTTATAAATTTGAGTTTAAGAGAATTTTGGCTTTGAAAGGAGCAAGAAGAGTGCAAGCTTCTTTAAAAATGCATATATTTTATTAATTTCTCGGCCTTTAACAAAGTGCAAAGTATTTTTATAACGGTGTTAACAGTTTAGAAAAAAATGGTTGAGTAGAAGCAAGCCCCTAGGCAAACGCCCTAATTTATAAAATTTTTTAAGGCGCTATATTTTGGAAGCTTAAACAGCTCCTAGAAACTCCATTAAATCGGGGTTTGATTTTTTTTGAACCAATAATTGATTTTAAAACTATAATTTTGGTCGAATAATCGATTGAGGTTTTTTATTAACTCGAAAAACTCAAATTATTCGAGAGATCCTACAGTTTTCCAATTTTACATACAATAAAATGTATTCTACTTTCTATACTTCTATTAAGAGCATTGAGATCAAATTCTAAATATTTGCAAGTTATTGCAATACGAAAAGGTTTTGTTTTCGGTAGCCCTTATAGTGATAACCAATGGTTATCCAAATGTATAAGGGAAAAAGAAAATGAAAACAGCTAGTAGCGAAAAATGGTTTTTGGAGTGTTTGAGGGAACTCTTGAATGTTTTGGTTTGTTTACAGTAATTCTCAATAAGTTTATTGAATCTATTTTATAAAGGCAGAAAATATTCATGAGGTTTTTCACTGATTCGGTTGAAGTCTACTAATGATTTAGTGTAAGAACCAATAAAATGCATACAGACAAACTTAACCTACAGGAAACCCTATAAATGTATAAAGAAAATTTCGATTTGAAATCTTTTTTTAATTCTATATCGTTTACACTGTGTATTTGAGACATAACTCAGATTTTATTTCTATATAAAAGAAGGTTTGGGTAAATGGCGTTGACGAACAACCCTTTAATAAAAAGGTTTGTGCCCTAAATGTAACTAATACAACATAATGAACTAAACCATAGTTTTATTACAAGTACTACTACATTTTAAGTAAATTTGGACAAAACCTAGCGCCGAAGTATCTAGTGTTTTAACTTTTTTCTTTGGCAGCGCTACTCGTTACATTGTACTACAGCGACTATTCTGTTCCCTAAAACTAAATACCTCTCCAGTTAGGTTACCCTCTCGGGATCTTTATTATAAAGACCTTATTAAGTTTATCATTAATATTATTCATGTCTGGTGCTTTTCAGCACTTATACACTCAAAAAATTATTACCGTAACTGACTGTAAGTTATTTAGAAAGTATTTCGTAAAGTTGTTTTTAAATGGAAAAACAGTGAAATTTTAATAAAATAATTTTTCCAACTGATTTGAAGGGTTATTCAAAGCCTCAAATAAACAAAAATACTGATTTTCAGTGGATGTTAATTTTGTCAGTTATTTTTTAGTAATATTTAACTTTGTTATTTTTTTCTGATACTTTGTGTTTTGCTGTAAATGAGAGAAAATTTAGTTAATTTTAGACGAAAATGTCAGTTAATTTTTTGACGTCTGAATTTAAATGAAATATTTTGTTAATTTTAATGAATATCTTGTTGGACGGGTTTTAAATGAACATCCAGTTATTTTAAAAAGATTTCCGGTTGATTTTACCTTAACAATTTTTTGAGTGTATGTTCGTCTTTGGGAATATTTTGTTTTACACTATGACGTCGGAAAATTGCATGGTATATGCATGGTCTTTTGAGAAGGCTTCAGCACTTTTGAGTAGGGTTCTACCCAGAAAATCAAACTTTTGTACTTTAATAAAAATTGCAAATCAATAATTTCTCCAAAATCGGGCTGTTTTTATTAACGCCTTTAAAGATAACTAAAAAGTTTTTTAATGAAAGGAGTTACTGGTTAGCTTTGGTTAAAGCACAATCAAGATTTTTTTCGGAATTATGTGCTGTTTTCGAAGCCGTCTTGGGACGAGTTATATGTATTTTTTTATTGTAAACAAAAACAAAATAGACATAATTCGTCCCAAGACGGTGACTACTCGGCTTCCAAAAACAGCTCATTAATGATATAATAAGTTGAGTAACTAGCAACACTACTTATAACTGATATCAATTACACAAAAAATGTAAAACGTGGTCACTCTTGAAAAATGTCATTAAAAAAAGGTGTTTTATAACGGGTACTCACTCTACGATACAAACACTCATGTATAACGTGCAATCCTCAAGACAGCTACATCAAAGTATTATTAAAAACTAATTTTTTAGGTAAATATAATCTCATAAATACTTTAAAGAATCTAAAAGGTTTTATTAATTTTTTAGGAAAATTTTAAAGCAGGAATTTTACTAATGTTAATGCATATTTGCAATTATGTTTAGTCTTTGCCAAAAGCGTGTCATCGTATAAAAGCACACAATAACCCAGCAACAAATTTGTATTATAAGTATATTAGTTTCTTAAGAACAACTTGTCATATTATAACTTACTTTCAAAGTTGGTAAAATTTATTTTAGTCTATATATTTTAAAACAACTAAAAAGTACTTCCTTTAGTAAAAACGTAACTCATTATCAAAAATATAAAAAGTAATCAATTATTAAATTGATAATTCATTTGGAAAGTAGTTCCACTAAAAATGCTTAATTTCACACTTAACTACTTTTTAAGAAATTTTTTGCTGGGAATATACTAAAATAATAATTTCGTTATAACCATGCAATATTAGTTGTGTTCAATAACTTTCCAGTAAATACTAGCAACGAGAGAGTAAAAAGAAATACTTCAAAATTGCTCTCAAGAAAATTTAGAAGTTAATGAACACCTTTACAACCAAAACTTGCAAGCAAATGTATTTTGTTGTAAACTTATTTTATAAATTGTTTTGAAAGCATAATTGTACGTCTTGACGAGACAACTTCATGCCTAGACAGATGTCAAAATCCAATTTAAAAAAATCCGGTATTTTTATACTGGGTTTTTATATACTGAATTTGAAGTTTGTCTAGGCATGAATTTGTCTCGCAAGGCGTACAATAATGACAGAAAGACTGTTGGAATAACTTCTGATAGTAAAATTTTTCCTAGTAGAAACTATCAGAAACATTTTTTGGCTTTCTAATTGCTAATTTTTTGTGTACGTGAACACTTACTAGCAATAACAATCGAAAACTATTGATAACTTTCTGTAAATGAACACACCTATTATATAAGAAGGAATTATAGTGTCTTCATTGTAAATGTCATTAAACTTTAAGAACATTTAATTTCATTTGGCTAAAAGTTTAAGAAAAACAGCGTCATGTTTATTTCCCCATAAGCATTGAAACATGTCAACCCTTTTTAGTTTTGTCACTGAAGTCACTGCAAAAGCCCATAGTGTGTAGGTGTGGGCAAAACATTTTACCTGTAGCTTGTCATTACATATGTATTTCACTTTGAAACCACAAAAATAAAATTACTAGAACAAGTAAATAAAAAGAAATTGAAACCATGATACATTCAACAGGTCGGATAAATGGCATTTTTTCTGTTGTACATGACTCCCCCATGTCTGCTAAGATGAGCTGATTAACATTGTACAACCTTTTAATGTCAAATTAGAAAAAACAAATAAAGTTCAACGGTTAGCAGTATAATGAGGTTGAAAAACATTTAAAACGTGTTTTAAAAATAAAGTTTTGCATAAAAACATTCAACCGCATTTGTTAGTAACATTATGTTAAAATGTATGTCGTCGTATAAGTTCTTATTTGCTGCAGTACAGATTTGAAAAAAAATAATATTAGAAATTGATTATATACTACAAATATGTCCCTTTTTTTACAATTAAAGAAAGTGAATCAACACAAATATACAATAAAACTAATATATATATATGCAGCTACAAAAATTAAACGACCAAATATTTTTTTACAAAAATAATAAACCTTCTATGCCGTATTTTAAAGAAAGGAAAGTGCAAAGTACTTAGAATGTTCAAATGCGGCACAAACACTTTTTGCCTTTTGTTTAGGAAAATCTTAACAATTTTTATTATAACGTATGAACATTTTTAACAACTTAAGGTTTTTTTTCAAAACAAATATTTTTTCTGATGTTTACATTTATACGAAATTTTGCGTTTATATTTGCCAAAAACTTAAACCAAACAATTTTTATTGTTTTTTTTATCGAAATCACTTTCCTGCGGCAAATGAGAAATCACTCGACAATATGTTAACACCTGAGTTTAGAAACAATAAATCTAACCTTTAATAGCGTAACGCTTTTTACCAAAAACTTTAACTTAAAATTCATTATAAAGTGGCCACCATTTGCTAAAGTTATAACCCCTTCCGATAAGGTCACAAATGTATTTTTGGCAACCTTGTATTATAATCCTTAAAAAACTACTATTTTTCTCCCACCCTGTATTTTAAATAAATAAACCCTTCTCATACTTCAAAGAATCATGCCAATTTTGTGGTTTTCTTTTAAAATGCTCTGCATGGGGTTAATTTGGGGTTTCTGCACAAAATGTTTTACTATATTTTTTGCTCTAAAGCAACATTACGGGGGAAGCAATGCAAAACCATAAAAACAAGTATCTTTCCCTTACTAAAGTTACCTCTAGAATATAAAATGATTAAGAAATTTCATAAAATATTTATGGCTTTAAATGGGAAAAGGGTTTTAATACACGTGTTTATGGCATATCATTTTAAAGAAAGAAAACCTGATAATGTTATAATAACATCTTAGTGGGTTTAAGGCACATAACGAAAGTTTAAGGATAAAAAATGTATTTTCTGAAATATAAATAAATTAATCCCATAAAGTACTTAAATATATAAAAGTTTATAAAAAAAATAATATTTTTTTAATAAACTAGAAACGTTTTTGAAAAGTTTTAAACGTCTTTTGGATTTAAAAGGGAAAGTTTTTTGCCTTTTTTATAAGCTTGTTGTGAACGTCCAAATGTTTCTTTGGTGAATTTATTACAAAGACATTTAGAACTCTTCGTAATTTTTTATTTATTGAAAACTTTAAAAAAATTCTCATTTTTAATAACTTAAAATATTATATATAATAAATTATTTATAACAATTATCTTTTTATATAATAAAACTAGCTTTACCCGGCCCGCTTTGCTGGACTCCTCCCTGCTTTAATAAAACAAAAGTGTCTGTCATATTAGAAAACTCTACTCCAATTAAAACTATAGCTATAGTTCTAAACTTATGATATAGTTACATATTTTTATACCCTTCACATAGTGATAAGGGTAAATATCAGTTTGTCATTCCGTTTGTAATTTCTTTATTATCCATTTGCGACCCCATAAAGTATATATATTCTGGATCCTTATAGATAGGGAAGTTGATATAGCCATGTCCGTCTGTCTGTCTGTCTGTCTGTTTGTCTGTCCGTCTGTCTGTCTGTTGAAATCAAGTTTCCGGAGTCAAATAAAATGATACAGACCAGTTAATGGTGTCAAACGATTAGAAATATCCTGCTAACACTATTGACCGAGATCTAAGCGAAAACCCAAAACAACCCATTTTTTAAAGACAAAATTCGTGCATATATCCCTATATATCTCAGTAAGTATAGTCACTATTGCCACAAAACTTGGCACGGATACTCTTAAAGTAGGCACCTAAATAATGGAGAAATTTTTTTTAGATAGGATCAGGGGAAGTGGTAGTTTTCCTACAACTGCACAAATTTGGTGAAATATTTTATGCGCTATATCTCGGAAACTATAACAGCTATCGACTTAAAATGTTCTACAAAAAGTAATTGTACAATAAGACCTACATTTTAAAAAATATATTTTTGGGTGGAGGCAGAAAATGGGGTAGCTCCCATACAAATTTACAATTTTTATTTTCGATACGCTATATCTCGGAAACTGTAACAGATATCGAAATGAAATGTTCTACAAAAAGTAATTGGACAACAAAACCTACGCTTTGAAGTAAAATTTTTTTTGGTGGGGGGTTAATATGGGGTAGCTCCCATACAAATTTACAATTTTTGTAAAATTTTCGAAACGCTATATCTCGGAAACGGTAATAGATATCAAAATCAAATATTCTACAAAAAGTAATTGAACAACAAAGCCTACGCTTTGAAAAAAAAATTTTTTGTGGCGGGGTGAATATGGGGTAGCTCCCATACAAATTAACAATTTTTATGAAATTTTCGATAGGCTATATCTCGGAAACTGTAATAGATATCGAAATCAAATATTCTACAAAAAGTAATTGGACAACAAAGCCTACCCTTTGAGGAAAAAATTTTTTGTGTGGGGGGTGAATATGGGGTAGCTTCCATACAAATTCACAATTTTTACGAAATTTTCGATACGCTATATCTCGGAAACTGTAGGAATATCGAAATCAAATATTCTACAAAAAGTAATAATCAAATAATTCATACATTTTGGAAAAAAAGTTGGAGAGGAGCAAGGGGACTAGAACATCCCATAAAAACTAACAACTTTTATTATAAATAATGTCAAAAACTTTTATTACTATCGACCTCAAACGTTCCTCATCTATTTCTATTATCCATACGAACGTTAACATTTTGTAAAGTTTTCTATGGGCTTGAAACTCGCACAAGGTTTTTATTATATTATTTGCAGTACAAAATAACTCGGCTGGGTATATTAAAAGACCAATGTGAAGGGTATATAAGATTCGGCACAGCCGAATATAGCGCTCTTAGTTGTTAAAAAAGGAAAAGCTCTCTTTCATTGTTGCACTTATTTATCTCAATTATTAAATAAGGGCTATAGTTTCCTTTTCTTTTTTCTTCCTTTTCTTTTTTTGTATCACTCCATATTTATTCCGAAATAAGACAGTTATGTGGGAAAGTCCATTTAAGCTCATATATCAATTCTATAGCCTAAATCGACTCAGAATCACTTCTTGAGTCGGTTAAAGCATGCCCGTCTGGCTGGGTTTCCATGCTTTATTGTAAACACGCTACATTTAGCAATTTTGAAAATATTTTGAGGAAATCTGGCACAGATAAGTTTTTTTGGCACTGACATAAAACCTTTTCTTTTAAGTTATGATCGATCCATTTTTTCGCATAGCCCTCACACAAATATCTTCCCTTTGTAAGCATTTTGCGCTAAAAATTTTGCACATGTGTCTAAAATTTATGCCGCTAACTTGACCGGCTATAACTTTCTTACTTGTTTTACGATCGACACGTGGACATGTTGCCCCTTAAGGGTGTAAAAATCCAAGTGGGAACTTCAGTATTGATTTGTGGATTTTTAAACCCATCACACTTGTGATTAGGGTATACAGTAGTTTCCGCTTAATTGATTCCCGCTTAATTGATTTACCCGCTTATTTGATCCAAAAAAATTACACTCCAAATATTCAATACCAGTTTTATAGAAAAATTCCCGTTTAAATGAGTCCCGCTTTATTGCGTTACCCGCTTAATTGAATCATAAAATAAAAACTTTTTCTGTAAATAGCATACAAACATGCCGCTTAATTGACATTTTAAAATTCTCTTTTTGTTGAAAAAGTCACTTAGTCGACTTTTGGTTTTCGTGATGGCATATTACAAAATTATGTGGCAGCCCTTCAAATCATATGTTTTGTTTATTTTGTACAAAGTTAAAAAAAACGCCAGTGAATTAAAATCTTATCAGAGTGAGAAATGAGTTCCAGAAAACACACAAGTTTAAATCTAAAACAAAAATTAAGTGTTATTGCTGATGCAAAAACAGCTAAAAGAAATGAACTGTGTGCAAAATATAAGTGTTCAAAAGCCACCATAAACAGAATTTTAAACAATAAAGATTCGATTGTAGAGAAGTCAAAGACTACTAAATTGTCTATCAAAAGAAGCAGAACTGGAGCATGCGCAAATGTAGAAAGAGCACTTTTGTTGTGGTTTAACCAAATGCGGGAATCTGGTGCTATGATTTCACGAAATATGATTTTGGAAAAAGCAAGCAAATTTGCTGTGGAGATGAAAATAGATTTCAATCCCACTTCTGGTTGGCTTCATCGTTGGCAGAAAAGAGAAGGCATAGTGTTGAAAAAAGTTCATGGAGAAGGTGCATCTGCTGATATCGATGCCGCAAATGTTTTTTTCGACACAGTTTTACCTGATTTGCTTAACGAATATGAACCATCACAAATATTTAATGCCGATGAAAGCGGTTTATTTTTCCGAGCCTTGCCAAAATCAACATTAAGCAAAAAAGGAGATCAAACACGAGGCCTTAAAAGTTCAAAAGAACGTTTGACATTGCTCTTTATTTGCAACGCTACTGGCAACTATCTATTTTAAATCCTACTACCGACAAAACCTTGTACGAAAACATATTGCTGCAATAGAAAGCGGAAAGACAATTGGTGATTTTCAAAAAAACTTTAACATTTTCAATGCCATGCATATCATAAAAAACTCCTGGTGGCTGGTTAAACCGATTTCTATTACAAACTGTTTCAAAAAGGTAATTTGGCATCTGAATCATATACGTTTACATAAACCTATGTGTATTTAATTACTATTTACTCATACAAATTTCAGGCTAAGTTTCTTTTCATCACTGAGCATGCAGATTTAGACGACGATGTAGTAGAACTATTTACTGATGTTTTACAGCAACGCGAATTTGAAGATTACGTATCCTGTGACGATAACTTGCCTTGCTGTGGACAACTTACCGATGAGGAGATTATAAATGAAATTGACAAATTTTTGACGTCAGACTCTTCCGAAGATGAAAATGAAGAAGTTACTAACAATCCTCCGTCAAGTAAAGAAGTATTGAACTCTCTTAACATCCTTCGGGATTTTTTTTTACCAAACAATCTATTTTCACACGAACTTGATAACATGGAAAAGAATATAGTCGAAAGCTGTTTCAAGCCACAAATTCAGACTGCAATGACCGACTTTTTTAAACCTATTTAGTCAAGTTTTGAAATAAATACAAACGTATTTAAATTTACATGAATACATACATATACATACACATTCTTATGTATATTCTAGTCAGTAAACATTTTGATCTCTTTTTTAATGCAATGAATTAAATTTTAGTTATTTTTATTATTTACTTATTTTGTTTTCTGTTTTTAAGTGCTTTCACATATTTAGTTTAAATACATTTGTTTTGTTCTTTATAAATGAATTAAAATATTTGAACAAAAACAATGCAAAGCAAAACGTTTTATTTATTACATATACATATATGTAAGTATATAAATATTTAACTGCTTTATTGATCCCACTGCGCAATTATGCGGAGTTCTTTTAATTGAGCCACTGAATCAATTAAAAGAGTATCGGTTTAATGATATGCCCGGTTAATTGCAACAAAACCTGTGCATTTTTAGAAAATGAATTAAGCGGAAATTACTGTATATAAGTTTGCCATTTCGTTTGTTATTTTCTTAATAACCATTTGCGACCCCACAAAGTATATATTTTCTTGATTTAGCGATGTACGTTTGTTAATTTGTTGAAATCAAGTTTCTAAAGCCGCTTGATATTTCTTGGACCTGTTTCAAAACATCAGAAATACTTGCGAGAATTTTACTACTGAAATCCAGCAAAATCGCCGGATAACTGACCGAGATACATATAAGCAAAAAGCCAAGACTACCCCTGTTTATTTCTCAAAAAATTGGTCCATAAAAACCTCTACAACTGCCCTGGAGTTGCCCCGTATAATGTACAATGTAAGACCGACTCCCACAAACTTTTCCCAGAAACATTTTTGTGGAACATACCTACACGCTATCTCGGCCCCCCAAAAGGGTTGCGATACAAAGTCTATATTTTAAATTTTTTTATATCGCTCTCAAAGCTTCCAGAGTGCTCCTTCGACGGTCAGTGGTAAGACCAAGCCCAATTTATTTCTCCTCCCAAACATTTTTTGTAATACATACTTTGTTACACAAAATTTGAAAAAATTAGGGTAAAAACCCCTACAACTTCCTGGAGTCACCCTTAGAGAAATTCAACGTATCACAGACCCCTATTAGCTTTCCCTCCCAAACATTTTCCTAAGCCATACTTACGCCCTATCTTATCACTTAAGGGGGCTTCCATACGGAATTTACAAAAATTAAGTAAAATCGCCCATAACTTCCCTAGAGTCGGCCTTGGAAAAATAAAGTGTACGACCGACCCCAATTAGTTTTCCTTTCCAAACATATTCCTAGAATATACTTACCCCCTATCTTGATCGCCTAAGGGGGCTCCCATACAAAGTTTGGGAAATTGCAATAAGTTCCCCCCTACAGTCTCCAAGGTGCCCGTAAAAGTTCAAATGTAGGACTGACCTACACTCACAATTCGGAAAAATTAGGTTAAAAACCCCTGCAGCTTGCCTAATCACCTTAAGAAGGTAATATGACACCGACCCTTATTTAAAAATTAAAAATATTTCATAAATAACGAAAATTGGTACAAAATAAAAAAAACGTTAAGGGTTTTAAAAGGTCAATGTGAAGGGTATCTAAGATTCGACACAGCCGTATATAGCGCTCCTGCTTGTTTTTACTTAGCGAAGTTAGCAAGTGGACTACTTAAATACAAATCGATATGGTTTTCACAAATGTTAAATGTACGTTGTGGTAGTTTCTTAGTAATATTTTGCAATTTTAGTTTGTTTTTATCCCCGATTACTCAAAATCTTTCAAACTGCCCCAGTTTTATTTTTGCTCTGTCTTTCCCTATCTCCCCAATTAACAGTTCTAACAATAATTTTCTTTAACGCCACAAAAAGTTTACCAAATTAAGTTCTGTAAAAACAAGGCAAACAATTACAAAAAAGCGTAAAATAAAGCCATAAAGAAGTATTTCGCCAGAAATATTGTTTTATTCGTAATCCATAAAGTTTTTATTACACTCTCTTATACTTCAAATGCGCTTAATATTTATTTGAAGCTTTAAATTCGTTGTGGTATTTTATCTAATGAAATTCAAGATAAACAAATATTTTTACGCTGGCATTAACTGCATGTTTAAAGGAAAAGCGAAAACTGCTTAGTTTACAGTGACCCCATTAGAGTATTAAATCTTAAAACAAATCTAAGCAAAATTTAAAATCAATATTTTTAAATTGTTGTGGGCATTTTAACGATTATATGGTCGTTAAAAAAGACTAGTGAAGTGAGCTTTTGGGCTTAACTTTAAAATTTATTTAATGACATATAATGTTAAAAAAAAGTTTCTTTTCTTTACCATTGCTCCAGCATTTTAATCCATTTAACTGTCCGTCTTTATATTATCCTAATTTTATTGTTAAGTTGCCAGTTTTTCAACTATTTTTGTATTTGTGTATGTATAAGCTTCCTTCCATCAATATTTTTATTCTTTTGTAACAAATACATGTTGAATTCATTATTCTCTGGAGAGTCATTAAATATTTGCTGAAAATAAAAATAAATATAAGAAAGATAAAACATTTTAACACGAAAATATCTCGTAAATCAAGTTAAAATCGAAACAAACAAAAAGAAAAATAATTCGCAAACCTCAACAAATGTAACCTCATTTGCAGTCGAAGAAGCACATTGTATAAATTTTCGATGGGTGGACATCAGAAAGAATTGATTTATTTTAAAGGAAGTTAAGGCAGTACCGTGCAATTATTAGGAATGATCACTGGAGATTTATAAATAAATGGTTATTGCCAAGATAACAAAATATATTTATTGATTTAATGAATTTGTACATGACATTGACATTAAATTAATTAACTGCTGTAAGTTTCTCTTTGACTTATATTAAGCAAATCTATGTTGTTCGTATGTACGTGTTTTGGTGGTACCACTCAACCAGTTTTTAAAATTACGCAAAACATGTACGTGGTGGTACAGGTGTTATGCGTTTGCCAAGATCGTTGTTACATTGAAAATAATAGCCCTACACTACCGAATCAATTCAGACACTGGTAAAAAAATACCCCTCCATCTGGCTGGGTGTTCATGTAAACCTTAAATATTTATATCCTTTTAGACAGGGAAGTCGTCTTAGTCATGTACTTCTGTTTAAATCATGTTCCTAGAGCTAAATCAAAACAAGTTCGATGGATCCAGTTTTAGTGTTAAATATCACAAATAGTTCAAAGGCAGCCGCTTTTTCAAATCAGCAAAAACCTACGAATACCCAGTTTTTTAGGACAAAATTTTCGGTCCCTACGGTCTCTTTTAATCCAATGCTTGGTGTGGTGACTTCAGACACGATTGCTTACATGAGGGGAAACTTTCTTTTTTGGCTAGTGTAGCTGGGTAAAGTAGTATCTGAGAACCCGTCAGGGAAAAAAAGTTGACTGAATCAAATCATTGGGAACGACCAAATTGCAGCCTGAGGAAATTTAAAAAATTATCACACAACATCGCAAAGGGGTTTACCCGCGCGAAGGGCGAACTTGCTTGATTTTGGGAAAAACCCGTTCTCTACGAACTGAATGCATATGCAAAACACACGTGGTTAAGGCCACGCATCGTTTCTGCATACCCGATTACGGAAAATGTCGGGAGTTTATTTAGAAATCTCGTGGAAACAACTCCAGATTTTGACGGAATCTCTGATGAGTTCCTAAAGCCAGACTGGATAACGAATAATATCTGAGAAAGCAGAAATCTTGTCGTTAAGCTCAGTGAGCTCGTGGTAAAAATAAGCGGTGCAAAACCTATTAATACGTAGTTAACAAGCTAAGTGCCCAGTTGATCTCCGACAGGGTAACATCAACCTTAAGGCAGGAGTGGTCTAATTTTAAACCCTAAAATCCACCGCCCACCACCAGGGTTCGTATTATAGTGGAATAGCATGTAGGATGGAGCTCAATAGTGTATTCTAGTTATGCCATTATTGGATTTGGACTGCAATGGCAAGTAGAAGAACCCTCTTAAAGTCATAGAGCTTATAACGTAATGCCTTTTGAAAAATAAAACATATTAAGTGTTAAGTGAAACGGTAAAAGTGGACATAGGTATCCCATTACCACTTTTATTTACTATACTTTTAGAAACAATCCATGGAAGAGCTCCCGATATCGGCAGAGGAATAGTATTGAGGCTGCAGAGCCGCCAAAATATGTTTGATTACGCAAATGATATTTGTCTCTTGGCGATTGGCGTTTCAGATATAGCCGCAAACGTACTGAGCGTAACGCAGGCGGCTTCTTAAAGCTTTACATATGACTGCATCCCCTGTTATCTATTTGTAACTGGTGCATGCAAAGTAGAAGATGTCAGCCAATTTTTGGAGCATTATATCCACAACCGGATGATCAGGCAAGGATATCTATAACCACTTGCAGAGACCCCGCCAAAATTTGACCGCCCAAGATCTATTTGAAAATTCCCCTCTCTGTCATTGCGAACTTTTTTATATTTTTTTTATATAAAAAATAATTATGGTGTTGGCGCAGTGCGAATTCCGTCGCCGATTCCCCGGTCGTCCGTCACCGACTGCCCAATCATTGCGCTGTTTGGCCACCATCCTTGAAGAGTATGGGGCCACATAAGACGCTGCCAAGAGTGGCCGTCTCCAGAGCGTCCGTTCTGCTGAGAATATTACCGCTGTTGGCGAGGATGTCAAGCTGTCGCCAGAAACATCGACCAGACGCCGCGCCTCGCAATTATCCAACAGCCGTTTGCCCATAAGGCGAACTTTGGTCAAAGACCCGCGCATGTTTCCGTACAAAGTCCAATCAATGCATTAGCTGCTGCCCGTCGACCGCAAAACGCGTATAACCTACGCCCAGGCCATCCCCAATTTTGAGGCCGAAGTGAACGATTTTTCGACCAAAAAAATTAAAGATGAGGCTTATTTCCACCTCAGCGGGTACGTGAACTATCGCTTGCGGGGCACCAAAAATCCACAAGTGATGCACGAGGAGCCATTACACTCGCTCAAAGTAACTTTATGGTGCGCCGTTCACGCTGGAGGAATCATCGTGCCATTTTTTTTGGAGGATACCGCTGGTCAAACAGCCGAGCTTCTTTGCCGAAATTTAACGAATTAGGACTGGAGGACATGTTGTTCCAACAGGATGGAGAAACGGCACACACGGCGCGAGCCACAACCGATATTCTGAAGGCAGCGTTTCTCGGTCGGCTCATCTCTCGTTTTAGCGATTAACATTGGCCCGCAAGATCGCCCGATTTAATAGTTCCAGACTTTTTTTGTGGGGTTTTTTGAAGTCCTGTGTTAACGTAAACAAGCTCGAGACCCTAGAAATCCCCCAAAGACAACTTTCGATACGAGTGCGAGAATCCGTCGCCCGAAGTTCTCGCCAAAGTGATGAAAAATGTCATAAAACGAGCCCGTTTAGCAATCAATTGTGGCGGCGCCCATTTGGCCAGTACCATGTTTTCGACTTGACCAAGAAAATTCGTAAAGTTCAAATAAACATAATCAAAAAACAGAATAAAAATTTTTCATTTCAAAAAAAAATGGGAGCCAAACAACATCTGATGACTTCTTTTGGCCCACCGTATTAAGTTCTGCAAAAAAAAACACAATCACTTGAATAAAGCCGCTGTATTTAAATTTAATTTGCACAGTACTGTACTCGTAGAGATATTATTAGAAACGTTTCAATTAGTTAAGACAATGTACAAAAAAATTATTATTTATGTTAGGAAACAGTTCAGGTTGTGTTTGATATACATAGTTCTTCAAAATGGAAATGCATTAACCCAGCAAACAATTCATTTTTTAAAAAATCAGACTAAACTTTTGAAAATTTTTTTTTCATAAGTTTGTTTCAAAAGATATACCCAGTGTGTATGTATTTTAAAATGTGCATGTAAACATCCTAAAATGAAAGTCAATTAAACCTTGATCGCCTTAATTTTTTTTAAATATCGGTAAACGTCCTACGCACACGTAGAAAGTATATCCAACTTTTACAATCTGTAGCTGATTAAAAATTGGCAGCCGTGTCTAACAAATTATTGAGCTACGAAAAATACATAATGACGGCCTCTTTGTTACCCATATTTTGTATATTATTGTTGTAATAATTTATTTCAAAAATAAAAAGGATTCTTTTACAAAAAAATTAATATTTTTAAAACATATAAGTTAAAAAGATAAAATAAGATAAAAATCGGTTTTGACTGCATTAAAGACTATTGTATTTTTTGAGTAAAAAATTATTTTTTTTTAAACAAGAGCTGGAATATTCCTTAAGATCTAAAATGAGGTCAAAATATTAATTAGAAATTAATACGCAAAACAAAATAATTAAGCTGATGAGTTATGAAAGGACACCTTTTTTTCTTTGATTAAAATTCATTTTATGCTTTAAACACAAAAAAATTCCTCAAAGGTTGGTCATTTTGTGAATATGAATCAAATGATTAATATTTTTTGCTTTTGTGCTAAAGAAATTTATTTCCCTCCCCCATTTAAGTATATGTAGTAGCATTTAGGTAAATTAGTTGCTGTCAAAAAACACATTTTTCTCTAAAATTGTGTAAGTTTTGTTACGCGAAAAAATTTTAACTGTCTGTTTGTGGGTATTCCCAGCGGTAAAATGTAAATATAATTTGCTTATAAATTATGAAGGCATCAATATTAATCTTGTTCTTTGACTATAATTGGATTTTCATTGTTTTTTTCTTCCTTTTGGTGCTGATAAAAAGTAAAATGAAAACTAAGGGGCTAAATTTAAGAAGGAACCGTGACATGCAAATGCTTGGTTTCAAATTATATTGTTTTTCCTTTCTTGTTTTTAACGGGATTTTTTTCTTTGCTTTATCAAAATATTTTTTTTTCTTTATACAAACAAAAGTGGTTTTTACATTTACAAAACGAAATGCATCGTTGGTTCGAGTGGCAGCGCGCTATTAAGGCAATGACCCAGTAACCCTGGGACATACATATAAAAAATAATAAATAATATACTTACATAAGTATCATGTATATATATGATGTTTTTAATTGCTAAGTAATGCAATGTGCTCTGAGGAAGTTAGGGAACTTCTTCCTGAAACTCTGGGTTTTGTACGCTGTAGCATGCTATTACTTAAACCATTAATTCTTTATAATTTTTATTAAGATTTTTGCATACCGCTACAAATAATCTTTACTCTGACAACCTCTTAAAGTTCTCATTTGGCTTTTAACTAGTATCGCTGCAGTAAATGTCAATAGTGAATCACTAGAAACTCACTGTTGGCATTGTCACTAGTACTACCGACAAGCTCTACTCCAGGAAGTGCTTTTAGCTATAAACATTTAGCATTTGAGTGTCATTGAAAATCCACTACTGACATTGGTACTATTGACAAGGTAGTTCCTTTGAGGTCATATGTAGGCATTGGAATCAGTGATTTACTAGTACTTTTTAGCAATTCTAGTCTACAGCACTACTGACTAGCAATGAGTTTTTGCAATAGACATTTACCATGCGTCTGCCATTAAAAATAAGTATGAATTGTGTATATAAATCACTTTTATAGCACTAGCCCCACTGAAAAAATAAACAATTAAAAAATACCATTATGTCGCTGATACATTTTTGCGTTTTCCGCCGAACTGAAGCATTAATTTGCTGCTGACAGTTTTCTTTTCTTCTTATCAAAGCTAAACATAAAACTGTAGACGTATTGTTGACAATGTCGACAAAAAGGCACCATAATAGTCGACAAAAGTGTGGACATGGGGACACTTGTCCCCAGGTTTCCTTCAGGAATAGAATAAACGCAGAAATTTGTTATATAAGAAACTGGAAGTCACGAAAACCACTCGTGTGGTGTGTTTAAATCAGCTTTTTTGGACAGGACCTGAACCCGTACTGTTACCTATTTTCTAGCCAAGTGCCCCGTAGGTAGTTCGTGGTATTAGTTCGTATTATAGTAAAAACCAAATACAAGGCCTTTTGTTCTTTTTGTTCTATTTTCTAGCCAAGTGCCCCGTAGGTAGTTCGTGGTATTAGTTCGTATTATAGTAAAAACCAAATACAAGGCCTTTTGTTCTTTTTGTTCTATTTTCTAGCCAAGTGCCCCGTAGGTAGTTCGTGGTATTAGTTCGTATTATAGTAAAAACCAAATACAAGGCCTTTTCTTCTTTTATGTTATCGTTAATAACAGCAGATGGTATTTTAGTCGTAGGCCTTTCCTTGTAATCCCCAATAACACCAGATCGAATTTTAGTCGCAGCCATTTATAATCGAAACCATTTACAATAGCAGATTTACCCTCCACGTTCTCCTTATAATTGTAATGAAAACTTGATTTTATTTTGCATAAAGTCAATACCGGGCTTTCAAATTTTCTCCTGTCTTGTTTCTACATTTTCCTTCCCTCAACGGAGTCGAATAATCTTGGATAGACTGAGTCACACCTCAGCTGGAAAATCAAACTACATCACAGCGTAATAAAACCTTTCAAAAAAAATACACGTCATTGTGGTCGACTGACCAGTGAACTGCAGGACGCATTACATGTAAAATTAATTTTTTTAGGCAACAGCTCGTATGTCAAATAAAATTTTAATATCAAAGCATTTTAATCAAATGTCTACAAATACTGCTTCATATATTCTCTATCTCATAACCTACTTTCCTGATACCAGCACAAGGCACTGCATGTATTGACGCCATTCCCTGGTTGCTTATTATTTTAGGAAAAAAAACCCGCTTCTTCAGACTTTCTTGACAAATTCCAGCAGCCTCGCCTCACGCACAGGCGCTCAGTTCATATAGGATGCTCAACAGTCTCCTTATCCGCTGGTACACAACAGAGCCTCCCATCACTGCCCGGCTCTCCAGGCATAAGCAAATGACCTGTGGCTATTTCCACTTCTTCGCAATCATACTAGAAACCTCGTCGCCATTGGGTCCCAAGATCTCCACAGAATTCTATGACTATGCATAAGGTGGTGTTTACTCAGATTTTCGTGGCTTTTCCCAAAGGCAAATGAACCGCTTGCTTTGTTGATTCCTCAGCTTTTTTCATTGTTTTTAATACCCATCTATTCCTAAACCAAGTGAACATCTCTCACGACACACAGCTTACCAACTATACTATATATTTAATAGCATCGTCCTGGTTTATCCTGCCACACCCAATTAAATTGCAGATCTTTTCCGCTGCCAGTTTAATTGGTTTGACATTCAAAATTGCATGTTACGTTGCGCGCCAGTTTTACAGAGTCCTGCAAGTGTCGCGCTCTCCAGTCGTCTACGGTTACCTTGCACTTAAATGCGGCAAAACAATTGACGGCGACTTAAAAATTGAATGACTATCGTACTATTTATTGAGAAAATTTTGGGTTGAGTTAACGATGGCAAGTTTAACTGGCTGCAACTGAAAACTGACAACGACTTTTTCAATAGAAGCGTCAGTTAAATAATTTCTATAAAAATTTAAACCCTCATAAATAAATTTTAAGGATGTGATCGATCATTGTCAGTTCTTTCTATCTCTTAGTAGATTACACACAACTAACACAATAAATGACCCAATAAATATTTTAATTAAAATGTCACCATACATCCCCGCGGTCTTTGACATTAGTTCCATATTATATTTATTCACTTTCAGCTTTACATGATTTGTAATTTAATGTTTTTAGCTTTTAGCTTAAGGATGTATTAAAGGTTCATTAACAAATATATAGGTATATAAACCTTTAATCACTTTATTGACATCTGCAGGGTTTATATTCATATTCGTTTTTTTTGCTATTTAGTAAATGTCAACTTGACACATTGACATATTTCTTCACTACTCCCCCTATTTAAGGCGTAAAACAACTCAAGAGCATACACATACATACATAGATACTTATATCAATGTTTTCAAGTCCAAACTTCACGATTAAATTGTTTTGTTGTGTGTTTGATTTATTATTTACATATTTTGTTTGGCGTTTGTTTATGTGTGTTCAACCTGTTGCAGTGAAAAATGCATATGATTAAGCAAATTAATTTAAAGGTCATACCAGGCATGTATGGCATACACATAAGTTGTGTGAATGCATGCTGTTAACAGCTAAATAATACATTAAGAGATCACAGGGTTGCCATACGTCATTTATAATAAGTAAGAAAGTGATAGTCAGCCAAGAATGCCAATTTTATATTTTTGTAAGTTTTGGAGATAAATTATGACTGTCGGGAAGTTTTGCTTCAATATTTCCTTTTTTATAAAAACTATTTGAGCTAGATTTCAAAACCGACATGTATAAGTTATCAAGCAGATTAAACATAATTTCCGCGTATAAAGCTACTTTTGAAGATAGGGTAAATATTGGACAGAACTTTGCAGGCTTTGGTGGAGGTAGGCTTGTAGGCTTAAGTAACCCGTTCTTCTAAATTTGGGGCCGGTGGGAAATTTCTTACCCCTCTTTTAACTTAGCCGTATTCGCAGCAGAATGGTATTAGCGGCAAGCCATATTAAGCTTTTTTGGGTGCCGCGTCATTGTGAAATGAAATCGCCGATTAGCCGAAGAGAAGATCGGTCCAGAATATTGAGTATGAGCCAGTAAGGTCATAATTAAGGTTTAATTACAGTTTGATAAAAACATGGGTTTTAGACAAAGTAGACTTAGTCTTCCAGTGCCCAAGACTTCAGATCCGACAGAAAAGTTAGCTGGGTGAGTTAGCTTTAAGACTAGGAGACATTTTAGGATTCATCAAGGACTTTGGATGGCAGGGCTTGGCGCTTGCGCATTATCGATTAACACTAACTTGTTCCCTTATCTTCTTTTTCTGTTCTACAGATTTTTTTTCTACCTACCACAGGCTTCTGGGTGTAAATTACGAGTATCCTTTGTCTGGTATTTTTTGCTACAAAAGAATTGAGTGCTTTGGTCGTTCACATTAAGTTTCGATTGCCAAATTATTTGTATGTTAATGTTCAAGTTCCCTTTAACTGGGTAAAAAATTCTAATTTTGTTAATTTGAAACACTGCCCTAGTTGAATACTTTAGGACATTGTTGATTAAAGTTTGGCTATTTTTAAAGATGTTAACGTCTTTTAAACCTGCATGTGTATATTCTGGTCTGGGCCTTAACTTTTCTGGATTCGAGTTCCAGTTTTCCTTTGCCTTTAATCCATCCGTGTGAGAACACATTATTTGAAGCATTTGCCTTAGATACCTATTTAACTACTTAAAACTGTAATCCCCGTTTCAGTGCTGTACAGTTAGATTGGATGATTCTACTGTCGCTTTGTAACCTCTAAGTGTCTTCAATAAAAATTTATGATAAAACTTGCAATCCCTTTGAAGTCATTTCTCTGTTGCCTAAAGGCGTTTCGCCGCTACTTTTGCCTTCTAGCGTTTGCGGGTTTTCATGGCTTGAACATTTAAGAGGTCTTTTGTTTCCTCGTTGCAGAGGTCCTAGTATCCCGCTTATCCCGACCCTCCATGTGGATTAGACTTTGTGTAGGATTTAAATGTGACACTAGCCACTGGAGCGAAGGTGCGTAGAAGCGTGGTGAAAGTCACTCTCAACTTCTTTTTGTCTTTATCAGTTTAATGGTTCTATAAGTTTTCTACTAATATTTATTTAAAAAAAAACCTAGAAGCCCTTGCGTAAAAAAAACACAAAACGAAAACTTAAAAACATTAAACAGTGTAGTGCATTTAAGTTTAGCACAGCACGTGGTAAAACCAAAGTACTACACAACAAAAACAGTCCAACTAAGCATCAAAGAAAACTAAAAAGTAACAGCAAATGTCTTAATAAATTGATTGACTTAACTTATCAGCTGCTTAGTTATTTAAACCCCAACAACAACCACAAGAGCAATTCATTTTATAAATTCTTTTTTGTAATGTAAACGTACGTACGTATGTATGTGTATTGTTTGCTTAATACGAACGACAAAAATGATATCAAACAGACTCATAATGGTCACAACTCACATAAAAAAGGGGATTGTTTATGAATGACGTTTAAACCCTGTAAAATACGCACTCCCCCTGATGATTTAAACTGTTAAGTTTGCTAAGATGGTGTGTACATTTGCTATTAAAAGGATTTGACGTCATCAGTTTTTGTTTCTGCGGTGTTAATTCTTTTTGTTGTTGTTGTGTTTCCCTTTTAGCTTTTCCTTGTCCATCAAATTATTGTATTAGCCAAAATTGATAAAGATAGTAAAATGTTATCTTTCCCTTCTTGTTAATTTTTTAATAAGTGATGCTAACGTTGC
This sequence comes from Melanophora roralis, assembly GCA_963583895.1. NCBI lineage: Eukaryota > Metazoa > Arthropoda > Insecta > Diptera > Rhinophoridae > Melanophora > Melanophora roralis. The sequence goes on along the minus strand of OY757189.1, from coordinate 34,695,650 downwards.
TGAAGAAAAACACGCAAAAATGACATAAACAAAAACCTTAATTGCAAACGATAGTTAACAAAGGAAAAAAATATAACAAAATATTTAGTAATGGAGTATTTCATCATTTTCCCATATTTTCAAATATTAGTGAGCTCTCCAGACTTCGCAAACTTCTGTTTTCAAAAACACTGGAGGAAAGTGCCCGGAGGAAAGGCTCAATAAGACGTCTAAACCGCTCTATGCATGCAGGAAAATGCTAAGAAGTGCATAGTGGCTTACAGAACTGTACATAATTGGGGCTCAACGGAGCAATCCTATGCCTTTGTTGGATAAATTCTTTAATTACAAACCAATTAATATGATCTCAGAGGGTGTCGAAAGAGATCTGCGAGTCGTTTGTAGTTAACGGGGCAATTCAACCAGGTGCGATATAGTCATAGAAAAATTATTGGCTGCGCTTTAATCGTCCCAAAACTCAGTATTATTTGGAAGCCGAGTGTGACTTTAGAGAAATACGCCTAGTTAAAGATTCAAAACTGCAGGGGGTCTCACAAATTGCCTGAAGGCTGCAGTGTCTTTCAGGCAGAGATTCTCGCAGCCAAATTATTCTTTCCTTCCAAAATGAGAATTCATAAGTCAACGTTTTTTTTTTTTGATGGCAATGTTGAGATCAAGGCCATCTCTGCAAAGTGAAAATATATTGTTTACAAGGAAACAATGATATTAAGGATAATAAGATGCCGGACAATCTAGCAAAGCATATGAAAAGAGCGTGTTTCACTTTAATTCTTTAGAAGAGAAATTGAGTCACGATGTTCTGCGTAAATACCACTTAGTGTAGTACCTACAAGAATATGTAGAGATCTAATGACCCGGGGGCGAAAAGGTTTCTTATATCCTTGCGAAGGAACATTTACAGACTCCTAGTGGTGACAAAACCATGTTATCAATGGAAAGCAGTTTATGCCCCAAAAGCTTGTCAACTGGCCAGCTATGGTGACAGTTTCTGCGGTCAGTCGGGGAATAGGAAGACTGCTGAGCATATTCCATATCACTGTCCAGCGCTCGAGCGCTTCAGAGTAAGCTTGCAAAGTAAACCAGAATTCACCACCATAAAGCCTATTTCTCTGCATTTCTCTTCATTTTCAAATTTGTTTTTTTATATTTTTCCAAGCTGCGCATAGGTTATCTTAAAAAGGCCGCCATTATAAAACGTAAGACTTACTTGAGTCTTTAGACTTAAGTTCCTTTGTGTTTTCGGTATGGAAATATTTCAAAGAAGAGGCTTTAGCAGGAGTCCAACCCGTGACCCCAGTCTGCTACTCTTGTCTAGTGGAAAACTCAGATGCCTGAGGAATTCGGTTCTAATGGGAAAGACACCCCCTGGATTTAATTTTGGAATTTAAGTGGGTGAGATACCTGCCATAACAATGAAACTATTAAATAAATTTCAAAAACTAAATTTTTACCTGCTTTAAATTTAATGAAAGACACTCTGGTAAACTTTTTTCTTATTAGAGCCGAAAAATGTTATGATGGGAGCAGGGATATGAGTTCCTTCCATACAACATTAGTCACACTGCCCCCCGGGACACAAACTGTTATTGAGTTTTTTTTAATAACCAACACTAAGGGAATGACCCCTATACATGCAGGGCGTTATGTTTGTATCAGGTAAATAGAAGGGAAAAGAGGATAGAAGAAGTAAAGTTTGTAGAAATTTGACTTAAATGTATCGATGTTTAAAGTGACAGGAAACACATTCTTAGAAAATTTAGCCTCATACGAACTGTGCGACCAAAGAACCAATTTTCAATGTGTTAGTCGATATACTAGCAAATCCACCTTATAAGGTATGCTCTTCTTGAAAGACGCATTTCCCGTAGGAAACCCCGGTTTTCGGCATCAAATTTCCCAATTTCGCCAGAGCACGTTTCACTATAGTATCAATAGGAAAGGGAGACCCATCGTAAATTACGTCCGTGCTCGAATAAATCGATACGTTTAGATACCTCAACGTCCCCAATATACTATAGCCTGCCCCTGTACGCAGTAAAATAGCTGCAAAACAAATTTTAAGCATCGTACTATATAAGTTGTATTATTTTTTCGATCAAATGCTGTAGTAGTTCCTACTTTATCCGTTTTGACACAAGAAAAACGAAGTGAGCTTAGCCAACACGGCAATAAACTTTCATGCGCAGAACAGTAGGAATTTTTATTTCCGCAATATTTATATCATTTATTAACACAGACGATGCTGCTTTGTCATCTTTTGAGTTAATATCTCAACAGATAACATTGGACCTTACGGCCATTATAACGGACCCTATTCCAACGGTTTCAATCACACACTACGTAAGTCGCAGTCAAATATGTCATTTATACTCTGCCTTATAGCCCTTATCTCCAAAGAACTAAATTTGAAGTCAAAAGAGGAATGAAAAAAATCGTATGCTGCCGCCATCTGTAAATTAATAGACCCCTAAGGATGCCTTAAAGCATTTTCTGTCCATAAGCATCAATACTCAAATACAAATAATGTACATTAATTTAATATATGTATGACCTAAATAGCACTAAGAGAGAAAACAAGAAATTAAAAAATTTTAACCTTTTTTCTAGGAAAAAAACGCCATTTAATGTAAATAATTAAAATCAACTGTCTCTTTTTTACACCCTTAATAATTTTTACATTCTGTCCTGAGGCGATACTACACGTACTTATCGTAAATCTTGTGGAAAGTCAAAACTTTTCTTTATAGGGTCAAATATTTAAAACAAAAAAGTAATTTTTTGTTTATTAGCAAGATTTAATTTTAAGAGCTTATGCAACTTTTTAGAAAAGTTGTGAATTTGTTAAAAAAAAACACAATTTAAAATTCTAATTTTTTATGGCAACACTGACTTTAATGTTCATTTGCTTTTCATTTTCAATTTACCTTTAAAATGTATTAATTCAACCGCTACATTGTGTTTGTTTTTGCTGCTATCGTCATTTTTGTTGTTGATTTTTTTTTGTTTATATTTTCCTTCTTTTACGACGACTTTTCATCGTTGGCTGCATGATGATGATTCGGGTTTTGTTTTGCAGCCAGACAGCCAGTCAGTAAACAAACAAAACAACGGTTTTTCTACTTTGTGTGTTTTTGATTGAATTTGATAGAACAGTTTGAATTTATAAGTTGAGTTGATCGCAAGTACTGCTATAGACGGTGTTTTATGGATCATTTTGTTGTTATTTCGCGTCGTCACTAGTGGCGTATAAGTGTTGTAGATTATTTCTTACAAAACGAATTCAATATACGCGCGCGTAAACACTTTAATCAAATAAACAAAACAAACAAAAACAGGCGTATTTTGTAGCGTTTCTTGTCAAGTGAATTTTTAAAATTATTAAATTTAAATAATAAACATTGTGCTCTATAAAAGCAATATATCAAAAAAGGTTAATAAAAAATTAAAATAATAAATTTCGTGTCAATTAAAAAAAAAAAAGAAATAAATTTGAAGAGAGTTAATCAATTAAGTAGTTGACATTAAGAAAAATCGTTACAAAAAATAAAGGCAAAGTAAAATTATAAAAAATTAATTTAATAAATAAGTTGACATAATTTGATTTATAGTGGAATTTTATTAAAATTTAATTAATGATGTAATATTCATATGGCAGTTTTGTAACTGATTTAAATATTTGTATATTTTTGCTGTGTTGGGTAAATAAATAAACTGCAATAACACAAATATATATGTATGAGTGTGTGCATCACAATAAATATTTAAATGCACTAAATAATAATGTTTTGAAAAAAATACTGATAGCAGCAAATACTTTTAAAAAAATTGTAACTTTTGTGTTAACCGGTGTTTAAATTTAATTAAACTGATGTACCTATGTATTTAAAAAAATGTTAATGCTATGGTATTTGTTTTTTTTTATTCATTTGTTATCAATTTAAATATTCATTTATTTTTTTTATTTCGTCTGCTGTTTCCAAAACCCCAAAATTTTTGTTTTTATCAAATTATAATTTACATTTGAAATATTAGGTTCTATGTTTCGTATTTAAAAAAATGGCAGATGAATTAGTTTCCTTCGTTGTATAGGTATAAGATAAGCTTTTTTCACACATAAAAATAAAATAAAAGGAACAAGTACATTGTTTAAATCAACCAGTTTATTAACAGTACCGGAAGTTAAGAATGGCTGAAAAGCTTAAATAGTCAAAAATTCGTAAAATTTAAAAAAAAATTAGAAAAGAGAAGCTTCAAAATTTTAAGAATGACAAACTTAAAATTCGGAAAAGAATTTCATTAATAATTTAATGCAATATTTTCCAAAGCAATTTATGCATTTTTATACCCACACCCAGTGTTGCCAGAAGTAGGTAAAAATCTATACATGTAGGTTTTTGATACTGAAACGAGCGTAGAAAAAACCGGACAAATTTTTTATATTTAAAAAATAGTAGGCCAAAATTTAGATATTTTGTCCTCATATTGCTTAATTTACAAATAAAATAATAAAAAATAAGAACCCAGGTGTTTGTGGCTTCGAAATTTGAGGACACTAATATGAATTTGTTTTTGATAAAAAAATAAAAATTATTGCAATATGGCCATTAGCATTTTAACTCATTATTTCAACATGGCGATGACAGTGGAGGCAAGTACTTACCAATGCTCGCTTAAAAAGAGGGAGTTAAATAAGTACATACTTTCCATGCTCGCTTACAAAGAGGGATTTGTATAAGCTGTTACTTTTAGGCATGTTCTGAAAATCACTTTTTGTAAAAGTGATTTGAAATCACAAGAAACACAAAAAACTTTTTAAATTTTTGTGATTTTAAAAAAGTCAGCTAAATGCCTGCCGATTAAGAATTACTTGGTTATATTTTCAATAACCTAATTTTGAGTTTTGCAATAAAATTCTTCAAAAAATAACTTAAAATCAGAATTACGATTTTAAAAACACAAGTGATTTGAAATCACGTGATTTTCAGAACATGCCTGTTAGTTGGCATTAAAATAACATTTTCCTGGGCCCCCTGTTACTTATTGTTGCATTTAAAATTTTTAAGTATATCGACACCAAAAAAAATTTGCAAATTCTAGCTACATGCTCTTGTACGCATTTCAACAAAGAAACTCTATCACTTAAATATACTTTTTTTTGTTATATTTAAAGTTTTCTTTTAGTAACTACAATAGCATCGCCAAAAGCGTTCCTTCATTCAAAGTTACGAAATAGTTTTATTAAATTGTTTTACAACTTAATTTAACCGAGAAATCAAAAATACAAAAAAATACAATTGAAATAGAGAACGCGACACACTTTGGCAAGAGAAAAAAATTATTAATGTAATTAGTTTTCAAAATGATATTTGTTTAAGATTAATATACATTGTTTTCCTTAAATTACATTTTCAAGCTATCTGATTAAAACTATTGCTGCGTAGTGGTATAAAACTGTGTTTTCGAGGAAAAGAACGCGACATTAGCGTATGAACAGAACATTAAAAACTTCCCGCTAACCGATTTTTTTTCGGGCATTTCTTATTTAGTTGTGTCAGTTTGTTACTGCTGGAAGAATTTAATAAAAAATTCCATTAAGATTAATATTCAACAAATAGTTACTAAATAGAAAATTAAAAGTTACAAAGAAAATGAAAAATTTCTTCTCGTAATGGCACGTTACGTAACATCGCCTTTAAATTAGTCGTTTTTAAAAATATGAATATTAATTTGTTGTACTGTTTAATAAAATCATAACTTTGTAAACTTTCTATCTACGTAGCCCTTATGCTAGAAATACCCATATGTAAGCCCCATTTCCACATTATTCTGCAATTTTTTCATATGCTGAAACTTAAAAAAAATTAAATTAAACTCTTGTGTATGGTATGGCCAAGTTTGAACGATTATTATAAAGTAAAATGTATACGAATTTCAAGGTCTAAAAGTAAACTTTTATAACATTTTCACTTAGAAATAGCTTTACCTTTTTATTATGCTCATACACAAATCCTTAAAAATTCAAAATAGTATCAATACAAATGATTAAGTTGTCAGCAACTAAATTGCCAATTACCCTTCTTGGCAACGAGAACAATTAAAAACATTTAACAAACATGCCTGCTGAATTTTGCACAATTTGTTGTTAATAAATTTTGATTTGAATATTAATATTTTTTATTATTTAATAAATATTGAAGGAGTGCAACATAACATGTGTGGCATCATAAATTACATGCAAATATTTTTTTTCATTGCAGTTGTCATTCACTTTATGTATTTTATTCTTGATGCATGTTTGCTTTATTTTAAATCCCACTGCATCTCATTTAAATTTGTGTTGCGTGCATTAAGCGAATATAAAATAGAAATAATACAAAATGCAACAAATTGGTTTAGGTTTTTTAAGGCTTTGCAATATAACTTTTAAGATTTTTAATTTGAATTGTATCATTTAAAAAACCATTTATTTGTACAGTATCAGGCAAAAGTATTTAGACCTTAAGGTAAGCGTTAGAATAATTTTAACTTTTTACTTTTTAAATTTTATATAAAATTAAAGTAAATAAAAAGCCTTTTAAAGAAAATAATATTTGTTACAATAAAAATATTGTTTGACCTTTTTAAAATAAAATAGCTTAAGGGGAATCAAATTTATTTATTTTTAATCTAAAATATTTAGCTTCAGAAATATTCTACAATTGAGAAGCAATTACAATCAGTTATTCTTAATGGAATATAAGGTAGAAAATGGTACTTAATCTATTTTACATTTTCCATTTGTATCGTTAGTAAGTATGATTCTTTTGCAAGAAAAATTCACATCTTTCGTAGTACATTACAGTTTTTAAACAAATTTTTTATTTCGAAGACAAACAATCGCAATCAGAGAAGCAAGCCGATCAAAAAAAAATCGGCGGTGGCTAAAGAGCAAAAAATTTTTCTGGTGGCGGCTAAACGGCTTTGCGCTGAATCATTTTTAATAAACAAAACAACGATTTATTAAAAAAAAAAAAAGGATTTCAGTAAAAACGACTTCATAGATTTTTTTAACCATTACCATGTTTTAAGCAAAATTTTTGTGGCAGGCTTAAAATCGATAGCAATTATGGTTTAAAAATAAACCGCATTAAAAACTTCATTAAATTACTCTATGGCTATCACTTCCTGTGCTCCTTTCCTACCTTTTTTCCAAATGTTTACAATATACGAGAATTAATTTGTACTCAATTCAAACTCAATATCTATAAGGTTTCTGACACATAATGTTTTAAAAATTTCACAAAATTTAACCATTTATATGGGGCTTTCTTTCACTTACTGTGCTTTCTTTCAACCATGTTTATTTTTTTAAATTTTTAAAATATGCTATAACTTCCTTGTAAGAGTTTTAAAGTCGATAGCTGCAACAGTCCTCAAGATATATTATATTAAAAAAATTCATAAATTTTTCCATTTAAATGGACGCTACTTCAATTTCCCTTCCCAAAGTATCCTCCCTTCTTTAACGTTTATGCTGAACTGTGTTTGGATAAATTTATGGACTTTGTTTTAGTTACAGGTTCATGCTTATACTTCAGTCCACACTTTATAAATCTTAAACCTCGATGTGCTTAGAAATATGTCTGACTGTTTGATACAAAAAGCTTCTGTAGGACTTGACCCACCTCCGGAAACTTAATTTTTACGGGCAGACAGACGAACATGGCTAAATCGACTTTCTTTCTATTAAGATCCAGAACATATACGCTTTTTGGGGTAACAGATAAATATTGAAGAAATCACAAACGGAATGATAATCTGAACGGTTCATAATCACTATGTGAAGGGTATAAAAATCAACAGAAAAATAAAAAATATTACAAAAAATGGCCTACTTTTGAGCCGCTGATTTGCCACATTTTTCGGCGCCGGCTTGGTTTGATTTAAGAAATCGGCTTAGCGGCTAGCCGCCAGTCGCGCCGTTATGGTTTGCTACTCTGTCTTCAATTACCAAAACACAAATACAGAGAATAATAAATAACGAAAAAAAAAATAAAACCACTTGCTTCCTCGTCGTATATGTCAAGCATTTGTCAGATTAATTAAAAAAATATGCATAATTACCACTGTAATCTGTATTTAACAATAACAAATAGTTACATGCATACGTTTACGTACAGACATACGTAAACAATTGCAAAAAAACAAACAAAGAGAAAGAAGCAGAAAGTTCTAACTGTACAAGTGCCTATGTACTTATGAATAATGCAAATTTATTGTCGTTTGTTTCCTTATGGCTGTATTTGTTGATTATTTACATCATAGGTTGTCAAAAATTCATTTTTAGTGCACAATTGTGCTACAAAAACAATAAAAACAAACTCACACCGACGCTTGTTCTCTTTTATTTCAGTTTGATTTCAGTCGTTAATTGAGTGTTAACGAGTGCACATGGGCGGATGCTTACTGTTTTTTTTTCAGCTTTGTTGTTTTTTCAGCTTTGATTTAATTTCAAAATAAACCAGCAAACAAAATAGTATAATGGAAGATAAAAATTTTTGTTTTGTCATTAAAAATGCTTTTGGAAACATGCAATACATTTTATGTTACCAAACATTTAAAACAAAGAAAACAAGAAAAACTTAATTTATAATACCTAAATACACTTAATTTTTTAAGTTTTAACTGTAAATTAAACTCGCCCAATGGAATATGTGTGAAAAAAAAATTGTCTTATTCTGTAATAACTGAGGCATATTTTGTATTTAATTTTAATAACTTTTTTTAAGTTCATTTCCATTTTGCTTTAAAAAGTAAAATTCATCACATTGGCAATGCTTAGTTTTTTGTTTGCTGGGCAATTTTCTCTTATCCAATACAGACGCATTTCATTAAATGAGAATTTTGACAATCCCTGATTTACATCAATGGTTGTCAAAAATTCATTTTTAGTGCACAATTGTGCTACAAAAACAATAAAAACAAACTCACACCGACGCTTGTTCTCTTTTATTTCAGTTTGATTTCAGTCGTTAATTGAGTGTTAACGAGTGCACATGGGCGGATGCTTACTGTTTTTTTTTCAGCTTTGTTGTTTTTTCAGCTTTGATTTAATTTCAAAATAAACCAGCAAACAAAATAGTATAATGGAAGATAAAAATTTTTGTTTTGTCATTAAAAATGCTTTTGGTAACATGCAATACATTTTATGTTACCAAACATTTAAAACAAAGAAAACAAGAAAAACTTAATTTATAATACCTAAATACACTTAATTTTTTAAGTTTTAACTGTAAATTAAACTCGCCCAATGGAATATGTGTGAAAAAAAAATTGTCTTATTCTGTAATAACTGAGGCATATTTTGTATTTAATTTTAATAACTTTTTTTAAGTTCATTTCCATTTTGCTTTAAAAAGTAAAATTCATCACATTGGCAATGCTTAGTTTTTTGTTTGCTGGGCAATTTTCTCTTATCCAATACAGACGCATTTCATTAAATGAGAATTTTGACAATCCCTGATTTACATATTGAGTTAATAATGTATGCAACGGTAATTACAACAATTATTGCAGTACATATATAGTGTTACTGTAGGTGTATTTTAAGGAGTTGCCAAATGTTAAGAAATTTATTACATGTTGAGACCTAGATGAGAAGAAGTTTTATACTGCATTAAGATTTTGTTAAATTTATTTTTTATTGCAAAATAAAATTTTATCAATATTGTACCCCTCACATAGTAATAAGTAAATACATTCTGGATCCTTACAGATAAGTAAGTCGATTAACCAAACCACCTGTTGAAGTAAAGTTTCCAAAGCCAAATCAAGCACTACCGGTTTTAGTTTCAAACATTCGGAAAAAATCCTAAGCAGATAGCTATTTAAAATCAGCAAGATGAGTTTTTTATGGACCGAAATATAAGCAAAATCCTGAGGTAGCTCATTTTATGGACAAACTTATACATACATATGTATATCCCTGAACATAGATCTCAGTAACTGCCCCGACTGTTGCCAAAAAACCTGGCACGGCCACATTAAAGACGACAAGCTCAATTAGAGCATTAGAAGCAAGGAAAGCAGTATCCCCCCTCCCCCCCCTATAATTGCATATATTTATTGCATTTTTACAATACACTTTACTTTATCTTGCAATCTATAACAGCTATCAAATTTAAGCCTGTTATATCGTATTCCTAGTATAATGTCTAGGTTTTGAAAAAAATATTTGTTGGGAAGTAGTAAGAGCAATGGTAGCCCCCATACAAACAGACCAAATTAATAAAATATACATGTTGTTTTTTAGAAAACTGTTACAGCTTTCCGGCTTCGAAGTTATAGCAGTATGATTTCTACATTTTGAAAAAAAAAATTATTAGATAGTACCAAGACGAATAGAAGATCCAAAACAAACAGACAATTTTTTTAAGTTTTTAATTCGCTTTGGCTCGGAAACTATAACATTTGTATACTGCAAAATAATTCGAGTATGATATTTACGTTTGAAAAAAAGAAGGTTTGATAGGAGCAGAGAGACTGGCCTCCCAAAAAGCGAGAACTATCAAAAAGGAAACTATTACTGCTGCTGATCTTAAACCTGCCACAAAGTAATTTGGTTTTGGTATTTACATTTTGAAAACAGTTTGGCTATATCAATTCACTGGGGCTATAAAAACTACTATAATATAAAGAGGAAAAAAGATTCGGCGTTCTTACATGTTTCATATAATAAATAGACAAATAAATAATCAAGAAATTAATCTTTAAGCAAATGAAAAATGTTACATAGTTACCCCAAAAACTAAACAAAGGATTATTATTTACTTTCGTGTTTAGAACAGGAAAAAATAATTTTTATTTAGTTTTTTTGGTCCAAGTTGTTTAAAAAAAAATTGCTACATAATAAACCAGTAAAATATTTGCTTTAAAAAGTAAATCAAATATAAACTAGTTTACGATCTTACATATTCCCCCACACTACTTGCTCGCTTACGTGCTGGGCTCTTTTAAGTATTTTTTTCTAAAAATTATCTGATTTTCTCCACAATTTAACATTCAAGTAGTGTTACTTGCTTTTGCCCCTTAAGTGGCCACTATCCATCCATCAAACGTACTTAGAATCGCACCACAGCACACACATTTGTACATTCTGAAATACAAACGACTATCAAGAGTAAAATTATTTCTTATCTCATATTTTTGTTGTACTCGTATACAGTAACACTTTGCTCTAACCGTTAAACTTTTTTTCTAAGATTTTTATTGCAATTTGCTGTTATTACACTTTTCCTTTTTGTTTTCTTTCATAAGTAATTTTTATTGATGTCTTCCTGTTAATCTGTGTAGAGAATGCATTTGCTGCTGTTTTAAGTGTAAATTATGTTGTTTTTACGTATTAGATTTTTTAAGAAGTATTAAGATGTGACAACAAAAGGATAATATAAAAAAATACACTACAGCAATGAAATAAAAAAGTTTTTAAGCAAAAAGGATTTTATTTTTTAAATTAACATGTTCTTTTCAAATTATGAGTCTAGAGAAATGAAACTAAGGTCTGTCGACCCATATTGAGGTCAGAAGTCAAATAAGTGGACGAAAAGTGTTTTTTTTTAACTTTTTTTACTTTCTTGCCTTTTTTTATGAAGGTTATGATGGTCTAGAAACATGAATTTTAGGTCGAAAGTCTACTAGCTGCACAAAAAGTACTTTTTTGCATTTTTGGACCATTTTCCCCGTTTTTAATTGTAAGTTTAGAGATATATATAATTGAAGACTATTGCGCAAAAGGTCCTCTTTTACATTTTTGGTACCTTCTCACCCTTTTTATCTAAAAATAAGAAATTCAGGAGTATTCGAGACTTAACTGAGTTAACACAAAGTACTTATTTCACATGTTTGGTACCTTTTTGCATAATTTGAGATTTCGAGTCTAAAAATATGAAATCGAGGACCACTTTTTTCCATACTAAGCGGCTATAGGCAAAAGCAGGGCCCAGCGCCTTTATATGCAACAACACCAACAACAATATGACATGAAGAGCACATATTTAATGCAAATGTCAATGGTTGCCTATGGCTAATATAAAGGTCGAGAGTCAACTAAGTGAACAAAAACTTTTCTTACAGTTTTGGTGATTTTTTGCCTGTTTTAAGATTATGAGTCTAACAATATTATATTGAGGACTATTGAGCTATAAAATGTCGGAAAATAAAATAATACCCTTTTCACATTTTTGTTACTTTTTTTTTTTATTATGAGTCTGGAAATATAATTTTCAGGGCTATAGAGCCCGACTAAAATGAGAGTTCATAAAGAAGGAAAAAATACGATCTTCGCATTTGTCTATTTACTGATATAAAAAAAACATAGTAAAACTCTTTAAAAATAAAGTGATTGAAGTTAAAAGTCATATTCATTGAGACAGAAAAAATTTTGAAACAGAAAATTCGAAATTCAAAAATAACATTGCAGAAGAATCAAATAAAATTTTAGTTTTTAATGCGTGACTAACACTGTAGGGCATTACTTATTACTTGTGTACCGACACAACCAACATAACAGCAACAATTAGCAAATTCAATTGCACACAAGCAAGCTAATTTGATGTTTACGTAATATGACCCTCCGCGACCAATATAGAATATTCTCACGCTGCATTTCTTGCAACTCTTGCATTCCCTTAAATAAAATTATGATTATTATTTTAAGTGAATATTTTTAAGGAGAAACAAATTTAATTGTGCATTATCAGCACTTATTGAGGGGAAATTCAGTTTGTTGAATTATTCCAAATTAGTATAAATAAGGCACGTAGTTTGTAAGAAAATTTAATCAATAAACAACACTCCTCAGAGCTGGTCAATTTAGCTCGGAGTTCAAATCCAAATTTAAACCGCCTTTCAATAACTTTTCTACACTAAAGTACTTTTTAGCATTTTGTACCCTTTTCAAAAAATAATTAAAAATTGTACTTTAAAAGCAGCTATAAATTTTAGTAACCTTGGTCGCTGTTACCACAAAACCTGGCGTAGAGACTTTTAAGACGAAAAGCTAATTCTTGGGAAAATTTGGTTTATATGGGCAGCAGTTGTCCCCTTACAAATGTATAAGTTTTTGGAAATTTTGCATACGCCATATTTCCGAAACTGTAATAGCTTTTAGTTTTCAACCCGCCACAGAGTAATTTTAGTGCAGACACTACTAAAAATGATCTTATTACATAGTGGTAGCCCCCTTGCAAACAGACCAATTTTATAAAGTTTTTGATACGCAACATATCAGAAACTATAATAGCTATCGACTTTAACCTTCCACAAAGTAAATTTATTTTAATGTTTACATTTTAAAGACAACCAAGATTGGTCGTATTGCTAGGGTTAACAGGCAATAATAGTTATTAGCAGGGCAACCAAAAATATGAAAAATAATATTTTTTCTGTGCGTCGCATTAACCTATAATGTTGTCATTCATCAATTTTAGAACTTTTGCGAAAATTTTGGCATCAATTTTTTAAAATATATTTTTTGCATATTTTGCTTATAACAGCATATTTGGCAAATTTTTCGCTTAATAGCATATTATTTGTATAAACCGGTTTGAAGCATTTTTTGAATATTTTATATTTAGTTTGAAAAAACCTAACAAAAATCTTTTGAGCGTTAATTGAAAGCTTTTGCTTTTATACTTGATTATTTATTTTTAAGCAAAACCCATTCTGGTTTTTTTGGATTTGACAAAAAATCGATGCCCGACAGGTTTAAAGACAGTTAATTATGCTCTATTTAACATCATTTTATTCCCCCCTTTTTTATCAGAATTTTTTGGCAATGCAAATTCGCTGACGCTGCCTAATTTATTGTTAAAACATATATTTTTAAATTTTTGAAGCATGCTTTTGACATTTAATCGCATATTTTATGCCCATAAACCCCTTTTTTAAGAGCGTGTTTTTGGTTGCCCTAGTTATTAGTTTGAAACAGCGGCACACAAACTTTATCTCTTCTTTATTCTTTTTATTTCGTTCGTTCTAGAAAAATAAAATAAAATAACAAAAATTTTCCCATATGTCGTAATTTAACTCTTGAACATATTGAATAAATGTTTTCAAAATTAACCTGTGAGGCACATACACTCAAAAAATTATTACAGTAACTGACTGTAAGTTATTTAGGAAGTATTCCGTAAAGTTGTTTTTAAATGAAAAACAGTTAAATTTGAATACAATATTTTTTTTTTAACTGATTTGAAGAGTTATTCAAAGCTTCCGCTAAACAAAAATACTGATTTTCAGTTGAAGTTAATTTTGTCAGTTATTTTTTATTAATATTTAATTTTGTTATTTTTTTTCTGATACTTTGTGTTTTGCTGCAAATGACAGAAAATCTAGTTAATTTTAGACAAAAATGTCAGTTAATTTTTTGATGTCTGAATTTAAATGAAATATTTTGTTAATTTTAATGAATATCTTGTTGGACGGTTTTTAAATGAATATCCAGTTATTTTAAAAGGATTTCCAGTTAATGTTACCTTAATAATTTTTTCAGTGTAAGAACACATAAATAACTAGGCTTTCATTGATTGAAATTTTATTGTTTTTTATGTTGGGGCTTTAATCTAATAAAAATCGCCATAAAAACACTTGTTTTACTTTGTTTACCAAAATATGTTTTTATGTATTAAATTATTAGTAACCCAATCATACATACATACATACACACATACTTTCGTACCTTACCAGAAAGGTAGATATATTAAATGATAGTTTACTCTTGATTCTATCAACAACTTGTGTTTACCCACAACAAGGAATGTCGCAATATTTTTAGTTTCCCATTTACTTGTTACGTCCTTCAACCCCTTTTACACAACATGATGTTTGTTCACTAAATGTGTTCAGATTTACAATACAATGTTGTTACTGTGTAAATATTTAAACATATTGAAAACTTTGCCCATCCATTAAAAGGCTTAACTAGAAGATACAAACAGAAAGTAATAAAGAAAGAAGAAGCAGTTTTTGCTATTTGCGAGGGTGTAATTGATACTGATTTAATTTATCAACACTTACACTACGTTGCATAACTATAAGAACTACTGTATATTAAGTACTAAATTGCTTATGCTGTAGAAAAGATTAAAAAAAAGGAAAGTTTTTCAACCGAAAGTCGTTAGTTCTCAAAAATGATTGACATATCTTTTTTTACTGAAAATGGATTTTTAAATACAAAGAAAACAGAAGTGTTTACAGAATCCCTTTAAAGTTTGCAAAATTAAAACAAGAACACTTCACATTGGTCTTTTTATATAACCAGTCGTCTGATCCAGCTTAGATATTTTCAAAATTATTTTGTTGCGGGTTTGGAATTCTAGTTTCTGAAAAAAAAATTTGCCAAACTTGCCCAAAAAATGTTTCTTTTAAAATAAAAAAAAATCATAATAAAACTTTGTTGTAGCAGGCTTGAGGTCGTTTTCGTAAGGGTGCTACCGTCCCCCCTGCTCCTATACAAAAATTTTTTTTTCTCTAAACTGTAAACATCTGACTATAACCACTCTGCATCAAGTTTTAATCCGATAGCTTTAATACTTTCTCTAACAGATTGTTCCAGTAGCCGAATGTAGAATCGAT
The DNA here is from genome assembly GCA_963583895.1 of Melanophora roralis. Lineage (NCBI taxonomy): Eukaryota > Metazoa > Arthropoda > Insecta > Diptera > Rhinophoridae > Melanophora > Melanophora roralis. Next base: position 34,680,038 of record OY757189.1, on the reverse strand, counting down.
TTCCAGAAGCCTTGATCTTTGCGCTTCTTTCCTAATATCTGCCACTTAGCTTCATGATGTATTCCTCCACTAGATTTTTCCATCGGAGTTTCGGTTTTTCCCTCTTGAATACTACAGGCACTGCCTCGTTTGCTTTGGCAAGTACCCAATGCTTTAGAGCACCATTAAAGCATGAGCAGTATCAGTGTCTGGTAGAGAGATTTTCGTATGTCGGAAGATGTAGCATCTATTGGCCAAAATTTTCTTCTTTTTGTCTGAAAACTTATATTGTTTATTTTGTTTTCGGCGGTACCGAGATACCGCTGTCTACCCAAGTCAGCTGAGCGTCTGGTGCGTATTTTCATTTTGTGCAAGACCAACTTTGGCTGATCCTTTCTCGACTTTTACAATTGTGGCAGCTACTGCTCGCAGTGTTCACCCCCTGATGTCGATATCGTCGGCGTAAGCGAGTAACATGCTGTTTTGTGAACAGCGTACCAGTTCTATTTACATTTGCGTCTCGTGTAACCAGAAGATGGTTAAAAGTTAAGGCAAACCTGCGAAGTCGTATATGTTTTGAAGGGATACCAAACTTAGTCAAAGCTTGAAATACCTTTGAACGTATGGGGTTGTCAAAAGCGGCCTTGTAGTCGACAAATGTATGATATGTGTCGATCTGTTTTTTTAGGTTTCTTTAAGGATTTAATCTGTCACACTATACCCTGGATAGTACCTTGTAACCAATGGGAGGGAGATTTATTGTTTTGCTGTTGGCACGTGTTGTTGTCTTCTTTTTTTGTGTACAGGACATAAGACACTAATGTTTCAATCCTCGGGTAGGCGTTCTTATAGTCGGATTGTACAAACAAGTTAATGCAAACGCCTTATAAGCGCTTCACCCTGGTCCTAAACAGTTGAGCTGGCAAGCCATCGGTTCCTGCTGCTTTGTAATTTCTAGCCGGATTGCTGCTATTCGACATTATTCTGGCTAGGTGGATACCAACAGGCATCTCCATACACTCACCTCTCTTTTCTTTCTGCGTAATATATGTTTTCCTTCCCTGGAAATGATTTTTCATTGCGCTGCAGCATTATTGGAACAAAGAGTTCTTTCCTTAAGCAATTGAGTCAGTTAAGCGGAGTAAAACATTTCTGCTTGTTGTGGCTACAGCTTTCCGACGTCAGGCTTCCGTGTTGGTCAGATCGTACGTTTTTTTCGCCATACTCAGATTGATACGAACCTTTTCTGCCACAAAGTATTATTTCGTATGCCTAACTTATTGTCCATTTGAGCATGATCAGTCTAAATTCTCGTTGTTTGAACTTGCAACAGCCTTGTGACCTTATATGCAGCACAAAAAATTTCATAAAATTTATATAGTTGTACAAATCCGTGTCAAGTTTTGTGGAAACAGTGACCACATTTACTGAAATATATAAGGATATATCCTATGTAAGGATATGGGCTATTTTAGGTTTTTCTTTGTAGTGGTCGGGTCACTGATGGTTTTAAAAAGCATTCTGTTTAGGAATATTTTCGATTGCTTTAGGCCGGATTTGGCGTGTGTCCGGAAAGTTGATTTCAAAAGACGGACAGGCGGACATGGCTAAATGGACTTTCTCATCTTTAAGGATTTATCATAAAAATATATACTTTATGGAATCTCAAATTACCATTGTAGAAATTACAAACGGAATTACACACTGATCTTTAACTCTGTCGCTATGTGAAGGGTTTTAAAAATAAAGTTAAGAACGAAATTAACTTTAAACAAAGAATTATTAAAGTCGGTTTAAAAGTAATAAGACTCAAATTTGGGGTTGCCAGATTTGGAACCATATTATAAAGCAAATGTTGCCAAATACAAATAAAAAGTTTATTTTTATTATAAAGCTGCCCTTTAAACTAATGCGATTCGGCCTAGCAGCTTAAACATTTAAAATATGTTTTCTTTATATTTTCGCTCCATAGTGCAGCGCTTACTTACTTTTTTTGTAACAAACGGTTTTTAGTTTTAATTAGTTTTACAATTTTAATAAAAAGATATAATAAACTTTGTGCCTAGTTTCTTCGATCTCTCTTTGATATTCTTCTTGTTTTCTTCAAGCTTTAGATCTTTTTGTTTTTTATATTTTATTTTATTTGGCCAATATTTCGCTACCTCAATGTGTAGCTTCTTCAGGGCTTATATATTTGTTTACAATAAACAAACAAACAAATATATAAGCCCTGAAGAAGCTACACATTGAGGTAGCGAAATATTGGCCAAATAAAATAAAATATAAAAAACAAAAAGATCTAAAGCTTGAAGAAAACAAGAAGAAAAAGATATAATTGCCTTATATTATTTATTGTTTCTAGTTTTCTTTATTTGTGTGAAAGTTTATTTCTTTTGGGTTAAAAGGTGTGTGGGTGTCCACATTTATTTGCTTAATTAACTCTAAAGGGATAAAAGTAACTTAAACTGGTTTGATGAGATTGCAAACTTTTAACCGCAGTAAAATTTAGCAAACAAATAAACATACATAGAAACATTATTATTTAAATTTTAATTAAAATTATTAAAAACTAACCCATTTTTATTGAAAAGAGGGATTTAGCTTTGTTTAGGGTTAGGCCTGCCCGCAAAAATTTTATTGCTCGTAATATGGTAAATTAAAAAATTATGAGTAACTCCCCTACAGGGAAGTCGATTGGTCCAAGACTATTGACGTGAACGGTTCCTAAGGGTAGGGACTGGTTCTAGTTCTTGCACTTTATATGAAGAGAACCTGTCACTTTTACATTGCGTTGTCATTGGAGGGGGCAATTGGGTCAAAATTAACACCTCAGGACGGGTTACAGGCCAATCCTATATAAGAAAATTTTGCATTAATTGTTTAAGATCCTGTTCAATCTACTTTGTTTGTAGTAACTCGTGTGTGTGTGTGTATTTATAAACAGACGTATGTTAATGTGTAGGGACCAGTATTTCTATTTTTCCCATAACCTCTTTAACAACTTTTTACCAGTTTTCTGATGTGAACCTTTATAGCCGATCACGACCAATAACTCTTGTCCAATTCATGTTTTGTACCAATAACAGGACGAATACGCCGAACAATTGACACCCTTTTCCCGCAGGGATACTTTAAAATAAAAGTTATAAGAAATACATTTTAAAAATTTACGTTTTATATTCTGTTTGTACTTTCCTGTTTCGTTCACTTAGAAAAAATGTTTTTTGTTTTAAGTACAAAATGTAACCAGTTTTCAATTAAATTAAAGATATTTTAAACCAACACTTAACTGCCGATCAAAGAGTTCTGAAGAGTTAGACCTGTCTTCGTCTTCTAAGAATTATTGTAAGAAAATATCATGTTCTTTCAGTGTCTATCTCTAATTAAAAGTTTAACCTCCTTCCATCCTTAGGAATTTTACAATTCCTTTATACAAAAATTTAAAAAAAATCAGTTAAATGGTCACACCCATCACAATGGAATTGCCTTAGCATGGTAGATTGTGTTACTTGGGAAAGATTTCAGAAATTTTTTACTATCGGGATACAAAAAAAAATGTATTAAAAGGCATAAATTATTGATGTCGTTTTCTTTTCTGACTAAAATGTTACCATATTTCTGCCCTATACTTCCTATAACTCCGTTACAAAAGCTTTACTGCAAAAAATTGGCTTTTTGCACTTTTAATATAATTTTCAATACAAATTTAAAAAAAAAACAACCTGTTTTTAACATTTTAATTCGTTAAAATTTTATAAACTTCCTTAAACGTTATAGAGTTTGTTCACTTAGTATTTATTTTTTTAAACTTAATGCCAAATAAAGTCAAATACCAAACTATCAATTTTAGAAGAAATAGTATAAAAAAAAAACTCACTTATTTGCATTAAATCAAAATCTTTGTATTTGTGTATTTGTAAAGCATATTATCCTAAGGTATAACGATTTGAAAGGGTATGAAAAAATATGTGTTTTTTCACTTTCTTACGGAATTGTTCTACAATATTTTGCGGCACAGTATAACTACAGGGTATCTGGTAGCAAATTATTATTTTAAATACGATTCTTTTAAAAAGTAATAAACGGTGCGGGGGAGGGTGGCGCCGTTAGAGTTATAGATTATGCGGATTTGTCAGTCAGTGGTCAAGTGAGCATCGCACGTGCGCTATGGAGTTTATTTTTAAGAGCAATGATTCTTACGTTATTGCTCGATTTCAATACGGAAAAGAGCAGCCTCACTGGGACTTCCGAAAGCGATTTTTCATGAAGTTTTGAAAAAGAATCAGAAGTTCCATCCTTTAAAACTTTTAATTGTTCAAGAAATGAAGGAAAGTGACTTTGATTTACGTTAAAATTTTTGCGAAAGAATACTGGAGCGTTTTCGCACTGCAAGTCCAATTTTTTGGATCGACGAGGCTAACTTTCACTTAAAAGGCCACGTCAACAATTAAAACTGTCGTTACTGCTCTCCAAGAACCCGCAACCTCCGATTGAGACATCAAAAACAATTGCATTGCCCCAGGGTAACTGTTTGCTATGCCTTATTCGCGCATGAGATAATGGGACCATTTTTTTCGAAAATACTCGAGGCCAGACGAGGAATGTCAACAGTCGAGGCATGATTACGGAATTCTTTTTGCCAAACCTGCCAGCTCATCCATTGTACTTTTCAGACACGTGGTTTCAACAGGATGGGGCGATTGCAAACACAGCCAGAGCTTAAATGAATTTGCTTAGCGAAAATTTCCACAAAAAAACTGATCAGTCGCTTTAGGGGGCATCCCACGGCCACCGAGGTCGCCCGATCTAACTTCCATGGATTTTGTTTTGTGGCGCTACCATAAAGAGAGGGTTTGTAATGACAATCTCTTGTGGTTTTAAAAGAAAATATTCGTCGAGAACTCAGCTCAATTGAACCAAGTTACTGCAGCGTGTACCGCAAAACACAAGGTTCTGTTTTAAACAGTGTGTTCAAGTAGACGAAAGACATCTGGATGACATACTCTTTAAAAAATAAGAAGCAAATTTCCATTTTATCGTTCACTGTCCCTAATAAATCTTTGTGTCAATTATTTCGTTCTAGTTTAAAAATATAAATCTGCCACCAAACACCCTGTATATGGAAGTGAGTTATAGTGGACTCACTAAAGCAACCAATCATTATCTGTTACATCAGTTGATCTCAACAATCTTTTTTTTCTAGATTTTTTCTTTTTTGTAATAATCCTTAGTTGTAAAATTTCGTATGCAACAAACTCCGCAAAAAATTCCGTTCTGAAAGGCAATCAGCTTTTAAAGTGGCAAAATTACAAAAAACCGTGAATAAAATTTTAATTAAAAAGCGGCAGTTCTTTTAAATACTTAAATTTTGCAACTTTTGCACAAAATTAGCATTTCAAAAAAAATAAACCATTAACATTTACTTCTATACAGATTATTAATATTTATGACAAAGGAATGCAATAAAGCCACAGTAGTCGTTTTGTATAGTTTCAACTAACCGATCATTTTGTAACACCCTTTAGTTATGAACATGCATTTGCATTTAATGGTTTTGTTTAATATTTGCATAAGTTGCAAACGTTTATTTAAACATTTTGTCAAACTTAATCAATTTAAAAAATATTAATAATATTGCACATTTGCAATTTTTAATTCTATTTTCTAGCAGTATCCGTCTGTCCCTTAGTTTTTAATTTCATTATACATTGGTATCACCGTTGTCACCCTGAATCATTGATTTATTTTTTTTCATCATAAATTTCCGGTTTAACAGTTTGACATTCAAATCAATATAATTTTTTTTAATTGCAAAAAATATTTGCTTAAAAGCTTTTAATTAAATTTGATTTATATTTATTTACAAACATTTCATAAGCGTAAACATGTAAATAAATGATTGTAAATATAAAATATTTGCATATGAAAAAATTAATTAATTTTATTAAAAACTTTTAATTAAATATTGTTTAAGTATAACTGTATATATGTATAAAAACCCGTATGGAATTTAAAGAAAAATGATTTGTTTTAAACAAGTAAAAGCGCTTTATTTGGCTGTTCCAAACCTTAAATACACTTTACATTGGTATTTTTGCATATCCCGTTATCTGATCTAACCAAGTTCTTTTCGAACCGCAAATATTATAATAAAATTACTTTATATCGGGTTTGAAGTCGATAAATTACTTCCCAGAATTTTAACGTTTGTATTGGCGATGCAACAGCGTGTCCGCCGGCAAGGTATACTACTTTTTTTATATTTTTTGATTAAATTAAAGAGAATTGATCTAATATTGATAAATGTTTTATTTAATGCCAGCGGTGCCGAATTTTATATACCCTTTACATTAACCTTTCAAAGCCACGATATTTTTTTTTTCTTATTTTTATCCATTTTTTTATTTATGAAATATTTCTAATTTTGACCCTCTTAGGGTGACTACGGGGAAGTTGTTAGGGTTTTTACTGTAATTTTTTCAAATTTTGTATGGCAACCCCCTTTTGGGGTGGAGATAGAGGGTAAGTATGTTCTATGTGTGCAAGAAAAATCAGCATCCTGATTGATTACAATTTCCCAATCTTTGTATGGGAGCCCTCTTAGGCGATGGTGATAGGAGGTAAGTTTATTTCAGGAATATGCTTGGGAGGGAAGCTACACGGTCGTACCGTTTATTTCTATAAGGCCGACTTTAGGGTAGTTATGAGCGTTTTTGCATCATTTTTGTAAATTTTGTATGGCAACCCCCTTAGGTGCTGGAGATAGGGAATAAGTATGTTCTTCTAGGAATTTGTTTGGGAGGGATAACTAATGGTGATACATTTTATTTTATTAAGGGCGACTCAAATTAAAATTGATTATAGTTTCGAAAAAAAAATTTTAAGTTTTCCAAATTATTCACACTCTTGGTAAATAGAGCTAAAAACAATTTAAAGGTCATGTAAGTAACAAACTTGTCACGCGTGACATATCATAAGCGTGAGCCACTTATTTTGAAAAATAAAGAGATCTTCCAAACACAAATCCAAAAAAATCAACCAAATCGCCCCAGCCGTTTGTCTAGCATTAATTTTTGCCAAAAAAAAAAAGAAAGAAAAAGAAACCAATCAAATTACCTGCTGTGTGCTTGAAGCAAAAACTTTGGGAATCTTTTCTTTTTTACAAATTTAATTTCCCTCTGATCTACATACATATACATAAGTATGTACAGATAATAGCTTCTGCACAGCTGATTTAAAAAAGTTGATACGACATTGAAAATTTTAACAACCTTTTTTCGAAGACATACATACATATGTATGTATGTACTTTGGTAACAACACTCTCATGTCTCTGTTTATGTGATAATTTTGTTAATTAAAAAACAATCTTTTCATATAAGTTTTTCAATCATTCCGTTTGTAAATTTCAAAGTGGAGCAACATATAGCTTAAAACAAAATCCGACCTAATTAACCTTTTAAAAGTATCCACATGAAAGAAACATTTCAAAATGAAAAAGTTAAAAGAAATTAAAATTATCAGTTACAAATTATCTAACACTTTAGTTGTATGTGCGCCAGGCATTAATTACCGTTTTTTATCTTCTTCATACATACGTTTAAGTTTAAAAAGAGAATAAATAAATCACATGTACAAAAGTATCCCAGATGGCCAAATGGTAATAGACGACTTTGGCTTTAGCATTGTTTTTAAGATATTTTCAAATTTATCGTTTTTATTGTGTTTAAAGAAACATTTCGTAACGGCAATTTGATGATGGCTTTGTCATAAGTGCAGTCTTTTACATTAATGATTTAATAAAAAGCAACGCTGACGCCTTTTTAATCTTGTGTCATTATGCAGCCCTATGAATCATTATTTCGTTTACGTTTGGTTCAATAGCCCTTTATATATTCCATACAAATAACTTTGGTCTTGTACCTGTCGTTAAGGTTTTTTGAAGGCACGGCCAACTGGGATGTTAATGTACAAAAACATATTATTTGTGATTTAACATATATGTACATTACATACGTATGTGTAATGTCTATGTAATAATGTGCATGTAAATATGTAAATAATTTTGCAATTAAGTCAATTTTTATAGGGTTTTTGTTTTAATTAATGTATTCGATTGACTGACTGACACACACATTCGCATATATTTATTTAATGAAGAAGATTTGTCATCGATTACATTGAATGGTAATAACTATGTAATTTACACTGTTAATGTGTAAAGAGTGTGGCGGCTGTAATGCACATAAAAAATTTTTTATATTTCTGTATTTACAAACAGATGTTTGCTTTTAAACTTGTGTCTTCCCCCTCCACCACTCTGCAATGTTTTCCGCGCCAGACATCTTAAGAACTTTTTTGTAAGTTGTCTTAAAAATCAAGGGCACTCGTTCGATGTTGGAATAATTATTTTTTTATGCTTTTTGATTTTATTACAAGTTTTACTTGTTTTTAATAACAATTGCTGTTTATTATCTTTTTTCCTTAATGTCTTTATGTCTATTTTTTTATGTACAACATGGAAATAATTTTCTTTTTCGTTATTCAATTTAAAATTTATTCGATTTTCCACTTTTTATGTTAATTTTTGTTTATTTCCATTGTCTATCAGTTCGTTCGAATTGTTTTTGTTTATGTTAAAGATCAAATTTTATTTAAAAATTTAAAAATTAAAATTATTATAAAAGAATATTGATTTTAATTTGGCCATTTTGTTAACATATGTATTAAACGATTTTTCGATATTTTGAGAATTTTACGCGCTAGTTAAATTTAATGACTTGAAAAAAAACGGAAATTTTTTAAATTAAAAAACATAATTTGCGTTGTTCCTTGTTTTATATTTATTAATATAAATTTTCTTTAAAAAACAATCGATAAAATCGATGAAACATTTCCTGTGCCACTGCCCAGTTTTGGCACAGGCCAGAGCCCTATGTTTTATGTCTAATATTATACCAGGTGTGTCTTACTTAAGAGAAGCAAATAAGTAAATGCAAAAAGAATCCGTCCGCATCACCGATTTCTGAAAACTTCTCCCCCCTAAATTATTTTTCTATTGCTAGAAACCCTTCTTCTTTTAACCTAACCTCAACTTAACCAACCTAATAAAACGATTATTTGGTTACTTTTTAATTTAATTTAAATTCTTTAAAGTAAAATTTCTAAACACAAGGGTGGGTTCTTAGCGATATGAGATCTTAAAATGATAAGTAATACAGAAAAGACAAAAATATTTTTAGAATAAAAGTTTATTAAATTTTATATTACACCCACATAAACCAGAATCCTTATTCAGGTACTTTTATCATAATCATTTTAAATAGAAACTTTGTTCGCATATTAACCGCTACCATGGCCAAGATTTTTGAGGCTAAAAGTGGGCAGTGCCGTGCCCACAAACAAATAAACTTTAACACTGGTAGTACTTCTACTGCATCGGTTCTTTTTTTAAATTTGTACGTATATACAAAGTTTCTAACGTCAGAATTCTTAACGCTACAATGTAGACGAGGCCAGGCCTACATTAAACGCCTCCAGTGCAAGCATTTTTAAAGCAAAAAATGTTAATCTCTATACTGGTAAATGTATGAGATTTCGTTATCATATTTGAAGCTTCTTCAGAAAAACTAAATATTCAATACAAGGACTTCTGCTGCATTGATTTCAAAAAAAAATGTAAACGTAGGGGAGACCTCTTGAGGCAAACAAGTAAGAGCGCTATATGCGGCTGTGCCGAATCTTATATGCATTTCACATAGGCTTTTCAAAACCCCGAACTTTTTTTTTATTCATTTCTTTATTTATAAAATATATCCAATTTTTTTAATTGGGGCGGTTGTCATAACCCTCTTAAATGACTAGGAAAGTTGTAGTGGTTTTTAGCCAAATTTTTTCAAATTTTGCATAGCAACCCCCTAGGGGGTGTAGATAGGGGTAAGTATGTTCAAAGAAATTGTTTTCAAGGAGAAATGAGTTAAGGACGGTCGCCCATTTGACCTATCCACGGGCATCCGGGGAGCTTTAAAAAGCCCGCTTGAACGATGAAGATAGGGGGTAAGTATGTTCTGGGAATATGACCCAATGGGGGTCGGTCGTACACTTTATTTCTCTTAGGCAGACTCTGGGGAAGTTATTGTCGTTTTTACAACATTTTTGTAAATTTTGTATGGCAGCCCCCTAGGGTGATGGAGATAGGGGGTAAACATTTAATAGAAATATGTTTGGAAGGGAAAACTAATGGGGGCCTGTGATACATTTTATTCCTCTAGTGGCAACTCCGGAGACGTTGTAGAAGTGTTTACCCTATTTTTTAAAATTTTGTAGGGCAACCATGTTAAGGGCTGGAGTATTTGCCATAAAAATGTTTCGAAGGAAAAATTAATTGTGGTCGGTATTACATTTAACCTTTGTAGGAGCAGCCTGGAAGTTGTGGGTGCGCGATCTAAAAACATTGAAAAAATTAAACTTTGTATTGTATATGTTCCACAAAAATGTTTGCAGGGAAAAATTAGTGGGAGTCGGTCTTACATTACACTTTGTACAGGGCAACTACAAGGCAATTGTAGAGGTTTTTATCGTCACAGAAAATGCAAAACGCCCTATCTAACATTTAAAATTTTTTTAGAAGGAGCAAGCATTTTTGTGTAAATGAAAAATATATTTACAATTAACACAAATTTCTGCCATATATGTAAGTTAAAAAGGATCAACAAATTTATTTCTGCTAAAAAAAAAGTGTTGCGAGATGACGTACATATTTTAAGGTTATAATTTAATAAAAGCCAATTTAAAATTGTTTGTTAGATAGGTCGTTTTGCATTTTCTGTGACGTTATGTAACAATTTTAAAGAAATAAGCAGAGGTAGTCTTGGTTTTTGGCTTATATCTCAGTAAGTTATCAAAAGATTTCTCTGAATTTCAATAGCGATTTGCTCGCAGTTATTTCTGATAGTTTGATACCACCTACGGATTCATGCGACATCGGGGGGCTTCCAAAAATTGATTCTATAAGAACCAAGAAAATCATACTTTATGGGGTCGCAGATGTATATTAAAGAAATTATAAACGGAATCATAAACTTATATATACCCCTATCACTTATGTGAAGGGTATAAAAAATAGTCGTTGACATTCCTATAACAAATTAATTCACAGTACAGATACCTTTTCTCGACAGATTTTGAAGAGACTTTATACATTTTTACACGTTAAAATTTTAGGGGAAAAAAAATGGGCGGTGTCACGTTCATAAAAATTAGATTCAATACAGGTTTTTATACTGTATTAATTTTTTTGAGAAACTTTGTGTGCGTGTAGAAACCTTTAAACGGAAAATTTCAAAATGAAAATAGGTAATACCAAAATTTTGAATGCAAAAAGGGCGGTGCCACGGGAACAAAAACCAAACGCTCTATTTTGTATTTTTCCTAAATCGATTTTTCTGAGATTTTAATTTAATTATCTTAGAATGCCAATCAAAGAAAAAGTGGCTGGTGCACACTCCATGCAGTCAAACACTTTTTATGATATATATTTTAAACGTTTATGTTAGCTGAAAACGGGAAGGGTGGAAGCTGGAGGTGTAGAATTAAAAGTCAGTAATTTGAAATAGAGACGCGTGGAAATTTTTTTGCCACTAACATAAATCTTATGTTTAATAGTTTAAAAAAGTTACGCCCAAAGGCGGTGTCACCCCATGCAATCGAAAAAATGGTTTATTTAAGAAAAAAGACAACAAGTTGGACGAGGGACAAAATAAAAAATTTCTATATCATATAATGCCGACAATTATAGACTCAAAATTTATTTTTTTTTTTATAATTAAGTGTGACATGTTGAACTTTACTTAAAATGCAAATTAAGATGTGTAGCAACGCCATGCAATCGAAAAAGTTTAAGTACTTCTATTAACGGAAGGTTAATTTATCTTTGCTAAAGTTTTTTTTATCTATATATAAAAGTATATTTTTTTTAAATGCCAAAGGGTTTGTAATACCATTTTAGTTTTATAAACAGTAGGGTCGGGTCCAGCAGAGCGAGCCGGATAAAGCTGGTAAGAAATATCTTTTGTTTTTTTAAGTTTAAAAACTTCAGATTTCATAATTATTATGTTGCCTTATTTTAGTTTTAATTTTTACTAAAAAAAATTCCAATTTAAAATATAAACTTTATTTATTGGGTTTTTTACATTCTTAATAGATAAATATTAATGTATGTGCATACATGCATATGTTTTAAGAATTAGCAAATTCATTTTTAACTTGTTAATGTCAAGTAGTTATCAGCAGTAAAACATGCCATCAACTCAATACATTTTAATCCATTAAACTTAATCTTTATTACTATTTTTTGTCCTTTTATTCTATGTTTTTTATTTTAACTAGAATTGTATTTTTAGTTAAAAGCTTTTTTCTTAACTTTTTTATTTAGTATTTATTTCTCTCTAATAAGACTCAATAATATTGACATAATCAGACAAAAAAAAAAAACCCATAAAGATAGACATTCTATCTACCTTTTCAGTTGTTGGGGGTTTTTCCCCCAAAACAGAACTTTCAATTAAAGTGTGCGACATACCTTAAAGAACACTCAACTCACCTTTTTCATGGCTTTTAAGTCTTATCACTTAAGAAAACAAAATAACCCAAAAAAACATTGCAAAAAGAAAAAAAGCAGCTTTAATTCTATTAAACCCTCAAAAATCATGTAAATTAAAGTACAAAAGCAACAGTAAAATAAACCGAAGTACTTAAATATTTAACTAACATTTAAGCGAATTTAATCAAGAGATTTTTTTTAAATAAAAACACATAAATTTAACTCAAGCGCAAAACGAAATTGTAATTTTTTTAAAGAATTATTTAGTTGATACAATAAATGTATTTGTGGCACATTACTTGCTACAAGCACAAGTACCAAAAATGTCCAAACAGTACTTTTTTTATCACTTTGCTAATTTGTGGGTCAAAAGCCTCAAATTACATATTTTTATACATAGTCCTAAATTAAAACAAGTAAGAGCGCTATATTCGGCTGTGCCGAATCTTATATACCCTTCACATTGGTCTTTAAATATACCCAGCCGAGTAATTTTGTACTGCAAATAATATAATAAAAAACCTTGTGCGAGTTTTAAGGCCCATAGAAAAAATAACAAAATTTCATATGAATAATAGAAATAGATGAAGAAGATTTGAGGATGAAAGTTTTAAAAGTTTTCGACATTATCCATACTTAAAGGTTAAGTTAATAAAACTTATTAAATGTTCTAGTCCCGCTGCTCTTCTCCAACTTTTTTTTCCAAAATGTATAAATTATTTGATTATTACTTTTTGTAGAATATTCGAAGTCGATAGCTGTAAAAGTTTTCCAGAAAAAGCGCAACGAAAATTTTATAAAAATTGTTAATTTGTATGGGAGCTACCCCTTCTTCATCCCCCACCCGAAAATTTTTTTCTTTAAAGCGTAGGCCTTGTGTTCCAATTACTTTTTGTAGAACATTTGATGTGGATATCTGTTATAGTTTCCGAGATATAGCGTATCGAATATTTTATAATAATTGTCGATTTGTATGGGAGCTGCCCCTTTTTTTGCCCCCACTCAATAAAATTTTTCTTCAAAGCGTAGGCATTCTTGCCTAATTACTTTTTGTAGAACATTTCATTTCGATATCTTTTATAGTTTCCGAGATATAGCGTATCGAATATTTTATAATAATTGTCGATTTGTATGGGAGCTACCCCTTTTTTTGCCCCCACTCAAAAAATTTTTTCTTTAAAGTGTAGGCAATCTTGCCCAATTACTTTTTGTAGAACATTTCATTTCGATATCTTTTATAGTTTCCGAGATATAGTGTATCGAATATTTTATAATAATTGTCGATTTGTATGGGAGCTACCCCTTTTTTTGCCCCCACTCAAAAATTTTTTTCTTTAAAGCGTAGGCATTCTTGCCCAATTACTTTTTGTAGAACATTTCATTTCGATATTTTTTTTAGTTTCCGAGATATAGCGTATCGAATATTTTATAGTAATTGTCGATTTGTATGGGAGCTACCCCTTTTTTTGCCCCCACTCAAAAAATTTTTTCTTTAAAGCGTAGGCCTTCTTGCCCAATTACTTTTTGTAGAACATTATATTTCGCTATCTGTTATAGTTTCCGAGATATAGCGTATCGAATATTTTATAACAACTGTCGATTTGTATGGGAGCTACCCCTTTTTTTTGCCCCCGCTCAAAAAAATTTTTCTTTAAAGTGTAGATCTTTGCGTACAATCACTTTTTGTAGAACATTTTAAGTCGATATCTGTTACAGTTTCCGAGATATAGCGTATCGAAAATTTTATAACAATTGTCGATTTGTATGGGAGCTACCCCATTTTTTGCCCCCACTCAAAAAATTTTTTCTTTAAAGTGTAGATCTTTGCGTACAATTACTTTTTGTAGAACATTTTAAGTCGATATCTGTTACAGTTTCCGAGATATAGTGTATCGAATATTTTATAACAATTGTCGATTTGTATGGGAGCTACCCCATTTTTTGCCCCCACTCAAAAAATTTTTTCTTTAAAGTGTAGATCTTTGCGTACAATCACTTTTTGTAGAACATTTTAAGTCGATATCTGTTGCAGTTTCCGAGATATAGTGTATCGAATATTTTATAACAATTGTCGATTTGTATGGGAGCTACCCCATTTTTTGCCCCCACTCAAAAAGTTTTTTCTTTAAAGTGTAGATCTTTGCGTACAATCACTTTTTGTAGAACATTTTAAGTCGATATCTGTTGCAGTTTCCGAGATATAGTGTATCGAATATTTTATAACAATTGTCGATTTGTATGGGAGCTACCCCATTTTTTGCCCCTACTCAAAAAGTTTTTTCTTTAAAGTGTAGATCTTTGCGTACAATCACTTTTTGTAGAACATTTTAAGTCGATATCTGTTGCAGTTTCCGAGATATAGTGTATCGAATATTTTATAACAATTGTCGATTTGTATGGGAGCTACCCCATTTTTTGCCCCCACTCAAAAAATTTTTTCTTTAAATTGTAGATCTTTGCGTACAATTACTTTTTGTAGAACATTTTATGTCGATAGCTGTGATAGTTTCCGAGATATAGTGTATCGAATATTTTATAACAATTGTCGATTTGTATGGGAGCTACCCCATTTTTTGCCCCTACTCAAAAAATTCTTTCTTTAAAGTGTAGATCTTTGCGTACAATCACTTTTTGTAGAACATTTTAAGTCGATATCTGTTGCAGTTTCCGAGATATAGTGTATCGAATATTTTATAACAATTGTCGATTTGTATGGGAGCTACCCCATTTTTTGCCCCCACTCAAAAAATTTTTTCTTTAAATTGTAGATCTTTGCGTACAATTACTTTTTGTAGAACATTTTATGTCGATAGCTGTGATAGTTTCCGAGATATAGTGTATCGAATATTTTATAACAATTGTCGATTTGTATGGGAGCTACCCCATTTTTTGCCCCCACTCAAAAAATTTTTTCTTTAAATTGTAGATCTTTGCGTACAATTACTTTTTGTAGAACATTTTATGTCGATAGCTGTGATAGTTTCCGAGATATAGTGTATCGAATATTTTATAACAATTGTCGATTTGTATGGGAGCTACCCCATTTTTTGCCCCCACTCAAAAAGTTTTTTCTTTAAAGTGTAGATCTTTGCGTACAATCACTTTTTGTAGAACATTTTAAGTCGATATCTGTTGCAGTTTCCGAGATATAGTGTATCGAATATTTTATAACAATTGTCGATTTGTATGGGAGCTACCCCATTTTTTGCCCCTACTCAAAAAATTCTTTCTTTAAAGTGTAGATCTTTGCGTACAATTACTTTTTGTAGAACATTTTATGTCGATAGCTGTGATAGTTTCCGAGATATAGCGCATAAAATATTTCACCAAATTTGTGCAATTGTAGGAAAAATACCCCTTCCCCTGGTCCTATCTGAAAAAACTTTTTCCATTATTTAGGTCCCTTGTTTAGGAGTATCCGTGCCAAGTTTTGTGGCAAGAGTGATTATACTTACTGAGATATATAGGGATATTTGCACGGATTTTGTCCTAAAAAAAATGGGTTACTCTGGGTTTTCGCTTATATCTCGGTCAATAGTGAACCGATTTTGCTGATTTTAAATAGCGATTGTTAGCGGGATATTTGTAATCGTTTGACACCATTTACTGATCTGTATCTTTTTATCTGACTCCGGAAACTTGATTTCAACAGACGGACAGACGGACAGACAGACAGACAGACAGACAGACAGACAGACAGACAGACGGACAGACGGACAGACGGACATGGCTATTTCAACTTCCCTATCTATAAGGATCCAGAATATATATACTTTATGGGGTCGCAAATGATTAATAAAGAAATTACAAACGGAATGACAAAGTGATATATACCCTATCACTATGTGAAGGGTATAAAAAATGCAAATAGTACCAAAAATTTTAAAGGATATCTTTTTACCACATTTGCTTACTCCCGACCGCATTCTGGGTAAATAAAAAGTCTTTAGTTTTATATTTCTAGAAAAAATTTTAAAAAGTACCAAAAATTTAAAAAAATTATTTTTTATTCACTTTGTTGACTTTCGGCCTCAATCTATGTCAAAAGTTTTCTAAAAAAAATGGAAAAAGTACCAAAAATGCGAAACAAAGATGCTTAGCTTACTCAATCTATATCAAAATTTTTGCAACACAATGAAAAAAAGTACTCATTGTCTATTCTTCTTCCTTTCGGCCTTAATTTGAGTAAGCATCTCTTTTTTTCTTATTTTAAGACTTCTGCCTAATTTGAAAAAATACAAGAAAAACAGGTCGCAAAAACTTGAAAAAATAATTTTTTGCCCAATTAGTTGACTGCCGGCTTTATTTAAAACCATAATAGGGACCTTCTCAAAAAAAAAAATACTAAAAGTACCAAAATATATAATTTACCCTTTTTTGGGCGACTTCAAAAAAGTATCAAAAACATATTACATTTATATAAACTCATATTTTTTGAAGCCTTACGAACCCTTAGGGTTTAAAATTTAAAAAAGTACTAAAAACAAATTAACTTTTTTTTGAGAGATATCAATCAAAACTTGAACTATGATTGTATCTTTATTGGTTACAAAAACTGCCAAAATATATTCTTACCCCTTTTACTCCTTAGGATCCAGAGATTAAAAACAAAACCCCAAAAACATATTCATACTTTTTCGAGTCCTGAATTATGTTTCCAGCTTTATTGTCTTAAAAGTTAAAAAAAGTACCCTTAGGGTACAAACAACAAAAGTACCCAAATTATATTTACATCTTTTAGAAACCTGTCGAACGCAGTTAAGGTAATGTCTCTATCTTGAATTGGATTAGAAGTTACAAAATGCACCTAAGCAGTATCAAAATGTATATTTTTTGCTCTGCTTGACGATTTCGGGTCTTAAATTTTGAAAATGTGCCATACACTGGTCCGTTTATTTTTTTAGTAGAAACGATACAATATTTTTTATTGTGTATAGTTTAGAAGATTTCCCCTATTTTGTCCATTTTTAGCCCCCTTAGTTTCTAATTTTTCGAAATCCATTCTAAGTGAGTTCCAAGGGAATCCTACATTCATTTACAAATATTACCAGTTCGTACTTAATTTATGAACGTTTTTGGTTTATTTTTTTTAGGTACAGTGCAAGCTCGGTATTCGCGACTAATTAAAAACCAGACCTGTCGTGAAAATCAAATTTTCGCGATAACAGAACCCAAAATTTTATTGAATAATTTTGTGCAATTTTTGAAATTAGAATTATTTTTATTGACATACGTTCATAAGTATTTACATTTTAAATATTTTTAAAAAATTTGAGATTTTTAGTTGCTTCTTTGGATAATTTTTTTTTTTAAATAACAGCTGAATTGCGTAATTCATATAGTCCTGTTGTTGGTTTATCATTTTCTTAATTTTTAGAAATCGTTGGCTTTAAAAAAAGCTGAACTTTTCCCATTTTAATAGATATGTATGTTAACACAACGAATGACCAGAATAAACTGACAAAATATAAGACTAAGATTATTGTAAAAGGTTGCCATACCAAAAAACGGGGATTTCCTTTAACAAAACAAATGAAAGTCGCGATAATAGAACCTCGTTTTTGGAAACTGTCGCGATTGCAGAACCTACAATGTTAAAAAATAAGCCGTCGCGATAATGAGTAGTCGCGAATACCGAGCTTGCACTGTATTACTGTTTTGATCTTGTTTTAAAAAAGTTGTACTTTTAAAAATTTTGAATAATTTTCCCAGTTTTCTAATTTAAAAACTTGTTTTTTCTTTCTCTGCATGAACAGACAATAGTTTATGAAGATGTTAACATTAACACTTTAAAATAACAATAATTGAATTATTATTGAAATGGTTGGCAATATATCTCTTTGCTCTTTTAATTAAAGTGCACTGTCTAAAATATATTTAAATTAATACTTTACTAAAAATTTATTTACTTTTGAAAAATAGCAAAACGTTTAAGAAATGGTCATTAAAAAAATGCAATTTTGATTTAATTTAAAATCAAGTAATTTTGTTTGTGAACTTTGTTATTACAATGCAAAATTAGATTTTCTTATAATAAACAACTTTTTTTAAAAAATTTGTTTTTAAAAGAATATGTTAAAATCACTAGAGATTTATTGGCACCTTGTACTCACGTTCCCATTGAGAATGCAATATCGGCATTTAAGATTATAATTCAAACACAAGTTATTTCAAATCAAACGACACCGCATTTTTATTTTTGTTTTTGTTGCATTGCACACAGTGCAATAATATTAGAAGTATAAACACACCCTCAACACCAAAGTGATTCCGTTTTTTTTTTTTTTTCAAATTGACAAACTTATAACGAATACAACAACAACAAAATAAAAACACGTTCAGTGAAAAGAACTAAATACAACAACCAAACACTTGTTTTAAAAAAGCTTAAGTAGGATTTTAAAACATCTTTAACGGAAGTCACATAAAAAAAGACATCATCATGTCCCGTTGAATTATGTTTTCGATAAAAATAATTTAGAAATTTTCTTTAAAGTTAATGATTTTGTTTGATCATGGCGGAAGATGATAAAATGTAATATGTATTCTATAACTTAATAATAAAGTAAAATAAAAAAATAAAAGATATACAAGTACCATAAAATGTTAATAAATTAAATAATTTGTTTTAGTCTTGTTACAAAAGCAAAACAAAAAAAAACAAGCAAAAAACTAAAGACATTCTAGTCAACTTAAAATAGCAACGTTTTGTGATATTAACTTTGCTTTAATACCAAATGTCTTAAAAAGTTCTTTAAGAAAAATAATAAAAGAAAACATTTTGTTATAATATTGATTTTTAAATATAAAATGGTGAAAATGCTTGACTTGGATCGTCATGCTGATTGCCCCTTGTGGGAGGCATTAGCTTCAAAAGAAGTTCCTTGGACTGGTGTACGTTATGCCTGTCTCAATGTCTTACATGCATATTGTAAGGTGTTTGATAAAAAAGAAATTTATGATCTCATTATAAGGTAAGTTAAAAAAATGCTGTATAAATAGTTTAAAACAACGGTAATTACTTAGGAGGATTTTATTTTTTTTTTGTATTGTAGACAAAATGTATTTTAGATCAGCCGATTTTATATAATTTCTTTAGTCTTATCTCATTAATCATAACCAGGGCAACCACTTATATGTTAAATGAAATTTTTTCCTGTGCGTCGCAATAACCTATAATATTGTTATTCATCTGTTTTAGATGTTTTGCAAAATTTTAGCATCAATTTTTGGGGCGTATTTTTTCATATTTTGCATATAACAGCATATTTTTCCTTTAAAAGCAATTTTTTTTGTAATCCCTGTTTTTAAAATATTTTTTAAATTCTTCATATTAAATTTAAAAAAATCTAAAAAAACTATTGAGTGCTTTTTGGAAAATTACGGCATTCGATTTGAATCGAAATTTAAAAATTCTTATTAGAATTCCTATAATAAAAGCTCGATCGACCGAGTATAATTTCGATTCGAATCGAATGCCGTAATTTGCCCCCTGTATTTTAAAGTCAACCCCATTTTTATCATCATTTGTTTTCGAATTTTCGCAAAATTTTGGCATAATTCTTTTGGGCATATTTTTAATTCAACAGGATATTTTGTCATATTTTTTTTAAGAACATATTTTATTGTACAACCGAATTTAAATAATTTTCTTATTTTTTTTATAAAAAATTAAAAAAAATCTTTCGAGAGTTCTTTTTTTATAAGCTTTTGCTTTTTTTACTTAATTATTTATTTTGAATCGAACCCCATTTTGGCATATATTTTAAAATCCTTTAGTTAAACATTATTGAGCATTATTTTAATTTCTTTTTTTTTTTTTGTACCAAAATTTTTGACAAAACTATTTCCTTTTTTCAGTAACACAATTAAATTTTAAATGCCACTTTTTGGGTTTCTTATGCCTTAGTTTTTATGATTTTTATTTTTTAAGCATATATTTCTTGTCTGTTGAATCATATTTTCAACTTCGTTTAAACAAGCTTCAGCAGCTTGTTTATATATTAAATATAACTCTTAGCATATAGTTTAACAATATTTTTATGCAGAATAGTTGTCTTAAAACGACATGTCCGATTGCATCCACATATTTTTAAACTGCCATAGAAAACTGATAGTATTCTTTCTACACGTTTTTCTGTTGTATCTGTCAGTATCTCAATTCTTTGTTCTGTTTATCATTTTAAGCTTATTTTAAGGTTGATTAGCTTAAGTAAAACAAATTAAATAATTTTTATAAAAAAACATTTTGCTAAAAGTAATTTGGTGATTTAAAGTTTAACGTATTTTTTTTTGCAACAAAAGCTTTTATTCTTAAAAAAAAGCTGCGCGCTGTTATGTTCATAATTGTATTTTAAAATTAACGGCAGCTCCAACAACATTTACAAATAAAGCTTTTTAACAGAAATAACGCGAATACACACACGACAACATTCTGCCAATTTTAACATGAATTTTTGTCATCAGTGCGTATGAGTAATTTGCTTGAATTCTTTGCATTATTAATTATTATTACGTATGAATAGATATTTTTTATTTTATTTTTTTTTCTTCAAATATGTACTTTTAAACAACAAACAAAATATTAACACTTTTGATGTTTTTTCTACTAGAATTACACATTCAATGAAAACATGTATCGAATCTTAAAATTATTTAAAAACTAAAATAAATAAAAAAAAAACTCAAACAAACAAATCCACTATTTTAATAAAAATTTAAGCTTCTGAATTTAACATTCTATTTGCATAGTTGTAGGTTGTATATAGAATTAAAAACAAAATGTTTAATAACCCATTCAATTTTTTTTCTAATTTAAAATAACTCCCAAAATGTTTTTGTTGAATAAAATATCTACAAAATTAGTTTATGAAAGTTTAATTTATATTTGGTACAGTTGTATCCTTTGAACCAAAATAAAACTAAAATAAATAAAATTATTTTTTTATACTTAAAATGAATTTCCTGATTATTAGTAAGCAAAACGTTTAAATTTTAGAAACACAAATAAAATCAATTTAAATAATTTTTTTTTCTTTCTTTTATTGAATTTAAAAAAAAATTTTAAATTTACTCCATATAAAACTTTCATTAAAAGCCCCCCATCTCAAAGTATTATTTTATTGCCTTCACATCGATTGGAACATATATTAAAAAATTTTTTTAATAATAGATTTTTTCTATAAATATAATTATAATTCGTCTTGAAGTTTTGTGAAATTGACTGTCAGATTTATTAATTATATTTTAAATTAAGAATTTTTGGATATTCACTTTCTCAAACGCAAAAACAAACAAAGAGCGATTTTTTTGAATTCGCTTTTAGAGGTTTCAGTGCACCCTAAGCCTCCGCTAATGTCACAAAGCGAACAATAGTTTAGTATCAAAAAACAAAACTTTTGAGCGAATTATATTCACGTCACCTTGGTGGAGGGGTTTTTATGTGATTGCCGTATTAACCAAAGGAGAATTACCTTGTAAGGTGGCAAAACGATGTCTATCCGTCTTTTCGACTGGCTGGATGCCGATTTAAACTTGAAATTCAAATAAAAACAACTTAAAAAAGCAAATTAAAGAATTTTGTACTTAACTTTATCCGTAATGTGGCTATAAGTATTCAATTATTATAAATTTTCCTCAATTAAATACCAAACCTTTTATTTATAATAAGCTTTTGTAGGCTGAGTTCCGAGTTTTAAAACTTAATTTTCCTGGAAAAGGTTTGTGTGTTGGTTTTGTTATTGGTACAATTTTATTTTTTTCAGTATAATACAAATTTTTATCGGAATTTCAAAAAAGCAGGGGGCAAATTACGGCATTCGATTTAAATCGAAATTTTAAAATTCTTATTACAATTCTTGTATTAAAAGCATTGAAAACTTGATTGATCGAGTAGAATTTCGATTCGAATCGAATGCCGTAATTTGCCCCCAGACAGGCAAAATATATATTATTTTTAATATTTTTGTTTATTAGGGCCTTATTACGTAAAACGCAATGCATGAGTACAAAAACAATTGTATGGAAAAAACTAAAATTTTAAAAATTTTCAATATATTTTGTTTTTGTTTTAAGGCGTTGCGTTTTAGAAAATAAGGGAGTTCATAATATTTTTTAAATTTTCATACCATTTTTTTTTTTTTTTTTTTTTTTTTTTGAAATATCAAAGTTCTATGTAACACTTAAAACTCTCTCCGTAGAAGTTTTCGGTATTAAAAGGTGTATGTAGAAAACACGTGACTGAGTTTTATTAAATTAAAAATAAATCTAGCTTACTTTCATATTTTATATAGCTTGTTTAATCCTAACATCAATACTTTAACAAAACCTTGTTGCCAGAATTTATTTGGAAGAAGAAAAAGAGTTAAAAATCTAAAAGTTTATTTTCCCAATATTTATGATTTTAAACAATTGAGCGAAATTGAAATTATTTTAAAATTTTTTGAATAATTTTTACTTTCAAAAACATAACTAGTGAAAGAAAAAATAATTTTGTTATTAATTGGAGTTAAAGCAAGCATGTTCGCCACTACGACGTGAACACCAGCACGTATTCGCACATGAAGAAATTATTAGTGTTTCTCTGCCAACGTTTGACAAAAATGTAGAAGTTTTTTAAAAATCGTTGCCATAAGACATCAAGAGTTACAGCTTTAAGTTAATTAATCATCATTTTCTATTTGCAGAAAAACTTGCCAATCCTGCAAATGTCCCCGCGAAGCTCATGCCATCTACCAACAACAAACGACATCGGTACACGAACGTTTGGGTTTTAAAGTTATATCGCCAGCCGAATCAGGCGTAGAGCCACGCGATCTTGGTTACACATGGGTACCGCCCGGCATACGGGTGTCATCGCGCATCAATCGCTATTTCGAACAATTGCCAACGGAAAAAGTGCCAAAAGTAGGTAGTGAGGGAGCGCGTTATCGTGAGCAGCAGATTTCATATCAATTGCCCAAACAAGATCTGTCACTGGAGCACTGTAAGCATTTAGAAGATTTGCATGAGGCATCATATGAGGACTTTGTAACGGCACGCAATGAAATAGCATTGGATATAGGTAAGTTTAAGGAAGTTACATTAAACGTGATTATAATAGACGAAGTGCGTTTTTAAAGGTTACGTTAAGGATGCCCCCTACGATGAACATTGTGCCCACTGCGAGGGAGAAATTAGCGTGGGCGAAATGATAGTGGCCGCTCCCAAGTTCGTGGAGAGTGTCATGTGGCATCCAAGATGTTTTACGTGCAACACTTGCAATGAACTGCTAGTCGATTTAACATATTGTGTACATGAAGACAAAATCTATTGTGAACGTCATTATGCAGAACTATTAAAACCTCGATGTGCAGGCTGTGATGAGGTAAGTTTTAAGAATATTATTTTTAATTAGTTTATGTAAGTCCTTAGAAAACAAAATGATAAATCGTACATAGTGTGTAGGTGAATGTGATAACTGTTATGGATTTGTAAGTCTAAATCCTTTAAAAATATAAAATCACGCGACTTTTGTTTAATTTCCTTTAAACGATTTAAAAACTAATAGAAAATTATTGACCACAAACATGCCACAGCTTAAGAATAATACAAAATCTTAATCCAGTATTTTTTTTGAAATTTATAACTTAAAACAAAAGTAATTGCTTGAAGAAAGCTAAAAGCAAACACATTTTATTATTATGCAGTTCAGCTGTCAATTTCAAATTTACTATTTTTTATCATAAAATTTTTCAGGAGTGGCCCAAAGCCATTTATGGGTTTTAGTTCTGTAACACATATACATACTAACACATATTCCTATTTTACTATCCCTTTTTTATTTTTCTATTCCTTTTTATACCCCTTACATAGTGCTAAAGGTATAAATCAGTTTGTCATTTCGTTCGTAAATTTATTCTGGACTCTTAAAGATAGGGAAGTCGATCGTTTTTATTTAAAACGGATGTTAAGGTAAAACCGTTAGTCAAGTTCATTTTCTTAGTTGTAGTTGTTGTGTTAAGTTCGTATTTTTATTATTTTTCCCAAAGTTTTTAAAAATTGTTAAATGAATTCGGTGTAAATAAGTGTTTATTTTGAAGCGGTAAGTAATGGAAATTTTAGCAAATTCGAAAGAAGAAGGAGTACATTTTTCTTAAACTAATTTTAAATTTACAACGTACTATTGTAGAATTTTGCTTTAATTGATGTTGTTAGCAGGGACCGAAAATCAAAACTATTTTCGTATTTCAAAGAAAAAAGGCGGGTACAAGAAAACACCAGAGATTTAAGTGAAGCGCCCCATCGTGATGTTATTAAACTAAATATTTTTAAAAATTAAGTGCTTTTAAAAGATCTGGATTTTATATATATTTTTTGCAGAAATAAAAGCCCAGAAAATAATTATTATATTCAAATTTTTATAAAACTGTTACGGTCCCTGATTTTTAGTTGTTATATATAAGTGTTATATTAATAACAGTTTTGAATTGTGGCATAAGAATAATTAAAGAAATTAGTGCTTCCCTAAAAGTAATTCCTCTTGAATGATATTAACATGTGGCAATATTAACTAATACACCCAGAAAATATTTACAGTAAATGACTGTAAGCTATTTAAAAAGTATTCCGTCAAGTTATTGTAAAGAAACCGTTAAATTGTAACATAAAAAATTCATTCACTGTTTTGGTCAGTTATTTACAACAACGACTAAACAAAAATACTGATTTTAAGTTGGAGTTAATCTTTTCAGTTATTTTTTTAAAAAAAGTCAAACGAATAATAATGTTGTCTATCCATAAATAATGTATTTAACTTTGTTAGTATATTTTCTGGAAACTTTTTGTTTTTAAGAAATGTTTAAAGACAATAAGTTCAATAAGCTTCATTCTAAATTACAAGAAAGAATTACCGTTTGCTTTTTTGGATAGCAATTTAGTTAAAAAAGCGATGTTTACTGCCAAAACACTGCTACACACCAGAGACTGGCTTACTCAGAATAAAATTTGCTCATGATTTAATCATGATACGAAAACCTATTCAGTTTGGCTATTTTGTTTAAACGTATCACATGATATAAACCAATGCATGATTTAAAATCATTTCATTCAATCTGTTGTTGTTGGATTTTTGATTTTATTCAACGTTCAAAAAAATCAACATAAATTCAATCGTATCAGCATCAGTGAATGAAACTGAACAAAAAATTCTAGCATTTAAGGGATGTTGCTTTTAATGAGAATAACAGACAAAAAAATGGCGCCATGCTCATGGTTTAACGTTAGGTCACGTAGTCGTTTCTCTTTAACATTGCCAGTAGGGTATAACGAAGGCTTGCCATAGTTCTTGTCATATTTCTTGTTTGGCACTAAAGGTTTCAAAAACAGTGCTAAGTGTTAGTAAAAACTTCTCTTTTGGCTAAAGATGATAAAATAATTGTGTTAAAATTGTCAAAAATTAAATGTTTATACTTTTTAATATTAAATTGATTTACCATTATGCATAATTAACGTCAAGTTAATAGTATTTTAAACGTTTATGCATATAAAAACACTTATTTTTATGTGTAAAATTTTAATTAGCTGATGTAATGTGATTTAATTGTTTTCCAAATATGTTTTTAAACAATTAAACATTTTGTAATATCAACTTAGAGCAACACTGATAAAGCTTTGACAAAAGTACAAAAAACACCAGCGGGCAAATTACGGCTTTCAACTCGAGTCGAAATTCTACTCGATCGATCGAGTTGTCACTGCTTGTATTAACAAACTTTTTAAAGGTTAATTTTTGTTTTATACGCATAGCTTTGGTTTGTTTTTAAAATAAACAGAAAGCGTTCACGTCAATGACTTTAAAAATTTTAAAAAATCATAAAATACGTAGAAACTTTAAAAGAGAATTAATAATAATTAAATAAAAAAATTCATTATGTAATTCTGGAAATAGTTAAAAAAAAGTTTATAATTTCTCCTTTCTGAACTTACAGTTTTCAATTTAAAGTGAGTAAAAAAATTATAACTACTTATTTTAGCTGTTATTTGTATAAAAAAGTATCCTTAAAAATTACTAAATATATGTGTCGTTCAAAACTTATACAACGGCAACTCTGCTTCTTGCACAGTTTTGTTTACTCTGATTTATTCACTAGCAACCGTTTATTTGTTAAATTCAATCATGTGAGTAAAACTCACACAATGAATAAATTCACAATGAATAAATTCATGCTTTGACCAAATGAAGCTGATTTTATTCAAGGCAGATTTTTATTCAACTCATTCAAATCACTTAAAATTTTTGCATCAGATTAAATCAAGAGAAAATGTGATTTTGCTATTCTCTGCTACACACCAAGAAAATTTGGCTTTTTTTTAAACAAGTTAATTAATTCATTAATTAGTCTATTATCTGACGCTTTAGATCTTTTTAAATATTTTTTTTTGTTTTTTTTTTTTTTTGTTTTCATATTTTTATTATTGAATCTTCGCCTTAGGCGAACTAACAATAAATATTCAAATCTTTAAACTATTTAATTTTTATTTGATCAGCCAGTGCCAGACTAAAATTCAAGTTCTCATAATAAAATTAATTAATTCAGTAGTTTCATATTAGTGCAATAGTATCCCTTCTTTTCAGACGAGCGTGTCCACTATGTTGCAAAATGCTTCGAGCGAGCGGATTTGGATGTATTTCCAGCTTGTTTAAATACTTGTCCACATAATTGAAAATTTCGCATTTAACTAGTGGAACTTGTAGATCTTTGTGGATGTTGCTGTTTTTAACATACCAAGGAGCACCAGTTATCATTCTTAGGATTTTATTTTGACGACGTTGTATTTTTTCTATGTTGGAGGCGGAAGCAGTGCCCCATAATTGTATACCGTAGCACCAAATTGGTTTTAAAATCGAGTTGTAGAGTAGAAGTTTACAATCTAGACGTAGCACAGAGTTTCTACCCATTAGCCAGTAGATTTGAGCAGCTTTAAGTTTCATTTGAGTCAGCTTCGAATCTATATGAGGCTTCCATGTGAGGCGGCGATCCAGGTGAATGCCAAGATATTTCGTCTCGATTCGTTGAGGCACCGTATGGTTGTTAATAAGAATTGGGGGGCACGTTTCCTTGCGTAACGTAAAAGTAACGTGGGTGCATTTTTGTTCATTTATTTTAATACCCCATAACTTTGCCCATTTTTCAACTTGGGATACGTGATGTTGAAGTTGTTTTGTGGCCTCTTTAGGGTCTTTATGAATGCTGAGAAAGGCGGTATCATCAGCAAATGTCGACGTATGAGTAAAATTGTTTGTGGGCATATCTGCTGTGTAAAGCAAGTACAGAATTGGACCTAGTATACTCCCTTGAGGTACACCAGCCCCTATTGGTTGAGAAGAACTTATTTGGTTTCCCTCTTTAATTATAAATTGTCGGCCGGTTATGTATTTTTCTAATAGGTTAAAAATATTAGATGGAAAGTTGAGCTTCTTTAGTTTGTTTAACAGGCCTTCATGCCATACTTTTTCGAACGCTTGAGAGACATCTATGAAGAGCGCGGAGCAATATTTCTTTTCCTCAAAGGCTTTTCGTATAACCTGTACCAATCTGTGGGTTTGTTCGATGGTACTATGTTGATTTCTAAATCCAAATTGGTGATCTGGAATGCAGTTATTTTTATTTAGCATCGGAGTCAGCTTAATTTTAAGCAATTTCTCAAACAATTTGGACATAGTTGGTAACAGACTTATAGGCCTGTAAGACTCCACCTTCGAAGGATCTTTTTCCGGCTTAGGAATCATCTTTACCAAGGCAACTTTCCATACTGGCGGGAAATGTGTATATTTATTTTTCACAAATTTTGTTTAATCTATTCAATATTTCACCACTCCGTTGTTTTGCTTTATTATATTTCCCTTTAGTTCGTTTTCATCCAATATCTTTTTATTATAAATTAATAATAATAAGCTTTCCTATCAACACCAGTCAAGAAGAATGCATTTTCGGAACCAGCTACAGATTTTCTCACAGTTCTTTTTGAACTGCAGTAGTAATTGGATGTTAACATCTATTTAACCTACATGCTTTTGAAAAAGGCAAACGGGATTGCTTCTTCTTTAGGAGGGGAATGAACATAATAATCTTTCAAGAACTTAATGAAACTGAACACTCATTCAGAAAACCTAAACGGGATGTTTAGTAATGTGTTAAGTTAAACGTGGATTTTTATGGCCCCTACAGAAATTTACTAAATGTTTCATTCACTTTATGTAAATTAAAGTTCAGTCTATTATAAAAAGAAAATTAAAGAATAAGTTAACAAAATGTTTAATTCGTCTCTAAAATGGCTTAGCTTAATACACTTCGTTTAGTCGAATGTTCTTTTTTTGTATTTTTCTGCTTTTTAAAAACATGGTTTAGCTTATTCAAACAAATAAAATTTAAAAAAAAATCGTCTTAGAATTTGGTTCCTATAAATCCAAAAAAATGTTCTTGTTCTTATACGTGACATAACCATAACCACAGAAAACAGTTGTTCGAACTAAATTTATGGGCGACACTGTATTTGATTATAGGTGACTTACCATTCCGTCATAACCATAGCCATAGAAACCAATTCAGTTTTGGTTTTTGTGGCATCGGTTATGGTTATGGCGTTACGTCACGGCACGTATAATTTAAGCTTTAGGATTTAACTTGAAAACTGGTAAAAGCAAAAAGAAATAATTCTGATTAATTTTAGGTTGTGACTCTTTTTCATTTAGTTCTATTCATCGTTTATAGTAAAATTATGTAATGTCGATTGGCACAGAATGTTTGTCGATATATGCATCTTTGTTTATTCGTCTGTCTTGCTGGGTGTCCAGGGGACAAATTTAATTTGAATCGAAATTTAAAAATTCTTATTCGAATTTCTGTATTAAAAGCACTAACAACTCGATCGATCGAGTAGAATTTCGTTTCGAATCGAATGCCGTAATTTGCCCCAAGATGTTTCTTGTGGTCAAAGGTCGAATTTCTCTAGATATTTTAACGAAAATTGGGACAAATACGTTTTTTGCTAAAGGGATCAAGACTTTTTAAATGGTTGTGAACGGCCCATAATTTTACATAGTTTTCATACAAATGCCCTTTCCTGTAACTGTTACAAATTTTATACCAGCTTCAGACAATTTGCATACTTTATTTGATAACGCCTCCAATTGTTATGTTGAATTTTAATATGTTCGGTCCATTTTAAGCATATCCCTAAATTTCCTACCGAAGTAAGCATTTTTTGCTTTTGTTTCGAATAGTTATTATCATAAAGTTTTCCATATATAAAGGACCTTATGCTAACAATTATTAAGCTCAATCTTATTATGATGGTTAAATAATCAAACAAACAAAATCACATCATCAAGCGAATTTAAAAAAAAAGGAAACTACAAAAAGACATTTATTTACTTTTCTTTTAATGTCAAGACAATGCAAAATTTAATTTACAAAAAACTGGCCCTGAAATGTGCACATAATTATGAACGAGCAGATGTCAAAACTAATAAAAGCAGTGTTTACACCACAATTTAATTAATGAGAAAATTTAAAAAAATACAAATACAAATCCAAATCCAAAAATTTGGTAATTGAATAAAATTAGGAAAGTTAAATCAGAATCAAGTCACTCACTGCTGGCCGCACCCATAAAAATCCTTAATATTTTTGTAATATTTTGCTAAAGTAAGAACAAAAGCGGTCGTCATTGACAAATGTCAAATAATTTAAAATGCAAATGCACGTTACAGGTCAATTTTTATGTAGTTTTACAAGTTTATAATAATAATAATAGCACGGCAAATCCAATTTTTTAGAGCGACGAGGCTCATTTTCACTTAAACGGCCCCGTCAACATGCAAAACTGCCATTTTTTGTCTCTAAGAACCCGTAACTATCGATTGAACAACAACTGTAACTGTTTGGTGTACCTTATCCACGCATGAGATAATTGGACCATTTTTTTTCGAAAATTCTCGAGGCCAGGCGACAAATCGCGACGTGAGAACCAGAGGGTTCTATCTGGCATTTTTTCACTTTTGCGTTTTTTCATTGGAATTTATTTTTTGTAATGGTTTTTATCTTTTAATAAAACCCTTTTTGTATTTTCACTTATAATTTTAGTAATAATAACAGAGCCATTTAGTTCTATATGCAAAAAAAGTGGGCGCACTTAGTTCCAAAAGGTTCTATCTGCAATAAATTTCAATGGTGTTCCAAAAATATAATAAATTGATTGAGTTAGTTTTTCTAAAAGTTAAAAAATGTTAAATAACAACTAAATAACTATTAATTACTATAAAATACTTAACACTTTTTAATTAGATAAACTCTATGAAAAAAAAAATTTAAATTTTTAAGAACCAAAAGGTTCTATGTGCAGGGTCACATTAAAGAATATTAATTTTTGGTATTTTTTTTTTTAACTTTTTTTTCACATGTTTTTTTATATTGCATTAAGGAAATGAATAATTCTTATTTTAACATTTTGTAATAGCATAAAAAAATTTATATATGAATAATTATTTCAAAAGTTTATAGCTTGAGTTCCAAAAGGTTCTATCTGAAATCTGTAATTAAAAAAGTTAATTTTTCTTGTGTTTTATTTTAACTTTTGATAAAATAAATTTTATATTCCAATAAATAACTGAACTAGTTTGTGTTTTCTTGTGCTTTCTCTTTCATATTTATTATTTAAATGGTATAAAAGTAACTCCGAACTTTAAAAATGCTCTCCTGAACATTTTTGAAAAAGCCAGATAGAACCCTCTGGTTCTCACGTCGCGAAATGTCAACGGTAAAAAATATTGACGCATGATTACGTAACCTGCGAGCTATTTTAACAGGGTGGGGCGACTTCAGCCAGAGCTTCGATAAGTTTGTTTAGGAAAAATTTCTTCAATACCTGATTAGTCTCTTTAGGTACATCCCATGGTCACCCAAGTCGCCCGATTTACCTCAAGAAGGGTATTAATAACGACAATCCCCAATCTCTTGTGTGAAGGAAAATATTCGTCGAGAAATCAGCTCATTTGAACCAAGTTTACTGAAGCGTGTGGTGCATAACACAAGACTTCGTTTTGAACAGTGTGTTCAACTCGACGGAAGACATCTGGATGAGATACTCTTAAAAAAACTAAATCCGTATTTTTATTTTATCGTTCAATGCTCTTAATGAAACTTTCTGTAAATTATTACGTTTTTTATTTAAGTTTGAAAATATAAATCTGCCACGAGATACCCTGTTTATATATACATATATATATATAGACATAAGAGTTATGTGCCCGCACTATTAAGCTCCAGGTACATTGAATAAAGCAAGCAATCGTACGGTGAAGCGTACATTTGCAATTAAAAAAAAAAATCACATCACTCTAGAAACCCTAAATGGGTCTTAATTACGCCACTACTCCTAATCACTTCAAAAAATAGTCCCACTACTGACTATCAACGGAATTGCGAGTGAATACGCAAAAGAGATATGTAGAGCAGATACCAATTAAGCCAGCTTGTTTGCCCGTTCATTACGCCGGGACTCAAACTAAAATGATATTAGAAAGCCGATCTAGACTATTTGGACAAGCCAGTTGGCTGACTAGGAAAAACATATTTGTGTGCAAATTGATTGATAAAAGTACTTTCGGCAAAAATCCTAACACTCCCCCAAATATTTCTGTCATGTAAGTAGAAACTTACTTTCCCCATAGCAAGTATTTATGCATTTATGCGTATTTCAACACACTGCATCTATTAGGCAGACGATATTAGGAACTTATAAGATCCTATGAGTAGATGCGGGTTTTAATACTGCATTGTATCCTAAAACCATCTGCGCAAATTTTGACATCATAGTTTTTCCCGAGATCACTTTCACACCACTCGCCTTTGGAGAGCATAAGAATCCCAATCTAATCACATATCCAATAACTAAATGCCTCACTATGCTGGTAGTAGCTAGCACAGTTAGACCAGGCCAACCAGGTTCAGTAAGTATTCGCTGCCTGTAAATTTTTGAATTTAAACCACGATATTGTACTATTACCATGATCACACCCGTAAAAATGGAAATGCCCAATAGTGAAATCTAATTTATATAAATTAAAGTTGTTTCCCTCTTCTGGTTTCTATTAGTGAATTTATTACTTCCCCTGATTAGAAACTAATAAGTTCATGGTTTTTATCAAAGCCCGATTAACTTTTCAGTTTTCTACTTTCAAAATGACAGATTTGGACGTAAATAGGTGGTGAGCAAAATCATGAAATAAGGCCTGAATTGCAATTATATTCATTTGACATGGTGTTCAAATCGACAGACCATCTGCAAAGACTTAAAGGTTGTATGAAGCGTCTGGGATGCAAACTCGCATTATTTAGGAAATAATAATTTAATATTAATAACAAACTGATATAGTAACAAATTCAAATAAGTTGTATATGATATTAAATTTGAAATACTTTATTACAGTTAAACTGTTCACATTTGTATGAATCAATTTTCTTTCAATATAAGAAATTTCCTTTGCCCTTCACCAACATTTTTTTACAATAACAAAAATATAAGTGAATGTTTGGCATTAAAAATACAAATAGATGACGTTTTCTTTTGACCATAAACTAAATTTTTATTTTCTTTTAGTTTTAATTGGAATATTTGGGCGTGTGTACATAAATTTTGAAATATTTTCTTTTATATGCAACACGAAATTAACGACAGAATGTTTGAATTTAAATACAAACGTGTGTGTATTGACTTGTAGTTATGGTAGAACTTTTAATTTGATTTGTTTAGTTTTCGGTGTTTGAATTGGATGGTTTTTTATAAAAGAAACAAAAATAAATAAGAAAAAAGCGTCAACATTTTTGTCAAAAAAGCAAAGAAAATCGAAAAAAGGCGCAGCCAAAAGTTTTTTTCATTTTCTTTTAGCATTTGTCAGTGAAAAAAGCGCTTTGTTTGTACCTTGAAAATTCAAAAGAAAAGCTAAACGGTCAGAGTAGATGGCACAGTGCGCTATCTACACAAAAATTCGTAAACAAACACTTTTCACAAAATATATTTTGTCTATATACTAGTCGGTAATCTATAATTTTAAAAAAGTTAAGGAAATTTTGCACCGTGTCCTAACCATTTTTACTACTGTCTGGATATTTTGCAGCTAACGTTTCCAAACGCTACATCTAACCACTATCTGTAAAAGCTATCTACCGAATAACAATATATATAAATAAAATATATCTCAGAATAGGTTTTTTTAACCATCACATTCGATGTATACCGATATCACGACTTTAGGACTTCATTGGGCTTTGGAAAATTCATATATGAGATGGACAGCCAGACATAGCTAAAACGAAGGTGTGGGAAATAAAAGAAAGAGTATTTTTCATATCTTACAATTATGACCTTCTAGGTCTATTGTAACAAGAACGAAGGCAAACATTTAAAAACAACTAAAGTAGCCGTGTAAACCCCATCCTGTATTGCCTAACACCTACACAGAAAGAAATAACATATTCTTAAATTAAGAATTTTATTTTGGAATTTATCCAAAATCGTTCTTGAAATTTTTAAGTATGATCCGAACTTAGGTTTTCTTAAACAAAGTCTATTCAGATTGCTTTCAAATATCAAGCAGAAAAAACCTGTTGTTCTGGCTATGTTTGAACCTTTAAAACCCAAGTGTCTCGGTGACCTGGACGGTATGGCGCTAGCGTTGAGTTCGAAAAGTCCCAGTTTGAAACCCTAGCTACGACAAGTACAGAAACAAAATTTTAATTATAAAAAATATTAAACATGTAAAATTATATATAAAACTTTTCTTCTTTAATAAAGCCCCGTAAGTAAAAAAAAAAATAGTTTTAATTTTTTGATGAACCCTTTTTAACGTTAAAATAAATCTTTTTATGTTTACTTCAAATACGGTTTTAAACCTAAATTAATCTTTTTTTGTCTTAAATTAGGCTTAAAGTAGAAAATTCGTACTAGATAAATCGGACCTGGGTTAAGAAAATCCGCACTTGGTATAAGAAACGCCGTACTACCCGTACTTTTATCACCGATACGGCTAGATTTAAATAAAGATTACTTGTTTTTTTTTCTGTGTACCTAACTTTTTAGTTTTGTCCGTTCTTTCTATGGAAACAACACACTGTGTGGCGTTTTTGTTTTTAGTTTTTTTTTGTCTCTTGTTTATTAATTAATTGTTTAAAAATACAATTTCTTGTGACAAATTGGTTATGGCATCAATCAATACCTTTTTCCTAATTTGTTTAAAACTAAGAAAGTCAATATTTACTAAATTTTTTTTTTAAATGACCGGTTTCATCGACTCACAACATGATTCATTTATTTAATGCCGCATTATTTCAAGTGATTTTGATGGTGTTAAAAATTTAAAATAAAAAAATAAAAAATAGAAAAACTAACCAAAACAAACAAGTTGGGATAAAGAAACACAAGAACGAGAAAAAAAAAAGTTGAGCAAAAGTAATAGCAAGAGTGAGTGAGAGATGCCCAATTCTTTTAACGACATAACAACGATTTGATTAGTTGCAAATCGATCGATAAACACGAAACATCTTCGAACTATCTTATACTTTTGTTTGATTAATATCTCTTCTAAAGAAAATTTGCTTGAGTTTGTCAAATATAAAATTAAACACAAAGTGGTCGTCAGTCAAAATGTTCAGTGTTTAAGTAGCTGCCTTTAAAATCGCAAAAAAAAATTTATCTTAGACCTTGAAAGTTGTTTCCACACATTTTTACTAATTTCGCAAATAATTATAAAGATATCATTTTAAAATATTAAAATGTCACAAATATTTTTGACAGTGTAATGCAGTAAGCCGTTAACTTTGAATCTACTATGTTCATTTGTAATTTTTTTTTTGTTTTGGTGAATTACACAATCGTGGTGAATTTTATATAATATAAAATTTGCATTGAAATTATTAAAAGAATAATTAAGAAATAAAAGAATATGCCAAAATAGTGTGTTAAAAACACTCAAGTGCATAAAGTTCAATAACGCAAAAATGTTTTGAAAATTATTAAAAATAAAAAGTTTTATCAAAAAAAAAAAACACTTAATTGCAAGTATACGATTACGCAAGTGAAATTTGTCATTAGAAAAAAATATATTTAATTGTTGAATTCTTTACATTACGCATTAAAAAAAAAATTTAAATCAAAATCTAAAAGTACAACAAAAGCAACATTAATCAGTAAAAAAGCAAGGAAAAACAAAAAACAACAATTTCCTACGGATTGCACTAAAAATAAACGAGAAAAAAAAACAACAAAAATAAAATGGGTGAATTATTTGCAGAATTTGGTGATTTAGTGTTTACACTGGTCATTGGCTATATGAGTGCCATTGAATTTTTATATGTCGTACGTCATCTATATCACTATTCATGCAATCATGATGCCAACCAGCATGATGACAATGGGGAAACTTTGTCACAGCTGCAAGACAGTATGCACCAGCAGCTGGAAAGTGCTAAAAACAAAGAAACGCTTGCGGGAACGCAGGTAATGAAAGATGGCGTACCCTATAAAGATGGGTTTCGTGTGGATGCCCAACATGATCTTATTAACCAACTTAAAGAACAGTTAAAAGACAAAGAACTCTCAGATTTAAGGCGTCAAGAGCTAGAGGAGGAATTAGCTAAGCAAATGAAAATAGCCGAGCAATTGCGCAAGGAATTGTCTGAAGCAGAAGATAAATATCATCGTCAGCTAAAACAGGAAGAAGAACTTAAGGCTAAACAACTATTGGAGGAAAAACAAAAACATGAGAGGGAAGAGCGTGAAAGGAAAGAGGCTGAAGAACAAGAACGTAAACTGGCAGAGTTGGAAAAGCAAAAAGAAGAGGAAGAGCGTAAGCGTGAAGAGGAACAAAAAAAGCAAGAGCGAAAAGAAGCTGAGGAACAAGCACATCGATTAGCAGAGATAGAAAAACAAAAAGAATTAGAGCAACAACAACGTGAGGAAGAGGAACAATCATGTAAATTAATGGATATAGAAAAACAAAAAGAATTAGAGCAACGACATCGGGAAGAAGAAGAAGAACAATCGTGTAAATTAATGGAAATAGAAAAACAAATAGAATCAGAGCAACGAAGGCATGAAGAAAAGGATGAAGAAGAAAAGGCTGCCATAGAAAAAGCTCATAAAGAAGCAGCAGCTGAAGCTGTAGCTGAAAGTCTTCTAGAAATTGAACAACGCCTCGAAGAGCACATAAAAGCAGCTGAAAAAGAATCAGAACTTACCGAAAAAGAACGCCAGCTTATTGAATCAATAAAGAAACGAGATTTCAACGAGGATGATGCCAATGAAATAAGAGATGCAGAGCTTTTTAGGAAAATCTTAGAAGCTCGAGAACAATTAGGTGAAGAATCGGAGGAGGAACAAAATTTTAGACTTGTACAGCATGAAAGAGATCAGGAAGCCAAACAAAGGCGAATAGAAGAAAATGCTTTACTCTTTTTGGAAGCCGAAAAGGAAATGGCCGAGCTGCAAGCTAAAATGTTAGATTCAGTAGAGAAAAGAGAATATAACTTGGCATTAAGTAGTGCTTCTCAAACGCCAGTCGTTGAAGAGCCTTGTATAAAAAAAATTCTCTCACCTTTAATGAGCGGAGACGCTAGTCATTATACTGTTAAAACGCAATTAGCTCAAGATTTATATGAACCCTATTCCGTTAGCACAAAACCTTTGCTGTTTCCTGGAGTGTCAGATGATGCTTCTTCCATAGATCCAGCCTCTAGTCAACAATCTTCTTTTAGCACCCAACCTTCCGAAGAAATTACCACCGGCAATGAATCTCAATATCCTACTCAAGAGCGCCAAGAACCTGATGGCGAAGATACTACTATCAATAACTTGCAGTATTCCGATGATTATCTGAGATCGCTGGATGGCATTAAACAACGACCACTTATGCGTGAAGATGGCTCTGGGCGCCGTAGAGCGTTTAAAAAACGACGCTCTAGCAACAGTTCAAATTCATCACGTGAATCACGACATTCACGTGACGAAGAATTGAAAATGTTTACCTCTTTGGAGGAGGAGGAAATGAAAGACACTGCCAATTCAGAATTTACACCCATACGTTATACCAGCGAACCCAATTTAAAGGTAAAGGGTCATCATCGCCGTCATAAACGTAGCCCGGCCAAAGATCTACGACATGGCGAGGATAGCCTGCGCAGCTCCCTAGAACGTTTAGGCGAAGAAACAAGTGATCCCTGGGGTGAGGTCAAACCTGAACACTATAAGCACACTGAATTCTGGAAAAGGGAAAAAACTTTATCCATTGATGAAGAAGCGGAATTCGAAAAGCCCACTTCTACTGAAGAAGTGGCCAATAATGCAGCTACCAACATGCCAAGTACTAATTCGTTTGAAGAAGCCACTCACATTCAGAATGAGCAGGCTTTGACAGCTTTACAAAAACATTCTGCTTATATGGGAGAGAGGGTAAGTCTTAATGAGACCTTAAATGTTTCAAAGAATAATATGTTGTTTTTGTGTGTTTTATATAGGAAGAAGAACCTGAAAAAGAATTAACAAGATGTGACAAAACAAATGTAAGTTTTTTTATTTTGTTTCTAATTTTTTTATACTAATAAGTCCTTAAATTGGGGATTTTTAAGCTTTTGGCAAGAAACTAAGCTGAAAAAAGAAAGTGACTTTTAGTTGCGCCTAAGATTTAAAACAGGTTCCCAATTTTTTTTCTAACAATCTTGGATAAAAACCGGTTTCTATATCTATCTATATAAGTATGAAAAAGAATAACGTTACTTACACATTCGTTATTGTACAATTTAACGAACGAAACTAAATACCTAAATATTGAAACTGTGGGTATCCCCACAGGCTGGATTTTGCGAAATTTTAAAAATAAGGGGGTAAAAATTGGTCACAAAGGCGCAAAATTTTGTAAGTCGATGTCTCCTTATCTATACACGAATAAAAACAAAATTTTAAAATCAGTGGATCCATTTCGGGTACTTTTTTATTTTGGACACTAAACGATAACAAGGGCAAGAATTTTATTTTGGTACTTTTTGTAAAATCTAAACCAAAATGGATAGAAACATAACATAAATTGCGTTTAAAAGGTCTCAAAAA
Organism: Melanophora roralis; assembly: GCA_963583895.1. Classification (NCBI taxonomy): domain Eukaryota; kingdom Metazoa; phylum Arthropoda; class Insecta; order Diptera; family Rhinophoridae; genus Melanophora; species Melanophora roralis. The sequence continues at coordinate 34,641,319 of OY757189.1, read as the reverse complement.
AATATGAATACTTTTTTGCCACTTAAAGGTTAAAAAGGGTAAAAATTAGTACTTTTTAAGAACCTTTTTAAATCGAAACAAATAAAGATATAAACCTTATTCAAATTACATTAGAAAGGACTTAACAAAGTATAAATACTCTTTGGTACTGTTCGAATTTTCGACACTTAGGGACAAAAAAGGTAAAAATTAATTTTTAGTACTTTTTAGGTAATTAGGTAAACTTTAAGGTAAAAATTATGTTTCAGTACTTTTTTTAACTTTAAAACTATTTAAGATTAATACATAATTCACATTGAGCTCGCAAAAACAAAAATAGTTTTTTGCCACCGTATGGAAATTTTAATACAAAAGGGCAGAAAAGGGTAAATATTACCTTTTGCTACTTTGTAGGTACTTTTCAAAGCTTTTAAACCTATAAAGATAGAAACATAATTTAAATTGCTTTTGGCAGCTATAGAACCTAATTGAGGTTTAAACTAGCAGTGTAGGAAACCCCTACTTTATAAGGTATTTGACTTATTCTTAGACAAGAAGTACTTTTTTCAAATTTTTGGTACTTTTTTAAGCTTTTTTTAGATTAACGAAATTAAGGGCTTTTGATCCAGATTCTTAATTAAAAGCCAACAAAGGGGCCAAAAAGTGTCTATTTCTTTTACGACCAGCTTAACAAATAGGGTTTTTAAGAACTTTAAATAAGAAGACATCCTTAATATTTCCTTTAGCTTTTTACATTCGTAACTACTACTTTTAAGTAATTTTTGTAAATACAAGAAGTTTTAAAAATTCCCCCATAAAGGACCTTTTAATTCAACAATTTTAGTATTTAAGATAACGTTTTAAATCATTTCACTTACTAAGCAAACTTCTTAAGCTTTAGAGACTATAAAATATTCCCAATACAATTCCATTTTTCATTAACTTCAGTCATATAATTATTTTTTCAAACCTTAACACTTAATGCTTCTTCCTTTAAAATTTTCCCTGCTTTTAATATAAATTATATGCTTAGCTTGAAATCTCCCAAAAAGCGGAGAACAAAGCTTCACCTGCACGAACCTCTGCTTCGCCACGCTTAAGACGTAGCCCAGGCATAGAAGAAATTGATAAACATGAGGAAACCGTCAACAATGTAGGCAAAAGTGCTGCCACTTCTGCTCAAAATACTCCGACAATAAGCGTACAAACACCTTTAGATTATGCACCATGGCGTGATGAACATGGTCTGTTAATGGAGGGCTTAAGTGATTTCTATGACTTTACAGCCTCTATCAACCCATCTCGTTCAAGATCTGTTTCCAGGAATCCTTCCCCTAACAACACAGCCCCAAATACACCATTGCCCAAAGATGTAGATTTCCAAAAAGGAATTTCAAATACCAACATTGTGGACATTTATGATGATACAGAAACTTTTGAGGTTAATGAGTTAAAAAAAGAAAACATTATTAAATTAATTGACTCTATTGATGAAAACGAAAAGGGGTTTAAAAGTCTTCAAGAGGCCGAGAAAGTGTTACCCGGGGAAGAAGTAAGACACTTGAAAGATTTTGTACAATATGTTGCAGATGATCCAAGCAAATCAACAGCTAATGAGGCTAATTTGGTACCTTTAGTTAATATTATAGATCAATCCAGGGAAGCTGTATCCGATTTTGGTGAAAATCAATCCGGAGATAGTGAAATCAATTCCTTGGTTAGCAGCTTTAGATTACAACAATCAAGCAGGTCACGTTCACGTTCTAAGTCTCCCTTGCCTACCCCCAACAATATACAACGTAGTTTAGAGAATCGACGCTATAAAATGATTAAGCACAATGAAGACATTTTAGAGAAACTAATCGAAACAAAATTGTTACCTGAACTAACGCCAGAGGAAGCATCTGAGAAACAATCAAATCAAGATATCATACTGAAAGAAGAACATAAGTATTGTGAGGAACAAATGGAAGCCCTTGAGCAATCCTTCCATGTTGACAGGCGTGGTTCTAGATCTAAAAGTCCTATGCGTCTGCCCACACCTGAAAATTTAAGCAAGAGTTTGGAAAAAAGGCGTAATCGTCGAATAGAGCGTAATGATGAATTTATTAAACAATTAGAAGAGCGATCACAAACACCCGAATCTCCCGCCATTACAGTAGACTATATTTATGAAGAGGAAAGTTTGGCCGAATCAAATTCTACAATTAGCACTTCTTCAGAAATTATTACCGATACGGTTGAAAAAGAAGTTGCTCAGGTTCTCAACGAGGAGGAGGATGATTGCTCTCGAGAAAAAATGGAGTTATTAGTACAATCCCTAAGAGTAGCTCAAAGTAGATCACGATCAAAAAGTCCAATGCACCTACAAGAGTCAGAGAGGTTTGATGAATCTTTTGAAGGTAAACGCTTTTACGGCTTTCAACATACTGATGACATGGAAATTACTCAACATATAACCACTACAGATACGCCTAGTATATCCATTGACTTTGTAGAGCCACATAATACACCAAAAACTGAAGATGATGCCGAAGATTGTTCTAGAGAACAAATGGATTTGTTAGTAAAATCTCTTAGAGTAGCTCAAAGTAGATCAAGATCAAAAAGTCCCATGCGTTTACCCTCAGCTGAAAATCTTAACAAAAGTTTGGATGATAGACGCAACAAACTAATCGAACGAAATGATGAGTTTTTTCGGAACTTGGAAGAGATAGCTAATACCCCCGAGCCGTCCAACATAACAGTGGAATATATTTATGAATTTGAAAATACTGAACAAATGGAAAGATCAAGGCACTCAAGATCTAAATCTCCTTCAAGATCATATACACCACCCAGATCGATATTACCTCAATCAGAGGATTATGATGAGTTTCATGTTATGCTCAATTTAGAGGGTTCACATAACAAAACTTTGTCAGTAAGCTCAGAGGAACAAGAATCATTAACCTTATCTAATCGCCAAAGGCAATTAGATACAGAAGCTTTGGAGAAGTTAAAAAATGCTTCAGAGGAATTGGAGTTAAGAACATTGTCTCCCTTGGTTTTGGATAGCGAAGAACTAAGTGAACAGCAAAGTCATGACTTTTTGGCTGACTTACCGGTAACTGAAAGAGCTAAATTGCTTAAGAAAACTCCCACCACCCCAGACTATGATCGTACCATTTCCGAGGAAATGCGTGATGTAGAACGCATTAAACAGAAAATGCTAGAAAAAGGATTTAAACGCTCTACTTATGTAGGAGAGTCTGTAGATTTGGAAAATGAACCATTTAGAATGGATGCGGCACGTTTTCGCAGATCTTTAAGCCCTTCGCCTTCTTTTTCATCTAATAATAATGAAAATGCTAAGAAAACGGCTGAAGAGAAACGCAAACTACAAGATATAATATTGCAGGAATTAGCAAGTTGCACTACTGGAGAAAGCGGTTCAAGGGATGCCATTAGAGAGGTAGATAAAACTGAACGCTTAAGTTCTTGTAAAATTGAACAATCACTTACTAGTGAAGTAGAGGATACTGGACGCATTAATGAAGATGTGCCAGGAGCCAATTTAGATTCTACTATCTACGCAATAGACGCGGTAGACCAAGTGGACGAGTATGAAGAAATGCGTCGCAGAAACGCTGAATTTCGAAGATCTGGCAGTGCCAGCCGCTCACCCATACAAGAATACCACTTGCAAGAGTTAGCATGCATTGAATCTGAAGCTGCTAAACGTAATATCAAAGACAGAGCTACACACGAAATATCTTTTCAGGACTTCTCACGCCATTTAAATGCCGATTTTTTAGATACTGAACGGCGTGCTTCCGATACGGCTTTAACTAAAACTTCTGATATATTTGTACAACTACAAGACGTTACAGACTTAGAACCGGATGAATATCATCATCGCCGTCGATTTTCTTTGGCTCAAGAACAGCCTGTTGAAGAGTATCCAAACGATGATTACATCTTCATACAACAAGTTGAAGTTAGAACCAGAAGTGGCTCCAGAACTTGGCTTAGAGAAGATTTTTACAGTGAAGAAGTGGACAAGTTTTTTGCAAGGGTTGAACAGTCTCATAACAATGAAGCTGGGCCAAGTAATAACGCAAATGAACCGAATGTTCAAGAGATTATTGCAGCTGGAGACGAAGAAGAAGAATATTCTAATGCTAGTGATGATGACAGACAAACAGTTGTGGAAGTTGATGACGAAATTGATGAGGACATTTCTGATTTCAACGAACGTGGCCCGGCCGAGGAGTCGCATCATGAAATCTCTGAATGTGAAGAGGCTGAACGTGAAATGGATCGTTATGCTGGCCGAGAAGCCAGCGATTGGAATCAAGTTGTAAATGTAGACGACATACTTTTTATAGAAAACCAGGCTAACGAAAGTTTCAATCTTGAAGAGGATGAAGGAGCAGTGGGTGGCGTAAGTAATTCCCCTTATGATTCCGATTCTTTTGCTATTGATAAAATTTATGATGAAGCTATTAAAAACCGCAAGCAGTCCGGTATTTTAAGAGAATACGACAGTCTTTTTAGGCAAATATCCGTAAGCAGTGACATCGATGAGCAATACCTACTGTGGTCAAAGACCCAAAGCCACCAGCAACCTAAAAATATAGAATTTAATACCCAATTACTTGAAAACGAACGTAAAGAATCTGAAATTCGTTATTTAGGTGATGCCAATACAACGGCAAGACAATCGGCTCGTTTACGTTCCCGATTTGGCTTTAGTCCAGTGTTTACGGCCAAATGCCTGGATGATGACATAGAAGTGGATATGAATTATAAACCAAAACGGGAGTATAACTGGCGTAAAAACTTTAAATTGGATGACGATGGCCAAAAGGAGGATAAGGAAATTACCTGGTCGGAAATAGCTTCGGAAGATGAAAAAGTAGAACAGCAATGGGAAGAGCTTTATGATAACGGTCAGGAGAATATGAGTTCAGATATACGTAAATATAGTTTGGGGGGAGAAAGTGTTATATTATTTAGTTGTAGTCCAGAGAGAAATTTTGCAGAAAAAGGAAAAGGCGAAACTGAAGATTCTAAAAAAGTTACACTGGAAAAGGAAGAAGTTAAAGGGCAGAAACTGGAAAAACCAAAGAAAAGTAGAACCAAAAAGAAATTGCATAAAGAAGCCAAAGGAAGTTTAGAGGAAACCATCAATAAAGAAGACGAGGAGGCTTATGACAATCAAATTCACAACCGTCGCAGCAGTAGTATACAATTGGATACGGATTCTCCCAAACGTAAAACTCGCTCAAGACGCAGCTCTAAAAGTAGTCTTACAAATGAAGAACCATTAGCTTCACCTCGCAGCAGTGTGGCTAATAAGGAGTGTCTAGATGGTGAAATTGAGAGAAATACTGAGGTAGACAAAGAAACCGCAAGACCTAAGAAAATGAAGAAACGCAGGAAAGTTAAAGAAGCAATGGCTGATGTGGTAGAAAGTCCCATTGAAAATAGAGAAGAGTTGCATTACAGCATGGTAGAGCCTCTCACTAATATACCGAATGTATCGACAGTTGTAACTCCTGAGTCATCTATGGCTAATATACTCTCCACACTTAGTCCTCAAAACAGCGTTTGTGTTACTCCTTCCTCCATAGACTCTAATGTTAATGAAACTGTAGAGGAGTTAGAAGAAAATTCTAAGGAACCTACTACGACTAGTAGCTCATCGACAACAGCTAGTAGCCCCTCACGCACCTCATCAGCCACAGCTTCTACCTCTGCGGATACGTTTGATATACTAAAGGATGCAAATTTCTATCCACTTTTCTAAGGCAAAAAATCGTAAGAAAAAGTACTATGTTGTTTTCAGTTAAAAACTTTAGAAAACATTTTTGGGTTTTCAATTGAAACGTTGTAAAAAATTGAAATTAGAAAACCACCCAAAAAGAATTTAAAGTTTTCAATTGGTTTCAAATTTGGAGTAAATTTCTGAACAGTGTTGTATTTCCATCTTCTGTTGCGTGTTCGGTTACGTTAATGCTTTACGTTTTTATGTTTTATGTTTAAGGCCTACACCATTATATTGCATATTGCTAGTGCTTGTGCTAGTGTTCGTAACGGTCGATGAAAAAATTAACCAATGTTAAACCCAAGGTTTGCGGGTTGGTTGAAAACCTATCTCTGCGAAAAAAAATTTATGTTTTACAATTTTTTTTTTTTCTTCAAACCTCATAATTAAAATACAATTAAGCATAACGAATAAAAGTAAATGTCTATCCGAACTTGCAGAGGTAAACCAAAAATAAATTTCTTAAAATATTTTAAAATGGCTTTCCCGTTCGTATAAAGCTAAGTCCACATAAAAAGGACTAAACCAGAACAAATTGTTTTTTGTTTTCTTATTCTTACGTCTACAAAAATGGTGACTATGAACAATCGAAAAACAAGAAAGTAGGTTTAAGTCAAACTCGTTACAGCTCAAATTTACAAGGCCACATTTGTCACAGTCTTTAAATAGCCGTTCGAAGCAGAAATCGTTTTTTTTTTCAGTATGTACCATTATTTAAAAAACCTGGTTCGTTTTTTGGAGTACCTTTTTAATTAATGCTTTATAAGGACTTCATTTCTGTGCCGATCTCTTTCTTTCTCTGGTTCGTTATACCAAGTATTTGTATGTCCTCTTCCACTTGGTTGTACCACTGAAGTCTGGATCTTCGCTGTCTGCGCTTTTCTTGGTAGTTGTAAGCTGACGCCTTTTTAGCCGGAACATTTGTATCCTTTTAACTGACAAGGCCCAACCAGTGTAATAGCTTGACAATGCTCATGTCAAGAGAGCAAGGGTAGAATAAGCATGTTGTACAACTTATTGAGAGAGTGCTGTGTTTGTTCAGCCTAAAGAAGCATATATTTGCCAGAACGACCTGCTTAATGAATGATTTTCAAGCACTTCGGTTATGTGCTGCTCTCTTTATTTCATTTGCTTTTCAAACCAAGCATTTGCATGTATTCTTCCACTTGGTTCTACCACTGGACTTTGGATCTTCCTGCGTTTTTCGTGTTAGTTGTCAATTGACACCGTTTTGGTCGGAGCATTTTTATGCTTTCGACTAACAAGGCTGAGCCAGTGTAAGAGTTTGACTATGTTCATGTTCGGATTTAGCTCATAAAACTTACGATTGGTTCGACGCTCATACTCTTCCTGTTAACATAGATCGGGTCACAGATTTTTCGAATGATTTGTTCTCTCAAAATCACCAACCGCGTGTTTATTAGCTTTCGCAGGTATAACTGTTAAAGTGCCATAAGAAAAGCACGGGTAGAATAAACATGTTATACAATTCAGAGAGGACTGTACTTGTTCAGCCTCAAGAAGCATATATTTTTCAGAACGATCTTTTGGCCTACCTCGGTGCTGACAGCATTGTTTCTGTTGATGGCGGAGCCAAAGTATATAAATTCTGTAATACGTTTTTAATCAAAAAGGTTTTGTTTTTAATTTTATACGTTTTTATAATAATTCCCTCTAAGGCGTGAAGTGATCGATGCTTTAAAAAAATTTAGGAAATAATTTCCTTCTTTTTAGAACTATTTTACGTGGGATTTTCCTTTAGTAAATGGGCGACATGTATTAAACCAACTACTTTCAAAAGCAAACAGATCCCTGCAAACCTGAAGTTTAGTGTAAAACTCTAAATAATCGGTTTTACATTCCATATATAATCCGCTGCCCAACTAACTTTACTTTTGATTTATATTAATGGTGTAGGCTATTAAAGATCAGTCGGTCATTATCGACTACAAGTTTTATTTTTGTTCGTTTTGTTTTTTGCTTTACTTTTTTTGTGTTATTACGGCTTAAATATTTCTTTAATTTTTTATCTTTTTTTATTTTATTTTTTTTTTTTATATTTTTTAGGCATGTTCATGAAATTTAAACAAAATATAAAAAAAGAGAAAAAAATGAAAATTTTCCCAAGTAGTAAAATTGCACAAATAAACATTTGAAATATATTTTGTTTGTACATTTATACGCTTTTTGAACGACCAACCGACCGTCCCATCTTGCTCGCCCGCCCGCATTGTGTCATCAGCATCTGCACTTGAGACTGTTTATCAACATAAAAAAAAATGCTCAAACAAAAAGCAAATTATTACAACATCATCATCAAGAATCAAACGACACATGTGCTACGATCAAAATAATAAAAGACACAAATTCTGCTCAAGTGTGGTACCAAACAAGCGTCAAGGTTTCATCTGCTTTAAGGGCCATACAAGAGAGATTAAAAGTTTATTAAGAATAAGTTTTAAAAATTGTTTCATCTTTTTAATTTTTATGTAAAATATACAAGATAAAATAAAACATATTGTATGTAAGCAAGTTAATTTTAGTACTTTTTTTTAATTTGTTTAATTTTTGTTTAAATTTTGCATTTTATTAAAAAAATAATTTTTAATAAAAATGTTTTAGTGCTTTTTGCTTTTAAAATAATTTACTTATTTGCTGTCACAACATATGGCTTTTATCTTTAAAAAAAATCATCGCTGTGTAAAATTTAAATAGAATCATGATTTTATTTTTAATCTGGAATGCGGACATACATATTGAGCGAAATTGTTTTTACTCTTCTTAAGATACAAGTGAAAAAATCTTTGCCACTTAAAACAACATGCGTCGAAATTTGTAACATTTGGCATTTGACAATGGTTTTTCGAAACGTTTTTTGTTATTTAAAAATAACAAGTAAGATCGCTATGTTCGGCTGTACAGAATTTTATATACCCTCCACAACGTGCAGGTGTTTTTATCTTAATTTTTTTTCAAATTTTGTATGGCAACTCCTTTTAAGGGGTGTATACGGGGGTCAAGTATGTTCTATGAAGTGCTTAGGAGGGGAAACTGATGGGGGTCGGTCTTACACTTTATTTTTCCAAGGCCAACTCTGGGAAAGTTATAAGCGTTTTACATCAGTTTTGTAAATTCTGTATGGCAACCCCCTTAAAAGGTAAGTATGTTCTAGGAATATGTTTGAGAGGGAAAACTAATGGTGGTTTGTGATACATTTTATTCCTCTCAGGGCGACTCCGGGAAAGTTGCTGTGGTTTTTACTCTAGTTTATTAAAATTTTGTATGGCAAACCTGTTAGGTGGTGAAGATAGGGTGTAAGTATGTTCCACAAAAATGTTCGTGTTTTACCCAATGTCCCTGCAGGTAAAGTTGTAACTACACCATTTCCAATTGTATTTCAGAACGTTCTAATTGTATTTCAGAAATTTCTAATTCAATTTTAGAAATTTGTAATTCAATTTCAGAAATTTCTAATTCAATTTCAGAAATTTCTAATTCAATTTCAGAACTTTCTAATTGTATTTTAGAAATTTCTAATTCAATTTCAGAAATTTCTATTTGTATTTCAGAATTTTCTATTTGTATTTCAGAATTTTCTAATTGTATTTCAGAATTTTCCATTTGTATTTCAGAAATTTCTATTTGAATTTCAAATGAAAAATTCTGAAATACAAATAGAAATTTCTGAAATACAAATGGAAAATTCTGAAATACAATTAGAAAATTCTGAAATACAAATAGAAAATTCTGAAATACAAATAGAAATTTCTGAAATTGAATTAGAAATTTCTGAAATACAATTAGAAAGTTCTGAAATTGAATTAGAAATTTCTAAAATACAATTAGAAAGTTCTGAAATTGAATTAGAAATTTCTGAAATTAAATTAGAAAGTTCTGAAGTGGAATTAGAAATTTCTGAAATTGAATTAGAAATTTCTGAAATACAATTAGAAAGTTCTGAAATACAATTGGAAATGGTGTAGTTGCAACCATGACTGTAACAAAAGTAATATGTTTGTACCAGTCAAGAGAAAGAAAATTTAGTAATAAGTGTAATAATAATAAAATTCAGGAATAGACGTATATCTGAATGTTTGCTCCTACATAATAGATATCTTATCTGTACGAGTATTAGTTAAGGGTGAGCCATACTTAAGTACTAATAAAAAATATGTGAACTGAAATATACGAATTTTATTAAAAAAGGTATTTTGTACTGATTTTTCAAGATAATTTGTTATCTGTTATAAAAATAAATAAAATTAAAATGTTTGCTTGAATTTCTTTAAATTAAAGGTGTTTTTAAGAAATAAAAAATATTAATACCATCAACTCAATCAATAATATTTAAAACCCCAGCCTCCCCTCTCAAAATTTATTTTGACTTAAAAAAAAAATTGATAAAGGAAGAGTTATATCCCAAAAACCAAATAAACAGAAAAGTTGTTTGCTTTGACTGCAAATTAACAAAATAAACCGATTTTTTTTCAAAATACACCACAGAAAACTAGTATTCCACTTAGTGAACGACTATTTAAGTTGTTGAATTATTATAACACCATTTTAAATTGGTTATTGAAATTTAAAAAAATGGAGTGATGTGATTCTTGATAAATTACGAAAAGAGTCTTAAGTGTATAATAACTTATTGTAACAAGTGGCAATGTGTTAATATAATCATTATTTTTTTAACCAAATAACTTCAACCTGCACCTCGATTATAAGAGTACATACATGTTTAATCAATTTAGGAAGTGATTTTAGGTCGAACCCTGTAGTTAATATTGGTTCTTAGAATATAAAATCCAAAAAGACTCATTGTTAAAAAAACCAAAAAGTGATTGAAATACAAGTACATGGTCACCCTAATTATGTTTTTTTTTTTTGCTTAATCCTAAAAGTATGCTTTATAACTTACTTACATTAAAACATCACCATATAAAAAATTCGAACTGTAAATTTGTTTATTAAAAAAAAAAATAATAAAACCCACACATTCATACGAAAATATTTTTATTCAATATGTAACAGGGATTAAATAAGCTTTTGCCTTTCAGCAGCAAAAGCTTTTAACTTTTAAGTGGATTTTTAAAAAAACTACATACCGTGGTGAAATAATGTGTAAGGTGATTACAATACAAAGTGATGAGAGTCACCCTTTAATTTTTTTTTTCCTTTTTTATACCCTTCACATAAGTGATAAGGGTATATATAAGTTTGTCATTCCGTTTGTAATTCCTTTATTATCCATTTGGGACCCCATAAGGTATATATATTCTAGATCCTTATAGATAGGGAAAACGATTTAGCGATGTCCGTCTGTCCGTGTTATGGTTGAAATCAACTTTCTGAAGCCCCCCGATATCGCATAGACCCGAATGTGGTATCAAACTGTCATAGATAGTCGCGAGAGAATGGGTATTGAAATTCAGCAAAATCACCCGATAAATAACCGAGATATAAGCAAAAACCCAAGACTACCTCGGTTTTTTGAGTCTACAACAACAACAAAGAACATACTTTTACAAGTAATAATAAAAAAAAACAACAAAAAAAGAAAAAAACAGAATCAGTCATGTCTATATTATTGAAACACACCCAAAACAAAAATTTTATTAGTATTAGTGTTCATACATATAACAGCGTTGCCATACAAAGCTTAATTTAAACATTTTTAAAATCGCTCCTACGGCTTCCAGGGTTCTCCTACAAAGGTAAAATGTAAGACCGACCCGAATTATTTTTTCCATCCAAACATTTTTACAAAAATTACGCACTGGATATGCAAAGCCATACCCCGCTCTATCTTCAGCCCCTGACATGGTTGCCATACAAAATTTTAAAAAATAAGGTAAAAACCGCTATAACTTCCCCGGACTCGCCCGTAGAGGAAAAAAATGTATCACAGACCCCCATTAATTTCTTCTCCCAAACATATTCCTAGAATATACTTACCCCCTATCTCCACGCCCTGAGGGGGTTGCCATACAAAGATTACAAAAATGATATGAAAATGCCCACAACTTCTTCAGAGTTGGCCTTAGAGCAATAAAGTGTGCAACCGACCCCCATTCATTTCTTCTCCCAAACATATTCCTAGAATATACTTACCGCCTATCTCCACGCCCTGAGGGGGTTGCCATACAAAATTTACAAAAATGATGTAAAAATGCCCACAGCTACGTCAGAGTTGGCCTTAGAGCAATAAAGTGTACCACCGACCCCCATTGATTTCTCCTCCCAAACATATTCCTAGAATATACTTTCCCCCTATCTCCACGCCCTTAGGGGGTTGCCATACAAAATTTACAAAAATGATATGAAAATGCCCACAACTTCTTCAGAGTTGGCCTTAGAGCAATAAAGTGTGCGACCGACCCCCATTCATTTCTTCTCCCAAACATATTCCTAGAATATACTTACCGCCTATCTCCACGCCCTGAGGGGGTTGCCATACAAAATTTACAAAAATGATATGAAAATGCCCACAACTTCTTCAGAGTTGGCCTTAGAGCAATAAAGTGTGCGACCGACCCCCATTAATTTCTTCTCCCAAACATATTCCTAGAATATACTTACCCCCTATCTCCACGCCCTTAGGGGGTTGCCATACAAAATTTACAAAAATGATGCAAAAATGCCCACAACTTCGTCAGAGTTGGCCTTAGAGCAATAAAGTGTACCACGGACCCCCATTAATTTCTTCTCCCAAACATATTCCTAGAATATACTTACCCCCTATGTCAAGGCCCTAAGGGGGTTGCCATACAAAATTTACAAAAATGATGTAAAAATGCCCACAACTTCTTCAGAGTTGGCCTTAGAGCAATTAAGTGTGCGACCGACCCCCATTCATTTCTTCTCCCAAACATATTCCTAGAATATACTTACCGCCTATCTCCACGCCTTGAGGGGGTTGCCATACAAAATTTACAAAAATGATATGAAAATGCCCACAACTTCTTTAGAGTTGGCCTTAGAGCAATAAAGTATGCGACCGACCCCCATTCATTTCTTCTCCCAAACATATTCCTAGAATATACTTACCGCCTATCTCCACGCCCTGAGAGGGTTGCCATACAAAATTTACAAAAATGATGTAAAAATGCCCACAGCTACGTCAGAGTTGGCCTTAGAGCAATAAAGTGTACCACCGACCCCCATTAATTTCTTCTCCCAAACATATTCCTAGAATATACTTACCCCCTATCTCCACGCCCTAAGGGGGTTGCCATACAAAATTTACAAAAATGATATGAAAATGCCCCCAACTTCTTCAGAGTTGGCCTTAGAGCAATAAAGTGTACGACCGACCCCAATTAATTTCTTCTCCCAAACATATTCCTAGAATATACTTACCCCCTATCTCCAAGCCCTGAGGGGGCTGCCATACAAAATTTACAAAAATGATATGAAAATGCCCACAACTTCTTCAGAGTTGGCCTTAGAGCAATAAAGTGTACGACCGACCCCCATTAGTTTCCCCTCCAAAACATATTCCTAGAATATACTTACCTCGTATCTCCACCCTCTAAGTGGGTTGCATTACAAAATTTGTAAAAATTAGGATAAAAACCTCTACAACTTCCCCGTCACCCGTGGAGCGTTTAATATTTCATAAGTAAAAAAATGGTTAAAAATAAAAAAAGTATGAGATTGCGAAAGGTCAATGTAGCGCTCTTACTTGTTATTATATATGGAGTTTGACACTCAAATAGAAATTCATTTTCAATAGATGTGTCGAACTTCAATGAAAAAGAGAAAAAGTAAGAGACTGGGAACTTCTGTCTGCATTGCAGAGGTGGCAATGCAAAAATGCCTTTCGTGCTATTAAGAATTTGTAGAAACGAGAGTATGCACTTTAACAAAATTCATTATATGTAATATTTTTTTTAGTAAACCAGTTTCAATATTAATAATAATTATTAAAGTTTTATTAACGGTTTATTTGCAAAATTTGTATTGAATAATTGTCACAAATCTCTAGTAAATCTGCAATAAATCTTTAAGGAATATGAAGTGTTGTGAGGATTTAGGTAAACTTTTTTCCAGAAGGTTTTTAGTGTTGAGCTCAATTTTATTTTAAAATTACAATAAACTTTAAAAAAAACAGAAAATATCCTCTCGTGAAAAATAATGTTCTGATTTGTTACTTTTTTTGGTTTACTATGGCTTTTTGTACATTCAAAGGAATACTTATTCTTAATTTTATTTGTCATAAACAACAAATGTTTTTGTTCTTAAACATTTTGACTTTTATTGTTTCTTTTTTTATGATTTTATAAATTTTCACATTCACACTGCCAAATTTAAATCATAAAAATCAAAAATAATTTTTCATGTTTTTGCCAAAATCATTTATTTTAAAGTAGAAAAAGAACATCTCGAACCAAAAAACCCATTAAAAAAAAGATTTGAAATGAAGGGAGAGAAAAATTTTTTATTTTTATGTTGCAAAATTTTTCTATAAAAACTGGCATTGAACCGCCAAAGTGTGTCATACGAAAATGTTTTTTTGTTGGTTTTTTTTTTCAAAAAGTTGCTGTCTTACACTTTCAAATGTAGTTCTTAAAAAAACATGGTGCTTTTGTTGTTTTTTTTTTAATTTTTTTATTTAATTTTATGTTTAAATTAAATTTTTTTTTTAAATATTTGAAATAGTCTATTTTATAGCCCTTTTTTAAATTAGGAATTTAATATTGTTGTTGTGGCAGTTTAATACGTTAATGTTAATTCTACGGCTAAAACATAATTTTACGAAACAAATAAAATAATGTTAACTTTTATTTAGTTTAAAAAAAAATCTTAGAATAGTTTTGAATGTCGAAATCTTTTCTGTGACTCAAAAGTTCAACAATCTCTTAAGTTTACTTTTCAAGAATAATTTTATAACATTATTAGCAGATGCTAAGAGAAATCTATTCAAATAGCCTAGTCTAAAAGAAGTACTTCGAACTTTGTTACTTGCTTTCATCACGAGAGTTAGTTGCTTATTGGCAGTTAAAACATTTACAGATTATGTTTTAATACTAGAAATTAACCCGCTACTTCGTAAGCACAGAAGTTACTGCGAAAGAAAACTTTATTGACTGACTGGCATGAAGGCGAAACGTACTTTTCAAAGTTTCGACTAGTTTTTGGACAAAAAGCACTTTTGTCATATCTTTAGGGCTTTTTGGACTTTTTAATATTTTGAGTCTAGAAATATAAAATTAAGGACTATTGGCCCAAATAAAGGTCGGAAGACAACCTTGCACTATTTCTAAATTTAAAATTATAAATAGGTCGGATGTCAACTTAGCTGATAAAAAGTACTTTTTGGCATTTTTTGGTACTTTCCTGCATTTTTATAAACTATACATAAAATATAAAATTAAATACTTGTGATAGGGTTACCCTTCGTACTTATTTTAACAGTACAAGTACTGAACTTTTGACTTTGGTGCACTGGTCAAAAAATTGTATACTGGAATGTACTGATTTTTGAAAAGAAGTACTGGTTGAACTGATTTTTCCAAAAAAAATTTAATACTTATCCAAAAAGGAATTTTAGCAAAACTAAAGGACTTGATATTTTTCCAGCAGCAGAAGGAGTATTACGATATTTAAAAAAAAAATTTGCTAAAAATCAATTAATGTTTTACCATTTCAAATAAGTAAAGAATGGAAATAAAACACAACTGTGTCTGTTCCAAACTTTGAACACATATTATAGAGGTCGAAAGTCAAGTAAGTGGGCAAAAATAACTTCTTTACATTTTTATTGTTTTTGAGATTAATACAATTTTTTATGAAATTACTTCCATGAAATTTTATGTTTGTTAAATTAGGCTTTTTTTACCTCTTTTGTCTTCAAACAAAAATTTAATGGAAGTAATGTCATGAAAAATTCTAGTTTTTGAGTCTATAAGTGTGAGGTTAGGGACTTTTGATTATATAAAGGTGGGAAGTTAACTTAGCAAACAAAAGTACTTTTTTGCAGTTTTGGTACTAATTTTGCATTCTTTGTACTTTTTTGAATTTTTCGATATTATAAATCTTGAAAATTAAAATTAAATACTATTGACCCATATAGAGGTCGAAAATTAAGTAGGTGAACAAAAAGTAATTTTTTACATTTCTGAGAAATATAAAATGCAGGGCTGTTAAAGCAATTGACCGAAAAATTGATTTCATTTGACCAATTGGTGGCTTGATGGACCGCGTTACAAATAATTATTTTTAATTAAATCATTTATAATTTGGTAATTTCGTTTCGTCTTAAATGAGCCATAATTAATTTTTAGCCTTTTTTGTATTCATATACTCACGTTTATTAGTTTAAAAATATATAACAAATTACCATTAAAAAGAAAAAATTATTTAAATAAACCGCAACAGTTGGTCGTGTGCAAAGGATTTACAATTATACTGAAATGAAATTGTTCGTTTATTTTTGTCAAATAATTTTTTTCTACAAATTTTCAAAATCATTCCTATTATGAATGTGTTATTAATAAAACATTTTCGGTGATTAATAAACAAGAATAAAAAACAAATAGAAAAAATGCCTAATAATTTTTTGATTTGTGTAATAATAGAACAAAATTGGTAATAAATAATAAAAACTAATAAATCTAATTTTATAAGAAACTATTCTTTCAATTTGTTAAACGCTTTTGATGAACTCATTCTTGGTTTTTAATGAAATGCAACTTACCAAATTTGATTTGCACAAAACTTAGGGCTGAGAAAAGCGAAATCAAAAAAATGTTTTTTCATATATAAAAAATAATTTTCCGTAAAAACCAATAATGTATTTTATTCGCCTAAAATTGCGAAAATAAATTTTTTCCTTCCCTTTTACCCATCACATTAGTCTTTTTGCATATTCGGTAAACCGATTCAGCTGTGTTGCTTTCAAAATCTAAATTTTGTAATAAAACTACTTTGTGGCAGATTTTAAATCAAAAACTGTTATAGTTTTCGGAGTATATCTTATCAAAGGTCCCTTTTGTATGGTGGCCATCACTGCCATGCTGCTATACAAAAAAAAAACCCAAATTAGCTTTTCATTTTCAAAGGTTTTATTAAACCCATTGTGACTGTGGCGATAGTTACATGTTTTAAGTTAACCGATCTTGCTGATTTTAAATGAAGGATTTCCCTTGTTTCCGAATACTCGAGCTCAACAGACAGACATGGCTAAATCGACATTGCTATCTAAAAGCAACAAGAATGTTTTGACTTAATTTGGCCGTAAATCAATATTGTAGATTCGGTTGTGCCGAATCTTATATACCCTTCACAACGTCTAGGGGTTTTAACCCTAAATTTCTCAAATTTTGTATGACAACTTCCTTGGGGGGTGGGGATAAGGGGTAAGTATTTTCTAGAAAAATGTTTGCAAGGAAAAATGAGTTGGGGGTCAGTCCTGCATTTCACGTATCCTCGGACACCCTGAAAGCTATAGGTGGGGATTTATTACAATTTTCCAAATTATGTATGGGAGCCCCCTTAGGCGATGGAGATAGGGGCTAAGTGTGTTCTAGGAATATGTTTGTGAGGGGAAAGTAATGGGGGTATGTAATACATTTTATTCCTCTAAGGGCTATTTCGGGGAGGTTATAAGGGTTTTTACCCTATTTTTTTTAAATTTTTTATAGCAACCCTGTTTGAGGCTGAAGATAGGGGAGAGGGGAAGTATGTTTCACAAAAACTTTTTGGAAGAAAAAATTAAATGGGGTCGGTCTTACATTTGACCTTTGTAGGAGCACCCTGGAAGCTGTGGGAACCGTTAACAAAATTTTAAAAAATTAAATTTTGTATGGCATCTCTGTTAGAAGGCGGAGACACAGCGTGTATGTTCCACAAAAATGTTCGTAAGAAAAATTAATGAGAGTCGGTCTTACATTTCACCCGTGTAGGAGCAACTCCGGGGCAGTTTTAGAGGTTTTTATGTTTAAAATTGTAGAGAAATAAACAAAGGTAGTCGTTGTTGCTTGCTTATTTATATCTCTGTCAGTTATCGAAAATTTAATAAACAAAAACATATGAGTAATAAAAATATTAAAAATTAAAAAAGGGGGAAAAAATTATCCCGGCCAGGTATTGAACCAAGGCTCTCGGGGTCGAAGATAGCATATAAAAAAAATAGGAGATAGTCTTGGTTTTTGGCTTATATCTCGGTCAGTTATCGGGAGATTTTGCTGGATTTTAATAGCGATTTTCTCGCAGATATTTCTGACAGTTTGATACCACTTATGGGTCTATGCGACATTGGGAGGCAAAAATTTTAAATTGCTTATAAAAAAGTTGCAAAAAGTTGTGCTCTATTTTTTTCATTAAAACCTCTAAATAATTTGTTTTTTTTTTTAAATTTGTTTTTTTTTCGAAAAAAATTTATCATTTAAAAATCATTGAAGCTTAAAGTTGTGAAACTATTTTTTTCTTTTTTTTTGCAAAATTTTTATCATTTAAAAAAATTTTTAATTTGAAATGTTGTTTTATAACAACAACAACGATATAACAAATTATTGTTCAAGTGAACACATAATTTCTATTAACGGCCCCACATTAAAGTGATCGAATCATTAATTATTTAATTTAAGTATTTTAAATTGTTTTAACACAATACAAGTACAACATTCACTTTACTGTATTCTGTATTTTAATGAAAAAAAAAAATTATTTTTGGCTGATAATTTAACAAAGTGTGAATCATATTCTAAAGGGAATATTTTGACATTTTTGACAAAAGTAATTGAAGTACTTTTTGTACCTTTAAGAAACTAACATTTTTACTTTCAATTATACCTAATTGACAATAAATAATAATTAAGAATATTTATTAATTACAAATCTCGATAAAAAGCTTTAGGAAAGAAAAATTTTTTATAAAACTAAGCACAACACCACAGTGTCTTTTTAAATTAAAAAAATTTTGAAATTATTTTTTTTTTCAGAACAAATTTTTATTTTTAGAAAGCGTTGCTCTTAATGCAAATAATTTTGAAATTTTTCTTTTTGATATTTAAAAAAAAGTATTTTTTTATAAATATTTCTACAAACGAAGACAGAAAAAATAGACAAATATTATTCATAATGCAAAAATATTTATTACAATCTGCTCTAGATTTGAATTTTTTTTATTTTTTTGCAAAATTCAAGAGTGTGTAGGCATAAAAGCAAAAACTATCTTCAAAACATCTTAAATTAAATATTTTAAAACAAGTAAGAGCGCTATATTCGGCTGTCCCGAATCTTATATACCCTTCACATTGGTCTTTTACTTTCATATTAGTTTTTGTAGGACATTTGGGCTCGATAGCTGTTATAGTTTACAAGGTATATCGTATCAAAAATTTCATAAAAATTGTTAATTCGGAGGGGGTGGGGGTTCTCCTTTCCCTAACCAATTAATTTTTTCCAAAATTAAGACATTTTGGGTTTTTTGGGGTTTCGCTTACATCTCGGTCAATAGTGAATCGATCTTGCTGATTTAAATAGCGATTGTCTTAAGGATATTTCTGATTGTTTGATACCAAAACGTTTTCTGTGCGACTTAATATGGATCCGAAAATTTCATTTCAACAGACACACAGACGGGCATGGCCTTATCAACTTCCCTATCTATAAGAATCCAGAATATACAAGGTGGGCCAAAAGAAATCACCCTATTGGAAGATGCTCTTATTTTGAAAATGGCGGTCAATAACAAATCTGTTTTGACATTTGTGAACTAGACAGATGTGGAATACAAATGAACAAGCCATGAAGCGATACACTCCCCAAAAACACGGAATAATCGCGTGAGTTTTTATTGCATAACAACGTGAATTCCGTCGCCGATTCTCCGGTCGTACGGCACCAACTGCGCAGACACTGCGCCGGTTGGCCACCAACCTTAAAGAGTATGGGACCACACGAGATGCTGGCAAGAGTGGCCGGCCCCGGAGCGCCCGTTCCACCGAGAATATCGGCGCTGTTTGCGAGGATGTCGAGCTGTTGCCAGAAACATCGACCAGACGCCGTTCTTGGCAGTTAGCCATCAGCCGGTCGTCCCTAAAGCGAATTTTGGTCAAAGATCTGCGCATGTTCCCGTGCAAAGTCCTGTCCGTCCTTTAGGTGCTGTCGACCGCCAAATGCGTGTAACCTACGCCCAAGCCATCCTCACTCTCAAGGCCGAAGTGAGCAGTTTTTAGACCAAAATCATAATGAGCGATGAGGTTCTTTTTCACCTCAGTGGGTACGTGAACCAGCTTCTAGGGCAACGAAAATTTACGAGTGCATGGTGCGCTGTTCACGCTAGAGGAGTCATCTGGCCATTTCTTTTGAGGACGCCGCTGGTCAAGCGACAACAGTGGATGGTGTGCGCTATAGGGTCATGTTAGCCGAGTTTTTTTTTGCCGCAGAGAAACGAACTAGAGCTGGAGGACATGTGGTTCCAACAGGGCAGAGCACCGGCATCCACTGCGCGAGCCACAACCGATCTTCTAAAGGCGGCGTTCTTAGGTCGCCTCATCTCTCGTTTTGGGATTTAAATTGGCCCGCAAGATCGCTCGATTTAACCGTTCCAGACTTTTTTGTGGGGTTTTTTGAAGTCCCGTGTTTATATGTACAAGCCCGAGACCCCGGAAGCCCTCAAGGACAACATTCGGCACGAGTGCGAGAACCTGACGCCCGACGTTCTCGCCGAAGTCATGAAAAATGTTTTAAACGAGCTTGTACAGCGATCAATTGTAACGGCGCCAAATTGACCGATATCATCTTCTCGACTTGACCAAAAAAATTCTAAAGGTTTAAAGAAACATAATCAAAAAACAGAATCGAAGTTTATCATTAAGAAGAAAAATGAGAGCCAAACAGCATCGGATGACTTCTTTTCGCCCACCTTGTATATTCTATATCATTATGGGTATAAAAACAGTTTTTCAATAAATAATTTATTGAAACACATATATTATTGAAAAATTTTACTTTTCTTTTTTTTACTTATATTTTATTTTATCCTTAACATAACGAAATTGATGTTGTTAAGTCTAACATATTGTACTGGCGTCTGTTTTTCAGTCTGTCCACCAGTCGTCACATACATATTATATAAAAGTTTATAGTGTATTTTAAGATGTGAAGAATATAATTATTTTAACATTAAATACACTTTAAATAATCACAGACATAAATAAAAAATACAAAATTTTACTTAATACAGTCTCTTATCAAGTCAAGGTTTTCTCTTGCAACACTTATGCGGCACTTAATGGTCCTTAATGAGGTTTTTTGTATTTTTTTTTTTTTTTTTTGATTTTGTTAAAGAACTTTTGCAAAAAAAACATACATTTTTTGATGTTTATATGTATGTGTGTGTATTTTCTTAAAATATTTTAATAATTTTTTGCAACAAAAAATTTAATTCTACCCATAAACAACTACGAATTTATTAATAGGTTTATAATTAAATATATTTCATGCAAAAAATAAATAAAAGATTATTTATTTTTGGTTTTTTTTGTTTGTTTAATAAAAATATTTATTTATATTAACAATAATTTCTTTCCTTTCAACAAGTTTTGCAAAAAAAAACAGGTATTAAAGTTTTTTAAGCATCTATTGGATATATTTTTTTTATTATTTGTTAATGAGGTGCAACTTTTCGAAATTTATTATAATTTAAGATTACTGTGTAATAGTTTTGTGTGTTAAAGATTAAGTAATAAAAACTCAATTTATATTTTAATAATAATTTTTAGTTAATTAAACAAAATGTTAAATAACTTTTTAATTATTCGCGTAGATTATTATATTTGATCCTATTTTTTACTGAAAATATAGGATTTCAAAATATTTTTTTTTAATTTTGAATTTGACCACTAGGATTGTTATAGCTAATTTTACTTTGTATTTGTTTTTTAATTTTTGAAATCTTCTGCAAAGTTTTTTGGAAACTGAAATGAATATACAAATGAATGTGAAAACTAGCCCCCTTATTTCCTAAAACGCAGCGCCCTAAAACAAAAACAAAATGTATGGAAAAGTTTTTTAAATTTTGATTTTTTCCATGCAATTGTTTACATTATGCTTTGCGTTTTACGTAATTAGGCCCTACAAAATTAAATCAATTTTACCCAATTTACTTAAATACAACTTTGGGCCACATCAGTTGGATCAGTTGCATTTATTTATGATTCTAAATGAATTAAAATGTCTATCAGATTTACTTAGATTTGTTCCTAAAAAAAGGTTTAATTTAAGACGTAAAGGTTGTGAGTAACCTTTTCTTGACTACCTTATGGTGTTTTCGTTTCACGAAAAAAATGTAATCTTTTTTGCGCTTAAAAATTTTTGCATATTTTAAGGATGAAGTAAAAATTTTGTTTAAAAGCCTACTTTTTCCTTTTTATAACAAAATATAAACAATAAAACTACCAGATACGTATATTGTATGGATGTTTTTCAGGGCACTTACAGCCCTGTAAATGTTCACGGTTCAAGAAATGCAATATTTTTTTTAAAGTGCAAAAAAATTTACATTTTTTTTGAGAAACGAACCCCCCATTAGTTGTGCTTTTTTATTTAATTCAATTTTCTTACATATTTGCAAAAATTTCTTTTGATATTTTATAGTATTCTGTTGGAAAGATTTTTAACATATTTACCTTAAAAAAAAGTTGATTCAAAACTTTCCAAGGAAACCTTTTTGAATTTGTGTAATGGGCTCTCGTTATTTTACAGGTTACACAGTCATTACGACAAAAAAAATTACCTTTATGTAGGTTAGGTTAGGTTACGAAGAGTAGTGGCGAGTCCAACTTGCCACCTCCACCCGAAGGCCTTTACACCCATTGTGAATCCCTTCAGAAGAGTCAGGAGGAAAGAAAAAAAAGAAAGACAAATCTCCCATTGGTAAAAGGAAAAGAGAGTAAGAGTGCCGTCCGCAAGAAGTTCAAGAAAGTCAGTAGTCATAGGCACTGAATCACCTATCTGCCCAGCCACCTAACCCCCTTGATGAAACCTATGATGCTTCCCAGCCTACAGTTATGGACCTCACCAAATCCATCTAAGAAGAGCCCTTCCAACCTCTGTCGGCAAATATGCAGCTCATGGCAGCGGCAGACAGGATATTCTACCGTCTCTATCTCCTCCTCATCCCTGCATACCCCGCAGAAATCTGGAGAGTACATTTTTGTAAAAGGGCCTTAAAATAATTACATTTGTACGGGGTGTCTGTTGGCAAATTTATATTTTTAAATAAGATTATTTCAAAAAGTAATAAACGGTGCGGAGGGAGAGTGACGCCGTTGGAATTATCGATTGTGCGGATTTGTCAGTCATTAATTTACAGTGGTCGAGTAATGATTCTTACGTAATTGCTCGTCGACAATTTTGTTCAAAGTTCTGCATTCGCCGAATACGACATGGACCAAGCGTAAATTTATTTCGTTCGTGGGCGCAAAGATTCCGCGCAACTGTTTCGGCTATGAATGTCCCACGGCCAGGGCCCTGTCGTTCTTCAAGGACTCCCGAATACATATAACTGGTTTATAGTAATTTACGTAAAAATTTGCGGCGTTCAATAGGGAAAAGAGCAGCCTCACTGGGACTTCCAAGAGCGATTATTCATGAAATTTTAAAAAAGGGTCTGAAGTTCCATCCTTTTAAAATTCAAATCGTTTAAAAACTGAAAGAAAGTGATTTTGATTTACGCAAAAATTTTTGTTAAACATGTTGGAGCGTTTTCGCACTGTAAATCCCATTTTTAAAGCGACGAGGCTCATTTTTACTTAAACGGCCACGTCAACAAGCAAAACTGCCGTTATTGGTCTCCAAAAGTAACTGTTTGTTGCCCTTATTCACGAACTAGATAATTGGACAATTTTTTGTCGAAAATTCTTTTTACCAAGCCTGCGGAAAAATTTCCACCAAAATCACAAAACTCCGTTTTGAACAGTGTGTTCAACTCGACGAAAGCCATCTAGATGACATACTCTTTAAAAAATAAAATCCGCATTTCCATTCCATCGTTCAATGCTCCTAAGAAAACTTTGTGTCAATTATTACGTTTTTTATTTATGTTTAAAAATTTAAATCTGCCACCAGACACCCTGTAGGTTTTAGAACCCCTAAAACTTTAATTTAATTATCAGTTAATGCTAGGTAACTACTTACTTGAATGCTTTTCGTTAGCTCATTTATAAGCGGGGGTCGTGAATTTCGGGACAACGCAAACAAAAATAAGTATTTATTCGGTCAAAAGGTAACTAGTTTTTCCACATTTCCAATATTACTTGCTAATTTACTGGGTAAGCAAAGGTTTTGCTGGGTGATTATGGGAAGGGGAATTTTTTACAACTAATTATATTTATTGGAAAATAATTTTGGCCAAATTAAGAGAATGCTGACTCTCGTAATATACTGGTAGAGATTTAAAATAGACTTTTACATTTGCATTTGCAGTATATCCTTGTTCTTTTATTTATGCGGTTGCATTGATTTCCGGGAGTGGGTTTCTTATGGTAGCTATATGGTAAATTATATAGGGAGTCTTAGTAAAATAAGGTAGAACAAAGGTTTTTCATATGTGGAAAATGTATATTTAAAGTGCAAAGCATACACATTTGGAAACCAACCAAATGGATAGATAGATATTGTTTTATCAACTAAGAAGCAGATTCTAACTCAACAGGTTTATCTGCATTTGGGAGTTAAACCGTTAACATCAGTTCGTTATCCCGTAAATGATCTTTGCAATATCCATTTACGGACTTATCAAATATATATATATTGTATCCTTATAGATAGAGAAGTAGATTTTGCAATGCCTGTTTTTTTGAAATCTAGATTTCGCAGGCAGGTCAAGTCCTGCGGTTTGATAACAAACTATCAAATATATTCCCAAAATAATCGATATGTAAAATCATCAAGCTCAGTTAATTACTGATCAAGATACAAGTAAGAGCTTCAGATAACCCAGTTTTTTAGAACAATTTCCATGTAAATATTCAAATTTATATCAGTAACTTATATCAATATTACCACAAAACTTAGGGGGAGACTTTAAAGACAAAATGATAATTTGTAAAAATTTTTCATTTGGTAGAAGGAATAAAATCGTAGTCCCAATACTAAAGAACGAATTTAATAAAAAAAATTTAATACGATATATCTCAGAATCTATTACAGGTATCGATTTCAAACTTGCAAATAATGTTTATATTTCGCAAAAAAAAAATAATTGGATAAGGGCAAGCGAAAAGATACCCCCTATACAAACGGACTAATTATGTGAAATTTTTTAAATCAAAATATCTGAGAAACTGTTACAAGCTTCGATTTTAAATCCACAACAAAGGAAGTTATATTAGGATGTTTATATTTCGAGAAAAAATATTGGGTGGGAGCAAGAGGAGTGGTAGCCCCTGTACAAACAAGCCAATTTTATGAAATTTTTAATACGATGCACCTAAAAAATTATGATGAGTATCGACTTTAAACCTGCCACAAAGTTGCTTTTTTAATTGATATTTTGAAGGCAACTCAGCTTGAGCGCATCATTGCGGATACAAAAACACCAATTAAGGGTACTCACTTATATAAGATTCAGGCCAGCAAATCTAGCGCTTTTACTAATTTTGTTTTAAAAATATTAATTAAATCTAATTTTAAAAAGCACTTTAGAATTGTTTTATCAAAAGCGGCTGAAAAGTATTATAATTAAAAATCCTTTAAATTTGTTTAATTTTTTTATTTTGTTCTTCTGCTGCCAGCTGGAGCTGCTTATATTCATTAAGTTATTTACAACATAACTGCAAAACCATGCAACATTATGTGCCCCCCAGACATTGTTGTTGATCGATTCATTTGTTAACTTTTATTATTTTTTTTGTTTTTGTATGTTCTGAAAGACAATTTATTAGGAATGACAAGATTTTAAACAACTGGCTTATCATCACTGGGCTAAAAATGTCGATGCCTGACACAGAAAAAATATTTTAAATAAAAAGAAAAACTCATTAAGAATACTTAAAATGCTAAATTAAAAAAAAAATTAAAGAAAAAAATAAAAGTAAGAAACATTGACTCTGATGAGTTTAAATGGCATCAAATGGCAATGTAGAACAAATAGGTATTTTCGTTAAAATCAATGGTTTTCTTTTAGCATTTCTTTTGTTGTTGCTGTTTTCTCGCATTATTCTCTAATGGATCGGATTTTCCCTGCAGTCGGTCACACATAAACTCCCAAGTGTATGAACAAATGTCTTCTCTGACAGCAAGAAATGAACAAGAACCAGTGTGTCGTGTGCACAATGAATGAGAAGAAATTTTAAATTAAGAATAATTTTTTGTGTATAAGAAAAAATAAATAATTTTTTTAGGAGAATATTATATTTTTTTTATTATTTTAAGAGTTTTCTTAGATAATATTTAAATGAATTTAGGTTTTTTAATGCTGTTTTACGGTAAATTCACAAACAAAAATAATTTCTATGTGTGTTTGCAAAAACATTAGAAATGAACAAGTTAGAACATTGAAAAGGATTTAAAATATGTATTACAGACTGCCAAAATTTATTTGAAACAACTAAAGATTCTACATTAGGTTTTGCCAAGTCTTACATTTTTTTTACGGCGCTATAAACATTTTGATCTGAAATATATAAAAAACAGGGCAACCAAAAATATGCAAAATCATATTTTTTTCTGTGCGTCGCATGAACCTATAATCTTGTTATTTATCCGTTTCAGAATTTTGCAAAATTTTGGCATATTTTGCATAAAACAGCATATTTTGGCATTTTTTTCTTTTGAGAGCATATTTTTTTATAAATTCCGTTTTTAAGGATTTTTTTTTAATATTTTTATATTTAATTTGAAAAAATCCAACAAATTTCATTATTTATTTTGAAGCAATTTCGCAATCTTTTGGCAGGAATTTTTTATGTCATATTTTTGCATATAACAGCATATTTTTGCATATTAGAGCATATTTTTTGTATAATCCTTTTTTTAAAAACATTTTTTTATTTTTATATGAAATTAAACAAAAACCTTACAAAAAAATCTTTCGAGTGTAAGCTTTTTTTATTAAATTATTTATTTTGTAGTGAGTGTGATTCTGGTTTATTGTGATTTGACAAAAAATCAATTACCGACTAGGTTGAAAACTGGTTCAATATCAAACATTATCTACCATTGTTTTGCTTACGTCTTTTTTATTTTGGCAATGTTTATCGGTTTCCAGTAAAAAACGAAACGAAGATGATGTAGAAACCTCTTAGAACTAGCTAACCTGAATCTCTTGAAATTTTGGGGAAAACCCAATGAATTTTCCATAGGGTTGTCATTGGAGAGAAGCGGTTTTTTCAAAATTTAAACCAATTATAATTAACATTTTAGATGCCTAAAAATTCCCATACTAAAACGTTTTTTGCCTTTCTTGCATTTAAGATGTAAGGAAAAGTAAATCTTTGTTTTTAATTAGTTTAAATGTCCCCTTTAAAATAACTACTAAAATCTGAAAAGCATGGACTAGCATTTTTATTTTTTGCTGGGTTATTTCGTTACGCAACTTAATTTTAAATGCTGCGTTTCGGGTTATTTAGTCTTAAGTTGCTACCATTCATTTTTGAAGCATATATTTTTAATTTGTTGAAGTATATTAACTTTTTTCCGCATAAATTATGTGCATAAAACCCTTTTGTAAGAGCATGTTTTTGGTTGCCCTGATTAAAAAGCTAATGATCCGCTTTGAATTAAGATAAGTTAGAATGCGCCTTACGGCATGCTGTACTTTTTTGCTTGTTTTTGACTTAAAGTGACAAATTTCTCAAGCAAATTTTAGTTTTTTGCTTTTATGTATCTGATAGGTAACATATAAGTCCATATGACTTAAGAGACCTTTGGTAACTTTATTTCAACAAGTTCACATATGAGCAATTCAGTTGTGACGGATGTGGCCATTTTGCTCACATTTTTACGTATAACAAACAACTTGAAATTTCGGTTTGAAAAAAAGCTGTGATTTTCAAGGTTGGTTTTTTTTCAGGCGATTAATAGTAAGAAGGCACTCCAAGAACATAATTTCTGCTCACAATGAACACTTGAAAACTATGACGGGTGCGACCCTATAAATTTTGTTTTAAAAGAATTTTGAATTTAAGATCGAGTTGCGTAAAAAATTCTTGAGACCATGTTTATTTTTTGGTTTTTAAGGTAGTATTAAGGGGTTTTAATCGTGTTGGATTTTATTTCTACAAATAATTATTTTTGCTGAAGGAAAAACTTGTCATAAAATGTGACGGGTGTGACATTTTCATCAAAACTTAAAAACGGACGAGCCGATTATTCAGTGTGTGATCATTTAATGCTCTTGCGAGATAAATAAAAATAAAACATGAACCAATTTTTTTTATATTTCAGTCATTTTCGTTTTCTTTTAGACGTAAATTTATCAATTTTTTTTAATGAAAAAATCGATTTTCCCCAAATTGGGCCGTTTTACGTTCAATTGACCGTATACATATGTGCATATAGGTATAAATATATATAAACATGACTCAATGAACTTTCCTTTTTCAAACAGTTTCAGAATTTTAATTTTGTCAAAATACAAGTGAGATGACGAACTACTTGCATTAGCAATTTCAAATATATGAATAGGAAATAAATCAGGTATCAGTGGCTGTGCTGTTTAATTGATCTTCTCTGTAATTGATCAAATATCTTGATTAAAAATAAATTCATTTTATTATTTTATATGTTTAAGAATTTAATAATTAAATCCCCTTTTGCTTTTGGTGTGACGTAAAATATTTCAATGAAATTATTTCTTCTATTTACCAATTGAGAAGTAATTACTGAATTCACCAAAATTTTCAGTTATTTCATTATGTATTTGTTTGACGTAATAGATGTACATTTGCAAATTTTTCTTTTAAAGGAAAGAAAAGTTTATAAAAGCTTCTATTACTAATAGGCATATGTTGAACAATTTTTTTTTGTATTTTGTGTAAATAAAGAATTAATTTAACATTTTTAATTTAAAGAAAATTTTTTTAAATAAATTACTGGGGTATTCAACCCGTATGCTATCAAGTCATATTGTCTCAAAGTTTTAAAATTTTACAATAGTTTAAAAAAATTGTTGTTGTGCTTAAACGAAAAAAGTTCTATAGGTAATAATAAGACTTTTTGAACTGTGTTGTTTTGTCATAAACAGTAGAAACATGAGCCGAGCGTTAACAAGTCGCAGTCATTAGTTTTAAAATATTTTTGAAATTACTTATTTTTCTGTTTTCTCCAGCAGCTGATTCAAATTTAAAATAGCACACTTAATTATAAGCGGATGCTCACAACAGTAGTATTTTTTCGTTTTATTTTTTTAAGACATATGACTCTATGACTACCTTGTGAATACCCTATATATAATTTATGGAAAAAAACTAATGAATGAAAATAGTCCTATGTATTTTACAAGGTGGCCCAAGAGAAGTCATCCAATGTTGTTTGGATCTCATTTACTTTTTGATTAAGTTTACCTGAACCTTTAGAATTTCATTGGTCAAGTCGAGAAGATGATATCGGCTAAATGGGCGCCGTCAGAATTGATTGCTATACGGACTCGTAAACACCGGTCTTAAACAAACCCTACAAAAAAAAGTCTGGAACGGTTAAATCAAACGAGCTTGAGGGCCAATCTAGATCGTCAAAACGACAGGTGAGGCGATCCGGGCTGCCTTCAGAATATCTGTTGTGGCTCGCGCAGTGTGTGCTGTTGCTTCGTCCTGTTGGAACCACATGTCCTCCAGTCTTAATTCGTTCAACTGCGGCAGAAAAAACTCATCTAACATGGCCCTATAGCGCGCACCGTTTACTGCTGTTGTTTGACCAGCGGTGTCCTCGAAAAGAAATGGCCCGATGACTCCTCTAGCGTGAACAACGCACCATGCAGTCATTTTGAGCGGATGTAATGGTTCTCTTGCATCACTCGTGGATTTTCGGTGCCCCAGAAGCGATGTTCACGTACCCACTGAGGTGGAAATGAGCCTTATGGCTCATGATTTTGGTCAAAAATTCGTCCACTTCGGCCTCGAGATTGAGGATGGCTTGGGCGTAGGTTACACGCGTTTGGCGGTCGACGGACAACAGCTAATGCATAGACTGGATTTTGTACGGGAACATGCGCAGGTCTTTGATCAAAATTCGCCTTAGGGACGACCGGCTGGTGGCTAATTGCGAGGCACGTCGTCTCGTCGATGTTTCTGGCGACAGCTCGACATCCTCGCCAACATCGGCAATATCCTCAGCAGAACGAAGCCACCTTTTGTCAAATACAGTGTTGCCTATAAGTTTGGTTCAAACAGCTGTTTTGTATTATTATGGTTACACAGAAAAAACTGAGTTGTAGAATCAGTAACAAATTTCAGAGAATCAGTAAATATTTTGTCTGGCTGAGGACCTACAACGAAAGTTGTAAATTTAGACAAACAAGTTTGCAAAAATTTTAGTTTGTGTTAAAAAATTTTGCTGAACTGGTTAAATATTTTATTTGTCTAGGCGAAAATTTTGTTTGATTTAAAAATCAAATAAAAATATTATTAGAGACTATTAAATAAATTGACTAAAGAAATAAATTATTTTGAACAAGAATTTGTTTGAAAAATTTTTTTTGTAGTTTTTTGTGTGTTATGTCACGTAAAATATGTCCTTTGCCAAAAACTCATCAGTTGCTTTGGGGACATCCCACGGCCAACGACGTCGCCCGATCTAACTCCAATGGATTTCTTTATGGGACTAACTCAAAGAGAGGGTTAATAATGACAATAGCCAATCTCTTGTGGCTTTAAAGAAAAATATTCGTCAAGAAATCAGCTCAATTAAACCAAGTTTACTGCAGCGTGTAGTGCAGAACAAAAGGCTCTGTTTTGAACAGTGTGTTGCCACCAGACACCCTATATTTAACATTATTTGGCAAAAAGTTTTTTTTAGTTTTATGCCAGTTTAAAATTGTTTAAATTTACAAATTATTCTCGACCTCAGCATGTAAACCAAATTTTACGAGCGTGTTTAAATAAATATTGTTTTGTTATTTTTGCGTTTATGGTTTCATAAACAAAAAAAGTTTGTTCATTTTTTTTTTAATTTGTGTAAACAAAGCACTTTTAAAATGTAAACGTCATGCAGCGTTGTGCTGCTTTAAAGAAAAAAACATTTTTTTTTTAATCTTGAAATGTGTACACATACAAAATGTTTTATAAAAATTTATATTTAAAATTATTTTAAATGTGTATTTATAATTATAAAGTCTACTTTTTTATGATCGGAAATAAAAAAAGAATTTCAGATATGTAAGAAAATTCCTATTCTGACCCATAGCCTTGATAAACACAAGACAAAAATTTTCCGAAATGAACTAGACCAGAGTTATGTCAAACAAACTCAAAAGTTTCTAATTTTTGTATTAAGTTGATTCAAGTCTTACACAGGTGTCCAGTCCTAAGTTAACTTTTTCAACTTTAAAAAAAACTTTGCATAGATACCATTTTTAAGAAATGAGTGGGCAGTTCTTAACGAATTATAAAAAGAACATTTAAAAAACAAGTCTTTGAATATTTTTCCTATTTTAAGAAAATAAAGAAATTATCTATTTTACCAATTTGTACTTATTATAAGTGGAATTCATTTCAAGGTATTTTAGCATATTGTTTAACTTACTTTTTATGAAAACACATTTTAAATGTTAAAACATTAAACAAAACAATTGATAGAATTATAAAATATGCTTTGAACGTGGGTTTGCAGTTTCAAGTGGTAAACAACTTTTTTAAAGCTTTCATTCTGTTTACATAAGTATGCATGTCATAGGTGTGCTACCAGCTACTTAAGAAAGCACTTACTTAGGTACATAGCGGTAAAGAAAGCGAAATACTCATGGTGTTTTTGTTTCTCAAAAAAAAATAAAATGCATTTTTGTGTTTTTTTAATAAAGAAATTCTGCACTTTTTAAGGGTGAACTGAAAATTCGCCCTTATCGATGGCAACATTTATTGCATTTTTTGCACAATAAAAATGTACAGTGTTGTATGTGCCCCAAAAAAACATCTGATAGTTTTATTTTTTATATTTAAATTATAAAAAAAGTCATTAGAATAGGCACTGCTGCTGTTTTAAACAGTGTGTTCCCTTTTTTCAATATGTGTTCTTTTCTTTGCAAAAAAAGTGCAAGTATTGTGACAGGGTTAGATAAACATTTAAAATATGCCCATTTTTAAATGGAAACACTTTTTTGTAGAAACGAAAACATCACTAGATTATCATCGATGATACCAGTACAATGTTTTAAGCAAGCAATCTGAGTACTAATATTGTAATCTACGCGTAAACTAATATACCATGCCGTAATTACAATTCCAATTACAATTTAACAGGAAAAAATTACAGTATTATTTTTTCAGTTAATTTTGAGTTAAATAGAAGATATAAATTTATATCCAAAAGCAAAAAAAAATTGTTTATTTAAGTACAGCAAAATAAATTTAACAAATACTATTTAGAAATAAATAATGAATACAATTTTCTACATATTGCCGCCACCTTCTAGAAATTTACCATGAATTTACCTAAATTTTTTGTTAATACTTTGCTAAAATCACTTTAATTAATTAATATTTGCGTTGCTGTGTACGTTTTTCCTTCTTTAGGGGTTTTGCTTAAAACTTGTTTAATATTTTTTTCCAAAATCTAGAAATTGCTTTTTCGAAATAATGAATGCTTTTTAATTACACAGTACTGTACATTGCACCTGTTTTTAGAATTCACTATTAACTTTTCCCTACAAATGTAATAAAATAATAATAAAAAAAAATACCAAACGTCTTATTTTTTTCAAACATACATACGTATTTACGCGCAGTGTGCATCTGTTTGTATATAAAAGTATATGCTTGGTAAATTATTTAAAAATAATAGCTTAAAACACATACTTATGTATGTGTTCACACTTATATTGGTTCAACCTTAACCTTACAAAAAGTATTTGTTTTTAACAAATTGGAATTAGAACATAAACTAGTTTGTGCACTAAATTTGATAGATATTTATACTGAAGTATTTTATTTAATTGCATTATAAATAAGATTTATTAGCTGAATATATCAACACTACGGTTTTAAAGTTTTTTTCCCCAACTATACTTTTACAATCAATACATTGATCTTGTTTCTAAACACTGTAGGGAAGAAAACAAGTAAGAGCGCTTTGTTCGACTTTTCCGAATCTTATATACCCTTTTCATCAGTCTTTTGGTATGCCCAGTAAAGTATCCATTTAATCGGGTTTCGACTTTGCTCGAGCAAATTATTAATCGGTTTTCAAATAACTCGATTAACTCGAATAATTCCAACAACTTAAATTATTTGCGCGATTCTTACAATTTTCAAGTTTATTTGGCATATATGTAGCTTAAAAATGCAAAATTTTTTGTTTTAATTTAAAACAATAATACGTACAATGGTAATTTATTCAAAAAATCTTTTTCTATATTTAGTAGTATATATATGAATACCGCACCGAAAGAACTTCTCATCTTTGAAGGTCAAAAATAAATCAAATCAACTTTGAATACCCTATTCTAAAGCAAAACGTATCTTAGAGAGAGTGCTCTGCATCTACCAAAACTACTACTTTCTTAATACTTTTAGAAACACAAGAAAAACCAAGTAATCTTTACTTAAATCAAGCCGTAACGGTGTCAAAAGTACATTGAAAACGGATGTTGTTAGACCAAGTACGGATTTTCTTAAACCAAGTACGATTTATCTAGTACGAATTTCTCACTTTTAGCCACATTTAAGCCAAAAAAAAAGGATTGATTAAAATTCTTACCCGTTCTATTTCAGCTTAAAAAAATTTATTAAAGCGTAAAAGGGATTTATCCAAATAAGATTTCTTTTACTTATGGAGCGTTTTTAAGTAAGAAGAGTTTTATATTTTATTTTTATTTTATACATATTTAATATTTATTATTTAAAAAAAATTTATCTATGTATATTTTCCGTAGCTGAGATTTGAACTAGAGATTCTCCGAACTGCAACACCAGCGCGCTACCATCTAGGCTAACAAGGCACTTCGTTTTTTAGGTAAAAATATATTCAAAAGTAACAAGTTTTTCTGCTTGATTTTTTGAAGTTATTCGAATGGATTTGATTAAAGAAACCCTAAGTACGGATCGTACTTAAAAATTTCAAATACGATTTTGGATAAATCCAAGAATTTAATTCTTGATTTTAGAATGTGTCTTTCTTTATGAAGTCCCAAAAGGGATTTTATAGAAATAATAAACAGGTTGATAAACTGATATATACACTTCTCACTATCTGTAGGGTATACAAAAGCAACAGCAGTATATTATTGACCTGCCAACGGATACTTGTGTTTGCTTAGATATAAATGTAAGTAAAATATATCGTCAGCTGAACAACCACGTAACTAACGAAAAACCCCAAATCGATATTTTAACATATTTGAGTATTAAACAAAACTTTAAGCACTGCCTTTGAATTTTGGAAATGTTTTTGCTTCTCCTGTAAAATTGTGGCATTGAAGCTAACGATATATATGTACTATACATACGCACATTTATACATACATACAATTAAAAGTACAAGTGCGGCGAAAAGCCCTGAAGTTCTTGATCATTTTCGCCTTAAAACAGATGTTAAACAAAAACAATCCCACTCGGCTTTAAAATTTTCACGTCAACATAGTAAAACTAAATCAAAATATAATGGATTTGCATGTTCACATATTCATATGGGCAACTCCACGTAAAATGTCCCAAAATATGGAAAATTTGTCTTCTTTTCTTTTCAATCGGTTAATTGATGCCTAAAATAGAAATTGGTTTTTATACTTTTTTTTCCTTTTTATGAAATTGTTACACTCCTCACATTTTTAAAAAGATTTTTCCTTCGAAAAAAATTTTTACAGAAATAAAGTATTAAATACACTCTTAACAAACGTTCCAATTAAAAAAAATTAATCCCGTTCCAAAAGATGTTTACACGACGTTAAGGTCAAAGCTGTTTTAAGCGTAAATTTGTAAGGTCACACCCATCACAGTCTTCTCGAGCTAATTTTTAGCAGAAATCATTTTCTTTCAGCGTCTACCTACTACTAAACAATGCTTGGTATATATTTTCTTGGTCCTTATAGATAGGGAAGTCGATTTAGCGATGTCCGTCTGCATGGCTGTCCGTGTTTTGAAGCCCACCGATGTTGCGTAGACCCGCCATTGGTATCAAACTATAAAAAATATCTGCAGGCAAACCGCTGTTGAAATTCAGCAAAATCGACCGATAACTGACCGATATATAAGCCAAAAACCAAGACTATCTCTGTTTATTTCTCTAAAATTTTTACATAAAAACCTCTACAACTACCCCGAAATTGTATCGTTTAATGTGCAATGTAACACCGACTCCCACTAGTTTTTCTCCACAAACATTTTTGTGAAGCATTCTCACACTCTATCTTCGCTCTCTAATAGGGTTGCCATACAAAGTTTAATTTTTTTACGTCGCAGCCACAGCTTCCAGTGTCCCCCTGCAAAGGTAAAATGTAAGACGGACCCCAATTAATTTTTCCTCCCATGGTTGCCATAACAATTTAAAAAAAAAAACTTGGGTAATATGAAACATAACTTTCCCAGAGTTATAAAAAGTACGATCGACCCCCATTAGTTTCCCCTCCCAAAACATATTTCTAGAATAAACTTACCACCTATCACCATTCAAAGTTTAGTAAAATTGTAATAAATACTCCCCTACAGCTTCCAGAGTGTCGGTGGATAGGACAAATGTAGGACTGGCCCCAACTCATTTTTTCTTGCAAACATTTTTCTAGGACATACTTACCCTTTATCTCTGCTCCCTAAGGGTTGCCATACAAAATAAAAAAATAGGGTAAAAATTCTACAGATTCCCTAGACACCATAAGAGAGTTAAAATATGACACCGACCCCTGTTAAAAAACTAAAAATATTTTATAAATAAAAAGAATTAACAAAAAAGTTTCGACAGGCCAATGTGAAAAGAATAAAAGATTCGGCCCAGCCGAATATAGCGCTTTAACTATTTTAAATTTAAATACCAAATACAAACTGCTTTATTAAGATCAAAAACATAATTGTGACCAGAAATTAGTCTAAGGAAACTCCTTATAAAAATTTAAAATTTCAAATTGTTTGAGTTGTAAGCAAGTATGTGAGTAAAATGGTCCCATCCGTCACAATGGAATTACCCATAAGGATGCAGAAAAGTAATTCTTCTTCTTATTACGAGCAACAATCTGTTTCATTTCTACAGTTTACACGATTTAATTTATATCAATACATACATACATATTTACGTACTCATGTACATAGGCAAAACCTATAGTAACTCGTAAAAACACGAACAAATTTTCCCCAAAATTTAAGAAAAAAACTTTTGCTGAGTCGTGAGAAAATGTGTTTTTTTCTCTAAATTTCCCTGGCTCCTCAAAATTATAAACAACAACAAATGCACTTCATTGTTATACATATTAAATAAGTACATGCATACATATGTGTTAGATAAGACAAAAATGCTCCTCTTGATACAGTTTCACTTGTTTTTTTTAATATTAATTACTTGTATATCTTTGTAGTTTAAATAAATTTACTCACTTCTGCTGGCATTTTCAAGCTTGCTATTTAGGCACCCTAAGTGTTAGATCTAGCACTATTTTCTCTTGTTTAGCACCTAAAAAGTGCTAGTTATCACTTAAATAAGTTCATCTTATTATGGCAACACTGGACACTGTACTGCACACTTGAATATTCGCCATTATTTTCTTTAAAATTCTTAAATAAAATCGGAAATATTGAAATTTTTAATCAAATTATTTAGTATGAATACCTCCAACAAAATTATCAATATGTCAAGTAGTGCTGAAATTTTTGTAAACTAAAAAAACTTAAACAAGTAAGGGCGCTATATTCGGCTGTTCCGAATCTTAGATACCCTTCAAATTGGCTTTTTAAAGACCTATTTTTTCAAATTTTGTATGGCAATCCCCTTAGAAGGGGGGAGATAGGAGGTAAGTATGTTTAAGGAAAATGTTTGCAAGAAAAAAATTAGTTGAGATCAATCCTGTCTTTGACCTACCCACGGGCACCCTGAAAGCTGTGGGGGGATTTATTAAAATTTTACCA
Source organism: Melanophora roralis (assembly GCA_963583895.1). NCBI lineage: Eukaryota > Metazoa > Arthropoda > Insecta > Diptera > Rhinophoridae > Melanophora > Melanophora roralis. Next base: position 34,604,317 of record OY757189.1, on the reverse strand, counting down.
AATTTTGCATGTATATTCTAGAAAAATGTTTGGGAAGAGAAACTAATGGGGGTCGGTCGTTCATTTTATTTATCTAAGGCCGACTCTGGAGAAATAATGGACGTTTTTACATCATTGTTGTAAATTTTGTATGGCAACCCCCTTAGGCGATGGAGATAGGGGTAAGTATGTTCTAGGAATATATTTAGGAGGAGAAACTAAAGGGGGTCTGAACTAATTTTTATTCCGCTAGGGGCGACTCCTGATAAGTTGTAGGGGGTTGTTAAGGATTAAAAATAATTTGGGTCGGTCTTACATTTTACCTTTGCAGGAGCACCCTGGAAGCTGTGGGAGCCACTTAAAAAAATTTAAAAAAAAATTAAACTTTGTGCCGCAACCCAGTTAGAGAGCGAAAATAGGGTGTAGAAATGCTCCACAAAAATTTTTGATGGGAAAAAATAGTGGGAGTGTGTGTTGCATTGCACATTTCACAGGGCAACTCCGGGGTAATTGTAAAGGTTTTAATGTACAAATTTTACAGAAATAAACAAAGGTAGTCTTAATGGTTGGCTTATATCTTAATCAGTTATCGGGCGATATTGCTGGATTTCAATAACGATTTGTTCGCAAATATTTTTGAAAGTTTAATACCACCTATCGGGGGGCTTCAAAAAGTTAATTTCAACCATAACACGGACCGATGGGCAGAAAGGCAGACGGACTTCGCTAAATCGACTTTCCTATCTATAAGGACCAAGGAAATATATATTTAATGGCGTCGCAGAGCGTTTAAAGAAATTACAAATGGAATGGAAAACTTATATATACCCCTATCACTTATGTGAAGGGTATTAAAACGGTGCTTAGGTCTAAAGTAACATCTACATATCTCGGTTACTAAGCGCATATTATTAGCAAACTTGGTTAAATAAACAAAAATTAAAAAAAATATCATACAGAAGACTTTGAGCAATGTATATATTATGTGTATATATAATTAATTTCTTTTTTAAAAATATTTTTCTTAATTTTTTTAAAGCCTAAAATCATTTTTATAAATAAGACAGATTGAGTTTATTCAATATTGGCAAATATTTTTCTTCTTAATTTTTAAAATATTTTCCAAACGACCACACTTGTTGTTAAAATGAAGTTTGTAAAAAAAATCATTTTGGAGTAAAATTAAATTATCAAAGCTGCATGTTTTGTATCTAACCGTAGGATTTTAAATGCTTTGAATTTTTAATTTGTGTTGATTTTTTTTTCCTATACATTTTTCATTTTAACTTAATTTCTAAATAAACATACAGTCATACAGTTGAGATTTTAAGGCGAGAATGAAAAAACACACAGTTCTTTAGGGAAAAGTATACGTATTTTCAAAAACAAATATAATAAAATTTTAAAAAAAGAAAATCTTCGGAGAGCAAAAACTAAGCAGAGGCAGTAAACGCATCAAAAAAAAAAAGAAATGAACAAAATACCACATTATCTGGCCAAAATAGAAAAAATTTTAAGCAAAAAAGTTTAGTCGGTCAAACGCGGGCGGTTTATATACGTTGAACGGTTAGCAAACGTTTTCGAATTAAAATTTTGAATAAATAAAAAAATATTTTGTTGGATTTTTTTTTTCTAAAACAAAAAAAATAAACGAATATTAAAAAATGGCGGATGTTGAAGTTATTCAAAACGTAACGGAAGTTAAGAAAACGAAAAAAGTTAAAAAGTCTTCGAAACGTCGCGAATCGGAACTTCAAATAACCGAAGTTGAACAAACCAATGAAGACAAGGGGTACGTGTCGTTTAAGTGAATTAACGAACATTTAAAATTCATTTGAAGTTTTTTGTTGTTGTTGTATATTTTTCTTGTTAATAAAGTGATATAAGTTTTCAAAAAAAAATTTAAAGTTGAGTATGAAATGTGGAAATTTAAAATTTAATTAAAATTAAAATAAAAAAACCTTTGCTAAGTTTTCGTTAAAAACTTACAAAAATTAAAATTTTTTTAATTTTTAAATCTACATTAAATAATAAATATTAGCAGAAGTATGTAAAAGAAATGCATAAAAACTTTTTGAGCCCCAAAAATTTGAGTTAAAAAATAATTTATTTTTTAAATAAGAAGTGAATTTTTTAATATAAAAAAATTAGTCGTTTTAAAAGTTTTTTTTTAAATTAACTAAGTTTAACGGTTTTTTATTTTTTTTATTTTAAATTTAAATTTAATTAATTTGACTTTGGTGTTCTTAGGAGAAATTATTGAAAAAAATTACACAAAAGTTTTAAAAATTAAACAAACTTTTTTTATTTTCTGCTTTAAAAAACTTGTTTTTTCAAATCATTAAAATTGATTTTTTTTGTTATTTTTTTATTTATCGCTCAAAAAACAATTTTTGTTCAAAAAATTATTTTTAAAATTTAATTCAGTTAAATGTATAAAATACTTTTTTTAGAGATTAAAATCTGTTTTTTCCGTGAAGCAAAATTTCCAATCTCAAGGTTTATTTATATCTTTTTATTTAATTTTTTTATTTTTATTTTTAATTTTTTTTTTTTTTTTTTTTTTTTTGTTAAAACAAGTATTTTACAACTTAAATGTTTCTATGTTTGACCTGTGGTGCAAATATAATAGTTGATTGCAGTTAGTTTTTAAAGGATTTTGTGTTGATTTTTTTTTTTATTAATAAAGTTAAACAATTGTAAATTAAAATAGATATGAGAAAATGAATGAGATTTGGGGTGTACCCGCTAACAGTCAGCTGTTTAAGTGCGATCATGTATAAAATCATTTTTATTATAAAATATTTTTCATAAAAATAAACATAAAAATTTAGTTACCGAAATAGAATTCAATAACTTAAACCCGTTACAAAACACACTACAACTGTACATTTTAAAGACTCTGAATTCTATTAGCTTGACACTTAATTTTTAAATCACAGTTTTCTCAACAACTTATATTTAATCTTAAAAAAATTAAATTTCTAACAGAAGCAAAATATAAACTCACGAACTACAACAAAAAAACTCAAAATGAATTTTACAAACGACACGTAACTCCTTAAAACTAAACAAAAGGTATTAAAATTAATTTTAAACAAAAATATAATCAAAAAAAAAATTCTTAAAAACTTTATTTACACTAAATTTAAAACTATAAAACGCCAAACAAATATATAAATTATATTCCTAAAACAAAATGTTTATAGAGATAAAATAATAAAACACAAGAAAATACATAACACATATGTACATACATACACAAATAATTACATATCTTTGTGTAAAAGTGAAAAAAAATATTTTAAAGGAAACAAATTTAAAAAAATACATAATATTAATTTTGTTTAAAAATTAAAAAAAAGTATTTTCTTCCAAATTTAAAAAAAAAAATATTAAAAAAATAAATTTGATTTAATTTTATTAAAAGAAATTTGTTTAAATTTAGAAATTTAAACAAATGTGTATTATTAAACCAATCAGTATTTACTACCACTACCACACCTTTACTCTATACAAATTTAAGGATTACACTTAATATTCTACCAAAATTACAACTCTGCTTTTTACTACTCACCACTCTCACCTTTACTCTATGCATTTCCACTAGTCTACAACACGAACAAAAACAAAACTGAAATATTGTCCAAAAATGTTGCCAACCAAATAATGTATTTTAACACTAAACAACAAAAATTTTTTTAAATTAAAAGAAATAATCGCAAAACCAAGAATATAAGTGAAACAAAAAACCAATCTGGATTACCCTTCTTTTTCTATTTAATTGCAGTTAATTTTTAGTGGTGAATATACGAAGGCCATGGATAAGGATTGGCATTCTGGCCATTTCTGTTGCTGGCAATGTGACGAAAGCCTTACCGGCCAACGTTATGTAATACGGGATGATCATCCTTACTGTATCAAGTGTTATGAGAATGTCTTCGCCAACACTTGCGAAGAGTGCAACAAGATTATCGGCATCGATTCCAAGGTGAGTAAATAAAACATATACATAAGTGTAGATATGTTTGTACATGTTTTATAAACATACACATATAAACACATCCATATGTACACATATTCGTATATGAAAATGTGGAATGAATTTTAAAATATATTTTTTAGATACACAGTGCACCCTAAGTTAGAACAAGTAGATAAACAAAAATACATTTTCATAATTACATCATTTTTAGTTTATTTTTGGACTTTTTTAAATTTTTTTTTTATTTTCTTTTATATATTTTTTTTGTTTTTGTTAGTACTGAAATTTTTGCTGCTGGCTAGCGAGCATCAGTTATAAGAGTTTTTATTTTTAATTTCGTTCAAAAGTTGTGTCTGCACTTTTTAATGAAACTTAATGAACTACATCTACTAGCTGTGAGCCAAAACAGAAATTTGTTCTCAGTTTAGGAAAAATTTGTTTCAAATTTAATTTTTCATGTTTAGTTTTTAAAGAATAAAATTTATATTTTTGCTACCTTTAATTTACCTTTATTGTTATACCCTTCAAATAGTAAAGAGGTTATATGTATATCAAATAGTCATTTCATTTTTAATTTCTACAATATTCATTTGCGACCCTACGATGTATACATATTCTAGATTCTTTTACATAGGGAAGGCAATAAAGCTCTATCCGTCTGTCTGTCTGCTGAAATGAAGTTTCTAGAGCAAAGTCAAATTCGACGGACCCCGTTTTGGTGTACAACCATCAGAAATATAACGAGGCAAAATGCTATTTGAAATCAGCAAATTCCGTTCATTACAGGCCGAGATATAAGGAAAAATTTAAAATATCCCAATTTCTTGGGACAAAATTCGTGCATATATTCCTAAATATCTTTGTAAATGTAGCCACAAAACCTATACTTTGAAGACGGCAGGTTTAATTGAGAAAAGGGGCAGGGAAAGCGGTAGCCTTCCTTAAATTCCAAAAATTTTGTAAAATATTTCATGCGCTTTACATAGGAAACCCCCTCTCGAAAAGCCCTGAAATCCACGCCATCCATTCGATAACTTCTTAACTAAGCTTGAAATTGCTGTTCTCGGCAGTCCCCATCTGATTTAGGTGTGCTTGTGGGTTTAAGTGAACTTACTCATCATCCCGCTCAGTTCAGATTTTCCAAGTTTCAGAAAGCCTCTAGTTCTATTCTGATTCAGGTCACCCTAATAAAACTTTTGTCAATTTTCAACTGTTTTGTTGTTCCGTAGCATCCTTTTAGCATTTTTTGCACATTTTTTTAACTCGGCATTTGTTACAACGAAAGAATTCGGGTTTCCACTGTCAACTTTTCGCTGCTCTAATCGCCTGACCATTCGTCCGTTAATTACCGACCAACCCCAGGCAAACAATACAATGCATTGCAACTCTGCTCTACACCATTTCCAATTGTATTTCAGAAATTTCTAATTTAATTTCAGAAATTTCAAATTCAATTTTAGAAATTTCTAATTCAATTTCAGAATTTTATATTTCAATTTCAGAAAATTCTTTTTCAATTTCAGAAATTTGTATTTGTATTTTAAATGGAAAATTCTGAAATACAAATAGAAAATTCTGGAATACAAATAGAAATTTCTGAAATTGAAATAGAATTTACTAAAATTGAAATAGAAATTTCTGAATACGAATTTGAAATTTCTGAAATTGAATTAGAAATTTCTAAAATACAATTAAAAATTTCTAAAATTAAATTAGAAATTTTTGAAATCGAATTAGAAATTTCTGAAATTGAATTTGAAATCTCTGAAATTGAATTGGAAATTTCTGAAATACAATTAGAAAGTTCGGAAATGCAATTATAAATGGTGTAGAGCTGGTGTTTCCAAATATTGCTCTTGGCTCTCTGTACAGATGTTTATATCCGTTAGATGTGTATGTGCCCTGAGTCAGATAATCCCTGATATTCTGGACCTCTGATGGTAAGACAGTTTTGTGATCCGAGATGCATAATTAGATCCCGGTCTCCTGGTTTTCACCAGGAATGCCAAGAACCTTTTTACTCCGCCCTAGAGCCATCCGTATAACAACACGTCTCTTTGGGCATCTGGCTCAGAGCCCCGTCTAACCAGGACTACTGATCTGGTATTATAATATTGCAGTTAGCCTTTACCTTCACTATAACTCCAGCGATCGGACAACTCCACTGTCACCGATTAACCCTCCAGTGTTTCTAAAACGGCTTAATGGTCACTCTCCTAAACCCAATCAATCCATTTCCCCGTCGCTTGTAGGCGTTTTGCCACCAGTACCACCTCGTGGCGTTTTGCGGGTTCTGGATACTCAAATTCGTCTCCAAAGTTTATCCCGAGGCAACATGTACTTTGGACCCCTTGTAGGTATGCAATGTTGCATTTTCAGGCCAATAATGTCCATCATACTACCGAACCGTAGGCTGATATCGGTCTAATGACGCTCCAGTATAGCCAGTGTGTCATCAAAGGACTGAGGGTTGTGAATATGCCTAGTAAAAACATTTTAAATTGCAATTAGAACAAATTGACAAAAAATGCAATACATTTCAGATTGCTAATTGTATTCCAATAGTTTTAAAACTCAAAGAAAATAAAGTTTTAATTATTTTAAGCGTCTGCCTTTTAAAAAGGCTCGAATCAGTAATGCATCTGGCTTCACAAAATACTTAATTGTGAGCAAATACATTTCTAAAATTTGTTGCTGGTTAACATGTCGTCCCAATTAGCTATCGATTTGAACAGAGCATGAGCATTAAATTGGCAGAGTAACGCTACTGACTTGTTCATTAGAAAATATTTGCAAATAATTATAAAAATTTTAATTTCTTTTAGGATCTTTCATACAAGGACAAGCATTGGCATGAAGCCTGCTTCTTGTGCTTCAAGTGTCATCTGTCATTGGTTGACAAACAATTTGGCGCTAAGGCCGACAAAATCTATTGTGGCAACTGTTATGATGCTCAATTTGCATCACGTTGCGATGGTTGTGGTGAAGTTTTTCGTGCTGGTAAGTCAAATATTTTTGCAAACTTTGCTGCCTCTAGTGGGCGTTATTTTATTTATTTTTTTCCAAAATGTTATTTTAAACCCTGACAAAGTTAAACAAATATTGAAAATAAAACATTTAACTTTTTAATCAAGATTAGCTTCTGGTTTTATATGAACATTAAAAACACTTTAAATATTGCATTCATAAATTTATTTAAAAGTAATAAATTTTTTTAAAAGTTCATTGTAACGTTATTATGACTCAAATTGAAAAGTCATTGAGCTACACTTTTGTATGTTTACATTAGATTTGCAAGTTTTTGAGAGACTCCTACACTTGATGGTTGATGTTGTCTTAACCCTGAACTTAATAATATTTTATTAAAAAAAAATAATTATCTACCTGTATTTTACCCCTTGGCTAATTATGTATCGTTCTTTATGGTTTCATTGTTGTATTTAGGCAAAGTTAATTGCTTTAATTACACTCTTTTTGACTTTAGGTTGAATGATTTAATCACTGCAATGATTCTTTTTTATTTTTTTATTTAGAAAAAACGAAATACACAAAGATTAAATTGATATCGCAATATTAGCAAAAGCTCTAAAATTTTTCGTTTTCGGTAGCTAAAAAAATAGTCGAATGCCTATAGCAAACACAAGTTTAATATTAAAAAGCACGCAATAGCTAATAGCAATAGCTGATAGCAACATGAACGATTGCTAAAAGCCACTCGACTTCAAGCTTAAACACCACAAAAAGAAAAATGATGAATATTTTTCACAAATTTGGGTAAATATCTGAGACACATCTTGCATTTATTATATTTTCTGGGCGGTCTTTACAAATTTTCCTTTTTTGTTTCCAATGCAAAATGTCAGCTTTTAATTTCGATATAAGCAGTTTTTTATGATTTTTTTTTAAATTTTAATAAATCTTAAAGTTATGAAATTAAAATTTCTAAATTAGCAATATTCTAAGGCAAAAGTTAAGGGATGTTAAACAAATAAAGGACGTTCTTTGAGAAACGTGTTTTTAAGTCTTGTAAAACAGATTTATTTAAGAGTATGTAGCCCTTGACGGGGTAGTATATTTCGACATCTTCAAAATGATTTTTTCTTTCAAATCTAGGCTATTCAACTAAAATTCCCATACCAACGCAAATATTTTTTGTCTTTTCAAAAATAGTTTTAAATTCTCTTTGGGCTTCACAGTAACAGGGTTTTTATTAAAGATGATCCTTTTTATAAATCTATGTCCTGCTTTTGTAGAAACACACTAAGCGGTTGTGTGACAGTAAGTGTATCATTTAAAATGTGTAATACGCAAATAAATTCTCAGAGAAGTTCTTAATAATAAGTCTTTCCCCTCGAATATACTTTCCAATACCTCTATTATGTGCTTTATTCTTACTGCAAATTGTAAAATTGAATCACGACAATCCATCCATCGTGTTTCGCATAATAGAGACAACTTTGTACCTTGATATTTCAAAAAACCTGCGTTACGCTTAGGATGATGTTTTTGAAACATCAGTTCCAATCCCTACACAATTTTTAAAATCAAGACCAACGTTTTTTAAATCTCTTAAAGCTACTGAAAACAGTGTGTTAGCATTAATTGATAGTTTAATGTCATCGCCAATATAATTTTAAGCCTCTTCAAATGCGTCGATAAAGCCGATGAATTCTTATCCTGCAAACTTCTCGTTTACGTTGAAATAGCTTAAAGCTAAAGAAGTTTGGGTTTTTTCTGATAAATCAGTGGTTTCGTCAAAAATAATTTGGTATAATTTCTTAAATAAGATCTTGGAAACTGTTATTTATTTTAGTTTGAATTGTTTTTCATATACAGTTAGTCACAGTCAAATTGGTCCACCTGTTATAAAATGTATTATGATGTAAAAAAGTTTATAAAATCAATTGGACCAAAGAATTTTTTTTCTAAATTAGTTAGTTTTTTTGTCTTTAAGAAAAGTTCATAAAAAAAATTAGTAAATATACAAAATTTTGGACATAATTAACTAATAAACGAAGTAAGTATAAAATTAAGGTCACAGTAAAAATGGTCCACAGTGTAAACCATACAATAAATAACGGAACATTTCAATTTTCTTGTTTTGTTTTATTTCTTTTTCTGTTGTTGACTCTTATTTATTAAAACTAACAAAGTTTAAATCAATTACTTCAATCGCTTATTTAAAAATTTTAATATGGGTCGCCACACAACAATTGAGCTTCGAAATTTAATAATTGAACATTATAAAAGTGGAAAAAGTCAAAGGCAAATCGCTCAAATTGTTAAAAAACCCAGGACAACAGTAGAAAACGTCATCCACCGTTTTAAAAACGAAGGCAGAGTTATTAATAAGCCAAAAATTAGCCCAAAAAAGATATTTAGACAACGTGAAGAAAGGTGGATAGTGAAACAAGTGAAAATAAATCCAAGACTGAGTGCTCCGAAACTGCGGGATATGGTTGAAAACCATTTCAGTATAAGCTGTAACGCCGAAACAATTCGCAGAGTACTGCGTAAGAGTGGACTGAATGGCAGAATAGCTCTTAAGAAGCCCTTTGTAAATGCGAAGAATAAAAAGATTCGGTTGCAGTTTGCTCACAGCTATGCTGGGAAAGATTTTTCATTCTGGCAGAACGTTTTATTTACGGATGAGAGCAAATATAACCTCTTTGGATCAGATAGAAGGGTAAACGTTTGGAGAAAACCCAACCAAGAGATGAACAAAAATGACTTGAAAGCAGCCCTTTTGTGTATATATTATAAAAATAAATTAAATCAGCTAATACAACCCTTTTTTCTTCGAGTTTATATGTATTTGCTATAGTTTTTGCAATTTGAAGCAAGTGACTTTAATTGGACCAATTTGACTGTGACTAACTGTATATGAATCATCTCAAGGGCAAACTAGGAAACTGGGGCCTAAAATTTTATTTCCAGCATCTATACGGAATCGCAGAAGTGAACGAGAAATCATCTCGATGTCCACGGAGAGTTAAATTATGCCTTTCGGGAGAAATTATAGTTTTTATAACAGACAACAAACGTACTCTATTTTCAATTTCTTGTTTAGGTGCAGATATTTTTAGTTGATTTCCCACCTCAAGACGAAAGTTTTCTTGTGTCTTCAAAAACATTTTTCCAAAAGCAACAGCATCTTTGAATATGCAATACATTTGCTTAATAAAATATATGTAACGTTTGTTTCATGCCTACCAAAATTTTTAATTATTAAATCAAATATAAAGTTTTAATCGGGGAATTTCCTTCCCCCCCCCCCCCCCCCCCCCCTAGATCCGCACCTGGTATAAGAGTGTGTGGCACAAAGATAAACATGTGCGAAAAATTTTGAAAAGGTAAGGTAATATTCGGGCCATTTATAGCCTAAAATGCTTATTTTGGGAGGATATTTGTATAGGAACTATATCAAAAAATGGACCGATCATATTTTTGTTCAGTATCCTAATTAAAAACATAAAGTGAGACACATATGCAAAATTTTGTTAAGTAGAGTAATATCTGAGTCAGTTAAAGTCCCATATGCTTACGCGGGAAGGACGTTGTTATAGAGCTATATCAAAAAAAGGACCGATCATTACCATTAACAATAGGCTTCGTGTCGACTCAAGAAGTGATTCCGCCTATTTTAGTTTGTGGGTTGTCAAACCTTAACTACTGCACTGACTTGAAAAAATAAAAAATTTAAAAAAATACAAAACGAATGCAAATAATGTATGCATGAATGTATGTATGTATGTATATTAACTAACAGTTTTTGTTGTAATAAATTTGTGTTTTCTTTTCTACATTCTTACCAATTTGTAGATTAGTTAAGCATTTCTTTAAGCCATTAAGAATTTTTCTAATTTTATCATATGGCAACACTGCATATGTACATGTTCTTTATTATCTACGAGACAGAAATTGTAAGTTGCCTGCGTGTATGTATTTCTTTTAATTTGCTGGCGCTGCTTAAAAGTGCTCTCACACGATATGTATTTTATACATGAATAAAAAGCTTATTGCTGAGTCCTGCTATTAATCACTGAAAATACACTTTGTCAAACCTAATCTAAAGGTGCATATAAATACCCTTTTACTGTTGCCGCCTTATACGGAAATTTTTTAAACAAAACTTTATAAAAACTACTTACGTTGTTACGTAAAAATTAATAAGTTTGTAATTTTTATTTTTGTTTTTTTATTAAAAAGTTCTAAATAAAATATATAAAACCTACACTCGTAAATTTTTCCCCTTAAAATTTTTACATTAAGATGTAAAAAAAGTACTTACATACTGAAAATGTTGTTTTAAAAAAATTTTATTACAACAATTAACATACTAATTGAAACGTTTAAGGTGGGCTTTAAAATTTAAATTATAAAATCATTGTTTCTCTTATAAATATTTATTTCTTATTACATACCCTAAATAATGAACAATTCGAAAACAGGTTTTTCTTTTCAATAAATTTTTTAACGCGCCTAAACTATACAAATACTTTTCGATTAACTAAATCAAGGTCTCTGCTTTTTCAGCATTTTCTTTTGCAAAAAAACTTTGAGTTTAGGTTAATTTTTTCATTTAATTATAAATTAATTAAAAATTGTTGATCTATATAAAATGAAATCAGGAAATCAGCAAAGTTTTATTGGTTGATACTAGAATGCGAAAAAAATTGCTTAAGTTCACTTTTTGAACTAATCAGAAAAATAAAAACTTTTTCAAAGCTGAGTACGAAGAACAATTCAACACAACTACATAGAAATAAGACAGACATGCAGTAAGAAGATACAGTACATCCTCGTCCCAAACTTACCTCATCAGATATCACATGTAATCACCGCGTAGCTTGATTCAGTAACAAATTTACTCGAATTTTTATACTTTTTATATTGAGCGTCGAAAATATATTTTTTTTCGAACCAAGTAACGCGATAACCCCTCTACCTTTAATGAGCCTTTACAATTTTTTCTCAGTCTCAGTCAATTAAATACCAACGCTTCTGGTATTTACTAACAATAGTATTGAAAAGATTTGTAAGTAGCAGCTATCAAGAGGTCCACTTGCTTGGGCTTCGGAAATTTTCTTCACGCGGCAGACATACGGACATAACCAAATTCACTTAAATAAGGATGGGTCCGAAATATGTCCGCCAATGCCGCCCCCATAAAGTATATATCTTTTTGATCCTTATGGATAGGGAAGTCGATTTAGTGATGTCCGTGTTATGGCTGAAATCAACTTTTTGAAGCGCCTCGATGTCGCATAGACCCGTAAATGGAATCAAATTATCAAAAATATCTGCGAGCAAACCGCTATTTAAACCCAGCAAATTCGCCCGATAACTGACCGAGATAAAAGCCAGCAACCACGACTTCCTCTGTTTATTTCTCTAAAATTTGTACATAAAAACCTCTACCACTGCCCCGGAAAACCCCTACACGGGTGCAATGTTAGACCGACTCCCATTAATTTTTCCCACAAACATGTTTGTGTAACATACGTTCTTACACCCTTTTTCCGCCCAGGGATACCATTCAAAGTTTAATTTTTTTTTAATCGCTCCCACGGCTTCCAGAGTGATACTACCAAGGTTAAATGAAAAGCCGACCGTAATAAGTTTTTCCTCCTAAACATTTTTGTGGAACATAATGGCACCTTATCCCCAGCCCCAAGCAGGGTTGCCAAACGCAATTTGAAAAAATTAGAGTAAAAACCCCTAGAACTTCCCCGAAGTCGCCCTAAGAGGAATAAAATGTATCACCAGCCCCAATTAGTTTTCCCTCCCTAATATATTCCTAGAACATACTTACCCCTTTATCCATCACCTAAGAGGGTTGCCATACAAAATTTAAAAAATTATGTAAAAACGCCCAAAACTTCCCCAGTGTACGACCGACCCCCATTATTTTCCCCTCTCAAACATATTTTTACAACATACTTAACCCCTATCCTTATCGCCTAAGGGGGCTTCCATACAAGTTGGGGAAATTTTAATAAATCCCTTTTATATCTTCCAGGGTGGCCGTGGATAGATCAAATACAGGACTGTCCCCAACTCATTTTTCCTCGCAAACATTTTTCTGGAACATACTTGCCCCCTATCTCCACTTCCTTTGGGGGTTGCCATATAAAATTTGCTAAAATTATGATAAAAACCCCTACAACTTCCCCGTAGTCACTCTAAGAGGGTTATAGTATGACATTGACCCCTATTTAAAAATTAGAAATATTTCATAAATAACAAAAATCAATAAAAATAAAAAAAACGTTAAGGGTTTCGAAAGGCCAATATGAAGGGTATATAAGATTCGGCGAAACCGAATAAAGCGCTCTCAGTTGTTTTATATAATATATGTTTTACAGCTGAGTCGAATTAAGTTAAAAATCTATTATTAACCTAGTACATACACGACTTAAATGGACTTTTCAATAACTCCGAAATATCAGAAATAAAAAAAAACGAAATATCTCAAAATCGACTTTCAAAAATGTTAAGTTGCCGAGAAGTCAATTTTGTTGCCTTTATTATAAAAATAAGAATGTCAAAATATTACAAAACTCAATTGAAAAATTACCAATTTGTTGAAATTTATGGCTTATTGTATCAAGTTTTTAAGATACAACCTACTACTTATATTCGAAAAACATAGAAAAAAATATTACACTAAAAACTTTTTTACAACATCGACGACTTTCAACACGTACAACTGGTTGTGCATTAAACAATTATCAAAACTTCATTTAATTTTGATTTAACAAAAAGATCGACGTTACATAACACTTAAAAAATAAATAAATTTTTTATCAAAAGAAGTTACAAAGTATAAAGTAAAAACATTTTTTGCTGTTGATATGTTTAATAACTATAAAAAATGTAAGAATTAATATACGTTTTTCTTTTTACACTTATATTTTTTAATTAGGTAAGTATTTCTATTTCCGTCCAATCAAACTATTTTTAGAACTTACCGACAAAAACTGTTGCAACTGTTATCATTTATCTGAAAAAGAAATAAAAAAAGTTTATTCTTGAATTCTTATGTAATTCAATCTTTTTTGAAATAAATAAAACAAGAACAATTTAATTGTTTGTTTATTTCTATTTTCTTATAGCTTAGCAACAAATAATTAGGGTATTGACAAGTTAGTCATAAAGTCATATGTAAACGAAAAACGAAAAAATACTACTGTTGTGAGCATCCGCTCATAATTAAGTGTTCTATTTTTAATTTGAATCAGCTGCTGGAGAAAAAAGAAAAATTAATAATTTTAAAAAATATTTTAAAATTAATGACTGCGACCTGTTAATTATATCAACGGCTTCACTATAGAGTTTCGGCCGCCCGGCTCAGGTTTCTACAGTTTATGGCAAAACAATAAACATAGTTCAAAAAATCTTATTATTATAGAACTTTTTTCTTTTAAGCACAATAATTTTTTAAGACTATTGTAAAGTATTAAAACTTTAAGACAATATGACTCGATAGCATACCGTTTCAATACCTCAAATATGAATGTAATTTTAGTTTTCAAATTCTAGTAAAAGTTTATTTAGATAAAACAACTTTACAGTCAACCCACAGTAAATCCGAATCAAACGAGTGCTGACGAAAAATCGTAGGCGGTTTCGATAAAAATTTGTTAATTTTTGGTAAAAGTTTCCATTCCTAGCAGTTACAATTTCAATATTAAATTTAAGATCCGGATTAATGAAAATCATTATATAAATTTTTTTATTAACAAAATTTTTTAATAACAATTTTTAAATATTATTCAGAATTTGATCCCAATTTTCTTAGTTTATTTACAAGGTTTGTTTTAGGTTAAGTGGGTCTATATGCATTTCATTGGTTGTTACACAAAATCGTCAGTAGACTTCAACCGAATTCTTCTAAAAACCCATGAATATTTTCTGCTTTTATATAATAACATCAATAAACTTATTGAGAATTATTATAAAAAAACCAACACATTCAAGACTCCTTTCAACTAACCATTTTTTGTAATTCAACTGTTTTGATTTTTATAAGTTTATATAAGTTAAGAAACTTATTCAAAGAAATTTTTAAAATCACTCAATCTGGCAGCACTGCTTGGTGAATTTTTTATAAAAATTTAGCTTTTTCGATTTTTTTTACTGTAATAACAAACCACAAGTAAATAAAAACTATGAAATTTTTTTCGAATGGGTTTATTGAATGCCATTGTCACTTGAGATATTAAATTTATTAACATAAATACGATGATTATTTTGCGAATATGTTCAACTTTTCCACATTAACTTTAATGTTTTTGCTTTATATGCAAGTAAAATTGTAGGGGCTTATGTGGGTTTAAAAAAAGTTAAAAAAAGGCAACAGCTAAGCTGAACTTGAATTACGATTTTTCTATTTTTTAATTATTAAATTAATTTTATAAAATAAGTTTCAAATAATTAAAAATTCATACAGATTAAAATCACTTTAACGTTTGAATGTGGTTTTCGATTTGAATAATTTTTTTTTCTTTCAAAAAAGGTTACATATTGCGGTTTAAACAGTAGGCATTTGTTACAATTTAAATATTTTAATCTTTTTGCTTTAATGTTTTATTTTCAATTGTATAAAAGTAAATTGCTTCAGTTGATGACATTTAAAAATGTGTTTTTAAACCCACATCACATACTTACGCGGCCAAAAGTAATAGCCTGAGATCCCCCTAAACCGATCGATATAGAATCACTTTCTTAGTCAAATCATATATGTATAATTGTCTATCCCTCTAGCTGGTGGTTCATGCATTCTTGTAATAAGAGTACGCATTAAATTTTATAAAATATTACAAATTTTGGCATTAATAAGTGCATATGGACGAAGCCTGCTAAAGCTGGTCCCTATGTTAAATTTTTTTTTTTCTAATGCTAATGGTTTCAGCTCGTTCCAGGTCTTGGTTTTCTTTTAACTTCTATTTCCTTTTCGTCAATTGATTTGGAGATTCCAGATAATTGCAGTTCGGTTTATGTCGGACTTTGGTCTACGCATCGCATGCCCGATCCACCCCTATTTTGGTTTCTGAATTTCGATTTCTATTTAAACCTGCAAAAAATTCTCAAAATTCATCGAAGGTATCGGTTTGATAAATTCTTTATTTTTCTAAGGTCAGAAGGAGATGAGTTTCAGGATTTTCATACGTACAAAGCAATTGATTTCACATAGCTGTCAAAGATGTCCAGTTTGGTAGAAATTTGCTTGGTGTTTTTTTGAACCGCCGTTTGTTGCTCCCCAGATAGCAAAACTGCTTAACATTTTCTATCTTCTTTTTTTTTGAAGTATAAAGTCATTTTTGGCGTTATCCATAAGGTTTCGGTTTTGGTTTTGGCTATGTTAATCCATCTCAGTCAGTTTCGACTACATGTTAACGATTTTATGCGGCAGCAAGCATATGTCGTCCGCTTAGTCCAGAACTTCGGGACGCCTATTTAAGCGACAGACTATGCTACTTGCCGTTGATGTTGCTTTAGTCATGGTATTGTCAATAATCGCGCAAAAAAGTAAAGGCGATACTGGATATCCCTCACGGACACCGCTTGTTCTATTCTTGGGTAAAATGCGGCAGCTTGCATCCTTGTTAAAGGAAACAATGAGGGGTGTGTTTGTATATTTGCAAACCGCTTGTTCACCATATTACGAAAGGTAACGCCTCTGCAGTTTTTACACTCAGTCAAGTCTCCCTTCTTTAGAGCGTTGATTTTAAGTCCTTCCTTCATTGCTTAGATTGGCACAAAATTCATCAATTATTGGGCGTATAAGTTTGGCACTTACGGTCGTATCTGCTTTAAGCAATTCTGATGACATATTATCGTGTTGAGGTTGTTGTGTTTAAGGCTTTTAATTGACCTCTCGATATATCAGAGAGAGTTGGGTTTACGGCAGACATGCCTTGCCTTTCCGTGTTTTGGGAGCACTGGCATATAGGTGCACATTTTAATGAAGTGGTCCGTCCACACATCAGGCTGACCATTTTTTTAAGTTGATAATTCTCAGCTGCTGTCCTTAGATAGTTTGGTAGAGCTAAATCTTTTACTGTAGAGAACGCGGCTTCTGTGGAACTCCAAAGCTGCCTGAGCTTGGTTGTCAAGTCCATTAACCCAGCGTCGTTTAACATATCTGGCGCTTTGCGTTACCCCTTTGCCCGCGCGATTGTATGTGTATTGTACGCAAAATTATTAATGGTGGGTTTTTTACTTGTTCAGGTCCGCTTTGTATTTTTTTCCAGATCTAATATAGGCCTATGTGTCATCAACCCTCGGCTGGTTACAATTTCGCTCCAAAGATGCTTAAATCACGTTTATGTATTTTCCGTTGGTAAAAGGATTTCGCAATCTTTCGGTGTCAAATCTCTCCTGTGATGTAGATTTTGTTTCCTGACTGCGGCCATTTTGCCATATTGTGGCAATAATCACTTGGTGATAACTATTGCAATCGGCTCCTTTTTTAGTAAACATCTTGCAATCATCTACGTAAGGTTTTTTTAATGGCGATGTGATCAATTTGGATCTGGATTATTGGATCTAAAGGTAGCTGCTTAGTCTTGAATACTGCTCTGTGGGGAAAAATTCGAGTTTGTTGAATGTACACATCTTCGTGAATTGTTCCCAGTATGTGTTTCCATAGTATTTCCTCTGTTGGTGTTGTTGAGGTCTTCTTGCACATTGAATGCAGCCATTACTAGTACAATATCTCCGAGATTAAACCAGACAACACATTTGCGAGAAAATTTTACGTAGCTTTTCTACAAATGCCCTTTAGGATATAGAGACTTGAGGATTTTACACGACGATGATATTTTGTTTAAAAAGTGTGATTTAATGAAAGAAATATGTTAAACAGATGTTTCAACAGGCCTGTTCAAATTGCAGCACTTTCAAAAACCAGTTTAAAAACCTAAAAAATTAGTCTTCCTAGTGCAAGTGCAGTGTGTTGGACTCCTCTTTATCAAGAAATAAAAGAGGGAAGTCCCTAAGTACTGGTTTTAACATAATTGTTATTACTTTTTAACTTAAATTAACGTTTTCCAACCACGATTTTTTTTATTTTTTCTTTTTTTTTCTACTTTTTAACAGTTTATTACATTAACCTGCCAGTTTCTTTAAAATGCACTTAATTTTTTTATTATGTTTTTATATTTATTAACATTAAAACTTTTTGTAACGGCAACACCAGCATTTTAATAGCATGCGTTTATTGCACATTATATGCATAAATAAATGAATGGGTTATAAAAAAATAATACAAGTTCTCACACTGCAAAACTATTTCCTTTAACTGAACGCTCACGCGCTCAGCATGACAGGTGGACAGACAGCGTACAAGATTTTTTAGATATTTTTAGCTTAAAGAAATTAAATAAGTTTCTTGTTGATACCTGTTGCTTAAATGGTAAACTAGTTTGGAAAAATAATTATTGTAAAAAAAATAACTAATTTGCATATACATACAAGGTGGGCCAAAAGAAATCACCCTATTGGAAGATGGTCTTATTTTTGCAAATGGCGGCCAATGTCAAATCTGTTTTGACATTTCTGAACTAGACAGATGTAATATACAAGTGAACAAGCCATGGAGCAATACACTCCCCAAGAACGCGGAATAAACTTAAAGAGTGTGGGAACAAGACGCTGCCAAGAGTGGCCGGCCCTAGAGCCCTGTTTTGCCGAGAATATCACCGATGTTGGCGAGGATGTCGAGCTGTCGCCAGAAAAATCGACCAGACGCCGTGCCTCGCAATTAGCCATCAGCCGGTCGTCCCTAAGGCGAATTTTGGTCAAAGACCTGCGAATGTTCCCGTACAAAGTCCAGTTCGTGCATCAGCTGCTGCCTGTTGACCGCCAAACGCGTGTAACCTACGCCCAAGCTACCCTCAATCTCGAGGCCGAAGTAGACGATTTTTCGACCAAAATCATAATGAGCGATGAGGCTCATTTCCACCTCAGCGGAAACGTGAACAAGCAAAACTATCGCTTTTGGAGCACCGAAAATCTACGAGTGATGCACGAGGAGACACCCACTCAAAGTGACGCTGAAGGAGTCATCGGGCCATTTTTTTCGAGGACGCCGCTGGTCAAACGACAACAGTGGACGGTGCGCGCTATAGGACCATGTTAGCCGAGTTTTTTCTGCGGAAATTGAACAATTTAGGACTATAGGACATGCGGTTTCAACAAGATGAAGCAACGGCACACACTGCGCGAGCCACAGCTGATATTCTAAAGGCGGCGTTCCCGGGTCGCCTCATCTCTCGTGTTGGTGATTAACATTAGCCCGCAAGATCGCCTTATTTAACCGTTACAGGCTTCTTTTGTGCGGTTTTTTGAAGTCTCGTGCTTACGTGAACAAGCCCGAGACCCTGGAAGCCCTAAAGAACAACATTTGACACGAGTGCGAGAATCTTACGCCCGAAGTTCTCTCCAAAGTGATGAAAAATGCCATAAAACCAACCCGTATATCAATCAATTGTGACGGCGCCCATTTGGCCGATATAATCTTCTTGATTTGACCAATAAAATTCTAAAGGTTTAAATAAACATAATTTAAAAAGAGAATCGAAGTTTTTCATTTCGAAACAAAATGAGAGCCAAACAACATCGGATGACTTCTTTTGACCCACCTTGTATGTAGTTTTAAGCATTTTTTATTGAACACTAATTATTCTGTAGGCAGTTTGTTATAAAAATAAACAACAACAGTTTTAGTTCTTTTTTTTCAAGTAACAGTGCAAAAAGCCTAGGTTCTCACATCTTCTCTCATTTTTTTACTAACCCACTCAAACTTTTGGAACACATGATAATTTTATAAAAGTGCTTGCATGTGTAAATGCATAGTTAGCAAGGATGATTTTACCTAGAAGTCAAGGTTATTCAATTAAAATAGTTTACAACTTCAGGAATATTTTTAGTTAATTTTAAGAATTTTTGTAACATTCTTGATGGGAGATAATAAGTGGTTAACAAATTTTGTAAATTAAAAAAAAATTTTATAATTTTTTTTTCAACTTTTAAAAATGGCTTATGTCTAGTCAAAAAAATAATATATTTTTTATTTAATTACAAATTATTTTTTTCTTAGTTTAAACTTAAATGAAACTTTAACGACCGTTTAAAAAAATATTAGGTCTCGCATTATAACCATATGATTTTGACAGTTTACTTGAGTTTTTCATTTATTGTTTTTGCCTTGACAGCTGTTTTTTTTTTTGTAACATTTGAAGAAAACAAACACCTTAAATAAATAATTGGTGAATTCACAAGGTCTTGTGAAATCATATATTGTAAAATAATACAACCAAAAAATATGACCGTTGTGAACAACTCTTCGTATATTTGTAGGTGTCGTATTTAAAATCTAAATCAGCTGATACGACCAAACGATAGAAAAACAAACACATATTTATGTACATAAATCTGGTGCTGCTCTTGGCTTAACTTAATAATTTGTAGAAATTAGACCCATGAAAACACAAAATAGTCTATATCTAACCTGGTTAGAATCTCTAAAATCCATTAAAATAAGCAAAGTTTTAGTAAAAAATCACAAGAATTTTGTTATTTTTTACGTAAACAAAAAACAGCTGATGTGTCAGAGAGCAGTGCCGGCTATTTTTGCCGGCGGAGGCGGCTTAAGGAATCTTCTTTGGCGGTTTTGCCTAAGTTTTTAGTATAGACGTTTTTAACGGATGCGAGTGCTAGCGGCTCTAAAAATAAATTAAAAAACTCGCCGTTTCGTTTTAGGCGCTTGGCGCATGACTTTGTATATAATATGACATCACAAAAAACATATCAAACAAAGTTGTATTGTTTCACAACAAGTTTCGTATGAAAAGCAACAACAAAATTTTTATGCTATTGTGAAATTATATGACAATAATACAATATGCTATCGTATCGTACCTTGTGAATTCGCCAAATGAATGAACAAAAAATTGTATTTTTGTCTTATTTAAGTTTTAATTAAAATCAACATAACTCTTATTAAAATACGAAGTAAAAAATAGTTATCAATTGATGTGTTTGATTTTTTTTTAAATTTAGGCAAGCTAATGGGTCTACTAACAACATTTTAAAATGCTTCCATTTTTTGCCATGTGTAAATGTAAATAGATTTTTAACGCTAGTGTAAACAGGTAATAGGCAAAACAGCTTTTTCTCCATTAATATTATTTTTGCGCCTTAGTTTATTAATGAACTTGTTAAAGTTGATTGTCGTTATCGATTGGTCAGCAATGAATGTTTTAAAATAATTTTTTTTAAATATTTTGTATTAATTTTTGCGTTGGTTTTTAGTAGTTATCAATGTTTTAACAAAAGTTTTCTTCAAACAAATTTTGAGGAAATATTACCAAAAACAAAACTTAATATGTCGTTAATAATATTTGGTACTTTTTTGATTTAAGAAATATGAAACTAGGGACAATTAACTCATATAGAGATTGAAAATCAACTTAGTGGACAAAAAATAATTTTTTTAAGTTTTGGTACTTCTTCCGTATTTTGAGATTATGGGTCCAGATATGTGCAACTTAAGGCTATTGATCCTGATTAAGGTGAACAGAAAGTACTTTTTGTTTTTTTTTTTTTAGATTATGAGTCTAGAAATATAAAGTTAATGACTTTTGACCCAAATAGAGGTCGGATGACAACTAAGTGGGCAAAAAAGATTTTTCTACATTTTTGGTATTATTCTATTTTTTACCGTGAGTCAAGATGTATGGAATTAAGGGCAGAAAAAATTATTTTTTTCTTTATTTGTGGGGATTTTTTTTTTTTTTGGAAAATAGACACTTTATTAAAATTTAGTTGAAAGATTATACAAAAGGACAATCTGCCCCTTTCAAATTTCATTGATAATTCTATTCAATAATATTTTTTAAACCAAATTAAAGTAAAAACTATGCAGTAAAACAAAAAGAACTATTAAAATACATATATTCATTTAAAAATAAAAAGTAATTGATTCTGGATACAGATTGTATAGAAAAAGTAAGTTTTCTTACTCTTTTGCATTTAGTACTCTGTTTTTAAAAATACATTATTAACATTGCGCTAACGAAGTTTCAGGTTAATTGCTAATTCAATATAAAACTTTATATAAACTATTAAAAGGTCCACCCAGAGATATGTAGGATGATACACTGGATACAATGTAAGTATGTATATCGGATTCGCCTTTTGCAAATTATGAAAAGTGTTCTAATACGCAACAAATGCTTACTAATCAAATTCATTCTTATAAAGTAAATCTACGAAAGTCTCAAAGTAAATTTTGACTTATATTACTCTCTTACCGCACAAGTATGTAAATTGAAACTTTAAGTTTTTTTCAGTTTGTCACAAACCGAACCGACATGACAACGAAACAAACAATTGGCCAAAGGGAGCGAATTAAGAAACATTTATAATCAAATAACCAAAAACCACAAAATTGTAATTGAAACCATTTGCAGATGTGTTTAGACATCATCACTCAAATAAATGTAAATAAAAAAAAAATAAATTTATAAAGCTTTTGATTAATTTAATGTATTATTACAATGTTCTCAGTGGTTATATTAAGAGTTGCCAGAACTACGAAATCGGCTTATTTTTAAAAGCAAGATTTAATGACTTTATCTCTAACTGAGGGTTTAAACATGACAGTAACAGTGCAAAAAACCCCAATATTCTTGCATTTTCTTTAATTTTTTACTTAAACACTTAAACTTTAAGAATACATGATAATACATACGTGTGCAAAAGTTTTACAAAAGTGCTGTCATATGTAAAGGTAGAGTAATATATGATTTTTTTATAAGATTATTTTGGAACAGCGTCTTTTTTTATATGACAGATGATTAAAAAAAATACTCGTAAATAAAATGAATAACAATATTTTTGTTAAAAATTCCATGACTTACCAATATAACTGATTATCAGGGTAAGTTAAAATAATGTATATAGTAAATATATAATATATATAATAAGTAGGACAATACGCCACATTATGGCATTTTTTTGCCATTTTCTCGTTCCATTTTTAACTTGCCCTGGTGATTATAATACTGACTGTTCAGGAATATTTCTGATAAATTGATACCAAAAACTGTCTGTTTCTAAACCAATAAACCAACTCGGAGAGGATCCAAACATTTTATTATTTTTACGCATACATGATCAATTTAAAATATTTTTTAATTTTTTTTTTTTATAAAAGTTTTAATAAGTTTGAAAGTTTTCCCTGTGACTCCTGATATCTTAAAACTAATGATAAAAAATTTTAAGCACCACAAATGATAAAAATATTGCGACACTTTCCATACACCTAAATTTTTATTAATAAATGCTGAAACTGTTAGTTTTTCAAACTTTTTCCCTTAAAAATAAAATATTTTTGCACACTCACTAAATCGTTATTCAAATAACTTTTGATAATAAAATTTAATTTTTTATCCCCATCAAAAAAGCCATGCTCATTTCAAGAAATCTCTGGCAACTTTAATTTTAACGTATATTTGATGAGTCTACTCTCAATTAAACGTCTTTTGCTCTACTACACTAACACTAAATAACAATGTTTTATATGCAAAACTTACAAGCCAACAACAACATAAAACAAGTATTTTCATTGAAAAACAGTAAACGGCAAATAAACAAAACAAGTCAAAGCAGACTGGAGTAGATCAGACAATAACAAGCAACTGTTGATTGTTGTAGTACCCGTGTATTTTGGGTTAAAAGTACCATGCGACTTTATTGAATTTAGTAATAAAGCGGCATTCAATGAGCGTGGAATGTTTTAACGGAAATCTACAACTTTATCAATAAAATTCACACAATATTCCAAACAATAAATATTTTTTAAACAAAAAAGTTTAAATTAAATTTGAAATTAAATTCTAAGAAAGAAAATTAATTTAAATAAAAATCACACGAAACGCGTGCGTGTTATTGCGGAAAACGAAAAAAAAACAATTAATAAAAATGTAATTTATACATACTTAATTTAACAGAAAGCATCAGAAGCAAAAAAAGCAAACAAAAATATTATTTAAATTATGTGTGAAATGATTAGTTATTATAAACAAATAACAAAAAAAGTTTTTTGTACATTTTTATAGAATTTAAGCCAGAAGGCTTTGAAGTTTTTTTTATTTTCTCATTTTTAAAAATAATATGAGTGGATGTGTTGGCTTTTAAGGCTTTTTTAATTATAAACAAAATTATGTGATTTTAAAAATAATATCTGGTTATGAGGGCGTATGCTTGATATTTAATCCTTTATTATCCCAAATATGTATACGCAGAGTGAAAAGGCCGTAATTTTAAACGTAAAACGCTTATACAGCCACATGTTTTTTCATGGATACAAAATGTCTTTTGCATCCTTTTAAGAATAGTTTTTATTAAATCTATATATCGTCACAGAAAATGCAAAACGCCCTATCTAACGTTTAAAAATTTTTTAGAAGGATATATGTTAGTTAAAAAGGATCAACAAACTTATTTCTGCTGAAAAAAAAGAGTTTTGCGAAATGACGTACATATTTGAAGGCTATAATTTATAAAAAGCCAATTATAAATTGTTTGTTAGATAGGGCGTTTTGCATTTTCTGTGACGATATAGCGGAAAAGCGTCAATATTGTTATTCCATACTGAATCTTATCATTCTACAGCCCAAATGCGTAAAACTTAAAACTTGAAACTTGGACTACATGTACCTCTCCCGATGAATTTTTTGGAAATTCGGATCCCAAGGGGCTTAGTTATTTACTTCTGAACTAATAAAGATAGGAACATAATTTAAATTGCGTTTGATTGATTAGTTTTAAAAATAATTAATTTTTTGCGTACTTTTTAGAAATTTTGGACTACAAGGGATAAAGAATGGGTAAAAATCACATTTAGATATGATTTGACTGCTTCTTTTGACAACAAGTACTTTTTAAGTAAAAAGGAACTTTTTGACATAAAAATACTTTTTAAGACAAAAAGTACTTTTTAATGCAAAAAGTACTTTTTTAAGCAAAAGATACTTTTTTTCATTTTTGGTGATTTTTTTGGCACTTTTTAAGGTTAGAAGTCTAGAAATATGAAATTAAGCAATATTTCTTAAACAGGTCAAAAGTCATTTAAGTGGACAAAAAGTACTTTTTAATTTTTTTTTTGGACTTTTTCCCTCTTTTTCAGAATAAAAATCTATATAAAGGTCGGAAGTGAACCAAGTGGAAAAACAAAGTACTTTTAAACATTTTTGCTATATTTTTTGAATTTTTCAAGAATACGAAACAAGAAAAATAATAATAAGAAACCAAGTGAACAAAAAGAACCTTTTCCACATTTTTAGTACTTATTTTTAATGCTTAGATTATAAGTCTTAAAATATGAAATTGAGGTATATTACCCATAAAAAGTCAGAAGCCAACTAAGGGAACAAAAACTGCTTTTATCACATTATTGCAGCCTTTTTGCAGTTTTTTTAAATATGAGTCTAGAAATATGGCATTAAGGGCTCTTGATCCTGATTGAGGCCAAAAATCAACTAAATGGACCATAAGTTTTTTTCTTTACTTTTGGGAATTTTTTTAATTTAGTTTTTTTTTAAATTTTAAACTATTGTTCTAGATTGATTTCGGCAATTATAAAGAAGCACAATATCGGTGCCTTAATATAAAAACGCTCTAACTCGTATTTTTTTTAACCCAGCATTTCGGTCTGCTCGCACATATATCACAATTAGGCAAAAAAAATCGATAAATTCGAGTCAGGGCCTTTTTATATTATCTTTTTCATTTTATAGCTTTTTTTGAAATTAACATTTAATCAAAAATAGAAAAATAGAGATTTTTGATTAAGACTGTAAAAAGATTTTTTTCCTTAATACTTTGAAATAAGTACTCTGTCTTAAAAACTAAATAAAACTAAGCTTACGAAGTAGCGTGTTAATTACTATAAATAATTTTGTAGAAATTTTTTACAAATTAACTTAAAAAAGTGTTTAATAACTGTTTGCTTAAAGTTGTAATACATTTCTTTTTTTTATTAAAATATTAAAATTAAAAATTACACTGAACGGAAAGTCTTTGCTGCATGAGATTTGTTAGTTAAATTTTCAACCCTTTGAATTGACCACGGGTTTCGAATAATGAACTCCTTTAAAAAAATTAGTAAATTGCCCAAAAAAAAAACGAAAAGCGTTGGGGCAATTACTTTGTAAGGTTAAAAAATAATGCTTAAGCCAGAAAAGGTAAGAGGTGAATTAAAGTCCAATAACTTTTATAGGGGCCAAAGGTAGGAGCAAAGGCTTAAAAATTAAAAATGGCATCAACAATGCTTTCCTTTAAAATGTATTATGGTTTAAACAGAAACAAGTCTTTTTAAAAAGTTTGCAGGTCTTAGTTTCTTTATAAATCGATCAATAGTTTTTTTTTTGCCTTTTTTTTAACAATCAAATTTAAAACCAATGACAGGTGTCATAAATTTGATAATATCGCAGGTAACATTATATGTATTGTATTCTGTTTAATGTGATTAAATCTAAATCCATTTCAACTAAAATCTATAAACATAAATATAAAAATAAATATCACAATAAATTTACAACAAGTTCAAAATTAATTTAAAAATATTGTAAATATCGAATGCCAATGGAGAAACTCAATTTAAATTGATTTAGGATTTTTATTGAATAATTTATTAAATCTTAAACATCTGACCTTAAATTTAAAAAAAAAAACAAATGTTGAAAAAAATCTTAAAACACCTACAAATTTTGTTTTTGTTTTTGTATTCTATCAATGAAGAAAAAACCACATTGGATCGCTGATTTAGGATGGTTTTTATAAGATAAAAAACAACAACATTATAATTGAAGTACTGTAATTGTTGTGATGTTTAAGAAAAAATAATTAAGATGTTCCCATTTTTGTTGTTATTGACAAATAGACAAACATATGTTAAAGTTATTGATATTTTATTTAACTAATTTATTGATCGTTTATGTTGGTGTTTTTTTTATGAAGCATAGACATGCGAGCAATACCATGTTTAAACATGCATCATAAATTGAGACAATTTAAAGTAAATTGAGCAGTTGAGTTATCTGTCAACATATAATTAATTAGGCTTACTCAATTAGCATATGACAGCTGAAGAAATATAATTTTCATTTTTAAGGTACTTTGAACAAGTAGGAGCAAGTGATCAGCTGACTTTTATTTACGCCATATGTTTTCTAGCTTAGATTGGCAGATATGTTATATTATGGTTGCGTATACCGTGTGTATGTGTGATAGCAACCCTTTTCACAACCTACTTACAATTTAGCTTCAACAAAATTTATGCAAAATTTTTTTCTGGAAATTGTTGTTGTAGGAACGAGGTCACCTTATTATTTCACTATGGCATAAATATTAAAAACTTTCAAAATTTTAAACTAACTGAACATAGTTCCTATTAAATTAGCAGGGTTGCACTTTGAGTTTAAGTCAATTAGTGACTCAGTTTATTACTAATTGCTCATTTTATCAATTGAAATCATGTATGGTAAATTGAGCTCAATTAGGGCCTTATTTGCGTAAATGTGCTAATTACGCAATTAAGGTATATGTGTAAACATGGTGTCGGTTTTAATAAAGTAAATATTAATTTAAAAACATTTAAAGAAATTGATCGAAAACGTTTTTGAAATATTTGTTTGCTTCAAAAAACTTTACCCCTCACAATTTCCCTTTAAAAGTACTGTTTGCTAGAACTTATAATTTGTACCATTTAACCACTATTCAACACTTGGGTACTTGATAGTTGAATTTATTTTTATACCCTTCACATAGTGATAAGGGTATATATCAGTTTGTCTTTCCGTTTGTAATTTCTTTATTATCCATTAGCGACCCCATAAAGTATATATATTCTGGATCCTTATAGATAGGGAAGTTGATATAGCCATGTCTGTCTGTCTGTCTGTCTGTCCGTCTGTTGAAATCAAGTTTCCGGAGTCAAATAAAAAGATACAGACCAGTTAATGGTGTCAAACGATAAGAAATATCCCGCTAACAATCGCTATTTAAAATCAGCAAAATCGGTTCACTATTAACCGATATAAGCGAAAAACCCAAAACAATCCAGGACAAAATCCGTGCATATATCCCTATATATCTCAGTAAGTATAGTCACAGTTGCCACAAAACTTGGAACGGATACTCTTAAAGTAGGCACCTAAATATATTTTATACGCCATAAATCGGAAACTATAACAGCTATCGACTTAAAATGTTCCGCAAAAAGTAATTGTACAGCAAGACCTACATTTAAAAAAAAAATTTTTTTTGGGTGGAGGCAGAAAATGAGGTAGCTCCCATACAAATTCACAATTTTTGTAAAATTTTCGATACGCTACATCTCGGAAACTGTAAGAGATATCGAAATCAAATGTTCTACAAAAAGTAATTGGACAGCACAACCTACGCTTTGAAGTAAAAAATTTTTTGGTGGGGGGTGAATATGGGGTAGCTCCCATACAAATTCACATATTTTGTAAAATTTTCGATACGCTATATCTCGGAAACTGTAACAGATATCGAAATAAAATGTTCTACAAAAAGTAATTGGACAACAAAACCTACGCTTTGAAGTAAAAATTTTTTTGGTGGCTGGTGAACAAGGGGTAGCTCCCATACAAATTCACAATTTGTATGAAATTTTCGATAAGCTATATCTCGGAAACTATAACAGATATCGAAATCAAATATTCTACAAAAAGTAATAATCAAATAATTCATACATTTTGGAAAAAAGTTGGAGAGGAGCAGGGAGACTCGAACATCCCATAAAAATTAACAACTTTTATTAACCTGTAATTATAAATAATGTCAAAAACTTTTATTACTGTCGACCTCAAACGTTCCTCATCTATTTCTATTATCCATACGAACGTTAACATTTTGTAAAGTTTTCTATGGACTTTAAAACTGGCACAAGGTATTTTTATTATATTATTTGCAGTACAAAATAAGTCGGCTGGGTATATTAAAAGACCAATGTGAAGGGTATATAAGATTCGGCACAGCCGAATATAGCGCTCTTACTTGTTTTTAATTCTGCCTTTTTGACAATTTGTTTAAATCGAAAAACAACTAAATTAAATGTAAAATAGAGGTTAAGTTTGCTATTTTATGCTAATGACGTCATTCATTTCAAAATGTTTTTAAAAAAATGTAAATACTTAAGGCTTTTATTAAAATTTATCTGTAGAGCAAGCTTTGGTAAATAATCAGTGATTTTAAATATGTTTCATTATCATAAAATATCCAGTGAAATCTTTTGATATTTGTGTAATGGGCTCTAATTATTCTATAGATTTTTGTTTTAAACCCCCTAACTTTTTATTTAAATTTGTAGTTTAGGCTTGGCAACAAGTTACTTGATTGCTTTTTGTAAGCTTATTTACAAGCAGGGGCCATGAATTTGGGGACAGCTCAAATAAAATTAACTAGTTATTCAGTCAAAATTAACCAGGGGCCAAATCATCGCATTCGATTCGAATCGAAATTTCACTCGATCGATCGAGTTGTCAATGCTTTAAGTATAGGAATTCTAATAATAATTTTTAAATTTCGATTCGAATCGAATGCGACGATTTGGCCCCATTGTTTCTTTATTTCCAATATTAAGTACTTACTAGGTAAGAAAAGGTTTTGCTGGGTACCTTTTATTAAATTAAAATTTTGTTTAAAATATTGCAAAATCTAACAACAAACAAAACAAAAATACATATGGCAACTTCCATCATATAAACCTTACTTTATCTTGTGGGGGCACTTATATCATAGGACATACTTGTAACAACGAAAAGCTATTTTTAAGTAATGAAAACAGTCCAAATCCCTGTAAGTTTTAAATTAATACTTTAAGGTACGTATATTTTACCCAGAAAAAAAAGTGTTAAACCTACTACCAATTACCTAATACTTTGCCCAGCAATATTGAATACAAAAAATGAAAGTGCAAGTACTCTGCTTTCTGTCTGTAATGTTTTTTTAACTTTTTGTTTTTAGCGTTGAAAGTTTTGAACTTGCAAAACGCGTTTTGAATTATTGATGAATATATTTTTTAATTGCTTGATTGAGGATTTTGTCGCATAAGTTGGGCTTTCGAATCTTAACATTTGATTATAAATTAAGTGCGTGTTTGAATTTTAGTTACATTTTGCATATTATTTTTACTACTACAATTTTATGACATTTATGTTAGTTTGTTTGTTTATAAATGACTTATTATATTGTTAAAAAAAAAAAGTACACAAATATATACATATTTACGTACATCACCCAGCATGCAAAATTGGCCGACAATGTTTGTTGCATCAGACAAATCTAACCAAAATCTGAATTGATTCGGCGGGATATCTTACATATTTCTGTTATATCTTTCAGGGCATTTTTATGCTGTAAAATACGCAACATGATTTTTTTTGTCTTTGCTTATTTTATATTTGAGTACCTTTTTTCTTTCTTCTAACAACTTTGTAACATCAAAAAGATGTTTATAAAAACATAAAGTAAAACAGTTTTAAATTAAAAATAAGTGACAAGAAACTTTAATTTTTTTATTAGATTTTTCATAAGACTTCCCTCTAATTTTTGTTAGACATTTCGGCTACGAATTTCTCTTATAACTGACAAATTTTGTGTTAACCACTTCATATGTTAGAAATCTGACAGAATTAAAAATTCTGCTAATTTTGCCGACGTTTTTCCTAGATAAAATACAGATTACAGATATCAGACAATTTTGCTGGCTTGGTTAGGTACTTGCTTCAAGTTTGCATATTTGGGAGGCATCAAATGTGTATAGGTAAAGGGTTACAAAAAATAACAACAATAAATAATGTACGTCACGTGCATAAAAAAATGTATGACCAAGGGACAAACTATGGCATTCGATTCGAATCGATATTTTCTAGTTGCTGTCAAAGAAACAATTCATTCGCCTCAAAGTCGGCTAACAGCCACCGCCGACATTTTTGAAGCAATCAAGCCGCCGCAAACTTGCTTCGACTAAAAAGTATAGCCGGCTTTCTACATTTTTTAAATGCTTTTCTTATGAAAATAATTTTTATAAAAACCCTTGTTGATCACCCGAGTAAATACATTTTTTTTTTTTTTGAGACCGAGAACTAATCGAATTTTACATGTACACAACATAAGTATAAACGAAAACCAAAGCAATGCTGTGCTAGCTTTCTGCAGTTTTTTTTTCTAAATAACACACACACACTTAAAAAGTATCCTTCCGTTCAAATAAATCATGTTCTATTGTTGGGCTTTAATGATCTATACGCTCCTAAGTTACTTTGTTCTAGAAGAATAAATCAAAAAAATTTTAAGGAAGGATTCTTTACATGTTACTAATTGGCATCAAATTTTAAAACGATAGGATTTTGAAAAATTAAGGCTGCAAATTTTTTCAAAATAAACTGACTCGATCCTTATCAACATAGCCCGCTCAACATACTCGACGGTATATTATGTTCGTTAAATATTAGTCAATTCAAGGTACATTGAACAAGGTAGGAGCAACTG
This sequence comes from Melanophora roralis, assembly GCA_963583895.1. Taxonomy (NCBI): domain Eukaryota; kingdom Metazoa; phylum Arthropoda; class Insecta; order Diptera; family Rhinophoridae; genus Melanophora; species Melanophora roralis. Next base: position 34,572,759 of record OY757189.1, on the reverse strand, counting down.
ATCAGCTGACTTTTATTTTCGCCATATGTTTTCTAACTCAGTTTGGCAATTTTTCTTTGTTATATAATGGTTTTGTATACTGTGTGTATGTCTAACAGCAACATTTGTGGCATCTAAGGAAGTTGTTGTAGGGGCGAGGCAACCTAATTTTTCCACCATAAGTCAATTTTATATATATTTAACCTCATTTTTTGTCGTATGAGCACTTACCGAAATCGACACAAAACCGCATGGTACCCATTCTATAATACAGAAATTTGGTAGGACCCACACTACAAAAGTAACATGATTTAAAGCGAAGTTTTTATTGAATTTTTTTAAAAATTGTGACCAAACTTAATTTTGTTGACAGAACCATAACAAAATACCCTAATATTCGATTAACTTTTACAAGTATCTGTTTTATATTAAATCTTTTAACCATTTTAATTCTGTTGCTCGTTTAATTTTTTATTTATTACTTTACATCACATTATTCTACTTTTTTGTTTAAATTTGTATTAATTTGTCAATATTTATTAGCTACATGTTTTTATTGCCACTAGTATTGTCGTAAAATTGTTTGTTTTTTATTATTGAATAAATAAATCCATTAGTTACAACGATTGTGCATTTGAAATTGACAACAATTGGCAAAAGCTATTAATGAAGTCAAGTATGAATGAAATTTACACGTAGTAAATCAAAATTAAGGGTATTCAACGTTCCGCATTAAACATTTAGTACGCAAGTTTTTGTGAAAAGCAAATTTAAAATATAAACAAAGTGCAATAAGTTTTTAAATAAAAAATCACTGGTCAAAGATAGTAAACTAAACTTTTTACTTAAAGAACGAAAAAAAAGTTTATCATATAAAGAAAAAACTGTTGCAGAGTTTTTATCAAAAATGTCTTTAGCAAACTGTGAATTCCTTTCATAAGTTCAAATATGGTTTATTAATGATTTCTAATGGCCAATATATTTATAACAAAAATAAAGCAACTTATTTATTTTTTTAATATTTTTATAACGATGGGGTTCTCTTATATAAATGCATGTGCAAAAAAATATAGACAATAATTTGCATAAATGCACAAAATGACAAGAAAGCTATGTAGCTACCTCAACCGTAAAACAATAATGTAAATAGAAATATCGCTTACACTTTTTAAGGTTCAAAAAGAAAATTTCTTTACAACCAAAATAAAATTAATTTTTTTTTGTAATTTAATTTTAATAAGTGTCACTTATATCCCTTTTTTGATAAAAAGTGACATTTTAATAAAGTATTAAAAGAGAAATTTAAAATTCCAAACGGACGTAATACTTTTTAATTTGTTTTTCAAAGCGAAAGAAATCATTTAGCCACTTCTATAAATCTTTAGCACTAGTTTTTATACTCTGAACATACACTCAAAAAATTAAAAAATTATTACAGTAACTGACTGTAAGTTATTTAGGAAGTATTCCGTAAAATTGTTTTTAAATGAAAAAACAGTTAAATTTGAATACAATATTTTTTTTAACTGATTTGAAGGGTTATTCAAAGCCTCAAAAAAACAAAAATACTGATTTTCAGTTGAAGTTAATTTTGTCAGTTATTTTTTAATAATATTTAATTTTGTTATTTTTTTCTGGTACTTTGTGTTTTGCTGCAAATGACAGAAAATCTAGTTAATTTTAGACGAAAATGTCAGTTAATTTTTTGATGTCTGAATTTAAATGAAATTTTTGTTAATTTTAATGAATATCCTGTTGGACGGTTTTTAAATGAATATCCAGTTATTTTAAGTAGATTTCCAGAAATAATTTTTTCAGTGTAGCGATAAGGGTATATATCAGTTTGTCATTTCGTTTGTAATTTCTATAAAGCTTTATTTACACCACCTAAGTTTTCATCTGAATTTCACAACTAAGACTCATTTGTACAGTGTAATAACATGTGATTAAATGTTTGTTGTTGTACTGTCATACACTTTATACCAGTTTAACAACATTTTTATTTAGCGGGCTAAAACTGATTCCTTAGACGTAATGTAATATTAAAAATAAGATAATCAAATTGTTTTTTGGCACTCAAAAATTTAAACTTAATTTTTTGACACTCATCCCAGATGATAACTCAGGTGATGTAAATATAGCCTAATACCCATTTGCGACCCCATATATATTCTGGATCCTTATAGACAGGAAAGTTGACTACGCTGTGACTTTTTGTTCGCCTGTCTATCTGTTGAAATCAAGTTGCGTTTTAGCGCCAAGCCATTAGAAATATTCCTATGCAGAACGCTATTTAAATTCTTACAAAAATTAATTGTGAGGCTATGCCAACATGAAGAAAAAATTGTAGGAAAGCGGTAGCCCCCATACAAATTAAAAGTTTTTGTGACTGATTTGATTTTTATGACGACTTTTCTATTATGATTATTTTTATGTAAAAGAAAATTTTGTTGGATAGGAGCCCGCGAAGTAGCATCGCCCATACAAACGTTTAAATTTTGTGTTTTTTCAAAACTATTATAGCAATCGACTTCAAACCCGGCACAAGGTAGTTTCATTATAATATTTGCGGTTCGAAAACAACTTGGCTAGATCAGGTGACCAATGTGAAGGGTGTATATAAGATTTGGTACAGCCGAATATAGCGCTCTTACTTGTTAAAATTAGATTTAATTTTATTAAAATTTTAAATTTAGATAAATCAGACAAGTGCATTTTGTTGGGCAAGTGGTAAAAAAGTTAATGGACTTATTCCTTAATAAGAATTCGACCAATTGCTTAAATACGTAAAATATCCAACCCCTTTAAACCTGGAATACCTTCGACTTTTTTATTAATTTTTTTTATTTGAAATAAGCTCATTTGTTTGTAAATATTTGAAATTACAGACTCGCCATTTTTTTGCACCTATTGGCTATGTGTGCTATTTGCTTGTTTAGTTATTGAATGTGATTAGCACTTTTTCATTAAAAAATTATTTCCGGTTTAAAAAATTATTTAAAAGCCTGATACTAAGGAAAAAATTATATTTATTATAAAAAAAATACCTTAAATAAACTAATACAAAGGTGTAACCGAGTCTGGTGAACACACATCAACTTGTTTAAATAAATACGTTTACATATATGTACATACGTACATAAAACATATTTTACATTAAACATATTAACATGCATATGTATAAGAGAGCTGCTTGAATACACTTGAACTTGTTGTGTACTTGAGTATTTTAAAAGATGAACTCTAATTCTACGAATGTCAAATTCCTCAACTATGTTTTCGCTGTTACCTGACAGTTTTTAATTTGAGATTTCTTGTTCTCTTTTCCTTTCTGCCTAAAAAATTCAAGTTGTGTGTGTATGTTAAGTTTACATACAAAAATTACATATTGTGGTTGTTTTTGTTACAATTAAAAAGCATGCCAAATATTTCCAAAAGCAATTATAATGACAACATAGTCGAGGTTTACAGACATCAAGTAAACTTGATCAATTTTTGTTTAATTCTCTTCTGAACCTGCATTTACGTTTATACACGTTTCATTAAGTTAAGTCCAAATACCAAAAAAAAGCCAACTTCGCGTAGCAAAAAGAAGAGGAAAAAGCAAACTTGACGAGTCCCGTCAAGTATGTACCCACTTGTGTTCTCTTTTTCCGCCCCTCCTAAAAGATCAAGACCTGACAGCTCGGACTTGATGTGTGTAAGTTTCAAAATGGCCGCCTATTTCTTTTTTTTTTAAATAACAAAACATACACAAAATGTCACGCATCACCACACACATGCAAACAGCACATTATTTTATTGCAAAAACGTGCCACAAAAAAAATATTGTGGCAACAAGTATTGGCACTAGAACTTGTTGTAGTTTTTATGTGTTGTATTTTTCAATTTACTGTCACTTTCTAAGGTATTATTTTTGTATTAAGTTTATAAATATTGGTATTTGAAAACTGCGGGTAAATTAAGTTCCATACTCTCGCGCTGCTAGGAAATACAAGTGCATACCCCATTTTACGTAAAATTTTAGCTATTTGAAAACTTATCCGCTGCAGACCTCTCATATGTATGTATGATTATATCGTTATCTTAAATCCAAAAAGACGCATCTTACATAATGTAAAAAAATAGACAAAAAAATTTAAATTAAATTTTTTCAACACCATAGACAAAAGTAAAACCAAATAACTATGAAAAAATTGCAATGAAGTCTTTTGTTCAGCTTTTAACCTATAAGGAATGTGATTGAGGATCTTTTGTTGTGATTTTTAAAATATATTAAACGTGATTTGAAATAAAATACTTCCTTTTAGATTTTGGGAGACGATATACTGCTTGACATAAAACTAATTCATTAAAAGCAGTTAAATTAATTTCATACATAAAATATGTCATAAATATAGCTTTCGGTTTATAAATAATAAATTATTTACTTGTTTTTATACAAAAATTAAATCTAAAAATTAATGTTTATATGCATATCTACTTCAAAAAGTTTCCCTTTTATGTGGGAAGATGTTTGTAAATGTCATTACATGATATTCAAACTGTATACTATTTGAGTTTTACATATGTCACACCATAACATGTTGAATTAACTATTGATTTCTTTTTATTTGACTAAATAATCTAAATATGTTTGTGTATGCATGTTAGCAGAAATAAATATATTTTTATTTTAAAATATAATTTATGTAATTAATAGCAAACTAAATAGGTGTAATTTAACACTTTTAAACAGTGTATTTAAGCCATTATCATAAATTACCAAAACCCGCATTTTAGCTTAAGCCAACTAAAGCTTAAGTAAACAATAAAGTGACTTTCAAAGTTTTTGTTTATTAAAATCACCCCTTAAGCTGAACTAAAATTTTATTTCAAATATTGCAATATCATTGCAAACCCCAACTACTTTCAAACAAGTGAACAATTGATACGGCAACTTTAAAAGAATAAATCTTTGGTTAAATTATAAAAAAGTAAAAAAAAAAATATTTTATAAATATTTTTTTTTAAATAATATAAGTACATATATAACAAAATACTCTAATTTATTATTTTAACAATTTTTAGTAAATTTTTTGTTTATCAGGAGTACGAAATAAGTTTGCAATTTGCAGATAATTTGAACTTAAATTTTAAATTCCCGAGTTATAAAAAGTGTTTTAAATCGCAAACGTCTTTGGTTCATTAAGCTGGTTTTATTTTATACTTTTAAAAAATTGGTCGTTAATAATACTAACAACTTTTGACCATCGTTTATCAATTTTTATACCCTTCACATAAGTGATAAGGGTATATATAAGTTTGTCATTCCGTTTGTAATTTCTTTATTATCCATTTTGGACCCCATAAAATATATATATTCTGGATCCTTATAGATAGGGAAGTTGATATAGCCATGTCCGTCTGTCTGTCTGTCCGTCTGTTGAAATCAAGTTTCCGGAGTCAAAAAAAACAGATACAGACCAGTTAATGGTGTCAAACGATTAGAAATATCCCGCTAACAATCGCTATTTAAAATCAGCAAAATCGGTTCACTATTGACCGAGATATAAGCGAAAACCCAAAACAACCCATTTTTTTTAGGACAAAATCCGTGCATATATTCCTATATATCTCAGTAAGTATAGTCACTATCGCCACAAAACTTGGAACGGATACTCTTAAAATAGGCAGCTAAATAATGGAAAAATTTTTTTCAGATAGGATCAGGGAAAGTGGTAGTTTTTCTACAATTGCACAAATTTGGTGAAATATTTTATGCGCTATACCTCGGAAACTGTAACAGATATCGAAATGAAATGTTCTACAAAAAGTAATTGGACAGCACAACCTACGCTTTGAATTAAAAATTTTTTGGGGGAGGGGGGGGGGGGGGGGGGGGGAATATGGGGTAGCTCCCATAAAAATTCACAATTTTTGTAAAATTTTCGATACGCTATATCTCGGAAACTGTAACAGATATCGAAATCAAATATTCTACAAAAAGTAATTGGACAGCACAACCTACGCTTTGAAGAAAAAAATTTTTTGGTAGGGGGTGGATATGGGGTAGCTCCCATACAAATTCACAATTTTTGTAAAATTTTCGATACGCTATATCTCGGAAACTGTAACAGATATCGAAATCAAATATTCTACAAAAAGTAATTGGACAGCACAACCTACGCTTTGAAGGAAAAAATTTTTTGGTAGGGGGTGGATATGGGGTAGCTCCCATACAAATTCACAATTTTTGTAAAATTTTCGATACGCTATATCTCGGAAACTGTAACAGATATCGAAATCAAATATTCTACAAAAAGTAATTGGACAACAAAGCCTACGGTTTGAAGAAAAATTTTTTTGGGTGGGGGATGAATATGGGGTAGCTCCCATACAAATTCACAATTTTTATGAAATTTTCGATACGCTATATTCCGGAAACTATAACAGATATCGAAATCAAATGTTCTACAAAAAGTAATAAACTAATAATTCATACATTTTGGAAAAAAAAGTTGGAGAGGAGCAGGAGGACTAGAGCATCCCATAAAAATTAACAACTTTTATTAACTTTTTATTATAAATAATGTCAAAAACTTTCATTACTGTCGACCTCAAAGCTGGGTATATTAAAAGACCAATGTGAAGGGTATATAAGATTCGGCACAGCCGAATATAGCGCTCTTACTTGTTTTATTTTTAGCAATTTTTTGACCCAATAAAAACTGCCTACTTAAGTAGTTAACACTATGCTTAAAAAACAAACTAAAAAAAAATTAAATTATTAATGATTATAATAATTTTTAATCTTTATTCTATACTTTTGGCAGTGTTTTGTAAATACATAAGTAGAAATACTAAAAATAAATGAAATCGTAGACTTTTTGTCTGGCCCAAAAACATGCCATCATCGTTTAATTTGTTCAAAATACGAAATGACATCATTTCAAAAAGATTAAAAACTTAAAATTAAAACCTAACAAAATACATCAATATTAATCAATTCATTTTAATTTTGAGTATTTTTATATGTAAAAACAAAAATTAAAAAAAAAATAATTTGTTTTAGTTTTTAGTTTTTTTTTTAATTTTTAATTGATAAAAGGAAATGAATTTCTTTTATGGCTTAAAATCAATTTACAAAAAGGAAATGAAGCCCAATTTGAATATACTTTATATTTTGTTTAGATTTTTAATTAAAATCTTTGTTAAACAATTAAAACAAGTTTTTATTTGTTGTTGTTGTTTTTATATTTATTTAAGTAAATGATTTAACCCACATCAAACAATGTTTAAGGTAAACGTGTTTTATTTGTTAATTAATGATTATGTGGTCAAAGGTATTTTTAGAAGATTTGCCGAAAAAAAAAATTGAAAACAAAAACTTTTAACTTTTGTTTGAAAACTTTGCTATTGTAATGTATGTTTCCGTATTCAAATCATAATACAATAGCATCCATCAAATGATCTTAAAGTTAGCACACGTAATAATTTTTCTAAATATAGAATTCAATTAAAAACACTTGTATATAAAAGAAAATAACAAGAATTTAGAATCATTCATTTTTATGGAAAAACTTCTATTCACAATTGCTTGTTAAGATGTTTTACTTCATTTGCCTTTTTACAACAGTTGTAATTCTGTGGGCTTACAAAACAAACAGGTTGCAAATTGAAAAATTGTGCCGCAATTTACAAACTTCCTAAAGTGTCGCATATGTTTTATTAAATAACGCTTTTAAATTGATTATTTCAGTTAAACCCCCCTTTTTATAGGTAGTACCAGTACCAACCAGTATTGCCAGAAATAAAAAGAGTAAGAGCGCTATATTCGGCTGTGCCGAATCTTAGATACCCTTCACACTGGCCTTTCGAAACCCCGAGTTTTTTTTATTTTTATTAATTTTTTTATTTTTAAAATATTTCTAAATTGTTAAATAGGGATCGGTGTCATATTTTAACCCTCTTAGGGCGGCTAGGGGAACTGTAGGGGTCGTTTTTACTCTATTTTTTTCAAATTTTGTATGGCAACCCCCTTTAGGCGATGAAGATAGGGATAAGTAGGAAAATTAGTTGGGATCAGTTCTGTCTTTGACCTATCCACGGGCACCCTGGAAGCTGTAGGGGGATTTATTACAATTTTACCAAACTTTGTATGGAAACCCCCTAAGGCGATGGAAAAGGGGGGTAAGTATATTCTAGGAATATGCTTGGGAGGGGAAACTAATGGGAGACGGTCTTTAGGGTTGACTCTAGGGAAGTTATGAGCGTTTTTAAATCATTTTTGTAAATTTTTTGTAGCAACCTCCTTAGGTGATGGGGATAGGACGTAAGTATGTTTTAGAAATATGTTTGAGAAGTAAAACTAATGGGGGTCTGTGATACATTTTATTTCTCTAGCAGCGACTCTGGAGAAGTTGTAGGGGTTTTTGTCCTATTTTTTCCAATTTTGCATGGCAGCCCCCTTGGAAGGTGGAGATAGGGGGTAAGTATGTTCTAGGAAAATGTTTTCAAGGAAAAATAAGTTGGGGTCAGTCCTTTATTTAAACTATTCACTGGCACTCTGGAAGCTGTATTAGGGGATTTTTTACAAATTCGCAAACTTTGTATGGAGCCCCCTTAGGCGATGGAGATAGGGGGTAAGTATTTTCAAGGAATATGTTTGGGAGGAAAAACTAATAAAAGTCTGTGATACATTTTATTCCTTTAAGGGCGACTCCGGGAAGTTGTAGGGGTTTCTACCATACTTTTTTTTTTAGTTTTGTATGGAAACCCTGCTAGGAGCTGGAGATAGGAGGTAAGTATGTTGACAAAAATGTTTATGAAAAAAAATAATTTGGGCCGGTCTTACATTTGACCTTTGTAGGAGCACCGTGGCAGAAAGATTAATTTTCCCCAAAAAAATTTTTTTCAAATTTTTGACCCTTTATATATATTTTTATAAATCACCTAGAAATATGAAAAAGGTAACATTAGAAATAGACTCCGATTTAGGCCTAAGGTCAATTTAGTGGACAAAAAGTACTTTTCACATAACTTAATGTACCAAGTTATGTATATTTTGGGAATAAAGGTCTAGAAATATAAACCTTATGGGATATTCCAAGGTGTGTATTCGTACGTCCTTACAGTAAAAAAAATATATAAGAAAATCCGAAAAGTTTGTTTTCCTGATAATTGTTTTAAACCTTTTTAGTTACAATATACCAAGTGCAAAACTTTTTTTGACAGAAATTTTTTGGTTTCAATAAGCATACGAGCAATTAACATGCGCACGCACACGTGACAAACATGAAATTTTCGACTGCATCTAGAAAATTTCAGCAATATATTATTTAAAATACAGTTGAAAAAAAATTTGTTAAAAAAGAATCAATTTTCCTTTTAAAACAAGAAATGTTTTATTAAAATATTTCAATTTGTTTAATTTTTATTAGTTTTAGTATGATAGAGCACGCGACGTTTGTAATGCGACAAAATTTTCAATTTTAATAGAATTAATATTACTTCACAATTTTTAACTCAAAATAAATAAATAAATATTTATGTAAATTTTATTGTAGAAATTATAAACAGAATGACAAACTGTTATATATACCCTCATCAGTTTGTGAAGGGTATAATAATACCTTGTAAGCTTCAAATAACTATAGATATTTCAAATGCTAAGTTGGCAACACTGATGTATAGTGTATTACAGTGTTACTTACAAAGCTTTTTAAATTAGCTTGTCTTTCCTAAAGGGCTTAAACCATCCACTTATAAAATTTCTAAAATCCACTTTAAAATTTTTAAATAAAAGTTTTTTTCAAAGTGTCTAAAACCAACATATTAAAATCAAAAAACAAAAAAAAATTATATAAAAAATCTTAAAAAGTAAACCCAAAAGTAGTGCAAAAAAAATTTAACACAATGACAGATGTTGATGTTCTGTCGTCGCGCATGAAATCCCGCTTACATCTGCAAACCAAAACGATCGGTGCCGATCGCATTAAAAAAGCCAAAGAAAATAATGAGGATATAGCGGTTTTAAGTATGTTTTTGCCAAATGCTTCGGCACGTGAGGAAAATCTGAAATTTTATTGTGCTCTCGGCGACTTTTGTCGTTTGGGAGATCCAAAATCGACAAAAGCAGGTAAATTTTTTCGATTAAAATAAATGACTCAATAAACTTATGTTTTTTTCTTTAACTATTTAAGTAAAATATAACTTTGTTGTTGCGTTTTTTTTTTCTATGCCAAAAATGCTTTTTAAGTTTAAAAAATAGAAAAAAAACTATGAACGCCCACCACCAATTATATACACGAGTTTCAAAAAATACTCAACGTTAATAAATTATTTAATTTTTTTTTTTTTCTTAAATGTTATTTTTTCCAGAAAAAACAAAAGCTATTTGTTTGCAATATGAAGTGAATCATGTTTTTGTTTCTTAATTTTTTAATAACTGTTCTTTAAAATGACATCATAGTTTTTAAAAAAGCGTTCTTTAAATGAAGACCTAAAATTTTAACAAAAATTCTTTTTTGTGAATTACTTGTTCAAAATGGAATTATGTACATATAATGTTCTCAATATTACAATAATTGTGTAATTACAAGAGTATCTAGTCACAAAAAACATTTAACACTTTGACGCTCGTAAGTTCATTGTAAATCCCTCCAAAAAAGTAGGAGAAAGAACTGTTGAAAAAGCAAAAAAAACTGTAAGTAGAAAACTTAAACCTTTCGACATGATAATTCTTATGATGTCACCCAGTTTGCAACCAAAGACCTGCAAACAAGGTTTTCCACAATCCATGTTTTATTTTTATGCTTGCAAAACCTGGCGAAGTTTAAAGGATTGCTATTCGATTCACTGGTAATTTATTTCAAATCATAGTACCTCGTAAGAGTCCCAATTATACATCTTAGACTCCTTCTGCCCTCATTGAGAACCAGAATATTGCGCTTCTTATCCATTTCAGGCAACAAAAGTGTGGAGATCTCGCAATCAGCCTTATATTTCGGAGACCCATGACCCATTTGTGATCTGACCCGTTTCCACCCTAACTCAATATTTCGGAGCGATCTCCTACACGCAAGTAAATTGTCAATTTCATTTCCGGCAACATCATAATGACCCATCCATTAACAGAGCCCTACATTGCGTAATGCAATTCACCTAAAATCTAGACTTGACATAATGCCCCTTAAGAGGTTTGAGCACGCCCTGGCTGTCAAAATAGATTGTGACGTCTCATTATTCTTCCGCATTTTCCTTTCTCAACTCCGCAGTTCTCATCTTCGCTTGAAAAACGCTCCATTTGTATGGAAGTCTGTATGACCCCTTCTTTCTCGTAACCAAAATAAAAACATTAATCCCCGATGTCTGTATCTACCTTCGATTTATCTTTAAAAATTGCCCAACCCTCACACAATTTCTCGCATCTATACCAATTCTTCCTGTCTGGGAACACTAATCGAGTGTAAATTAAAAGCCAAGATTCAGTCAAAATCGGCTGCCCCAAGGGTCTTAACCCGGGTCCTCACTATTTTTCCAGCGTGTGTTCTATTGACTTTTCCCCAAGCAAACCCAAATAAATAAGCTTGAATAAACTTTTTGCCTCCATTTTCTAAACTTTAAATTAGAAAAAGATGTTGTATTGTCCCTTTCCAGGTACTTTCATTTATGTTTCTACATTTATAGTAGGAGTTCAGTGCTTTTCTGACCCTTTTCTCCGTATATGTCTCCGGCGAGATAATTTTTCAGTTAGGTTGATTCCCAGATAATTGAAATTCCCCTATTTTTTTAGCTGAAACCCGTTAAGCACTGGCAGCTCAAAGGCCATCATCTTGCACCTTTCGTAGTAGGTTACTATTTCTGTATTCCCTGGGTTTACACCCAGTACTTTGTCAATAGCGCAAACAGATAAATAGGATAATGCAGTTAGCATAACTTTACTGGTCATAGTCGTGGGTAAACTCCATACCTGTGGCGTCCCCATGACCACACCCTTGTTCAAGTGTTTTTGCGCCAAAGTAGAGTTTATAATCGTGTTTTCAAGCATGAAATGTATTCAATCAATTACGATGCCAGGAATTCCCAATTTCCTTAGTGCGTTCTCAATAGCCTCTAATGGCTTCCTCAACATCTAAGAACGCTACAAGCGTGTACACTTTCATGCACCAGCCCCGCTCTATAAATCCCACCACAACATGAAGCCCACTGTTCGCAGATTTTTCGTTTAGATAAGCATGTTGCGAAACACTAGCAGCAGGCTTACCAATTTTGTTCTTTAGATAAAGATCAATTAGTCGTTGCAATGTCTTAAAGAAGAAAAACGATAAGCTGATCTATCTGAAATCCCCTGGTTTCGAGTGTCTTTCTTTATCAGCCTTGGGTTTAAGGTGCTCTTACCTCTCTCTCTACCTCAATGGTATACATATGCCCAAACGCAATGCCCGCAGCAAACATTTTTGCTGCGAGTAGTAGTAGTCCCTGATCAGAGATATTCTGTAGCACGGATAGGTAAATACCGCTTGGACTCGGTGAATTATAGGGTCGAAAGAAACTAACCGCCCATTATACCCTACTAAGCGTAACCACAACGCACCAGACAGTGATTTTTTTAATGAAAAGCGGACAATTTATTACCATAAATTTAACCAAAAGTGTGGCTTTATTGCTAAACAAAATTTTTCAATAACACGTTGTTTTAGTAAAAACTATATAAACATCAAAACAACAAAAAAACCCATCAAATCATCTGTTAAAAAAGCAGTGCTGCCAACCGGCAAACCACAAATAGAATTATTGGGTTTTTTTCTTATTTACCAAAACTTTTTTAAGTTTTTGTATTTCTATTATAGATAAATTCTAAACAATAGACATATAGTATGTTTTTGGGATTTACACTTTAACAATAACATTTGCAACAAATACTGAACACTGCTATTATGGCATATGCAAAACTAACTGTGTCAATATTAAGCCTAAAGCGGCAATTATGATTTATAACTTAAAAATTTAAGCCAAACTTAAAAAAAAATCACCTAAACGTTAATTTTTTATAAAATCCCAAAACTGGAACTAAAAAGTCATTTAAATTTTAATAGCCAGTAGCTTATGTATTTTTTTTTTTAAATTTTTTTCGTGTTAAATTTAAATAAATTTCAAAAAAGTTTGTTTTCCTCAGAGTGCATAGACCCAAATGCTTGAGAATATTTTATTAATTTGCATTGTTTTTTTTTCTTTTTTTTTCAACCATAATAAAACAGACATTAAAACCATTAAATACTTTTTAAATAGATTATTATGTTTTTAACTTATTTTCCACACGACATTATATCATAGTAATTAAAGTAAAATTTTATGGATACTCATTCATAAGTTTGTAACAATTATAAAAAACTTAATAAAAGAAACAGTGTATTAAATTTAATAATAACAGTAAACTGTTAAATACAGTAATTGTTAATATTTAAATAATATCAGAAATTATACTTCCGTTTTTTTTAACTGACTTGCAAACATTATAGAATACGGTTTATCAGCTCTTTAAGGTGAGCGCTCTTTTTAGTTCAGTTTACTTCACTGAACTAGGTCGCTCTTTTAGTTCAATTGTTCAGACGCTCTGCAGCTCAATACGATTTGTGTAAAATAAATCTGTCAGAGCCAGGGAAGGTATATGATATTCTAAAATATATCTTTCAGCTTTTTGAATATTTTTTTTTTGCTTAATTTCTACTAAATTATGTGAAGATATTTAATTTACGCTTAAAAAAATAAAGAATTTTAGAGGCTGTTTTTATTTAAAAAAAAAGGAAAAGTTTGCTATTGCTAATTTTTTCCATAAGTAATAAAAAGTAGAAAATTCAATTTCCGAAAAAAATCGCTAGACTTACAGCAGAAAATTATTTTCCAAAAAAATGTCTCTAAAATAGCTAAAACATCATCACTGGTAATGTGCACCAAGCACAAACGAGATGTCAATATTATACGCAACAGTATATTTTTTATTAAATGCTAGAGAGAGTGAACGAAAATAAACTAACCAAAGTGAACACGAACTACGGAACTAAAAGTGCTCAGTATAGTGAATCGTTCACTTGGCTCAGTTAGGTGAATAGTTCAATGGAACTAGTTCGTTCAAGAACTACACAACTCTAAAACACTATTCACACAAACCTTACAAAGGTTGAACATCTTAGCTGCATTTTTTTTCAAGGCTTAGCAATATTAAAACTAAAGCACTATTTGTTTGTAAATTCATGTTTTTTTATTGACTCAATTAACGAATTTATATCAAATCGATAAAATTGAAACTCATTTAACCTAAACTTCAATATTCTTGTCATTTGCGTGCATCGAAAATTAAAGTAAAAGTTTCTGGTTATTATCAAGAAGCAATAAATAAAAAAATGCAATAAATATTATTTGTTTGTACATACATAGTCATGTGTTAGTAGATCAAAGTCAATAGCTTTTAATTTTAATACAAATTTAAAGTTGATCATTTGATATTTATATGAATTGATGAGATTTTTTTTAAAACCAAATTTCGTTTTGTTTCCATAAAAAAATCGCGTGACATGGAGTCATTCGGTAATTTCCATATCATGATTGTACCAAAATTAAAGGGAATATGGATACAAACTCATTACCAACATATTGAATAAAACTAAGACCAACTAAAATTACCTAAAATAACTTTGTTAAATGAAAGTATCGAGGGCTTGAAAATTATTTGATAAAACAAAAAAAGAAATAAATTAAATACTGCAAACAATTTGAAGATGACATTTTAGATAGATATAATAGTAATAGGTACAAAAAAGCAATGTATCTTGTGAATACAATGTGTACAAAAAAATTACAGTGTTACTTATATTTATTTATGTTTGTGCATCCAAAAAACATTTGGTGACTAGATATCAGAGTACAAATTTTCTCAAGAGTGAGCGATAAAAAACACCATTCATGAAAAATCTCGAGAGCGAAAAATCCTAAAAAAAATTTTTTCTTCTCACGTTCATAAAAGAGCGTGAAAAAATTTTTGCCAACCCTCACTCACTTATGAGAAGTTTGTCGTTTTTTTTTTTCACGCTCACAAATCACAAATGAAAAATAAAAACCAAATTTTATTTCTCACTCACAAATGAATGAGAAATTTCTTCTTTTCACTTTCGATTCATTCTTTTATGAGTGCGAATGTTGCTTTAATATTTTTCACGCTTTGTAACAGAGTTGCCGGAAAATAATTTTTTAAGCGTGTGAAATTTGTACTCCCAATAAGAGTAAAAAAATTCTTGCATTTACATAAATTTTTTTTATTTTGCTAATATAATAAATAATAAATAAATATTAACATTAAGGATTACTTATAGCAGTATTTATTGTGAAAAAGTCATATTTATAAAAAAATTGTTTTTGTTAAGAAACTTAAATAATACATTATATTTTATGTTGTGATTTATTAGAAATATTATAGTCTTCATTGACACAAATTTTCATAGCAATCTTTAAAAATATTTTTGAACTGTTTTCCTAAATATTTAATTGACGTTTTCTAATAAAAAAGTATTTCTTGTGTATTGTGTTCAAGGTCGTAACTGCTCTTTTTTAATTTACCTTACTTTTGCTAATGGAACTCCTTCAAACTCTTAGGTTCTATTTAATTGACCTGAAAGGTAAAGTTTTAAATTGTTGTACATAAAAAGATTTGCGTGTGTATTGTATAATAACCACAATTTTTTGTAACAATATACCCAATACCTAAAAGGATGACAGAAGGGCAGGTACTAAATACTTTCCAAATTAGTGGAAAATCCCAAACAAAATTAAATGATGAACAATTATCTCTAATGGTGGTAAAGCCGAATGCAATTTTTTCCAATCCTTTTAAAATTTGCATGAGTGTGTGTAACAGCTCTATGTTTTTTGCAATATAAACATCAAACGTTTGTAAAAGCTCCTTATTTGGATTTTAAATAGCGTGAAGTGAATAACAAACAATGCCTAAAAGACAATTTAATTTTGAAAAATATGTGTTGTACGATGCATCTTCAAAAAAAGTATTTGCCTAATAGAATCGTGCAAAAAGGAACTTAGTTAGAAAGTGAAGGGAAATATCAAAAGACATTACAAACTACTTCACAAACAAGATATACAAGGTAATGGTGACGATGCTTTTGTTTGTCACTGGAGTAATGCTCCCCTTTTTGTGAAACCTTAACCGCATATTTTTATTACTAAAATCATTAAATCGGATTCATTGAAAAATTTAAATGAAATGAAGTTAAATAAATGCAAATAAACCACAACGTATAACAGTGCCTGGTTTTTTAATTTATTAAAAACATGTTTTTAAAAAAAAAAATGATTCCTACTTTTTTTTAAGCATTTCAAAAACTATGCAACAAATTTTTACATATGGCAGCACCAGTAACAAAAAAATTTTATGTGTACACATTTATGAATGCTTCGCGAAAAAATTCATTTATGATTTCTCACTTATGAGAAGTACTCGAATTTGATGCTTTTCATTTATGTTCGTGAAAAGAAAAAAATATTTTTTCTTTTCACTTCTCATTTATGACTGGTGAAAAAAAAATTTTTTTTCTCGCTCGAAAGTGAGAAGGCACAAAATGTTTTTTAAAAACTCATTTATTAATGAAAAAATGCTGCAGTAAACACAGCGCTCACACTCGTTCTCACGAATGAGAAGTGAGTGAGCAATTTCGAACTCTGCTAGATATGACGATATTGTTTTAAAATCATCTGGCAGCCCCTTTTTAAGTTGTGAATTTGTAATAACGGATTTGATTTTACAAGTTATGGGTTTTTTCTTTCTTAATTATTCTTTGATTTAAATTGTTTTATCTTTATTCAAAAATTATTTCTTTTTATTGCTTTTCAGGAACAAAGAAAATGGAATACAAGACCAGGCAATGGCATGAGAATTGTTTCTGTTGTTGCGTTTGCAAAACCGCCATTGGCACCAAGTCATTTATTCCTCGGGAACAGGAAATCTATTGTGCTGGTTGTTATGAGGAGAAATTTGCCACTAGATGCATTAAATGCAATAAGGTGAGTAAATATAAAATGAATTAATTCTGTAATGGGCAATTCTGTTGTGACGGGTGTGACGATTTTATTTTGAAACAAGTAAAAGCGTTTTATTTGGCTGGGGTTTTTACCCTAATTTTCATTTAATCTTGTATGGCAACCGTTAGGGAGCGGAGATAAAGGGTAAGTTTGTTCTAGGAAAATGTTTGCAAGGAAAAATACATTTGACCTATCCACGGGCTTCCTAAAAACTGTACGGAGGCATTAATACAACTTCCAAAACTTTGTATGGGAGCCCCCTTGGTGATGGGAGTAGGAGGTAAGTATGTTCTAGGAATATGTTTAGGAGGGAAAACTAATTGGGTCGGTCGTACACTTTATTTCTCTTAGGCCGACTGTGGGCACGTTATGGGCGTTTTTACATAATTTTCGTAAATATTGTATGGCAACTTCTTTAGGTGATGGAGATAGGGGGTATGTTCTAGGAATATGTTTTAGAGGAGAAACTAATGGAGACCAGTCGCACACTTTATTCCTCTTAGGCTGACTCCGGGAAAGTTATGGGCGTTTTACATAATTTTTGTTTATTTCTCTAAAATTTGTACATAAAAACCTTTTTAACTGCTTAGGAGTTGACCCGTACAATGTGCAATGTAAGGCCGACTACCATCAATTTTTCCCCACGAACATTTTTGTGGAATATACATACCCCCTATCTCCGCCATTCGTTTAAATCGCTCCCACAGCTTCCAGGTTGCTCCCACAAAGGTAAAATGTAAGACCGAACCAGAAAGTTAAATTTTATGGACTTTGATCCGGTTCTTGAGGGAGTTAAGCTAAGAGAAGCGGATATCTGGGTATTGACCTGGATGACAATTTAGAAAGTCTCTTAACGCCTACATACCTGTAAAAACTTCATAAGTAATCACTGAGAGGGGTCGGGCTTACATAACCGTTGTGAGACCAATTTTACGAAAAGGTACGACATAAGGAAACTCTTGTCAAAACTCCAAAAATTTACTGCACCAGATATTACAGGAGCCAGGAGTAAAACATCACAGACAGTTCTGGATATATCTCACATCTTGTTCCTATTAAGGATTTGGTTGATTAAATGACAGTCGGTTTTGACTAACAATAGGGTCGGGAATCACACCCCGGGTATAGTTCCCGGACATTGAAGGCTGATAAGTATTCGAAAAAATTTTTGGGGGTTGGGGGTTTCATTTTCACCAATGGGTAAACGATATAGGTACCGAGGTTGGCGTTTATATGTTTTGTATACAGGAGAAGTGTGTCATAGAGGCTTCCAGACGAATGACGGGTTTTCCAGGCCGAGATTCTGGCAGTGATGAAGGTCACGGAACGAATAGGAAGAGTGCAGCAGGGGAAGAGAACGTGACAATATACGTCGACAGTTAGGCCGCACTCAAAGCTCTTAAGGGACAATATGTCAAGTCTACACTTATTGACAACTGCAAGCGTGCTTTTAGAGTGATCATGGAAATACGCATTGTTTGGGTCCCGGGTTATTGTGACTTTTTAGGAAATTAATTTGCCAAAGAGCTAGCAAGTAGAGGGTCGGCTCAGGTTATTAGACTGGAATGTGAGCCGGTAGGGCCACCTATAAGTTTCTATAATGGCTTTATAGGCACATGGGTACTGGTTAAAGTTGGCCAAGCCTAGTGGAATAAGGCTGATTGCAAGGTCTTCAGGTTTCTGTAGCCCGGGCTAGATAGAAAAGCTACTAACCTCCTTCTAAAAGAGAGCAGGAGGGATCTTAGGTGTATAATTGGCACTCTAGATGTACAGTAAATGGAATAGAAATTATCCAGGCCTCTATTGGTTGTGACACTGACCAAACTGCAGACCCGCCGATAGAGGTTTCTGGGGGAGCGCTTTTACGATGGGCTTGGTAAGGCCTCTGGTCGTGGGAACATCATAGGATTTATAATTGAGGTGGGATGGTTGCGTAAATAAGTAGCTTTTCAACGGGTTTTCTTTGTTGGCAGCGTCTTTTCCTTTTATCTTTCTAACAACAGTTTCTTGCTTGTTTTTCTTACTGTTCTTCATTCCACTTGTTTAGAAGGATTCAAAATGGGCCTATAGGCCTCTGGCTGGAAGTAGCAATTATCATTTGTCATTACCCTTCGCAACCTAACCTAGCCTAAGGGGGCCACCACTCCCTTTGCTTCTGTAAAAAAATTCAAAATTTGTTACCGTCATCTAGGTTTCCTCAAAAATGTTTATAAAAACAGTGACCATAATTACTAAGATATTTGGAGTTTTATGCAAAGATTTTGTCCTAAAAACTGGGTTAACTCAGGTTTTTGTAAATATCACATTCGCTATTTAACCGACTCTGCTAAATTTAAATATCGATTGTCTCAGAAATATTTTTGATAGTTTGACACTAAAATCAAGTAGGACTTGAATTGGCTAAGGAAATGTGAACTGTAGGACATATAGACATTTATTAAAGAACCTTCTATATTTATAAGGACCCAGAATATAAACTTTTCCTTTATGGGGTCTCAAATGAATATTGTAGAATTTACGAACAAAATGGCAAACTGACCTTTTAACAGCAATCTTAACATAATTCCCTGAACAAAAGTTTATGCCATGTCTAATGTAGATAAAGAATTTTACGTGTAAATATTTATTTGAAAACATTTACATTTAAAAAATTAATAAAGATTAATATGTAGTTTTTAGTTTTTTTATTGTTTAAATGTTTACCGATGTTAATATAATCCCTTGTTTTTTTTTAACAACTGCAGGTTATTACTTCTGGTGGTGTAACCTATAAGAACGAACCCTGGCATCGTGAGTGCTTCACTTGCACTCATTGCAATATAACATTGGCCGGACAACGTTTTACTAGTCGTGATGAGAAACCCTATTGTGCCGATTGCTTTGGTGAACTGTTTGCCAAACGTTGCACTTCATGTGTCAAGCCAATAACAGGTAAGTAAGAAATTTATTTTGTTTTACAAGTAAAATTGTTAAATTTAAATTTTTAATTATTTGAGGTTATGTTACTGCTGTTGAAATAAAAACCCTCTTCTTTTAATTTGTTGTAATTTTAGGTATTGGCGGTACTCGTTTTATATCATTTGAAGATCGTCACTGGCATCATGACTGTTTCGTGTGTGCCAGCTGCAAGACTAGTCTGGTCGGACGTGGTTTTATAACTGATGGACCCGATATCATTTGCCCCGAGTGCGCCAAGCAAAAATTAATGTAAATTGTCATTGTTAACAGATAAAAAAAAGCTAACAAAAGAAAAAAATCGACCAGCATGAAACAACTATGTAAATGCAAATTTAAAAAATAAAGAACTACTAATTGGAGCAATAAACTTTCTAAAACTAAATTATAAATTTCTTTACATTAAAAAAAAACTTAAATTAACGCATACATACATACTTATATGTATACATGCAAACATATTTTTTTTTTAATTAATTATAAAAATAATGAAAACTATCAAATTAATCTTATTAAAAAACTTGCATTTCAAAAGAAAGAAAATAATTTAAATTTAAAGGCCATAAAAAATAAATTCAAATTTTTCGAGAAAAAATCGCACAAAAAAATTTAATTTTTTTAATTTTAATTATCTTTTTTTTTCTTAAAAGAACTAAACATTTTAATTTTTTTACTTTATGTTTTTCCTAACCTTGGGCTTTAGTTGTAAACATTAATGTTTATTTTATTTAATATTTTTAATTTGTTTTTCATTATTCTTTTTAATTTTAAAATATTTTTTTTATTTTGTACAAAATATACTTTTTGTATATTTTATATATTTTTTTATTATTATTTTCTAAACCATTGTTTCCTAATATTTTTAATCCTTAATAACAAACATTAAATTAAATACGAAAAGAAAACAATAAAATTGTTTATGAAAACCAACAAAAATAATTATAATAATAATAAAGAGAAATAATCTCTTTTATCAAAAATAAATAATATTGTTGAAAACGTATTTATTTGAAAAATTTTTGTAGTGGAATTGCAATTTTAGTTTTTTTTTAGCAACAAACGGCTTTTAAATAAAATACTTTAAAAAACGCAAATGTTATTATATTTTTTTTAAAGCTAAACATTTTAATAAATTTATCTTATAGCCTATAGAGAAAAATTAAAAAAAAATTGTTTTTAAATCTGTTAAATATACACATCGATATGTGCATGTAAATTTATTAATTTTTAATTTTACGTTACTAAATTATTGATGAAAAAATCGTTAAGCAAAAAATAATAAAAAATAATATTTAATTCATTTCTGTATTTTCGTAAACTGAATGAATAAATAAATATAAAATTTTTTTAAGCCAAGTTGTTTTTAACTAAATCGCCAATATTAAAACCAAAATACTTTGAGTCAGATTTAAAGATTGACCTTCCTGTCTAACACATTTTACTTAAATAACAAAAAATCATAATAGAACTATCTTGTAGAAGGTTTAAGATCGATAGCTCTAACAATTTCCGAGTCATGACTTATCAAAAATTTCAAAAAAAATGGTTTGTTGGTTGGTATATTTTTCGCAAAATGTCTAGTATGATATGTACTACTTTGAACAGGTTTAAGTCAATAACTGAATAGTTTTCCAGACGTAGCGCATTTAACTTCAAAAAAATTTGTTCAATTCTAGGGCGCTTCCACTTCCCTAACTTCTATCAAAAAAAACTTTCTCCAAAGTACACTCAAAAAGTTATTTATGTTAAATCAACTGGAAATGCTATTTAAAACAACTGGATATTCATTTGAAACCCCTCCAACAAGATATTAATTAAAATTAATTTTATTTAAATTCAGGCATAAAAAATTAACTTAAAGTTCTAAAATTACGAGATTTTCTGTTATTTACACAAAAAAAACGTATTAGAAAATAAATAAAGTTAAATATTTTTAAAAAAATAAGTGACAAAATTAACTTCAACTGAATATCAGTATTTTTGTGCAGTTAAAGCTTTGAATAACTCTTCAAACCAGTTAAAAAAATTTATATTAAAAAATTTAACTGTTTTTCCCCAGTAAGCTCAAGGTGGATTTAACCCCATAAAGTGTATAATTTCTTGATCCTTATAGATAGGAAAGTTAATTTAGCGATGTCCGTCTTTCCGCTGTTCTGTTGTAATCAGGTTTATAAAGCCCCTTGATATTTTTCGGACATGTTTGTGGTATTAAAACATCAGGTATACTTGCGAGAATTTCGCTATTAAAATTCAGCAAAATCGCCCGATAACTGACCGATATAAAAGCCAGCAACCACGACTTCCTCTCTTTATTTCTCTAAAATTTTTACACAAAAACCTTTACAACTGCGCCGGAGTTGCCCCTACACGGGTGCAATGTAAGACCGACTCCCCTTAACTTTTCCTTACGATCGTTACCATATAAAGTTAGATTATTTTTTTATTTTATTCAAATCGATCCTACAGCTTCCAGGATGCTCCTACAAAAGTCAATTGTAAGACCGACCGCAAATAATTTTTTCTCCCAAATATTTTTGTGGAACTTACTTACCCCCTATCTCCAGCTCCTAACAGGGCTTCCCCCACAACTTCTCCGGAGTCGCACTATGAGGAATAACATGTATGATATACTCTAATTAGTTTTTCCTAAGAAACATTTCTAGCAGGGGTGTCAGTTATGGCGATTTTACGCCAAATGTGGCGAAATTTCAAGTTTTTCCTGAAAGCAAAGATGAGGTTTCTGATAATATCTTTTTCTTCCAAATGAGTGTTTACAGCTATATTAATGTCCCGGAGGCAAAACGCGTTGTCAAAATTGTAAGGAGTGTACAAGGGAAGAAGTTGAAATTTCGTGATGCAAGGCATACTGCGTTTAGGAAAACAACCTTTATTTAAGTAAAATAATTTTTTTTTTTTCGTTAAAAACAAAAAATTTTTATTATGGCGAATTTTTTTTGGCGACTTTTTTTGTTTTTTAACTCAAAAAAATATTTTTTGGCTATTTTTGATAACGGTGCTGGCGAGGGGCCCTGAAAAAAACTGACAGCCCTGATTTCTAGAACATACTTACCCCCTATCACAATCACCTAAGGGGGTTGTCATACAAAATTTACAAAAATTATTTAAAAACGCCTATAATTTCTCCAGAGTAGGCCTTGGAGAAATAAAGTGTACGACCGACCCCCATTAGTTTCCCTTCCAAACATATTCCTAGAACATACTTACCTTCATCGCCTAAGGGGGCTCCAATACAAAGTTTGGGAAATTTTATAAATTCCCCCTACAGCTTCCAGGATGCTCGTGGATAGTTCAAATGTAAAACTAAACCCAACTAATTTTTCCTTGCAAACATTTCTACATACCTACTTCTCCCTATCTCCACCCCTAAGGGGGTTTACCATACAAAATTTGAAAAAATTAGGGTAAAAAACCCCTACAACTTCTCCATAGTCACTATAAGAGGGGTAAAATATGACACCGACCCCTATTTAAAAATTAGAAATACCTATTTCATAAATAAAAAAAAATTTTTTAAATAAAACAAAAAATGTTAAGAGGTTTTTCACAGCTAAAAAAAATATAGCGCTCTTACTTGTGATTTTTTCTGTATTCGGTACATATATATCAGGTAGGAGCGATTCTACAAAAATAACAAAAACTCACAAAATCTTTCTTCTTCTTTTTGAGCCTTTCTTACGATACTACAGTTGTTGTTTGTAAAAGAGGAAGAAAATACATAAACATAAACAAAATTTGGCATTAATGTAACGTAATACCGTTACTCAGCTGTATATCTGAGGCTACCTGATATACGTGTACCCTGATAACTTTTCAGATACAATAAACAAACGAGGACGCGCCAGCTTTCGAAATTAAGAATAGTCAAGTTTACGGCAGTGTACATAGTATGTACCCTACCAGAACATTGACAGTCATTTGACCGGTCACAGATGACCGTTATTTCGGTCATTATTTTCTATCATTTTCTTAAGGGCGATGTGAAAAAAATGACCGAAACTTTGTGTACGTGTGATCTTGCATCTCTCTCGCACCTTCAGATGTGATAGAAATATTGGTCACAAATGACTGAAAAAAAATGTTTTAGTGTTAGTTTCGGTCACAAATTTCTTGTGTCGGTCATATGACCGCCAAATGACTGCCACTGACTGGTAGGACTCACTCATGGTGAAATCAAATTATTGCGCCATGGAATTATTCTTTCTTAAAACATAATTAAGTTCTTACAACGTAAAAATGGGACATCACTTTACCTTGAAACATGATTTGTTTGGTTAAGATACTTTTTTGTAACATTTCGCTTATCTTAAATTTTTATATTACAGTTATTTAATTCACAACCGTTATGTTTAATAACTCGTCGGACTTAACACAACGCGTACATTTTCCTATGTACCTACAGAATACAGAAGGCTTTAAATTGGGCAAATACTTTTGTTTGCTCTAAGAGCGTACGTAAAAACTGTGTTATAACTTTAAACTTATTACCGAACTCTAACAAGAGTACTTGGCCGGACACTATATTGTAAAATGTCAGCAAAATAATAGTAACTTCCAACAACTTATTTAACAAATTAAAAAATAATTAGACGCAACGACAATTTCACTAAAAATATTTTAAGACTGGCAATGTTAAAACAAAAAAAAATTAAACTTTGGCAGTATCGGTTAAATACCACAGCGTTCTATAAAAAGGTACTTATGGTCATGTTAGGGGTTTTAACTAGGGCTGCGGCCACACTTTCAAGTTTTTGCATTCTAGTTCATTCCACATATTCGAATTGACGGTTGTGACGTATATATATATATTTATTTTTTTTTTATTTATGCTTATCCAGGAAAATTCAGTTAAAATGTTAAAACTAATTGCGTTGGAAAATTTGGGTAAGCAGGCACGTGAAGGAACAAAAATTTATAAAAAATAGCTACAATCAGCTGTAAACTTGACCATTAAGTTGAAAGGCGACTTGAATGTAAAAATTTATGATCAAGCTGCTTTCAAGTTCGAAAAGTTTGAGTGTGTTAGTAAAAATGTTTGAGTGTATGTATTGCAATCTGTGCCTCGTTTCTGTAAGGTGTGAAGAAGTTTTTTGGTCGAGAAATTTATAGTCGCCCTGTCAAGGACAGAATGAATCAAAGAAAAACTATTATAAGTTTTAAATGTTAACTTGCAATATATTAAAATGATATGACTCGCCCTGTTAATAACTGGAACACTTCTATAATCTTATAAAATTTCTCAAAGCGAAAACTTCTCGCAAGTTACAGAAACGAGGCACTGAAGGCAAAAATTGAACGTCTGGCCGCTACATAAGACGAATGTAGAATGTACAATTTTTTTTAGAATGGTTTTTTCTTACGGTTTTAGTCAACTGCGCCAAAAATTTTAGTCCAATTGTTTAATTTTTTACAACTCTGGAGTTTGATTTGATGTGTCAAACAAAGTCGTCTATTGGATTCTTGTTAAAATAAAAATATATAGAAAGTGACATTTTAATAAATCTTTTTGCAAGCAAATGATATATTTAGAATTGAAAATTGTGAAATAAAGTCTAATTAAATTAATTAATCAACATGGTTTTGGCTGAAAATGAAAAGGTAAATAAATTATTTATTTTACAAACATTTGTGAAACCATAAACGCACAACTGTCATGGATGATTAGAGGCATGTGGCTTAACGTGTTCTATTCCTTTAAGTTGCTTCTGCTCCAACACATAAGAAGGCAATTTTTTAGTTATTTGTTTTTGATTCCATATTTAAATATATATGCACATAAATATGTATGTATCTAGGAAGACTTAACCTTTTCTTTAAATATAGTGCTAATATGCAGTTTTTTTTTGCAAAGTTGGTGTTAAGTTTATGCATACAAAAACACATATGATACGGATTATAGCCATGTTTCATCAATATAATTTTTTGGTTTTCATGTTAAAAACTTGGGGGCAAATTACGGCATTAGATACGAATCCAGATTTCTAGCATGAAAACCAAAAATTTTAATAAAAGAAACATGGTTAATACAAATGTATATCTCTGATCCTTTTTAAGTATTTTCGAGCAGATAGATCGTACCTTATCATTTTGCAGTAATCACAATCTATCTTACTTGCCTTTGCTAGTGTTCTTTTATTTTGTTTTAGAAAGTTTTATAATACAATATTATTAGATGTTCTTGTATTTTACTCAGGGGGCAAATTACGGCATTCGATTCGAATTGAAATTAAAAAATTCTTATTCGAATTCCTATATTAAAAGCGTTGACAATTTGATCGATCGAGTTGAATTGCGAATCAAATGCCGTAATTTGCCCCCAGAGACCAAATCGTCGCATATTTAATATATTAACTTACTAAGGCATTAAAACAAACAAAAAATATTTAAAAATACAATTAAAAAAGCAATAAACTGTTGTCATCGCACAAAGCTATAATGTTGTTATTCATCAGTTTCAGAACTACCAAAGCCATTCATAATTGTACGATTGATGCAACGGCTCCGATGCATTAAATCCTCTGTCTTAGCAAAATGACTTTTATACCTATATAAAGAAATGCAGATGTGTAATTAAGTTTTAGATAAAAATATTTAATTGTTTATTTTTTATGTTACTTTTTCATAAAACGTTTAATTTTACACAAAAAACAGTCTTCCTAAGTTCCCTTAACATATTTTTATTTTTAAAGCATATATTTTTAATTTTTTGGGCATATTTTTTATCATGTTCTTGGTTGTAAATTAAAGGCTTTACTTCAGCCAGAAGCTTAGGACACAAATAGAAGTAGCAAAGTCCAATTGCGTTGCAAATACATAGGTATTACAAAAAATAAATTTCAAATTTTGTTATTAAATGATCTGGAAACGGAATGATAATTTCCTGTCATGTATGGGGCGCCATCTCACATTAGGTAATATGTCCCATTTTCTTGGCAAAAATTATTTTTTTAAGATTTAATAAGGAAATGTTTGTTATTGCTATTCGATAAAGAACACATCAGATCAAATTACTTTGTAATTTGTTTTTGTTTTGACGAGGTAACAGCAAATCCAACATACATAGGTATAAGCAATGAATTCAATAAAGCAAATGCACTGTATTTTTGTGTTTAGCTTGGAAATATTCTCAATAAATTTGGAAATATTAAAAAAAAAAACAAAAACATGGAGGAAAAGAGGAATGACAAGTTTAAAAAAAAAGAGGACGATACATTTTATTTAACTAGACTTGTTTTTGTAACTTTAACTCAAAAAAATCAGTTTACCTTATAATATTTATGTGTCAATTCTGAGAAATTCCTAAACAATGCTCGAAACTACCTACGGTGCCCTAAAGTGAGGAGTTCAAAATTAAATCTCCTAGACTTGGTCTAAACATAGAGATAATTGATGGTTAAGTTGGTTCCTAAGTCCCTAGCACTAATTCTGGGGGCAAATTACGGCATTCGATTCAAGTCGAAATATAAAAATTCTTTTCAGAATTCCTATATTAAGAGCATTTGACAACTCGTTCGATCAAGTAGAATTTCGATCCGAATTTGCCCCCTGATTTCTTAAGCAAACGGTAATATATATGTATGTAATTATGATAGAATTACAAAAAAAAATGTTTTTAATTTTCTAATTTGGTGTGACGTTTTTACAATAAAAATTTTTAAAACTATTAATCAAAAACTACGATAACAAAATACACTGGAAACCAATAAATTAAAAAGGCAGCAGCATAAGAACTACATATTGGAAACAACAAGAAAAATTAAAGTCAAAAACAAAGCAAAACACGTGAACAGAAACTTGAAAACAAAATAGGACTTTTTTGAGCTATGAAGCCGCCGCCCACTAGCTGCGACTTCGGCCGGCTAAAACGCATAGCCGGCTGCAAATATTTGTAACAATTTTAAACTATTTTTGATTCAGGTTTTTAAGTGACAAAAGTAAGAGTAAGCTATGCGTTCATTGTAAAATTGTAGTATGTTTTTTTACTTGGCAACCCTGCAAAATGGCAGTGGATTGCATGATACAACTAATCAGGTAATCTCGTCCCTGCAACAACTACAAATTCGTACCAGCCTGTCAAACAAAACTTCATAGAAAAAAAACGATGAGTAATTATTTTTGTTGTTTTATTTCCACAGGGAGAGCATAATTTTGACATTTTGGCACTAATCAGCTGGGCGGACGAGACTACCTTATTCTTTGTATCATGGTGGATTGCAAAACAATGGCATGATACAAGTAACCAGGTAGATTCGTCGGCCCAGCTGATTAGAGCCAAAATGTCAAAATTATGTTCTCCCTGTAAAAATGAAACAACTTATTTGTAGTTGTTGCAGGGACGAGTATCATGAACAATGGCATTAAAAAAGGGGTATCTAAAGTACAGATAATAATCTTTGCTTCCTATTTGCATATTTAAGCTGTCAAAATGCTATAAAAAATAAACATTATCCATGGTGTATACCAAGGTACATTCAACAAGGTAGGAGTAACTAATCAGCTGACTTCTATTTCCGCCATATGTTTTCCAACTTAGCTTGGCAAATTTTTTATGTTCTATAATGGCTTTGTATACTGTGTGTATGTGTGATCGCAACATTTTTAACAACTAAGCTGGAATTGAACAAAAACAAAATACATGCTTAAATTTTACAGGAAGTTGTTGTTTTAGGGACGAGGTCACCTTATTCCACCATGATTGTCATTAGAAAAATCATATTTTAAGGAAAAAAAATCACGTTTTTTAGATAAGACTAACTAACAAGCGTGTATAATGTCAAAAAAATCAATTAAATTGTCCTAGACATTTGAATGTAACTAATTTTTGTCAAATAACCAATTTTGCATATGCTAAGAATCCTATTATATAAAAATTTGTATCTTTCCTAGCCTATAAAATTTTGATTGCACGACATATTGTGTTTTTCAAAATAATTTTTTTATGAGCTAAAATAATGTATGTATATTCATGACAACCGTCCACTTCATTTAGTTTAGAAATAAATAATTTATTCTGCAGTTAGTAGTTACGCGGATTACTAATCAGAGCGATTTAGTTTTACCTATGTATGTAGCTTAATAGGTTCATCTATACATAACGAAAATGTTTAATAACTGCTACTCAAAAATTAGTTTTTAGGTATTTTTATACCCAAAAACAATGGTGTATTTTAGCGTATGCAGTGCCCAGTGTACATGTGTAAAGTATACAAAAGAAATAAACAAAAAGTTGACACAAGCCTTTACTGGTTCAAAAAATTACTGTGGTTAAAATTTGTAGACAAATTATGTATTTGTATAATATTTTGAAAAACTTAATGTAAAAAATCATCTTTTTCAAAAATAAAAAAATCATCATTTGAGGAAAAAAATCATCGAAAATTTGATCAATTCATCATTCTGGCAACGCTGAACGCCATTGTGAAATCATACACAAGGTGACCGCATTAGAGATACAAACACAATGCATTGGAAAAACGATTGTGCTGTCATAACGACAGACTATAAATTGTAAAGGCGATGTCAGATTAAACTTCGTTGCTTTGCGTAACATTGCTAACTTTGAAAGAAAAGCGCGAAAGAAAATGTGTATGTATGTCATAATGAAAACTTTGACAGCACGTATGCTTATTTCAATTAATGTATCCTAAATGTCAAAGCGAATTTCTAACGCAACGCAAAGCAAAAGTTCAATTGCAGAAAAAAATTATGGCTCGTCAAGACACATAGTATGACAACCTGATTAATTGACCATGGCTACCACCTTGTATATATATATATATATGTACCATGATCAAGAATTCATGTTTCGTTGTCTACCAGGGATGGAAATCTTTTTTAATTTTATGGAGTAAACAATAGCTGTATATATGGTTTAAAGAATTATGCCCATATTCATAACAATTCCGATAGGTTTATTATTTTATCGATGTTTATAGAATAATTCGCAAATAAGGCTTTAAGAGACTTTGTGTAATTTTACGAATAAAAGAGTTAAATGTTTGCACTGGTACTGGAAGCATTTAAATTTGTTAACTTCAGTGCTTTTCCGTCTAACAAAAAAACGTTTAAAACCAAACCCGAACCTGAACTTCGGTCAAATTCTTATTGTGCGGCCGATTCCGAATGCAACCCGAACTTTTAGTTCTTAATTAAAATGAAGTTATCAATCCATTTGAAGTACATATAAATTAAAGTTAATCAAAATATTTTTAATTTAAAAACAAAAATGCATATGTACAAAAATGCACTCAAAATTAATAAAACGAATGCAATAGTGTGTTAGTTGTTGATAATGAAACAAAATAGAAGTAGATTCTTTAAATGAATACAGAACTAAATAGTTGTGTTCTTAAATATTTTATGCAACAATGGATTGGGATTGACAAATGCAAGCCATAGATTTTTATAAAAAGTTCGGCAGTGTTTGATAAGGTTCGGCGAAAACTCTAAACCCCGAACAAGGGCCCTAAATGCTAGTGGATAAGTACGCAAGACTATCAGTCTGGCGGTTGCGTGTTCGAAAGTTTAATTTTTTATGAGGGGATGATTTTGTTAGCAAAGCCGGTGCTCGTAATATTTTATGCCAAAAAGCTTACGTCAGAGAAGCCACTTACAACCTTAAAGCATTTGCATGTAAATAACAAAGTTTATAACTTTTTTATATAATTGAATCATAGCACTGAAACACGATACCCATATACCTGCATTTTTAATTACCGTTCAACATAAGGAGAACCATAGTATTTGATGTAAGCTGTCAGCTTAACGTGTGCCAGATTAGTGTTTAGCATTTAAGCAAGGTCGTAATGTCGGCTAACACTGCAGTCTCATGATCACATATTGCCTTTTAAGTATTTTACACAAACTTCAGATATGGATACCAGTTACTATTAAATAACGTCCAAAGAAAACTTCAAAAACAAAATAAGTCCCAACAGAAATAAAACAGCACCCCACAAAAATATGTTAAATGCGAAAAATTTCGGATCCATAAATAAGACTTTGCTAGCGTTTAATTATTTCCGAAACATTTCGCTCAGGCGGCCTATGGCCGGACGCTGAATAAATAAGTTCTAGTTAAATCAAACCGCTGGTTTCCTTATAGCCTTCCTCCTGGCGCATGGACTTTAAAACTTTATCATTTTCAAATACAAGCTTCGCGAAATTTAGTATTCCTTAGGCGTGGACCCTACGTTATCGTCAGATTGAGCGAAGCTGTTATTAGAAAAGCTCTAAAGCTTAAAGTACCGCCCGCCCGAACCCACTACAGTTCTTGTTTTTTGCGCCCGGTCGAAGGCCGAATATCCACCCCACTATTTCAAACAGAACAAAACTTTATTTTTGTCACCAAAGTCTAAATAACTCTCAACAAAACTGAAGTAACTTCCAATAAAATCAGAACTACAATAAAATTAAAACACTGCTATCAAATTTTCTTTGAGACTTATTTCATAACCAAGCAAGCCCCAATTTATATGGAAAAAAAAGTTGAAGTTATTTCATTTTTCTGCTGGGAGCTATTTCATAATACAACAGATAACAAGTCTATACATACTTAAATTGAACTTTCTTCTCTTTTTCTCGAACTAAATATTTTTCAATGTTAGCAATTTCTGTCTTAAAAGGAGTCTTAGTAAATACTTCATCCATCCAGAATGGACGGAAGGTTTGAAAAAAAATTTAATCGATGAAAATTTGGTGAATAAACGTTTTTTTTTTTATAAAAATTGTGTTTATGAATAGGGTTATAAATCTTGGTTAAATAAGAAATGGCGGTTGATAAAACGAAGCATACCTAATTAAAGCATATTAAAATATCCATCCCTGGTGTATACCCCCACCTAAAAAGAAAAGCACAAAGAAAAAACTGAAAAAATTGTGCTGGATTTTGACTGTGTATGTGCAAGTAAAAGTAGCAAAAATCACATTCTCTTTTGACTTGATCTCACTCTCTCACTGGTTATTTCAGTGAAGCAAAAAAAAATACAATTTTTGTTGTTCTTGATTTTGTATTTCTTCAATTATTATAAATTATTTGGTTTTTAATATTTGTGTCATTATGTTTCAAAGCGATTTTCATAAAAAGAAAAATTTTGCAAATCCAAATTTATTTAGTAAAGTATGTTTTTTGGTCAACAATTTGTGCTTTAATTTTGTTTTACATGGACGATTTCTGTTTTTCATTATATACAGAACTCTACCACACAAAAGGAAAGCAGCCCAGCTGATGTCCAACCTACACCAGCAGCCGGTCGTCCTGAAGCCAAAGAAGAGAAGGAAACTGTTAAAGCCGATCAGGAAGAGGTTCGCCACGAACACTTAATCAAACATCCTCTACATAACACTTGGACTTTGTGGTATTTAGAAAATGATCCTTCAAAGTCGTGGGAAGACATGCAAAATGAAATATCCAATTTTGATACTGTCGAAGATTTTTGGAGGTGAGTAGATTAAAAATCTATTAACTAATAGACCTGCGCAACGGTGAAACCTTTTTAAACCTAATAAGCCCCGCCCAGTAAATATTTTTAATGAAATTTCTGTCAAGGTAGGCACATACAAACATATATGGATTATATATGTACATATATAAGTATGTATGTTTTTATATGTACATGGATGAATTGTTAAAAAAAAGAGTTGGAAATTTCGCTTGTTAATTTTATTTACATGGAAACTTGTTTTCATGACATTTGCTGTTTGATTAAAAAATAAATCTTAAAAAATTAAATTTTTTTATTACAGTCTTTACAATCACATTAAGCCGCCATCTGAAATTAAACATGGCAGCGATTATTCTTTATTTAAAAAAGGCATTCGGCCAATGTGGGAAGATGCTGCCAATAAACAAGGTGGTCGTTGGGTTATTACATTAAATCGTTGTCCCAAACAAGAAATGGATAATTTATGGTTGGATGTGGTAAGTCTTAAAGAAAATAACATAAAATGCATGTTTCATTGAGACAAAAAAAATGTAAAGGGAAATTTACAATTTTTTTCCAGCTATTATGTTTAATTGGTGAAGCTTTTGATCATTCGGATCAAATTTGCGGAGCTGTGGTCAATGTTCGTCCTAGAAACTCAAAAATTTGTGAGTACAAATAAGTGTTTTTTTTTAATAATTTATTTATATGTACTAAAATACATTTTGCAAAACAATCTATCAGTAAAACTTGCTATAACATATCATGAAACTTTAACTAAAAAAAATTAATTATTTGGGCAAAAATACGAACTTTGTAAAGGTCAATTAGAACAAATAAAAATATTTTCCGATTATTTACTGCCTGATGAGCAATATTAATTTAAGCTAATTTCATAAAACTCTTACTACGTAGTACGTAGGTACAACTCTAAGTGTAAATGCTTATCTATATGAAAGATTGTAAGACTTTGCTAATAAATGTCAATGGTGAACGGTATAGAATACTGATTAGAATTTTTTTCGTACCTCAATTAACTGGCATATACTATCTCAAAGGGGCCAAAGAAATTGACCAAAGTGGGCTGCACCTCAGCCTTTTACCGTTACCGCAGCCTCCTGTTCAGTGTGGACTCGTAAAGAGTCTAGCTTGTTGTCCTTTTTTGCCGCGGTAAATAGTTTCCTTGCTTCCTCCTGCCCTTAGGAAAGGTTGGGTGACAAGATAATGGGGTAGCCTCCCCAAAGGAGCTAGATAACGTCT
Organism: Melanophora roralis; assembly: GCA_963583895.1. Lineage (NCBI taxonomy): Eukaryota > Metazoa > Arthropoda > Insecta > Diptera > Rhinophoridae > Melanophora > Melanophora roralis. The sequence goes on along the minus strand of OY757189.1, from coordinate 34,539,055 downwards.
ATACAGCATCCTCAGTAACGATAGACGGTACCGGTGGTAGCATGCCCTCAAATAGGCAGTCTGCATCTACAAGTTCGTTCTTCTCCTGTTCACGTACGGAGTTGTCTTGTCCTGACTTCCCACGATAGAGAGTTCGAGGTGCCTATAGTATAAGAAGGAACAGTCACCTGACAATTTTCAATCCCTGATGAGGGCGGCGCTTTCCGTGCTGACCAATATTATGTCCAAAACCTTCTGTCTGTTCGCGACGATAAAAGTAGGTTCTGAACGCTTGTTCACTATTGCCAAATTATTTTCAAGTATGAAATTGATCAAAACCTCAACTCTTATGCTGGTGTTTATGCTGCCCAGGATTTGGTGATGGGCATTTGCGTCAGCCCCCATAATGACAGGGATCTGATTCGCATTCGCAGTGCCGACCGCTTCCCAGACAAGATGGTGTGGTGGCTATCGTACGCCATGTAGCATCAGAAGATGCACCAGGTTCTACCATTAATCTCCCAAGCTGCAGCTACAGTATAAAGATATTAAGTTGCCTTTTGACCATTATTATACAAGATCTAGTTTTACCTTGTGCGTTTGCGTACAAAAACTTGTAGCCTCTAGCAGTGGATCTAAGGATTTCACTCCCAGAGGACCAGGGTTCTTTTACTAGTACGATGTCTGTCTACGGCACAAAGAGTGAGTGCAGCGGATGCTGCTTTAAGTGTTGAACATTAATTTGCGTTACCTTCACTATTTTCTGGGTCGTAGATGACAGTTACGTTTACGCATTCCAGAAAAGCGCCCTCATCCTCCGCAACATCCAGGAGACCTGGAAGATCGCCAATCCACCCTAAGTCTGATTAATTACCATCCTGCTGGGAAGCTGGTTGGGCGGAATTAACACTACCAGTGTTTGCCCCCGTACTCGGGCAATTTGCTTTCACTAGCAGCTACAAAAACCTCCCAATACCTTCAATAAATTTATGTTGGGCAAATATTTTAATCTAAGATTTAAAATAAAAAAAAAATCAGCATATTAGAATAAAATTTAAAATTAACTCAGTTCTGCTTGTTTTTATCAAACAGGTTTGTAACTTAATATGGAATATATAAATTACGCTTAAAATACTTCTGGTCCCACTTTCTAAAAATTCTTTTTAAATTAATTAAAAATATTTTTCCATTCGCTATAAAATTTTTTTATACATTTAATATAGTTTATTTTTTTATCTTTATTTTTGTTTTCTATTTTTTACCAGCTATATGGACTGCTAATGGCAGCAATAAAGAGGCTGCTTTAGAGATTGGCCATAAATTGAAAGATGCTTTGCGTTTGGGTCGTCAGAACTTACAATATCAGTTGCACAAGGACACAATGGTTAAAACGGGCTCGAATGTTAAGTCTACTTACTTATTGTAAATTGTTTTTTTTTTACAAAAAATACATATTAGGGAGGTAGTATTAAACACACGTCAGCGAAACACAACATGCACTAAAAAATTGTCCCGCAAAAAATCGAAAAAAACCTAATAACATAAATAACATCTTTTATTATGAAAATGTTTGTCATTGTAGTTTTTGTATTTTTTTAAACTACAATTCTTTATTATACATATGTGCATGTCCCTGTATTTCTTCCTCTTAAACAAGTTACTCTTGCCTATGGTAAATTTATTCAAATTATATAAAGCTACATGTTATCAAAAAAATTTCTAACAGGAACTTTTACCATAAGCAACGGAAAATTTAAAAAAATGATTGTTGTAAGGAAAAAATATAATGTCATCGAAGCGTTGTTCGCTAGACATCTCTACAACTTTTTTCACATAACTCAGAAACATATTTTTTAACTAAATTAAAAACAATAAAAAAAATTAAAAATTTTGTTCCCTCAGAAAGCCGGTCTTTTACAAATCGATTAAAACGTTTAAAAAACATTGATTTAACAAAAACAGAAATTAACTTCTTTTTTTTTGCATTTAGTATGAAATCGTTTAAACCCCAACAAAAAACTATCAGCCAATACTTTATTATGCTTTTTTTTTATTTTAAAATATGAAGAAATGATATGTATTTAAATTAAATATTTGAGTGAAATTATTATGTTTGAATTTAAATTTTCAATAAAAATAAGTTATCGAAAATAACCGCAAGTTTTTTTTTTGTGGGGAAGAAAGATGATCTAAAAACTTCGTATCATTTCTTTTAAAACAAGTGCCTTTCAAAAATCATCGGGATTGTGCGATTTTTTGCCAGTGTATGGTTGTATTTCGCAGTTTGCCTTGCATATTAGTTCGCGAAGATTTAATTAAAAAATATATGCAAAAAAAGTTTGCTTTGTATCATTATGAAATTTCATCGTTTTATAACCCATAAAATTTTAACAATCCTCCCTGTTTTTAATGCATTAATATAACAATAAACACTCATTTGGTTACAAAAGTAATTCCCCCTTATTTCGAATGTCATCGGAAACATAGTAATGGTAGTTATTTCGTCAAAAAAAAAATAGTTAACATATCGACTTCAGCACACCTCCAAGTTAAAACCGATTTCGGGTCAAGTGAACGTCCCCAAGCTGAATTTAATTTAGCTAAAAATGAACTTCGACGACCTTCAGCTTTGCTGCCAAGAAGAATTCGAAGTTTTGTGATGCAAAGCAAACTGCTACGGAATACTGCCTATCTTATCCTTTTATTAAGCGAAATTGCTGATTTAAAAAAAAACTGCTGTAAAAAATGTTTGTCCCTATTACATATTCGGAAGTTAATTTAGGCCCCTATTATGGTTTACAACTCAACTCTATTTCAGTTGTAATGTGAAATTTGATGTCATGATTACAACCATATGAGAAAAAAAATGATTACAACCAAACCAAACAACTGCTACTGACGAATTGCAATTTTTGTATGTTTTTGTCAACCGAATTAACATAAAGTTATAAAAGATAAACAATATTTCCACAGGTTTGATTGTAATCGTATTATCAAATTTCACAATTTCAACTCAACTGAGTTGGGTTGTTGACCATAAAAGGGAGGTTAAACTAAATGACTTAATTAATCCAAGTATCACAATAAATTGCACGTGCTACAGTGCCCATAGACTAACTACAACCCACAACTACCTTCATAATAAAAATATTTAGAGATTAAAAAAAAAGGTTACGTAAATAAATAAAAAATTTTTAACTCATGTATTAAAAAGATGAAATTAATTTAAAGCTTCGTTTAAATGCAAAATAAATTTTGCCGGGTGGAATAAAAAATACAAGATTTGTGGGTATTTATGTATAAAAAATATACAGCAATCATCTTGAAATGTTTTAGTGAGACATTATTGATTCGACTTTACGGCGCAAATCCTTTCGACGGCACGAGTCCAATGCGCGACATATAATCAGTACATGTTGTTTTGGGTCTATTGATGCGTCTTCTTCAAATGCTTGAAATATTTTATAAACACGGGTTTTCAAATCACGATATTGTATTTCAATGTCATCCATTTCTCCTTGACGTCTTTCTAACTCGCGACCAAAGCAACGCCAATCAGTCCCAATATCTTCAGCTACAAGTTTGTAAATAGCGGCTCGTTTTTCTTTCACTGGAATTTGTTGAAACATCGGTTCCGATTTTGTGCTCGTTGCAGCGGGTATATTAAAGAGTCTACTGTTCGCAGAATCGTTTAGGCTTAAATGGGTAGCATATTCGTGAGCCAAACGCAACTCGTGATATTCATTATACGGATCATCAGGTTCCTGTGGCACATGATAACTCAGAATTATTTCAGCTAACTGACCCCCATATTCGTCAGCTATCTCTTTTAATGGTTCAATGTTGTATTCAGACAGTGCGTCATGTCGTTCCAGACAATCAAAAAGATCAGTTACTGATCGTATGCGATACATATTGCGCGCCGACCCAATATCACTTTGGAACTTATGCTTTAGATCCTCAACGCTTTCCTTAATTGAGGGATCATTTGCTGCAATGTCCTTTAGGGTTTGATATGAAAGCGGCTGTACCATTTTTAATATGGATTTTTAAGACAAATTTGTTTTTGAAACTTAAGCAATTTTCTACTTTTTGTTTTGCTTTGGATTTTCTTGTTTAAGTGTTGTAATTGTAGCGAATGTTTTTCAAATACTCAGTACACAGGAAAAGGTACTCGGTACTTTTTAAAATTATTCTATATTTTTTTTAATATTTTCGTTTTCAGTCAATATTTGTTATAACACGTTTAACACGTTTCTGCTTTTTATTTCTATCTGTTGCTAAAATAAAAACTTTTGCGCCTACAAATCGGATTTTTAATCGCAGATCTATATTTTTCTTTGGAAGTGTTCAACTGTTGCATATATTTGATCAATGTATTGGAACAGAATTAGACGTTTGCTGAATATAATTGTCAGTTTTGTTTATAATATTAAAGGTATTCCGCATGCATACATCAATACATCTTTTTTTATATTTTGCGCTTTCTTGGCTGACATTTTAAGGAATTTATTGTGTACTGTAATCTGACATTTTTTTAGAAGGTAGCATTTGCTTCTTTACAGGTCGTTTACGTTGTAGGCTGCTTATGTGTATACCTTCTTTTTAAATTGGCTGGGAAGCCAAATTTTTAAAATTTTTAAATTTCTATTATAATTAGCAGAATTTTTTTCTTCTTTATTGCTTTACTATATTATCGCTTTTTGTAGATAAATTAGCTAGTGTTATATTAAGAATTTTGTATTAAAACATTTAGATTTAAGATCTCAGGATTGTGTTAACTTTGCAAAAGATATATATGTATATGCATATATTTATATATAAAGGCCTTAAGGGCCTTGCATTACTTTGCTGAGTAAAATGAAAAAAACTAAAAAAATGCGAAATAAAGGTTGGGATATATCAATTTCAACAAAACATTTTAAAACTTCAAATCACGATGTAATATGTGCCATTATAAAAATCAAAATAGGTGTTGCCTATTACATTTGTTACATTTAACATAAAATGTAACAAATGTCCCTCTCTGTAACATGTATAAATTCAACGTATTGGGCCTTATTTTCGTAACTTTTTGTACTAGTCATAGAACAAGACAAAATCAGCCTTATTGTATTTGGGGTTGTCGTGTCGAATATTGTCGCATTTGACATAAAAACGTCAAGAGTGCTATTTATTTAACATTGGCGAATAATAAAATATTTATGCTTTGCGTAATAAGGCCCTTATAATATTTATGTATATTTTAAGCAGCTGTTGCTAGTTTATGCACTCTTACAATATTTATTGTTTATTATATTAAACCTTAAAAAATAATTTTTTTTTGGTTGTCATTTTTTTTAATCTTGAATGTAACTTTTTATCAAAAAACGTTACTTTTGGGTGCAAAAATATAAGTTTTTGTAGCTTCCGCTGACAACGCAGATAAAAATTGTCATATAGTATGCAGGTTAGGTTGTTGCAGGTCTGTTGGCCGTTTGGCGTTCTGTATATCAGGTTGCCTTAGTAATAAACTGAGTAACGGTATTTTGGAATTAAAATGTCAACTGTAGTTTTTTAAGAAAATCTGAAAAAAAGAATTTGTGGTTGTTTAGCTGTCTGGCATTAGTATGATAATATATTTGTTTTTTGAAAACTAATACCACCTGATATAAGTTCGCCTTGTGTCCGCCGCATTTTATTTTACTTTGGCTTAGTTGTCTGTTCTTTACTCTCGTCTGGCTAGATTTTCATTTGTGAAAAGTCGTGAAAACCGTACGTGTGTGGTACGTAGCTTCCGCTGACAACGCTGATACAAATTTTCATATAGAATGCAGGTCTGTTGGCCGTTTGGCGTTCTGTATATCAGGTTTCCTTAGTAATAAGCTAAGTAACGGTATTTTGTAATTAAAATGTCAACTGTATGTTTTTAAGAAAATCTGAAAAAGAAGAAGAAAAAATTTGTGATTTTTTAGCTGTCTGACATTAGTATGACGTTATATTTGTTTTTGGAAAACTGACCCCACCTGATATACATGCGCCTTATGTCCGCCGCATTTTATTTTATTTTATTTTGGCTTGGTTGTCTGTTCTTTACTCGTCTGGCTATATTTTCATTTGTGAAAAGTCGTGAAAACCGTACGTGTGTGGTGTTATAAATTTGTAACAGAAAAACAAAAAAACATATAATGAAAAATCTTCAAGTGCAAACAAATTTTTAAAGCTACACTAATAAAGATTATTTAAACAAAATAATATACATAAAAATATGCATTAAATAAACGGCACTGCAGTAAAAAATTAATGTAATGAAAAAGAGAGAGTTAAATACATAAATTTGTACATACATATGTATATGCTGTGTACACATTTCAACTTTTTATATAAATATAAAAGTAAATAATAATATGATAAATACATGCCTTTGTCAAGGAATATACAAGTTTATACTTAAATATTTTTTGAATTTGTACCTGCAAACATTAATTGAATTATGTTTTTTTAAACTATTTACAAATATTCAATACGCCCTTAATAGCAGACATTCACCAGGGATGATAAATATTTAGTGGTTTTCATATATGAAAAAATGTTTAATGGGTATATTTAATCCTCTTTTTATAATTCAACTAAGTTCAAAAGTTTTTTATTTAGACGGCATAAAAATTAATCTCACATAATAAACAAAGTGACGTCTAAGAATAAGCTTACCAAAATAAACAAATTGTTAGCCATTGCCTATAGAATAACAAAATATACAAAATTTTCCTAAAAAATGCAAGTACCGAGCTTATCATCCCTGAAATTCACATACATTCATTCAAACAAGGACAATATCCCTACATGGACTAGTATATAAAGGAGTAAGACTACTCCAAAAGTAATCCAACGGATGTTAAACACATGGTCCATTTAACATTACGATGTCTCAGAACCGAACCACCTAACCCATCTTTGAATTACATCTGAGTAGTTTCAAAACTACTCTATGGTACACCACACAGGACTAGTTTTACAATTTTCGCAACTCAATATGCCATTGCACATACTACAAGTTTTTGATTGACAATGACATGGTCCATCACTGCATTACAAAGGACCATGTTATAACCATTTTCAACTAAAATGGATCATGTCCAATATCTTTTGCATGGGAATGCATAAGTATGTATTTATGTATGTGCATTAACAATATCAAAGCCGAAATCAATAATTTGGTATGATTGCATTAAAAATACACCGATTTGTAGATTGCTTTTTGTTGTGATTTAACAGTTTAAAATTATATTTTAAATGTAATGAACCAATTTATTTTTTTTAATAATTTAGACAAGAATGAATAAAATATAATTACTCACAAAACAATGACTACTTAGATCTGAAAATATTATTGAAAAACAAGTATAAAATGTTGTAAGTGTTTCTACTACAATATCTCCTTTCCTTTAAGAAGTTCTATAGTCCTTTAACCATCCGGGAGCTTTACAACTTCTTTTAGGTCGTAAAGTTTCCACAGTTTCAGGAACTAATGCTATTGCTTCCGCTTCTGCTGAATCCGACGCTGAATGAAACGAAGAATCAGGTTCAATATTGACATTAGAATCAATTTCAAGATAGACGTCTGTTTCATCTACTTGATTAAGTTCTGATGAAATCGGTTCTACTATTTCTGCTGTAACGTTTTCTGGTGTTCCATATAAATCAAATAATTCAAACAATATATATCTTGAATCCATTGTCTCCTTATCTGATACAAATCTTTTCTTAATTTGATTTGCATGTGAACGAATTAGCTTTTGTTTATTTTGGTTTTTTACTAATACATTGTAATTAACAGTTCCTACACGTTCCACTATTGAACCAGATACCCACATGAACTTGTTTTTTTTAAAAATTTGTACAAATACTGTTTCACCCGTTGTAAAACTTCTAGCCTTTGCACCATGTTTCTTGTTAAACATTTCCTCTTGTTGAACATTCCGTTTAATGGGTGTTACTTCCCGAGGTCTCAATAAGTCTAAAGTGGTTTTAATTTTGCGATTCAGAAACAGTTCTGCTGGTGATTTCGAATCAAACTTTGGAGTTGACCTATAAGTTTGAAGAAAAGTTTCCAAGTTTTCCTTACTTGTTCCCTCTTGTTTAAGTTTTTCTAGAGCACGTTTCAAAGTTCCAACAAACCGTTCAGCTTGACCGTTTGATTGTGGATGATACGGCGCTGTTCTTAGATGTGTGATCCCTCGTTCTGTTACAAATTTGTTAAAATGAGCACTTACAAATTGAGTACCATTATCTGATACAATCGTATCCGCATCTCCATACCTAGCGAACATTTCGGTTAGTTTTGAAATTATAGTTAATGATGTTATATTGGAAAACTCAAAAATTTCAGGCCATTTTGAATATGCATCAACAACAACAAAATAATATAGTCCATTGCAGGGTCCAGCAATGTCTATGTGAATACGTTCCATAGGTTTATTTGTTAGAGGCCATGATTGTAGAGTGTGTTTTACTGCTGCTGAGCATGTTACAGCACATTGGTGACAATTACGTACATAAGTAAGAATATCTTGATCAATACCCGGCCAATAAACATGACTTCTTGCTAAAGCTTTCATTCTTTCTTTACCTGGATGGCCACGATGAAGTTGCTTTAGAACACAAGTTTTTAATTTTCCCGGTATCACAATCCTATCATTAAACATGAGACATCCTCGAACCACACTGAGTTGATCTTTCCTAGCATGAAAAGGTTTGAGTTCCGACGATACGTTGGTATTCCAACCATTTTTTAAAACTGATATGACTGACTGTAGTACTTTACATTTATTTGTTTCTTCTAAAACCATACTAAATGTAATTGGAAGTGAGCTAAAATGATCATTTAGCGTTGCCGAACACTCTTCTTCTAATCTAGCACAAGCGATAACTATATCTTCTTCAGGTTTCATTTTGCTATCGATGAGTCTTGATAAAACGTCAACACAACCAAAGTTGTTTGTATTAATGTATTCAATTTTGAAATCGTACATCATGAGTGTCAACGCCCAACGTTGAAGCCTGTTTGCGGCAAAAGCTGGAATACCAGATTTTTTCCCAAAAATTTGTAAAAGGGGTTTGTGGTCAGTGCACAATGTGAATTGTCTACCGTATATATAACGATGAAATTTTTTTACAGCAAAAATTAGTGCAAGGCCCTCTTTCTCTATCTGAGAATAGTTTTTCTCTGCAGGGGTCAGTGTTCGTGAAACATGAACAATTACCTTTTCTGACTTATCTGGAAATACGTGACATATGAATGCACCAATACCTTTACCTGATGCATCTGCTGCAACCTTGATGGGTAATTCCGGATTGTAATGTGTTAAAAGCAAATCTGAGTTTAATAAATCTTTGAATTCTTTAAATGACCTTTGACACGCCACAGTCCACTCAAATTTAATGTTTTCTCTCAACATATTATCAAGTGGTGCTCTTAAATTACTCATTTGATGAATATATTTACCATAATAATTTATTGATCCAAGAAATGATCTTAACTCTGATTTATCTTTTGGTGGTGGTAAATTTATAATAGCTTTTATTCTGTCAGGATCTGGACGTAAACCATCTTGTGACATTATGTTGCCAAGGTATTTTACCTCTTTAGAGAAAAATTTGCATTTTTCAAACTTAACGTGAAAATTGAATTCGCGTAATTTTTGAAAAACTTTGTTGACATTTTCCAAATGTTTTTGAACTGTAGAGCCTCCAATTATGATGTCGTCTATGTATGCTGCTGCATCATCTATACCCATGAGCATTGTGTCCATGATTTGTTGAAATGCGCCAGGAGCACTTTTAACTCCAGGTGCTAAACGATTAAATGTATAAAGACCTTTATGAGTATTAATGGTTAGAAATTTCGCTGAATCGGACGTGACTTCCGTTTGTAGATATGCGTCCGAAAGGTCAGTGTGAGTATATAAACAGCTATTAGCCATTTTAGCATATAGATCTTCTGGCCGATGAAGAGGGTATTTATGAGGTTCCAAGCTGTCGTTCAGTCCAGTTGAATAATCCCCACATATACGAATTTTCCCATTTGGCTTCTTCACAGCAACAATTGGCGCTGCCCAATCAGAAAAATCGACAGGTGAAATTATTCCCAATGAATGTAAACGGTTAATTTCCTCCTCAATTACTAAAAGCATTGCATATGCCACAGGTCGTTTTGCTCTAAAAATTGGTTTGATATCTTTCTTGAGATGTAGCTGAACTTTTAGTTTTGTGCATTTTGCTGGAGTATCTTGAAATACATCAGCAAAATCTTGTCTCAACTTAATTAAGATATCGGAGCTGACTTTATCTTGCTTGATTTGGCAGCAAATTTCGTTCAGCGGTTTTTCCCATATGCGAAAAATATCACACAAATCTGTACCAAATATTAAAAGCGTATCAAACTCTACAACGGAAAAACTACAAAGATGTACTTCACCCATAAGCCTAACTTGACAATCAAACTCAGCTAAAAGTTTTATTTTGGTATTAGAGGCACTTGTTACGTAACGATTACAAAATTGTTTTCCTGGTTTACCCATTTTGATCCAAAGAGATTTTCCAATCATTGATATGTCTGAAGCAGTGTCAACTTGAAGATTGACATTAAAACCAGGATGATGTTCAACCAAAGGTAAAAGTTGTATATTGACATTTACATATTTACGCCTTGATGCGTGCGAAATTTTGTTAATCTTAACCACATTTGATTTTGGAGCGGTTGCTTTCTTCTTGTAATTCTTGCCTTTCTTTTTATATGCGAATTTAGATTCGTATGAATTGTTTTTGCCTGAAGTTTTGCAATATCCTTCTTTATGACCAACAATATTGCATTGACTGCACTTGTGATTGATGAAATTACAATACTTGGAATAATGCATTGAACCACAATTCCAACAAGGAGTTTTTGGAGTGTTCTTTTCATCATCTTGTTTGGTTTTTTGAAACCTTGATCTGGATTTGATGGTGTTGACGGATGTTGTGCTTCCCTCGACCATAGCAGCATCATGTTTCAAATTCATCATTCTCTGAGCTGTCGTTACCAATTTATTTACCGTCTGATTTGAATCATCTTCCAAAATTGATAAGGACTTCATTCGAATCTCCATATCTGAATGAGATTGTAATCCACACACAAAAATAAGACATTTAAATTGATCCGCATTAATTTCTGCTAATTTAAAATGCTCACACAACTCATTTATACGGGCTGCGTAAGACACTATATCCTCTTGAGGGTTTTTAACTGTTTGAAAACATTTATATCGCATATTAAAAGTAGATTCTTGCACACCGAACATGTCCTTTAGGATCTTGATTGTTTCAGCGAACGAAATATCCCTTACATTCTTAGGAAGAATGTATGCTGCATATTTACTATAAGCGACAGCGTTTAACTTCCTCATTAGAAGTCTTACACGAGCTGCGTCATCCAAACCCTTACCATCCACTAGGAATATATCCTCATGACGGCTGTACCAAACATTGAAAGTAATTGAATTTTCTGGGTCAAAAACAAATTCGGAAATTGAATTTGATAATTTGTCCATCAATTGTTCTTGACTGATAGAAACTCCCATGGATAATCTTGCTAGGATTTCTCCTTGCTTTTGTAGTAATTCCAAAATCTTAGGATCTGTTGCCATTATCCTCGTCGCCACAAATATGTTGTGATTTAACAGTTTAAAATTATATTTTAAATGTAATGAACCAATTTATTTTTTTTAATAATTTAGACAAGAATGAATAAAATATAATTACTCACAAAACAATGACTACTTAGATCTGAAAATATTATTGAAAAACAAGTATAAAATGTTGTAAGTGTTTCTACTACACTTTTCATAGTTACAAGCTGTATTTTTATTTGTGCAGCATGGTTTTTTTTATAGTTCCATAGATACATATGTATGTAGATACGTTGCTCATACATGTTCTTAATGCTTTCTTTTATTTAACCTTTTATAGTTATCCACAACAAAAAAACCAAGAACCGTAAGTGGTGATGCCAGAAAATTTCTGAAATTTATAGGGTTTCATTTAGCCTTTTTGTGGTTGGCGTAGTCGTTTTTAATTTTTGGTACCGTCTGACAGATACGCTAACGTAAAATGAATAACACCCTTGTCGAATACGACACACAATGGACATGACAACGCCAAACACAATAAGACTGAATAAAAACTTATAAATTTATTTGAAATGGGATATTAATTGCTTCTGCATGAACTGGGCTCCTACATAAGGGTACTGGATTACCTTTGTAAAATTTTTTAAAATAATATAATATATTTCAGCTAAAACGAAAGCCATAACTTTTAGACCCAGCAGCTATGACCAATCGTTATTCAAAATTAAGTTCGATGGAATTTGTGTTCCCTTTGTGGATGCTATCAAATGTTTAGGCTTAACACTTGACCGTAACCTTGCTTTTGATGTTCATATAGCCAACGTTGGTTGCCATAAGATATACATTAGCTCATTCCTTACTCACGACACACATTCTATATTGTTTTGATATCTACAGTAGATGCACATTGTTGAACCTAAATCAACTAAGACTTATATTTAACCGAATCATAAGATTTGTGTTTAGTTTGCGTATTTATAATCACGTATCCAATCCTACTCGAATATTTCTAAAATGTTATTTTCAAGTTTTTATAAAGATAAGAATCTTATTGAATTTTTATCGTATTATGAAATCAAACGCCAACTCAAATTTGAAACATTTGTTTCAGTTTTCGAGGTCTACCCGAAATCCCCAGTTGATCTTACCTAGAATAACAACACTGCATTTGATAGGTCGTTTCTTGTAAGAGTATGCCAACTTACAATGAACTCCCCATTTCTCTAAGAAGTTTTAAACTCTCCGCTTCAAGATTTAAACATAAGTTATATGAATTATACAACTAAACGTATGAAAACTTTTTTCAATTTTTATTCATTGCAATTTATATTAAATTAATTATAAATTTGTTATTTTAATTTTAATTTTATTCTTGTTACATCGCAACTTATATCATCAATAATAATAAAAATGAAAAAAAAAATGAAAATGAAAAATAATAAAATTAAGTAAAACTACTAAAAAGTTTATTTAAAATCATTTATTTAAATCAAACCTATAAGAAGTTGAATTTCTAACATTGGTAAAGATAGAGTAACTCTGAGAAGTTAAAGCCAAAAAATGGTTATTCCAGGAGGACAATTATATATGGGCCAATATCAAAAAATGGCCCATAAAGGAGTATGTTCAGTATGGTAGTTAGTGGCATTAAGCCAAAACAATTGAAAACAGCCCAATTGTTTATTTGTTTTAAGAGGACGTTTGTATGAAGATTATGCAAAAAAAAAAAACTTAGCTGGTCCAAAATTTATTACCATGGCTTACAATAATACATGCCGGGCGGACAGCTCAGATCAACTCAAAAAGTGGTCCTAAAGTCTATCGGTAAAATAAAAGTGGGTTTTAGACCATCATTTTTTGGCGTAACAAACACATAATGCCCCTACAATGTAAGTGATGTGGCTATAAAAATCAAAAGCGCTTATTTCCGTGGATATTGGTAAATAATTTACCATTGGGAAAAGTAAACTAAAAAAAAAAAATGAAAACGAAATAATAGGAATAAAAAGGAAAAGCAAAACAAAATATAAAAGTAAATAACTTCGGTCGGTCGGTAATGTTGAACATAATTCACTATTGATTTTAAAAAGTTAAAAATCTGTTGTTGCAAAAAGTTTAATTTATTCTTAAAAAATATGTAGATATGCTTTTCATAATTTTTTTTCACAATTTTAGTACAAACCTTAAACACAAAATAAAAGAGCTAACTTTACATTAATTTAAAACATGAATGAATAAGTTTTGGTTCTAAACTTGGCATTTTTGTTTTAATAATTGCTTTCAAGACTTTAAAATAAAATTTTTTATTAAAAACACCTTAAAATTAAAGAAGTAAATTATTATAAAAAAAAAGAATATAAAAACAACAATGCCCTGCGATAATACAACAAAAAATTCTTCAGATATTGAACACGCCGACTGGAGTACTGGCACTACAAGTCAACCTTATAACGTTAGGTAAGTTATATTCAACAATTTTATACATATTCTTAATGCAAAATAGTCACATATTAATTTTTTTCTAGTTTTTTTGACCTTATTCAATATTAATTAATAAGTTGTATTAATAGTACACATTTTACAAAAACAATTTACGTTATTTTCAATATTTTAACTTCCCTGTGTTTAAATTTATTGTCAACTTTAAAATTAAAAAAGTTCCTAATATGCTTAATACTTTAATATATTAAAAGTATAAAAACTCGATACAAAAGTAAATAAAATTTGGTTACATAGTGAATACTTTAAAAACACAAATTCAAATTTATTTTAATTACTGCCTTTATAGAAGTGACTAAGTTTTTAGTTAAGGAAATTGTATCATATTCGATGAGTTTAAACTTCCTTTTGTATCAAAGAATTGTCGTTTTGAATAGAAATTGTTTGAAGGGTAATAACATCTTTTTAATATTAAAATTTTGTGTGCTACACTTTTAAAATTTTTTTAGAATTTTATTTATAGTAAATTTTATTTATTTAGTTTATTTATTTATTTATTAATTTCAATAAAAATATAATAAAGGAGTTGTTCAGAGTGTTAGTAATTTTTGTAAAATTTTCACCCACAAAAATAGTTTGAAGTCTATGTTAAAAAGAATATTATTGTTGAAACTTGTTAACAAAAAAAGCTAAAAGCTAATTTTAAAACTATAATAACGAATATTAACCTTTAATAAAACTTCCTGATGATTCCACACTACGGAGTGGCGAAATATTCAAACATTTGTGAAAAAATAAATGAATTGACCTAAAGCTTAAAAAAAGTAGACTTATTGAGTCACATATAAATGCTTAAGAAAATATATAGGTGCTTCTGCAAAACACTAATGTGTTTTTACATGTTCAGTACTGAACTCTTTTTCTTTGTTTAAATATTTCAAAACTTGATCAGAATGCATTTTTAATTTATTTTAAAACAATACACTAATGATTAATTTAAAGGCATGGATTTTCGGTACAGATATGCAGTTATTTAATTCTGAAAATATCTAGGATTTTGAAATTTTTAAAATAAAATCGACTTTTAAGGCCCATTAATCGATTTCAGCATAAAATCGTTAACAAAAATTCGATTACAAAAAAAATCTTATTTTTTGGGCCAAAAATCGACTCGACTATAATCGAAATTGATTTATCAGTTCGCAATAGGTACTATAGTACATATATGTGCATTGAAAAAGTTGGAATATTAATTTAACAAAATCTATTTTTGTAGCCTACTAAAACAACCTTAATGATAAAAATTTGCCAAAGTTTGTTTTAGTGGTCAACAGTCTAGTTGCGAGTTCAGTTTATACCATAAATATCCTTTTTCGGAACTTAAGTAGCATTACATTAAATCTGGACCTGTGGACGACTGGTAACGGGATTTAAGGGTAATCATAGTGACACAAAGTAAGGCTCTGGGTGACAAGGCACTGAGACGTCCGCGGTAATTATATTACCGATGAGCTTGCGAGTAGGGAACCCACCCTGAAAAGATAAACAATTTGTTTTAATAAGAGCAGAAGAGATTTAAGGCCAATTTACATGATGATATTTTTCACTCATGAATGATAATTCTGTTTGCAAAAAGGACAATAAAATCATATTTTTTTCACCCCTCGTCTAGAAACCTAAAATGTCTTGTATGTGATTTAATGAAAAAATCATCATATAAATCGAACCTAAGGTGTACAATGAGAGTTCTCTCTTTGCGATGGTTCTTTTTGCTAAAAATGTGGTCTATTTAAGGGTTTTGCTTATACCTCTGTCTATAGAAATATAAACCGGTATCGGCTTAGGTATATTTCTAGTAGTGTAAAACCAAATCGTGGCCTGTAGACGGACGGGTAGAATTAAACAAAATTTAAAACAAGAATTAAAATTTTTGGTGATTAATTTTTGCATTTCACTTTTTTTAATGGATGAAACTAAACATTTTTTGCTTTTAGAAATTACAGAATTTCATTGGACGGAATTCAAACGTATGCCGGCACGGGAAGACTGACTGATCCCAATGGCTTGGAAATTTTGAGTTTAGAGTAATTTTAACTTCTTTACCATTACAAAACTTAAAAACAACTTATCTTTAAACTTTCATTACTATGATAAACGTCATTCCAATGGTCATTTTTGTTGACAGAGGAATGACTAATACAGAAAAATACTCCTTGTAATAGAAATTTAAGTTCTTATCTTTAAGAAATTTACATGAATCGTGAGTTGCATCAAAAGTTAACTCAAAAAACACAAACATAATTTTAAAATATATTTAAATTTGTTTTTTAAAGCAACACAAGGAAATGAACGAAGTGTGAACGCTGATTTCAAAGGATAAACGCAATTTCTTCATGTTGTTAGCATAGTTAGGTGAAATTTCTGCAACACGTGGACGTATTTATAAACTGTTCTTCTATATTAAAATTATTGAATACCAAAAAAATTTCAGATCTTGTAGTTCTAACGTAAAAAAGATTTTACAGGTGAATGACGTGTGTTTTTAGGGACAAAATATAAACATTCATAAATATAATAATTGATAAAAAATATTCACATTTAAAAAAGAAGTACCATCGCTTGATAACATTTTTTTTTATTCTACAGTGATTTTGTTTAAACGTTTTAACTATATTTGTTAGAAATTTTAACAAATTTAACTGCAAGTAGGGCTGGGGACAGCCAGGGGAATCTTGTTTGGAGACTGTTTTTTCAAGAACAAAAAAATTTTGAGAAAAGATATGTTAGCGATTATGAAGGGCTTGTAAAGCTTTATTCATAAGTAAATAAAAAAGGGGGATATAATTTAATTTTTCCTATTTAAATAAACCGGGGCATTAAATTGTCCGGTACTCTCAGAATCGCCCACATACATACATATGTGCATACTCTTCCTTTGTTAACTCTATTTTAACTAAATGATAACAAACTTTATCATATTATTTATCGAGGCAGTTAATATTTATTGAATTTGATTAACAATATATTAATCAACGATCAAACGATAAGACTTAAACTCTTAATGCACTTATTTCTTCATTACTTAAAACATTTTTAATTAAAAAAAAAATCAATTGGAATGTCGTTGGGACAATAAAATGGTTTCGTTTTTTATCCTTTAATTAAAAATCAGTGCCATGACAAACACTTGTTAAAATAATTTTTAGTAACCCATAATGGTCTATGACACATACATACATATGTAAAAATATGTAGAAATACATACATATAAACCTAAAGGGGGGACCATTAAACAGTTTAAATTTAAAATCTTAGCTGCATAGGCTCTTCGACACGGAGGTTAGGTACGTGCTAGATATCTTGTATGTCCTCGTTTTGGGGCATCACATATCTAATATGTCATTTCTAAGTTGTGGCTGCATTGTACTTTGACATCCGTCCATACTAAATGCGTAAAATGTTTCAAAACGCAATGCCACATATCGAAAAGCAACGAAAATGACACATGTGGCCCTTATTGCTCACTACTACTAATGTTTGCTTACGATGGCACCTAATTGCATAGTGCGAAAATAACATTAAGTTAAGTAACATTATTTTGATTATAAAATTTTTTACCGTTTGCTGTTTTTGTAATTGACACTTTTCGAATAATTTGAAACCCGGTTTTTGGAATAATCGGTCTCCCTATACATATTTAAGTAAAAATGACAGAGCAAATAATTTAATATAGTGTTCAATTAAATTTTCATTAGTTTCTAACAACAAAACAAATCCCACCAACTAAAAAAATATTATACTTTAAAAACTCAACCAATATTAACTTGGCACTTAAATAAAAGTCACCTTAAGTGCCAAACAGTAAAAAAACAAATTTAATGTTTTACTTTTTTATCTAAATAATTTTACCTAAAATAGAATAAAAAAATCAAAATGACCAACAATAATGCAGGTATTAAAACTAAATGTATGTAGATACACTATTAAACAAAAATCAATAAATTAAATTGAGAGTTTCCACTGAGCATTATTTCCTACCATTAGGGATATGAAAATTTTTTTATTGAACACTTTATTCAAAACAATAAATATTAAATTATTATTAGATTATTATATGTACTTGTCCCATGAGAAATTCAAGGTAATAAATCTAGCAAAGCTAAATATATATTGAAGTAAAGGAATTTAAAATATTGATTGTAAATATTTTTTAAGTATTTGTTTGCAATTTCTACTGTTGGTCAAGTAATTTTTTTTAATGGTGGAGTTACATAAGGAGTAGAGACATCTAACTAGAAAAGCTAGTCGTCAGCTAATATTCCCTAAATCAGAATTTCATATTTTTTATGATCCCTTTGAATTCACAACTGTCACCTTTTGAGATTTTTTTTTTTAATTTTTTACAATAATTATTTCGTTAACTTATTTAATCTTATAATAAAATATGGACATTTCGAGGATAAGGAACGCGACATTCATTCGTACGCCTTTGCAACAAAAAAGTATATAAAGAAATACAAAAAAGTAAAAAAAAAAAATTATCAAGTATTAACCACGCTATTATAGGCGCTTTTAATTTTAATCATAGGAGAGATAATGCATTTCTCTGATGCCTTTAACATTTGATTCCCCCCCAACTTTTACCCTTTATGTACACTGAAAAAAATTAAATCATTTTCAATTAAAAAATTTGTTGGTTTGGATTAAAAAAATGTTTAGATTACAACCTAGCAAGATATTCGCATATTCAATCAACAACTTTAATTAAACATTTTAAAAATTAAAAAAAAAAAATATTTTTTGTTTGTTTTCTTATTTGTAATAATATAATAATATACTAAATATTTCATTTTATTTATTATGTTTATTTAATTTAATTATATGTTGTATTTGATTGCAAGGCGTATGCTCTATCCACTCAGCCAACAAGGCATCCTATTTTTAAAAGTGTTAAACTTAGTTTTATTTTCTTACCTCAACATTTAAAAATTCAACTCTAGCAACTGAACTTGAGGTGAGCTTTGCATAAAAAAAGACGAAAAAAGCTTTAAGTAAAATTAAAGCTTTTTTTAAAAGAATTTGTAAACAAACATCTTGGTTGGAATTTGAATTTTAAGAATGATTAAAACTTTAATTGAGGCAATTAAATTTTCAATTAAAAATATAAAATATTTTGGATAATGTATAAACTGAAAAAAAATGTGAGAATAATTTTTTGTGTGTATATGGCATCTTCTTTTTTATATCGACACACATAAAAATTTGCTAAGTACTTGTTGTTGTACCCATTTGTTTTACTTTAATTTTTCTTTTATTAGCCACTTCAACAGCATCGGAACCACTTTTTACGTTAAGTTACAAAATAGTTCTTTTAAATAGTTTTGCAAACCAAATTCAACCTAGACATTGCATCAAAAATATAATTTAAATGAGGAACGCGACACACTTTCGCAAGAAAAAATTACATTTAATGTGGTGATTTTACGAAAAAAAAACTGCTGTTTTTGTTAAATACATTAACCATTTTGTTTAGATTAATATTTTTATCCATCTTATTACACCGATCGAGGCGTATTAATAGAAAACGTTGTTTTATGGAAAAGAACGCGACATTGTAAAACAAACAAAAAAAAATTAAAATTTTTCGTTAATCGATACTTGTTAAGTAATTTTTTATCCAATTATCTTAACTCTTTGTTGTTAGAAAAAGTCTATAAAATAACTTTAATCATAATATTCAATAAATATTTACTAAAAGTAATGAAAATATTAAAAATATGTATGCTTACTTTGAAAGTAATTTCCCATAATATTATAGTATATTAGAAATTTTCCCCATCTTGATTCGCTTAGTCTGACCAAGTTTTCTGCTGCCATTCCCTTAAATAAGTACTCAATAGATACTGTGTGGGGAATGAGGTCTAGTACCGCTTGAGGTGCACTTCTCATGGCACTAGTGATGCCAAGTTAAACACATCTTTGGACCTTAGTAAGAACCTTCGTACTGCAGGCCTTTCTTACCGCCTTCCACCAAACATTTTAACTACTTATACGTCAAAATAGATCTTACAACCATTGTGTTAATTCAGTTTATTACCTTTGGTTGCAAGCCCCAGATCTTTCCTATGGATTTTTTGCATGTACAGTATGAAATAAGGCGCTTTTTTGAAAACTTTTCTTCCTTGACTACTTACTATCAAGGATTACCCCAAAATACTTAGCCTCGCATGCCAGTTTCAACTCTACCCTATTGAGTGTTGGGCTTCTAAAAGCCCCGACCCAATACTTCCTGGTGGAGAAAACTAGTTCCGTCTTGTTATAATTCACACCTAACCCCTTCTCTAATGTCTATAGAGAAAGTGCACACAACGCTGATTGAAGAAGCTCCCCGACCTTTGTACAAAATTTTCCCTGACCAGAAAAAAACCATATCGTCTTTATATGCAACAATCTTCTTACCTTCAGCGCTAAACTTCCTCAATATTACGCAATAGGGCTAAAAGGACCCACCTTGGTCAACTGCTCTTAAATATGCTTAACATTTTATGAACTTTTCTTTTCTGAAAAGAATTGCAATAATGTTATTATTCAAAGGAAATGTGGCACAAATTCAAACTACTTTTAATTGGTAAAATTTATTTATATTGCGATAAGACAAAGAACATTAGCGGAACTTTCCTGTAAATCATGGAAAACTTTTAAGCACAAATGATAACCATTTCGTTTATATTTTTAAAAAATATTAACCATAAAGCCGAGTCGGATTTTGATTTAAAAGAATCCTTACTCTAACTTTAAAAAACTTAGTTTTGACCCTCGTATAAATAGGAAACACCATCAAGCAACCGTGTGTCACATTATTTTGTTGGCCAATTTCCAAATAATCTATTTTTCCGTAAATTTATTCTAATTTATGGGTTTAATATAAAAATTCAATTTCATTTTTTGTATAAGTCTCTAGTATATAAAGCAAATAAATATTGATAACAAACTAGTTATTTCGGGCTACATACATACATATGTACATAAGTATTCATTGTTCTAATGAATATACATATCTGAAATACTTTAGTTGTACAAACACAAAAAAATTACTTTCCTCTTACTTAGCTCTTTACTTTCGACAAAAAAATTTATTATCAAAATATATATTTATGTAATTAAAACACTAAAACAACTAAAAGCGCTCAATGAATATCCCGGCTTGCTTAATGTTTATACCCTACACCAAAGTTGATAGAAAGGGCGCTATGCGTTTGTGCGAAAACTTTAAAGGGCCTAAAAAATAGTATTATACATATTTCATACATTTTAAATTTTTCCCAAGCATGCCTTTTTGTTAAATTTTATTATACTTATTTTCGCTGAAGAATAGTACTGAAAAAAATATTTTCGAAATCCGCTACAGTTTCTCGTCACCACTCTGTGTTCGGTACTTGAGTTTTGGTAGTAAATATTAAAATTGAATCAAAGAAAATTTTCATTTTCGCGAAAATCCTCCCACTTCGACAGCTGGCACAATAAGTTTAGAGGTGCTAAACCCATTTTTAACAAAACAATAAATGAAAACTCAACTATTCGAAGGAACTTATTTAAAAGCAAATATTGGCATAAAATCTAACTTAAAATTTTTTTGAAGATGAAAAACTTGAACCTCGTAAGTGGAGAATGTTTTGTTGCACAAGATTTCCGAATGGCTGACGAGTATGCTCCAATGGGAGAGATGACAGGAAAGGAAAGGAAGAAGAATAATGGTTAGAAGTAGTGATTAGGTAATGCAGTTGGCAAGTGTCGCCCGTCTTAGCTCTTATTCGTAAATCATGCGATATCCTAGATATATTAAAAGATATATATAAAAGGTGGGCAAAAAGAAATCACCCTATTAAAAGATGCTCTTATTTTTGAAAATGGCGACCAATGCCAAATCTATTTTGACATTTGTGAAGTAGAGAGATGTAGAATACAAGTGAACAAGCCACTGAGCGATACACTTCCCAAGAACGCGGAATAATCGTGTCTATTTTGCGTAACAATTCGTTTGTGGTGTTGGCGCAGCGCGAATTCCATCGCCCATTCCTCGGTCGTCCGGCACTGACTGCGCAAACACTGCGTCGATTGGCCACCAACCTTGAAGAGAATGGGACAACACGAGACGCTGCCAAGAGTGGCCGGCCCCGGAGCGCCCGTTCTGCCGAGAATATCGCCGCTGTTGGCGAGGATGTCGAGCTGTCGCCAGAAACATAGACCAGACGCCGTGCCTCGCAATTAGCCATCAGCCGGTCGTCCCTAAGGCGAATTTTGGTCAAAGACCTGCGCATGTTCCCGTACAAAATCCAGTCCATGCATAAGCTGCTGTCCGTCGATCGCCAAACGCGTGTAACCTACGCCCAAGCCATCCTCAATCTCGAGGCCGAAGTGGACGAATTTTTGACCAAAATCATAATGAGCCATAAGGTTTATTTCAGTGGGTACGTGAACATCGCTTCTGGGGCACCGAAAATCCACGAGTGATGCAAGAGAAGCCATTACATCCGCTCAAAGTGACTGCATGGTGCGCTTTTCACGCTAGAGGAGTCATGGGGCCATTTTTTTTTCGAGGACACCGCTGGTCAAACAACAGCAGTAGACGGTGCGCGCTATAGGGCCATGTTAGCTGAGTTTTTTTGCCGCAGTTGAATGAATTAAGACTGGAGGACATGTGGTTCCAACAGGACAGAGCAACAGCACACAATGCGCAAGCCACAACCGATATTCTGAAGGTGCCGTTCCCGGGTCACCTCATCTCTCGTTTTTGCGATTTACATTGGCCCGCAAGATCGCCCGATTCAACTGTTTCAGACGTTTTTGTGGGGTTTTATGAAGTTCCGTGCTTAAGTGAACAAGCCTGAGACCCTGGAAGCTCTTAAAGACAACATTAGACACGAGTGCGAGAATCTGTCGCCCGAAGTTTTTGCCGAAGGGATGAATAATGCCACAAAACGAGACCGTAAAGCAATCAATTGTGACGGCGCCCGTTTGGCTGATATCATCTTCTCGGCTTGACCAATTAAATTCCAAAGGCTCAGATAAACATAATCAAAACACAGAATCGAAGTTTTTCATTTAGAAAATAAACTAAAAGCCAAACAACATCGGATGACTACTTTTGGCCCACCTTGTAGTAAGTTAGCAATTAATATTAAAGATGAAGATACACTAGTTACCTTTTGACCGGACAACTAGTTATTTTTGATTGAGTTGTCCCGAAATTTACGACCCCCGCTTACAAATGTGCTTACAAAAAAAACTAATAATTAGTTACTAAGAATTAACTAAAAATTAAGTTAATTAATTAAGTGAAACAGATATGGCAACCATTCAAGTGGATCGTATACGTCATCTAATAGAACATAATGCGCGTATCGTAATCTTTCTTTCCTTATAATTTTTGGTGTTGCAAAAAAATATTTTCGTCTTTTCGCGGTCAGCTGTTTAGTTTTAACTTGTATTCTGTGTAAGAAAATCTAGAAATTATAAAACCTTATTACACAAATTAAAAAAGATTTTACTGGATAATTTCCTCATATGAAACAGTTTTGGCAACCATTCAAGTGGGTCGTAGACGTCATTTAACGGAATATCATGCCAGTGCCGTTATCTTTCTTCACTTATCCTTTTTGTTGTTGTGGAAAAGATGATTTCGTCTTTTCGCGGTAAGCTGTTTTGTTTTTACTTGTATTCTGTGCGGGAAAAGCTAAAAACTTCTGGCGAAAAATTTATTTATAATAGAGGAACAGGGGAAAAACTCCCGGGGGTGTTCTTATTCATAATTGAGCTGTATTTGAAATTCGTACTCCTGTTATGCAATGAATATAAGTATTCCCTCAAACACCCTAACCTCTCTTTAACCCATCTGTTTTTATTTTCTGGGCTACAAGTTCTAAGGAGGTAATTTTTTTTGTTTCACCTTCTAAACATTAAAGAAGAATTTTCTGTTAAACAAAAAGGTTATAGTCTGCAGTAGTCAATCAATTTGAATACAAGATCCACATTTCTAACAGCATTGAGTCACCCTGTGTACTATACTCGTATCTCCATACGCCCATAACATGTAGCCTTATCGCGGTGTTTAGCGTCAGCTCCCTCGCCATAAGATCTAAAAAGTTAAGTAAAAGATTTAGCTAAGGTTGATCTTGTTGCGCATCTTTTTTTTAATATGAAGACCAAAAGCGGCAAAGTCCATAGCCTCCCCACAGACTATTAAGCATTTAAAAGAATTGGCTCTAAGTACCACTGTCTTATAAAATTAGCTTACAGAGATTAAGGGCCCAGTTTTTACAACTGGACATATGTATACATTTATCGCTCAAATCGAATATAAGACCTTTGAAAAATCTTTTCAAAAAAGTTTTATTCCCGGGGAATAAAACTTTCTTATTCAGAACCGCCGTAAAGATTAGTTTTACGATCATCTATCTGTTTTGCTTTTAGCTGTGTTCTGTCTTAAAAAAAAGGTAGATGTTTCCCGGGAAAAATTTATTAAGAACAGGGAAACAGGAAATAAGGACAAAACTTTTGGGAAATTCTTATCCATAATTGGGCTGATTATGTTTGATCCTTATTGACTGTAGCGTTCTATTTTTATTTATTATCGCTTTTTATTGTTGCTTTTATAGCATGTATATATGTAATTAAAAGTTGTAAGTATACATACTTATATTTATTTGTTTAATTTTATTATTTTTTTTTTTGTTTTCATGCGGCCTAAGTACTCTCTGTAGTGTAAAAAATATCAGCTTTATTTTGTACTTATTTAATGATAAGATTATAAAATATATACATTTTTACACTTAATAATAAACAATTGTTAAATGAAATTTAATGAGCGAAAAAGAACTTAATAAATTAATACACATAGATTCGCGCAAATGTTTAAACATAACAAATTCATAAAAAAACTAAAACTCTTTTTATATTTTGTTGTCACAACAAATCCATTTTCTTTTTTGCTTATTAGATTATTTTTTTATATTATTTTGTACATCTGTTTTTATATTCATAAAATTTAGGGTGCCCCAAAATGGATGCCCTGTATTGTATATTTAAATTTATTGGCATTTGTTACTGCACAAGTTATTTTGACAGTTTACAGTTAAAAAGTCAGTGATGTCCAACGAGAGAAATAGTTTTTAAGGAATATAAAAGCAGATTCTGTGTTTAATGTCAAGAGTACCAGCTAAAATCTTTTGGGTCAGATTGAAGAAATAAGACTAAACTCGAGTGTTACTATCGTTTTTTAACGTTGCCTGAACTTGTATATGTACAGGGTTCCCGCCGGCAAGGTATACTACTTTGTTTTGCCGCCATTATGGTGAACATTAGTCTTGACAGTTCGTATTTGCAGGCGTGAAGTAGAGACGTGGCAAATTTATTATGGAAAAATATTCGGTAAACCAACGTGTTTTATTAATTAAAACATTTTATCAAAATTAATCATCTATTACTGTGACGATGAGATAGTTACGTCAGACTTTTGGGAGAAACAACGTACAAACAAGACGCACTATTTATCGTGTAGTGAATGATTGCAAAGAAAGAGGGACTGTAGCTAATAGGCCAAAGCAAAGCGTACTGCAAGACTGGCTAAATAATTACTACTTCCCAAGAAAGTGTTAAAAACAATCCATCAACCTCAATTCGACGCCGTGCTCAGGAGCTTTGTCTTCAAAGAACAACTTTGGCTACAATTTTGCACAAGGATTTGCATTTGTCTCCATTTAAAATTCAGTTGACACCGATCTTGTTTCAGAAGACCACTTACGCCGCCGTAAATATGCCAATAGGATGTTACAGCTCGTCCATGACAACCCCGATTTTCATGAAAAAGCCATAATGAGTGACGAGGCACATTTTAATTTAAATAAAAATGTGAATAAACAGAATACTCGTTTCTGGGCAATTGAAAACTTAAAAGTGACAGTGTGGTGTGCAATTTTGCCAGGAGGAATCATTGGACTTTACTTTTTGTAACTGAAAACGGCGTAACGGTAACTGTCAATAGGGAGCAATATCGTGATATGATTTAAAACCTTTTATATTATATTCAAGATAAAATAATAAAATATCGTATGAAATGTAATGAAAAATGTGCTCAAAAGGGCCCTCTAAAGGGCTCGCATATGTGAGGCTAACAGAGGCGGACATTTATCTGATATTGTATTTCATACATAATTGCCGACATTAAATAAAACATTTATTAATATAAGATCCATTCTCTTTTATTTAATCAAAAATTATAAACAAACAAAGTAGTATACCTTGCCGGCGGACACCCTGTATATATAATTTGTTGTTGCCTAACAAACATTAGCTTTTGCTAAACATTTGATACAAGTGGCTGACGTATATGATGTTTTTTTTTTCATTTAATCACACTAATGATATTTTATGTTTCTAGACGAGGGTGTTGAAGAGTAGGCTCCTTATTACGCTTTTTCTCTACAAACAAAAATATCAGCATTCAAATTGGCCCAAAGACTGCGTTTTCTAAGGCCAACCACAATAGGCCGTCTCTTATGTAACAGGAGAACTAGAAATGCATAGCAAGAAACTTGGAGAATGAAAGTTTTGTATCTATTTGTCCTAAGTGATATCAGCACCAGCAGACGATAATATTATCACATACACACAAAGAATTAACTAAGTAAACTTTACTTAAATCAAGCCATAGCGGTGTCAAAAGTACGGTGAGTATGGTTTTTCTTAAATCAAGTACGAAATTCCTTACTTCGATTTCTTACGATTTTTCTAGTACGAATTTCATACTTTTAGCCACAATTAAGCCAAATAGGATTGATTTAAGTTCGGAACCGTACTTGATTTAAGCCAAAAAAAGATTGATTAAAGCGTAAACGGATTAACCCAAAAATGAAATGTAATTTTTTTCTTGACTTATGGAGCTTTATTAAAGAAGAAGAGTTTTTATTATATATTTTATTTTTATAATTTAAAAATTTCATTTTTGTACTTACCGAAGTTGAGATTCGAACCAGGGACTTTCCGCACTGCAGCACAAGCGCGCTACCTCCGAGACACCGAGACACTTTGTTTTTAAATTTAAAATAATATATTTAAACAAGTTTTTTTCTGCTTGATTTGTTGAAGCAACGCAAATAGGCTTGATTTAAGAAAATGTAAGTACGGATCGTACTTAAAAATTTCAAGAAAGATTTCGGATAAAATAAAGAATAAAATTCTTGATTTTAGAAAGCGGTTTTTCGTTCTGTGTATACATATATTTGTTGATACCGTCAAAGCAAAAACGTATTGTTTATTTTAGGACACCCTTTATACATACATAAGTAAATTCACACCTTTGTTGTTGCTCTTTTATTAATAAACAAACAAAAGAACCTACAAAAACGTACGAACATTTGACGTTATCTAATATATGTTTCTTGACATCGGCAAAGGCGATAATAAAACTTACTAAAGAAATTTGTTTACTTAAATATTAATAAAGATGACCAATATATACAAACATATTAAAACATGTCAATTTTCACAAAAAAAATTATTTAAATAAAATTGTTGTATCATTAATTCATGATGTGATAATCAAATAAATGCAAAAATTTTCTTTTAATTATTTGCCATAAAAATCGGCATGTGAATGTTTTGTCTGTTATTAAATCTTAAAATATTTGATTTTATTATTTTGATTTTTCCATTAATTTTGAAAAAAAAAAAACTTTTTTTGAAAAAGCAAGTTTTTCTGCAGATAAAAGCTGAGTAGAATAAATTTTCGAAACCAGCTACGGAGTTTCATCATCAGTAATCTTTGAATGAAAGTAGTGTTTTTAACTGTAAATATTACCTATTTAACTTACATGTAATCATCCAGAAAGTTCAGCGAAAATATTTTATTTTTTATTTCATTTATTGGAATCTTTTTGACAAAACTTGACTAACGGTTAATCATTATCCATCTATCAGATGGAATGAACCGCTTATTTTATTATTTAGGTAATTCACAAGGTGGAATTGTCCTATTGTCATAAAATTTTACAATGTTTTAAAAACCTTTATCAACTATTGGATACTCGGCTCAAGTGTATGTGGAGTTGTGACAATTTATTAAACTATTTTTGTATGAAAGACAACAAAACCATTATGAAACTTTATAACAATATGACAATAGGACATAATAGGACACCTTGTGAATCCCCTAATTGCATATTATACAATAGGGGGTTATTCTTTTATTTATTTTTTGTATTTTTGCTGCTTATTTTTCTATCAACGATAGATTAACTGAAATTAGGTATTATATTACACCGTGTCGTGTGTGAGGCATTAAAGTAGTACGACCTATCCTAAAACATCCTATATAGAGAAAAAAAAGTTCCAGTTGTGACAACCATAGTTGTCAGCAAACGCAAAGTTTAGTTGCGATAGCCACCAACTTTTTTAATTGTACTCACAGAACTTCGGTTTGGAAACTAAATAAGTATTCAGTTGCCACTTAGAATATAATAATTTTTATCTCTATGAAAATTTTAGGACGACAAAATAAACCGATTAATTTGGTTGACAAAGAGCTGCAGTGTCAAAAACGAATCTGTTTTCTGGGTGAAGCTTATTTGCTAAAGGCTAGATTTGATTTACACAGCTGTTTTAACTGACCGCTCTTTTTAGTTCAGCTCATCTTACTGAACAAAGTCACTTTAGTTCATTAGTTCAATAAGCTCAGTAGTTCAGTTGACTTGGTAGGTCAACATAAAATATTTATTGCAACCCTCTCTGAGCGAAACCGTGTTATATTGGAAGTATATAAATCTTAATATGTGCAAAATATGTGAATTTTGGTAATAAAAAGAAAAAAAAATTTTTTGAAGAAATTAAACTATTGTAGGGCTCAGTAATAAGGGTAAACGAAGATATACAAAAAATCAAAATAAACAGTGAACTACTAAAAGTGCCCAGTAAAGTAATCCGCTTACACAGTTCAGTTTACTGAATAGTTCAATTTAACTAGTTCGTTCATGAACTACACAACTCTACTATAGACGTTCGCCTTGACTGCTTTGGTCGAAATGACCGACTCCAATGTTCAATCTTGGTTATCGTTTTATTTTCTCAATCGCTAGTTTTTACTTACATAATTGAAAGACTACTCTTTCAAGTGGCAGGGGCTTGGTGCTTACTTTAGCATCTACCAAAAATCTTAAAAATTTAAAGAAAAGTACTTATTTTCATAAAAAATTATACATTTGGAATAAGTTAAGCCAAACTGGTATACTTATTCCGTATTCCTTAATATTCATATCTATTTTTAATCTTGTAGCTAACTTCAATCCTCAATGCATTAAAAAATTCGATTACACTGTGTGTAATTTTTTAAGTCATGGAAAAATAACCATATACGGACATCACTACGTGAAAGAAGACCAAAAAAGAAAAGACCCGTGTCTCCTAGTTTTGCCCAAAGTCATGCACTTTTTTTGTTATGGGCCCCCAAAGATTTGGGGCCTTGGTACCATTTTTACAAAAAGTGATAATTTTCTCAGGCTCATATCTTGCAAACCGTTCGGAATTTTAATTTACTTTTTGAGGCAAAGTTGTAGCCCTTTTTATAAAGAACAAAAATTATGAACATAAAAAATTGAAAAAACAATAATTTTAAATCAAAATCGCAAAAAACTTTAAAAAATTCAAATTTTTTTTACCTTTTTCCCCCTGTTCAGGTCCATAGGTAGCAAACCGTTCAAAATTCAAGAAAACAGTCAACTACAAAAATTTACCTAACATCCCAATTAACAACTTTTTAGAACATATAAACTTCCTAGGAATGATTCTTAACACCGTTTAGGTAGCGCTTAGGTAGCCACAAAAGTAAAAAAATTCCCCAAAATGTATGTACATACATGTAGTTATGAAGCTATCTCTTCCTTACGTTTAATCAAATTGCCTTAATTACATATATTGTATCTGTCTTTCGTGTAATAGAGAACTCTAGTGCATATAAATATGTGTATATGCATGTGAGATAGCCGCGAAAAGTCTTTGAACTTAAACAGGTAGGCAAACATTAAAATTGCTGGAAACCCTAAACAACAAAATACATCATACACAAATCGCAATAATGATCGTTAACGGCCTTTAATTAAATTATGTACATACTTTTTTTATTGCTTTGTTATTACTTTTTAATAATTATTGTTTATACCAACAATAAATTACCTACATATGTACCTACTACCAATTTTTTTAATAAGTGAGGACAATCCAAAATAAAATAGCAATTGGATAAATTTAAAAAGAAGAAATTATTGCACCCAAACTTATCAAGAAATCAACTACAAAAATTTACCTAAGATTTCAGTAAACAGCTCACGCGATCACGCACCGATCGCACACGCATCAAGGAACGCAGATCACAATATAAAAGCAACGCGACTCTCACATCGAGGCATTACACAGCGCGACGTCAACGAGATCTCAGCGGTGAAAGTTATAGAGAAAGTTCTACAGCATAATTCGCACACAACATTGGCAACTGACAATTTCAATATGCAGTGTAAAAATATTTATTTCTTTTGCTACATTTGCGGTCATCTAATCAGAAAAAATAATTCTACAAGATTTCAAAAGAAAAAGAATCTTTTAACTAGTGAATTTAAAAGAGCATATAAGTTATTTTTCGACGAAATAGATTTGATCCGTGAAAATTACACACCTAACGCAGTGTGTCGCCAATGTTATAATAATCTCATAGCATGGTTGAATGGAGGCAAACATAGTATGAAATATTGTAAGACGGTAAACTGGATTAATCGCCCAGGTGATCATGGTGGAACCAGTTCTTATGCATGCGTTAATTACCCAAATAGACGTGATGAGAAGAACAAAATTTATAAAGCAACTGTAACAGCCACAATATCAGTGCTTGCATTTGAAAATTTTGTATTCCCAAGGCCACAAACTCCAGATCGTAGGACAGAATTTACAGAAATAACTACAGCAAGTGGTGTTACTAATCGAGATCGATTTGATACCGACTATTAGCCCCAACAGGGAAGAGATGGACCAAAACTAATAACTAATAAAAAATCAAATGGAAAAACGGTACAAAGGCAAAAAATTCGACGCATTGCTTGCAGAGGTAATATCAATTTTATTATTGCATGGTTTGTATTATTTTTGATTTCTTTTCTAATTCATTTCAGGTATGTTGGTGGAGTCACAAGATAAGCTTTTATGATGTTAATAAGATACGTTAAAAAAAAAAAGCTAATGATGGAAACATTCTGGAAGCAACGTGCCTGTGGACACCGTAAGTTCTGAATCAGAGTCAGATTCGGACGACGATTTAGATCCTCAACTTAAGAGAGCGCGATATGCAAGTCCAGGACCATCAACTTTATAAAAATAATACGAATATTTTTTTACTATTTTTTTGTAATAGACAGCACAGTATCTCAATGTTGAAGAAAATAAAAAACAAATGAAATTCAAAAATTTTCGTAAAATTTTTAACTTTTGCGGCTACCTAAGCGCTACCTTAACGCTGTTAAGAATCATTCCTAGGAAGTTTATATGTTCTAAAAAGTTGTTTATTGGGATGTTAGGTAAATTTTTGTAGTTGACTGTTTCCTTGAATTTTGAACGGTTTGCTACCTATGGACCTGAACAGGGGAAAAAAGGTAAAAAAAATTTGAATTTTTTAAAGTTTTTTGCGATTTTGATTTAAAATTATTTTTTTTTAATTTTTTATGTTCATTATTTTTGTTCTTTATAAAAAGGGCTACAAACTTGCCTCAAAGAGTAAATTAAAATTCCGAACGGTTTGCAAGATATGAGCCTGAGAAAACTATCACTTTTTGCAAAAATGGCACCAAGGCCCCAAATCTTTGGGGGCCCATAACAAAAAAAGTGCATGACTTTGGGCAAAACTGGGAGACACGGGTCTTTTCTTTTTTGGTCTTCTTTCACGTAGTGATGTCCGAATATGGTTATTTTTTTCGTGTTGCACTGTGTTATCAAAGCGTCCATCATTTCCGCCGTTTTGGGCTAAGTTAGGTTAGTTTTAACTGGCTGGCCCTGAAGACAGCACATATACTCTTTGGGCTTTTACGCCCAGCACATAAAATCCCCATATTAGCCTGGAGAGTCTATACAATTGAGGGGTGAGGTTTGCGGAGATTGCTTTTATTGCCACCTGACTATCAATTAATATTTTTACCTGAGAGTTCTCTGTTTGCAAGGACAAGGAAAGATCGGCCGACAACTTGGCTGCTCGAATCTCTGCCTAAAATACCCTGTAGTCATCAGCAGAAGACTTCAGCTCCCTTACATGCGCTCCAGGTGGATGTGGTTGACTTATCTTTTAAATGCAATCCACCACACGAGTATCTGATAAAGTAAGATAAGCCTACCCACTGCAGTGTAGATCCAATGCGTAAGATTTGACGTAAGGCCAAATGTTTTGCCTAACATTTTTCTGTATGCATGGGATAGAGCGGTAATTAGGGCAAAGCCTGGAAAGTGAGCGTTCATTTTGCTCACAGACCGTGTTGGACTGCCAGCCAGCACCTTTCGTAATCTGGTGGTTTCACCAGAACTCTCAATGTTCCCGCAGCAACACTTTCTGGAGCTGCTCTTCGCTCTACCTACGTTGCGTTTATACAATTTATGTGTAGCCTTTGTCTGACAAGACATAACATTTAGACTTGTTAATTCGGCAAAGCTTTTTTAATATTACCTCAGTTGGTGATAAATCGCCTTGTCTTGACAAGTCTTTATACACTTTAGTATATCATAATGTGCCTTAATCAAACATTATAAAGTAAAAATCCGCCCTGTCTTTTTTATTACAATTACTAAAAACTGTACACAAATTGTTATCTTGATAAAATTGTATCTTTTGTCACATTTTAAACCTTGTTTGCTGACTCACAATATTAAACATTGTATTAAAATATTAAAATATCAATCAGCGATGTTGTGAAGCAATAAATGCATTAAACGATTATTGTATTGTTTTTTCTTTGATAACAATTTATTTAAATTATCACGTAACAGTAAAACTCAAAAAGATTGCAACCTATTTTGCAGTTGACAGAATTTTTTTTTGGGTAATAAACCCAGAAAAAAATAAAATGGAAATGATATTAATAAATAAATACAAATAAAAGTACAAGATATCGTTACAAGAAATAAAAGACAGCGAATTAAAATTTTTCATAATTAAACGGCAGAAAAAAAAGCAAGTAAGAGCAATATTTGGCTGTGCCCAATCTTATATACTTAGGGTGACCATTTATTTCTGATTCGAAACCAGTTCACTTTTCGTTTTTTTTAATAAAAAGTTTTTTTGTTTTTATAGTCGTAAGAATCACTTTCGGTTATGGCGATCGACTTAAGGCTTCGTTAGTCTTTACTTTCTGTTCCGTGATGAATCAGCTGATTGTTTTTTGTTAATAAAAAATGTGTGTAAGTAGTTAGTTTTTTCGTTTCGTTGCGGATCAACCTGATAAAAACAATATTTTTGCAACGTTGTTAAGTGACGGCAAGAATCAGCTGCTTTTTCTGCCATTAAAACCATACAAATTTTGATACGTTTTAACAGAAAAAGTAACTACTAAAATAAAACAACTGAATGGCACGTTAAAGAACGGCAACAGAAAGTAAAGACTAACGAAGCCTTTAAAATGTCTTGCTAAATGATTTAAGCATGTCCGTATTTCCGTCTTGTGTCATTGTAGCCAAAGTGCAGGTTGGTTGACTTTGTTAAAAAAAATACAAAAAAAATATTGAGTTAAAAAAAATTAATTAAAAAAAAATTAAATTATTAAAACAGTTAGATTTTTTATCCAAAAAGCCACAAACGATAAAACCACTCCAATTCTTATTATAATTTTTTTATTACCGGTTAAATGTGTCGCCCACGTATGGCATTCATACTTTAGTTCGGTTGCTAGTTGCCGAAATTATATTACTGATGCCAACTGACGACTAACTGTTGCCAATTTTAAATAACAAGTGTTTTACAATGTGGCAACCAAAAAGTCTTGGTTGCCGCTGGTAAATAGCAGTCTTCTAGGGAACGTTTGAATGTTCAAACGACGACATCAGTTACAAAAAAAGCGTTCGCACAACAAATGTCAAAATGTTGCTGAAAAATTTTAATTGAAAAATTAAGTACCATTGTTGCTTAATTAACAATGGTCCAATGATCTCAAAAACACATAAACAAAGATTTTCTTGTTTATCAATCGTCAAAATTACTCGTAATTTTCAAGAGCCAAACTGCAATCGTCTGGGAGATAAAAAGAGTCGCGAAATAATCGCGCGTGTCAAATAAACACTTAAACTTCAGCTGGGTCACTTTATGCATATATGTATGTATGTATATATGTTGGGTTAACTATCTAGTTTAGTGATAACTTACAAGTTTTTTAAGAAAAAATTTAAAGTAGAATTTTATATTTGAAAATCAGTACAATGAGTACTTTTTCTTAAATATCAGTACATTTTAGTACACAGATTTTTAATCAGTACGAATGGTCACCCTACCCTATATATACTTCACATTGGTCTTTTTGTATACTCAGCTATCTGATCAAGTCAAGTTATGTTCGAACAGAAAATATTATAATAAACTTACTTTGTGCCAGGTTTGAAGTCGATTGCTATTATAGTTTTTAAAATAGAAAACCTGACAAAATTTTAACGTTTGAGTGCGCGATGCTACTTCCAGGCTCATATTCTTTAAAAAAAATCATAATACACATAAGTACCTTGTAGGTTTGAGGTCGATATTTTTACTAGTTTTCAACATATTTCGTGTCAAAAGTTTAATTAAAATTGATTTGTATGGTGCTGACCGCTCGCCTGCTTTTATCCAGCCAATTTAATCCTCAAAATGTAAACACTGTTGTACAATTACATACTTCTTGTATGATGCTGTTATTGTCCCCGAGATATGGCGTATTAAATTTTATAAACATTTTTCATTTGCATTGGGGCTACTACTCTTGCTTCCATCCAACCAATTTTTTTTAATGTTCACATTACACTGGAACTACTTTGTATTTGGTTTCAAATCGATACCTGTTATAGTTTCTTAGATTGAGCACATGAAACATTTGAAAAAAATCTATGCAATTGAAGGGGAAACACCACTTCCTCTGCTCATATCCAAAAAAATTATAATTTAGGCCACCGCCTTCGCTCCGGAAACTTGATTTCAACTGACAGACAGACATGGCTTAATTGACTTTCCTATCTAAAAGGATCTAAAACATTTATTTTATGGGATCGCAAATGGATATCTACCGAAATTTCAAACGATTGACATACATATTTATATCCTTATGGTACCATGAAATAACTCCCAAATGAAATATCTTCCAATGAAATAACTCGCAACAAAAGCGAAATTACTCCCAAATTTAATAACCACCAATCAAAAATAATGAAATAAGTCCCAACGCATTGGGACCATGGACAGTCCCCAAGAACGCAGAATAATCGTGTCTATTTTTTGCGTAACAATTCGTCGGTCGTCCGGCACCGACTGCGCAAACACTCCGCCGTTTGGCTACCAACCTTGAAGAGAAGGGTCACACGAGACGCTGCCAAAAGTGGCCGGCCCAAGTGCGTATGTTCTGCCGAAAATATCGCCGCTGTTGGCGAGGATTTGAGCTATCGCCAGAAACATCGACCAGACGTCGTGTCCCTCAATTAGCCATCAGCCGGTCGTCTCTAAGGCGTGCTTGCGTGAAAAAGCCCGAGACCCTGAAAGCCCTCAAGGACAACATTCGACACGAGTGTGAAAATCTGTCGCCCGAAGATCTCGAAGAAATAAAAAATGCCACAAAACGGGCCCGTAAACCAACCAATTGTGACGGCGCCCATTTGGCTGATATCATCTTCTCGACTTGACCAATAAAATTCTAAAAGTTTAAATAAACATAATCAAAAAGCAGAATCGAAGTTTCTCATTTAGAACAAAAATAAGAGCCAAACAACATTGGATGCCGTCTTTTGACCCACCTTGTATATTCAACGAGGCAGCACAAACATTAAGCATTCAAATTAGATTAATGGCTTATGATTAAAGGGAAGTTAAATCGAAAAGTCAACATATTAGATGGTTTGTCTTTTTCTTTCTTTGACAAGTTTTTTTATTTCAACTCTAATGTCATATATTTTTGCTTTTGTTGTTAATCGATTCTTAAGATGGATAAAGTTATTGCACAATGTTGGTCAACCTTAGTAATAGTTTTTTGTTGAATTTAGTTTTATTTTTACAAAATAACTTGAATATTGGCTATAAAAAATAAATTTAATTTCAGGTTAATTGAAAACTTTGTAAAGTTATTTCTAATTCTTTTTTTTTTCATTTGAGATGTCCTAAACTTTGACTTATTCAAGCATGCCTTTAAGCAAACTACACCTTTTACAATTTTTGAAAAAATCTTCAAAACAGAAAAAGTTTGGTTTTGAAGCTTTTATATCCTTTTACAGATTTTAATATATTTTGAATAACGATAAACTTGAGATTGGTATTAAATAAATTTTAAATCCCAGTTTTTTTTAATTCAAATGCAAGCCCAACCTTAACCTCTTACCCTACGGGAAGTTTTCCCCGCTCACACGTTAGTCGTCGCCTTGGCCGTTGCCCTGTAGTTACCACGTGAAAGTTTGTGGGACACCTTGAGATTCAGTCAATAATAATCGCACTGGTTGAACAAACCAATAGTTTTTACCTATGACATAAACCCCTAAGAACCCTCTCATTATTCATTCGTAAGCAAAAAAAAATAAAAAAAATTATCTAAGAACTTTTTCGTTTTGTAGATTAATTGCCACCTTTGACAAGCACATGGTATATATTTGTTAATGCTTTTGCTAGAAAGATTTCTACTGCAAGTTCAGTTACATCAATAAGTTTTTTTAATTATTGGCCATTGATTGTTAGCTATGGCCTTTTTCTATTTTTCTGGCAGCATATGAATTCCCTGCCAAAATAACTACTCATCTTTTTAAGTCAAAAACAAACCAACTTAATATCAGGTATCCTATTTTGATGTAAAGCATACCTCAGAGAGTACCTCCAAGATATTGACCATAGGTGGGGTAAAACTTTATTGCTTACAAGTTTTAGCAGCCGTAAATATATAAGACCTTTGGCCTCACTAAATTTAGGTTTTAAGCAGCATTTTGGACTTTTGAAATATGAAACCTAATTTTTCATGCTTTTTGATGAATCCTGCTGCTTGCAAACGTTTTAAAATTGTTGTTTAAGTAGTTCCCAATGATTTTAAATGTTCTTGTTGAATTCATAAACTCAAAACTTCATAAAGTTATGTTTCTAATTATATATACATAAGTATTTGCATTTTGGAATGACCTTAGCGATTTTTGCCTTCCATGTAAAAATCATCGCTTTTTAACTAAAACAGTCTCTCTAAAGTTGAACTTGAAGCTAAAGCGAGCAATCGATGTGCTTTAGCGGCATTTAGCAATAAGAAAACAAGTCTTGTCATATGTGACGCTTTGTTGGCACAAAATTCTACATTTTCAAAACAAAAAGAAAAAATAACTAAAATATTTGCGTGGAACAGGTTATGACAGTTAATTTTAAAAACAAAAAATGTTTTAATAACAGTTAAGGTTTGAAAAAGAAGTGTTTTCTAAAGCTGGCCTTTAAACATTTTACACTTAGAGGCCCATTAGCAGAGAATAGCGAAAAAAGTAAAAAGCATGCCGCTTGAAATGAAAGTTAGAAATTCCATTATCTGCTCCGTATTCACCAACATTTCTTAACGAATTCGATGATATCATTCAGATTAGACTTAAAAATATAACCAGCCCCCCTGTTCTGTAACTGGCGAGAAGTTTTCGCAGCGAGAAAATTTTTTTTATTGTCATAGTCTTCCAATTATTAACAGTGTGACTTAGATAATACATAAACTCTTTATACAACGTTAAAAGTTAAAACAATTAGGTTTATCGTGTTCATCCTGTCTTTTACAAGGCGACTATAAACTTTTCGATGCGAGAAGTTCTCACTAAAGTTACAGAACACAGGCACAGAGACATAAATGATTGTAGAACTATGGCTATGACAAGTAATGTAGATTGCGGCAGTTCAGATTTTTGCAGAATGTGTTAGAATTTGAAGAAATTATTAATAATAGAGCATGTTGTTTGCCACTGCCCGAGATTAACCATAGATTCAAGTGGTTTGAGTCGTGAACTGATAACATTATTAGGCTTATCAAAAGTAGGAATCAGTTAATTAAGGTATAGAATACCTCTTTCATTCTTTTAGCCTTTTTTACTTCATGCTTTTTCTCTTTGACGGGGCGCCCAATCGGCAAAGAGGTCTTTAAATGCAGATGTTTAAGAGGCTGTGCTTGTCTTCACTTCCTTACTTACCTAAACTAACCTAACATTTGGTACAACTTATAACTTTTGTGTGGTCTTGTAATCTCTTTCTAACGCATCCTTAAGTAGGTCGGAGTATCCTGATCCCACCTACTGATTCAGCTTTTTAGTACTGTTTGTGCTTTAAAGGTTGTTTTTGCCCAAGACCCTGTTGTTTATCAGCCCACTAGTTGGATTCACCATTCCTGCTTAACGTGACCTCTAGAGCTAGACTCCTCAATGCAAACCCGGAATCTATCCTTTAATGGCTGACAGCGCAAAGGTCCAAAAGTTTCCCAAAATTTCCTAAAAGCATAAGTTGGACATACATACATACGTACAATATTAAAACTTGTGTATTAATTTATCAATTTAATTATATGTCAATGAGCTTAATCTTTTAGTTAATTTAAATTTAAAAGAAGCTCCTTTTAATGTACACAGAAAAAAATATTTCTTTTTCAATTAAAAATTTTTTAATTTGATTAAAAAAATGTTTAGATTACAACTAATCAAGGAACTCGCATCTTTATTACCAACTTTAATTAAAAATTTTAAATAAATTTAATATAAAAAATGCTATATTAATTAATGATTTAATTAAAATACAAACAAATCTTAAATTCAATACAAATAAGTTAAAGTGTTAGTTGATTTTTATATATTAAAAAAAATATTATCTTTTTATTTATTTATGTTTATTTAATTTAATTATACATTTTGTTTAATTGACATTTAAGTTACAAGTTTCAACAACGACGACTCGAACCATGGGCCAGTTGATTGCAAGGCGTACACGCTATCCACTTAGCCAACAAGGCATTCTATTTTTTAAAGTGTCAAGCTTAGTTATATTTTCTTACCTCCACATTCAAAAATTCAGCTTCAGCAACTAAACTTGAGGTGAGCTTTGCTTTATCAAAGCAAAAAAGTCTTTTAGTTTAATGAAAGCTTTTTTTAAAGAATTTGTAAACAAAAATCATTGCTGGCATTTACTTTTTAAAAACGCCAAAAATTTTAATTTAGACAATTAAGTTTTTAATTAATATGCAAAAATTTTTGATTAATGAGTTAATTTAAAAAAAATTTGGAAATATTTTTTTTTGTGCAAACAAAGCTTTTTCAAGCTATTTTTAAGGCAGTTTATATTCTTCTGTTTAACGCAAATTAAACAAAATATGCATTTTACAAATTAATTTTAGCTTTTAACTATTAAAGATCGTTAGCAATTAATACCGACTATTAGCAGCTATTGTCACGTTTTGTTTGTGTTTGCTTCTTTCATTAATATACCTTTTTTTGTTCACATATTAAAAATAAAGTACAAACAATGAAAATTGAAAAAATTAGACTAGTTACCTATAATTTGATATTAGCCTTCGTGTTTGTATGTATGTTTGTAAATTATTAATAAGTATATGCAAAATAATGATGCATACGCTAAATTAATGAAAAAAATTACACAACTGAGGACAAATGTGTACCTAAATAAATATAGCAGAACAGCTAAACGAATAATTCCATTAAGGAAGCCCAGAATATTTAAACACCTGAATGGGGGGGGGGGGGGGGGGGTTGTAAAATATAATGTGGAATAAGTAGATAAGTCAATGCTTACTGGAGCAAGGTTAGCGGTGGCACATACAAACGAACCATTTTTATTAATTTTTTTATATTTAGTCACATTAAAAAAAAATTTTTTGGAAAGCAGCACTACCCTTCATACAAACAAGCCATTTTTATGAATTTTTTGATGGGCTATAAATCAGAAAATATAACAGCTATTGACTTCAAACCTATTACGAAAAAATTATGCGACACAATTTATTTCTTATTTTAAAAGAAACATTTAATAAATCGAAGCATACACTCAAAAAAGTATTTATGTAAAATCTACTGGAAATGGTATATAAAATAACTGGATATTCATTTAAAAACCCTCCAACTACATATTCATTGAAATCAACAAAATATTTCATTCAATTTCAGACATCAAAAAAATAACTTACATATTCGTCTAAAATAAACTAGATTTTCTGTCATTTACAGCAAAGCACAATGTATCAGAAAAAAATAACAATTCAAATATTACTAAAAAAATAACTGACAAAAACAACTACAACTAAAAGGCAGTATTTTTGTTTATTTGAGGCTTTGAATAACCCTTCAAATCAGTTAAAAACAAATATTATATTGAAATTTAACTGTTTTTTAATTTAAAAACAACTTTACGGATTACTTCCTAAATACCTTACAGTCAGTTACTGTAATAATTTTTTTAAGTGTAGAGAGTAGCATTACCAATACCTACGGAAAAATTTTATAAAGTTTGCGTTTTCAAAAACTAGAATGGCCATCGTCGTCAAACCAGCCACAAGGTAATTTTATTATAATATGCACTATTTGAAAATAATTTGGCTGAATCAGATGACTGGATGACTTTTAATTAAACAAATACGGAGTTTTACCTTTGCTATTTAAAATATTTAAAATAAGTTTGAACCATTTATTTAAATATTTTTGTTGTGATTGCTATCACAAAATAAATGAAATTTATTGAAATGTGGGAAACTGCACGTTAAAAAAAAATACAGAACTAAAAAATATTTGTTAAATAACAACAATACGAACGATGGTAAACGGGCAGGCAAACTACTACATATCTAATGACGTGCAATTTGTTGTTAACCATGCTCAGGTCACATTGCACAGTATAAGATTTTGCCCTTCTAGATGGACATAATTGGTTTTTTTTGTCTTGATTTTTCTTCAATTTTGTACATATACGCTCAATAACATCGTAACCAATAGAAAAATTTTATAATTCGGTGGAACTTGTCAACATTGTACAAATATTTGTGCTTTAAATATCAACGTTTAAAAAAAATTATTTTAACAAAAAAAAAATTCGATTAAAAAATTTGTGATATTAATTAAAAAATTTAATTAACTTTAACCAATCAACGATTTTGTAAATAAAATTTACATTTTAATAGTGTATGTTTATTTTAGTTTGGATTTAACTTATTGTTTTAAGACAAATTTCTACTTTTTTTTGTTCTGGCTAGAGTTCATAATTTAATTATTTTTATTAGAGGAAATTAATATTTTCCCTTAATGCTGAAAGAAACCTTATTTGAAAAAGCAAGTTTCTCTACCGATACTAGCCAAGTAGAATGCATTTTCGAAACCAGCTCCCTTTTTTTATCATCAGTATTTTTTGAACGATAGTAGTGTTTTTGGCTGTAAACATTACCCATTTACTTACATGTTATCCAGGAAGGTTAACGGAAATTATTATTATTGTTTTAATAGTACTTTAATTAACACTTGTTGCAATTAAAAATTGTCAACAATTAAAAATTTATTTAAATTTATTTTAGAATACTAACTAAATTTAAAAAAATTTATTTTAAATTTTTAAATAATTTTTTTTTTTAATTTTTTACATTTTTATTATACTTAATTTAAATATGTACATATAATGCTTAGTTTGCAATTACGACAAGTTTTAGTATATTTTAAATCCTTAAACAAGGACTTGAACCAGGGACCTTATGATTGCATTATGTTTTAAAAAATGTTAATAATACATTCTTTTATTTACTTATTTTCACCTAAACTCAAATGAACTCAATTGGCAAGCGTAAGCAAAACAAGAAACAGAAAAAAATAAAACCGAAAAGAAGAAAAAATAAAAAAAATTTTAAAATAACGAAAACAAAAAAACACGAAAAAAAGAAAATAAAAAATATTAATCCAATCTAGCATAGAACCTGGCACCTTCTGATTGCAGGGCTGAGACTTTAACCACTAGACCAAACAGGCATTGCAATTTTTAAAGCTTCTTCTTTATTTAAGCGTTTACGTTTGTTGTTTATTTTTCCAAGCTCAACTTAAAATGTGTTAAATACTTAAAAAAAACGAGTGTACAAAAGCTTTTAACTATAAAATTCTTATACAAATTTATTATTTTTTTTATGATTTGTTAATAATTGTCATTGTTGGCATATATGTACTTTTTAAAAACAATTAATTAATTATTTGTGGCAATTAAATTTTGAACTGTGGATATTTTGAAGGAAGTCTTTAGTTTATCTGCGGAAATTTGCAGGTTTTCTTAAGAATAAACAACAAATTGCTTGACATATTACGAGGAAACTTTAGAATGAACGTGAATAACGATTTATTAAATAGAATTTTATTATTAGCTAACCCATAAGTGAATAGTTTACGAGAAGACCTTGCATGTCAGAAAAATAAATTGACTCCAGAAGTACCAAATCTATTAGAAATTAGAAAAGCGTAACATGAAAGTGAATATATTCCAAAATACATTTGTAGAAATACTCAATTGGTGGATTCACAAGGTAAGATATGATAGCATGTGTTATTGTCATATAATTTCACAATTGCATAAAAATTTTGGTGTTGCCTTTCATACAAAACCTATTGTAAAATAATATAACTTTGTTTGCTATGTTTATTGTGATGTCATATTTAATAAAAAGTCCTGCGCCAAGGGCTTAAAATGAAATGGCGATCTTTTTAATTTAATTTTAAGAGCCGCTAGCACTCGCATCCGTTAAAAATGTCTACACTAAAAGCTTAGTCAAAACCGCCGCAGAAGATTCCTTAAGCCGCCTCCGCAGGCAAAAATAGCCGGCCTTGCTCCCTGACACATAAGCTGTTTTTTGTTTTCTTAAAAAATAACAAAATTCTTGTATTTTTTTAATTAAAAGTTTGTGCCAAAAATAGTTGCTTATTTTAATGGATTTTAGAGATTCTAACCAGGTTAGATATAGACCATTTTGTGACTACATGGGTCTAATTTCTAAAAATTATTAAGTTTAGCCAAGAGCAGTACCAGATTTATATACATACATGTGTTTGTTTTTTTATCGTTTGGTCGTATCAGCTGATTTAGATTTGAAATACGACACCTACAAATATACGAAGAGTTGTTCACAACATTCATATTTTTGGGTTCTATTATTTTACAATATATGATTTCACAAGACCTTGTGAATTCACCAAATAAAAATGTGTAACTTGTATGGGCAGTGAGACTGGCAGCTGCCCATTTTTTTTTTAATTTTCAAGAAAGTTGCGCTTAGATCTACTTATTACGTATGCGAAAATAAAAAACTTTATTTGAATTTTACAAAAAAAAATTCATTTTGTGCATCTAGATTGGCTAAATCTTACACTGTGCATTAGTAGTGACAATTAAATTAAAAAAAAAACAGTAGAAATGACAACTATTACATACATACATACATCAAAAATTCCACGTGTGTTTATAAATAAGATGTTCATGCATAGGTTCATATGAATTTATGCAACTGTTAATTGTTTTATTAGTAAAAGCTTTAGAAGTGGAAGAAAATATCTGGACTTTTTTGGGGTGGTGTCATTATAAAAAAAATTAAATTAAATTTATACAAATTTTTGTTACAAAAAAAAAATTGCCTCAAAAAATTTAATATACATTTCTTAGGTTTCTATAATAGAGTTATAGATTTTTCCATACTTTCGCTTTCTGAGTTGCCTTGCATTTATGCCTGCAGGCTCTGTCATCAAGGTTGTTGGGCGTGTAATAAATAACAGTTAAATATATATTGCTGATTTTTTATTGAGTCCTTAAACCAAACATAATAATGTCCTTTTTATGTATTTGATAAAAGTTAAGTGAAATCA
Organism: Melanophora roralis; assembly: GCA_963583895.1. Taxonomy (NCBI): domain Eukaryota; kingdom Metazoa; phylum Arthropoda; class Insecta; order Diptera; family Rhinophoridae; genus Melanophora; species Melanophora roralis. The sequence continues at coordinate 34,494,875 of OY757189.1, read as the reverse complement.
TGTATTTTTAACAATTTTGAACAGCTTGTTTTCAAATTATACCATCAAAGTGAGAAATTCATATATTCCCTCTCATCTTTTGAACAAAAATGGTCGAATAAACAAAAAATCTCTTTGAACAACAATTATCATAACTCCATTAGTTTGTAAAGTTTATTATATTTTTTTTTTATATAATTTATTTTTTAATTGATTTTATTTATTTTCTACACTTGCATGTGTAAACATGGGACAAACTTTTAAAACTTTTTGTTCCAAAAATAAACTATGAATAATTTTCAGATAAAATGAGTCTTTGTAACAGTTGCTTTTGAATGTAGAGAATTGTTGCTTGTTTTTACTCTTGCCTCCCAAATGATTACTTACATATGGGGACAGTGTTCGGAAAAAAGAGGACGGTTAATAACTCTAAAAGCCTTTACAAAAAATTTTAAATAAATAGCAAATCAAATACCATTTTTGATCTCGCAATAAGAAATATATTCTACATATGTATTTTATTATATAAATGGTAAATGTGTGCATGCAGGTCTTTTTATTCTTTTGATTCTTTTTTTTAACAAATTGTTTTAGAATCATTTTTTACTGTCGATTTAAATAAGTGCGAAGGCTGGCGTTTGTATATTGTCGTGTTGTTTGTTGACCAGCTACCTTATATCCTAGTTCAATATCATAAGCGAAGTTGTAGTTGTACTTAATAATTGTGGTATTTATGCATTTACCTGACACGCAATCCCTATAATATATACATATATGCAGTACTTAGAACATTTTACTTCTGTTGACTATAAAAAATAATAAACCTTAAGCTTAGTTCACATAAGCAAATGTTTAATAGTAAAATAGGTAAATTTACCGGATCTCTTATTTGGAAAAGGTTCGAATTTAAAATCTGTATGTCAGGCCAAAAGCGATATCCACTTAACTTTTTTTAAAGCCTAAAATACAGGGTGTCTGGTGACAGATTTATATTTTTAAACTTAAATAAAAAACGTAATAGTTGACATAAAGTTTAATTAGGAGCATTGAACGATCAAAGGAAAATGAGGATTTTATTTTTTAAAGAGTATGTCATCCAGATGTTTTGCGTCGAGTTGAACACACTGTTCAAAACGAAGCCTTGTGTTCTGCGCCACACGCATCAGTAAACTTGGTTCAATTGAGCTGATTTCTCGACGTATATTTTCCTTTAAAGCAAGAGGGGACTGTAATTTCAAACCCTTTCTTTGAGGTAGCCCAATTAAAAGAATCCATGGGAGTTAGACCGGGCGACGTCGGTGGCCATGGGATATCCCCAAAGCGACTAAACAATTTTAGGGGGAAATTTTCCCGAAGCAAATTCATCAAAGCTCTGGCTGTGTGCGCGGTCGCCCCATCATGTTTAACCCAGTGTGTGAAGAGTTCGATGGATGAGCTCGCAAATTCGTCGCCTGACCTAAAGAATTTTCAAAAGAAATGGTCCAATTATCTCATGCGTGGATAAGGCACACCAAATAGTTGTTACCCTGGAACAATGCAATTGTTTTTGATGTTTCAATCGAGGGTTTTGGGTTCTTGGAGACCAGTAACGGCAGTTTTGCTCGTTGACGTGGCCATTTAAGTAAAAATTATCCTCGTCGCTCCAAAATTGGGATTTACAGGGCGAAAACGCTCCAACATTGGCTTACAAATATTTTTGCATAAATCAAAGTCATTTTCTTTTAGCTCTTAAGCGATTTGAATTTTAAAAGGATCGAGCTATAGATTGCTTTTTAATATTTTATGAATAATTGCTCTTGGAAGTCCCAGTTAGGCTGCTTTTTCCGTATTGAAAGTCACGGATTTTCACGTAAAATGCTTTCAACCAGTTTAATGTTTTAGGGAGTCCTTGAAGTTTGACTGGGCCCTGGCCGTGGGACATTCATAGCCGAAGCAGTTGCGTTAAATCTCTGCGCCTACGAACGAATTTAATTTACACTCGGTCCATTACTTTTTCGCCGAAAACCGAACATGGAACAAATATGTTGACAAGCAATTTCGTAAGAATCATTACTCTTAAAAATATCTCCACAGCGAACGCGCGATGCTCACTCGACCACTGCGACATCGTGAGTGCCAAATTCGCACAATCGATAATTCCAACGGAGCCACTCTCCGTCCGCACCGTTTATTACTTTTTGAAAGAATCTTATTTAGAAATATAAATTGTAAATTTGTATTTCAAAACTGTCTACAATATCTATTCCCAAAAAGCTTAGAGTACCATATTCTATAACTTGATTCCAGCAATTTAAAGTAAATTTCATAGTAAAATAACTCCCAATTTTAAAAAATAAAACAGGTCCCAAGTTGTATGGATTAAAATTGGAAGCTATTTCATTAGGTCGTCTTAAATCACAGTCAACAAAAATATTAATAAATATTGTTCTTATTTTCTTAACTTTATTTTTAGATTCGGTTCAGCCAGTAGCCAAGCATCACAGAGTAGCGGTGATATTTGCCGTATTTGTCATTGTGAAAGTGATCCGCAGAATCCACTTTTAACACCATGCTATTGTTCGGGCAGTCTTAAGTATGTACATCAGACATGTCTACAACAGTGGCTAACAGCTTCCGAGACAAATTCCTGCGAATTATGCAAATTTCCATTTATTATGCATACAAAAATTAAACCATTTAATGAGGTGAGTATCAATTTACCTTTAACGAAACGCATTATTAGTTAGCTAAAGGTAACTTAGTAATAAAAAACAAATCAAACAAATTGAGATTTAACTGTCTTACATTGTTACAACTCATCTAAGAGCGTTTTCAAAATAAGTGATTTTATTTTTTACCATACGAAAGATCTCATAGATAGATCTTGCGGTGGCTCACCTATATTGAATAAATCGAAAAAAAACGCCATTTGATATGTGGTCTTTCAGGTTGTTATATATAAGCAAACGTCTATATTGATAATATTTTTCAAAACCTTATAATCTTTGTCGTTTTATTGACCACCTAGATTTTCAATAAGAAAAGATCAAACACAAAAATGGTTACAAATCATATTTGTATAAATACGTGTTTAAAATGGGATTGAACGTTATTTTAACTAAAAAACTAACCCAGCCCACAAATTTGACCGACAATGTATGTAACAGACAAGTCTGGCAAAAATCTAAATTGATTCGTATGGATATCTTACAGATGTCTTGCAGAAATGTCTGGGAGTTTTTATGTACGATGTGTATTTAAGACTTTTGATCGATTTCTCGCTTTGTGCTTTAATGTTGTTTTTGTTTTTAAATTTTCATTTTTCTGACTTTGTGTTAAGGTATTTTTTCACTTTAAACAAAAGGGCATTAGCTTTACAAGATAAAGTGACGCTGTGGGCCGATTATATCGCACTTCATGCAAACTGAGTTGTTTTTAACAAAATAAATAGGACAATGATTAAAATACAACATTAAATTAAAAAAAGTTTACAAACATTTTTTTAAATATTTTTTTATGTCTATGAGTTAAAAACATTTTGTTTTTTTTACACATTTTTATTCGATTCTTTATCAGAATTCTCTCAGATTTCTGTAAGACACGTTGTCTACGAATTTCCCACGACATATCTTTACAGGTTTCATGTCAACCATTTTATATGTTTCGCAGTCAGAAATCTGACAGAACTCGTTACTGTTGATATCGTACAGAAAAGTTGATTCCTAAGCCTGGCAAGGATTCTTAAAGATGTAGTCTTATATGTCCAAAGTACTACTACCAACTTTGTCGAAACTGCTCCAGAAAAAGGAAGCTAACTACGATCTTAAATAACAACAACTGCATTATCGGTCACCAATTTGGAATTAGGCGACAATATAGTTCCATCGAGCAAACCCAAAATTGGTACAGGCTATCAGAAAAATCTCTAAGGAAACTAAATACAAAGTACGGCATAAAGGCCTGCTATCAAACTACAGCAAAGATTGCCAGTGAATCTCCATTACCTGTTAGAAATGTACATACATAACAAGACGACAACTAATGATCAAAAATGGAAAACTACTTAAATTACCCTCAACCAATATGGACTGACGAACCTTAAGATAGGACCCATTTCGTACTTATTTTGCACAGCAGGCATGCAAACAAGCAGTCAGACATACACGCCCACATTTGCTGATGATATTGCTATTCTCAGTACTCAATAAAATCTTAAAGAGGCCTCCAACCAACTAAAATATCATATACTCCAAGTAGAGAAATGGTAAAAGTTATGAAAATTTAATTAAATAAGCAGAAATACACCCACGTAACTTTAACTTACGCAAAAAACGTTCTTTCAAATACTTATTAATAACCAGGTGGTACTTCTTATTCTGGCAACGCTATTTTTTAAGATTTATTATATAATTTGTTATGACCACAAGTTTTTATAAATTTTAATTTTTTAATTACTGTTAAGTTAATTTTAAAAATTATTATTGTTGTTTTAGTAAGTAATTAAGCAACAAAATAAGAAGCCATAAAACTTAATTAGTTTGCTTTTTAATTTACTTACTATGGGGCTATTACAGAATGTTTGTTCTTTTAGCCGAACGTAGAATCGATTTGCAAGCACTTCTCTATTTTGCGCTTTTTCTTAAATTTTTGATACAAAGTTTCAAGCTATCTTCCTCTATTTTATCATTTTATTGCAGTGTCGGTCTTTCCCTTCTGTGTGATACATTCCCAGGTTCGTATGCAAATGTCTTCCTAGCTGGCTCATCTTTCATTCCCACAACATGATCTAACAAACAAAAATGTTGAATTTCAATACACCTTACTATGTTGATGACGGCAAATAGCTTGTATAGTCCGTGGTTCGTAAACTTTCTGAAGAATTTTTTCCTCGAACACTCCAAGCACTGCCCGTCTGCTTTCGCAAGTACCCGTCCTTCGCAGCCATATAAAAACACGGATAGATTCAGTGTCTTGTAGAAAGCGATTTTTGTCTGTCGGGAGGTGGCTTCGCTCTTAAACTGCTTACTAAGTTCAAAGTAGCATATATTGGCCAATATTGCTCTTTTTTTTCTCAAAACTGATTTTGTTTATTTTGTTAATGGCGTTGTCGAGGTAGATAAAATCCTTGACTATTTCAAAGTTGTAGTTTTTAACTTCCACTGTCTGCCCAAGTCTGCTGGACGTCTTGTGCGTTGATACCACCAACTTTATCTGCCAGACCCATTTTGGCTGATTTTATGTCGAAATTTTCAAAGGTAAAAGTTACTGCTCGCAATGTACTCCCAATGGTGTCGATATCGTCGGCGTACGCGGTAACATATGCTGTTTTGTGAATGGTGTGCGAGTTCTATTCACATTTGTGTCTCGTATCACTTTTTTTAAGAATATGGAAAAAATATCACTCGAAATGCTGTCTTCTTGTCTAAAACCTCGTTTGTTACTGAAAGGCTCAGGGATATTTCTGCCTATCTTAACTAAGAATTACGTGTCAAAGTCCAAAGTACCAAACTCAGACATAGCTGAAAACACATTTGAACGTATGGGGCTGTCGAAAACGGCCTTATAGTCGACAAATACATAGATGGTACATGTATGGTAAATGGTGAATTTGTCAGGTCTAAAGCCGCATTAATATAGTCTTTCACACAATACGCTTGATAGTATCTTGTAACCAATTGGAAGGAGACTTATTCCTCTGTAGTTGGCACATACTGTCTTGTCTCATTTTTCGTGCACTGGGCATAAAACACTGATGTTCCACCTTCGGGTATGCGTTCTTCCAGTCAGATTGTTCAAATACGCTGATGTAACGCCTTATCAGCATGTCACCTACGGTCTTAACTTGTTCATCTGGCAACCTATTGGCTCTTGCTGCCTTGTTATTTTAAGCCGGGTAATTGCTTTTTCGACCTTATCCTTGCTAGGCGGAATGCACTCAATATCGTGTTCTGTGACTGGGTATATTTATCGTTGCTACTATCAGATACCAACAGACGTGCAAAATAATTTTTTCATATTCTCAGCACATTATCTGTAACAGTTACCAGTTAGTCAATATAAAGTCGCTGATTGTTTCAGAATTTTCTAATTGCATTTCAAAATTTTCTATTTGTGTTTCAGAATTTGCTAATGGAATTCCAGAATAAAGGTTTCACTTACAAAATTTTACCTGTTTTTTATTTTATATATTTTTTTCACCTTTTTAATGTTTTTATAAAATAAAATTCAAGAATTTTTGTCTGGGAGTTAAAAAAGCTATAATTTTTTTGGCATTAAAATAACCTTTTCCTGGGGACCCCAGGTACTCATTGTTGCATTTAAAGTTTTTTGCTTTGATGTTTTGGTTAAAACTGACTTAAAACCTTGAGCTGTAAAGAAATTGTCAAACTAAAACTCTCTGCCTAAATTATAGATAATAAATAACTCATTATCTAACAACTGCTAAGTAATACAGACTGTATGTAATAGAAGTTGAAAAGTAATAAGTTTGTAATGACTAATAACTTCGAAGTTTTTGCTAGGTAACACAATAGTAAAAATAACGACGATAAAATCAAAGGCAATTAATGGCAACAGCAACGCCAATTTTTAATACAAAATACCAAACTTGTGTTAACAGTTAACAACGAATGACAATATTGCCAACTAAAATGCAGATTTGCAACAAACCATTAAAGTTGCCGTCACCTTATGTTGCCGTCGTCAAGTAGAATAGGGGTGAATGTTTAAATAATGCCATAACAGTTCGGGGGCCTAGCTAGTTTGATTTTATTATTTACGTTTTGAAAATATCTTAGTTGAATCAAATGACTGTCTATATAGAAAAATAAAAATGTGAACGGTATATAAGATTCGGCACAGCTGAATATATCGCTCTAACTTGTGTTTTGCTAAATATACCTATGCTTCTTACTATGTTTATACAAATTTTCTTTCATTCTTGTTTGTTTATTTGTTTTATTGCAGTGGCGTAGCCTTGATATATCTGGTATTGAAAGAAGGCGATTGTGCTGTTCGGTATTGTTTCATTGTGCTGCCGCTTTGTGTGTCATATGGTCTCTTTGTGTACTAATTGAACGGGCAGCAGAAGATGTACAACATGGACACATAGGTAAAAAAAATATAAAGAAATTAGTTTTTTATTTGTTGTTGTAAACTAAACCAAAAACTTAGATGGAAAACATGTTGGTATTGATTATTTTCGCAATAATAATAGTTTAATAGATCAAGGACGATGATAACGAGAGCATTTAAATTTTTAGGGTTACAAATTGAAAGCTTTTATAATTGTTTTTAAATTATCAATGGATACATAAATACGTTATTAGATGGGTCACTCTAATGGTGGTATGGTAGGGTGAATAACTCCCTTTCCATTAAAAACGACATTTAAAAAAGTAATACTCTTTTATATAAAGTTTGTTATACATATTCCAATTTTTTAATTAGATATAAACATCATTTCAATATTAGGTTTGAAGCCAATAGCTCTAAAGCTAAAAGTCCATAACACGCTTTTCGTTCGTTCTCGCTTTATACGCGGCTGTCAAAAAAGTTGATTACGTGTATTTCAACAAAGCAGGTTACAGAGCATGACCCGTTGACATTTGACGCGACGCACGCAAAAAGTGGATCTACTTTTGCATGCGGCATAAAGCATCAAACCAACAAACCAGCTATTTTGACTAGTGGGGCGACAGTTTTATATTATTTTAAAAGCTATCGATAAACTTTATTGGAACGTAATTTATTTTGTGTTGTTATTGTAGTGTAAAAAACAAAAAATTCTTTGTGTCAAAGCATTGCATGTAACTTGAAACGAAACAACGTGCAAAAAGTTCAGAAAGCCACAATGCATTGTGACGTTGACGCGTGTAATGCACGCGAAAAAAAATTAACGTAACGCCAGATTTCATATATTTTTTTCAGAAGAAAGCTGATGTATTTCTTTTTTGCAATTACAGTTCAAATGAAAAAAGAGAATTTTTTTTAATAACTTGTCTACATATCAATATAAAAATTTAAGTATTTCCCTAGTCCGTTTTGGCGTTACGTTACATTTTCCTAAATTGCTCATATAAGTTTGTCAAACTATCAGAAATAACTTCGAGAAAATTGCTTTTGAAATTCAGGAAAATCGCCCGATAACTGACCGAGATATACATATGTAAGCCAGCCACCACGACTACTTCTGCTTATATCTCAAAAATTTGTACATAAAAACCTTTATAACTACCCCGGAAATTCCCCTACACTCCCATTAATTTTTCCTCCCAAACATTTTTGTGAACCATACTTACCCCCTATCTCCAGCCCCTAACAGGAATGCCATACAAATCTTTAAAAAATTGGGGTAGAAGCCCCTACAACTTCCTGCCCTTAAAGGAACAAAACATATTACATACCCCATTAGTTTTTTTTATCCCAAACATATTCCTAGAACATACTTAGCTCTTTTCTCCATCGCTTAAGGGGGCTCCCATACAAAGTTTGGGAAACTGTAATAAATCCCTCCCCCCCTTCCCCTACAGATTCCAGGGTGCCCGTGAATAGGTAAATAGGTCAAATGTAGGACTGGCCCTAACTCATTTTTCTTTGAAAACATTTTCCTAGAACATACTTACATTCTATCTCCACCGCGTAAGAGGGTTGCAATACAAAATTTAAAAAAAATTAGGGTAAAACCCCTACACGTTGTGAAGGGTATATAAAATTCAGCAAAGGGGTTTAATTTTATTGTTGTTTCTATGTTTATTATTATTTATAATGGTAATTGTACAATTTCGCATTCCCATCTTGCTGTATAGGAACTAGCGATATATTTATAAATAAACAAATAAAATAAATGAATTTTTAACGAATGTTTTTTTCATTATAGAATGGCCTTTTTGGACAAAACTAGCAGTAGTAGCCGTTGGTCTTACGGGTGGCATTGTCTTTATGTACATACAATGCAAAGCATATTTACATTTATGTTATCGTTGGAAAGCTAGAAACAGGTAAGTTAGTAGAGACAAATGCACTATGGCCAAAAAACGCCTTAAAAAACATAAGTGCATTATCACATGTATGTTTTTATCCTCATTAATGAACATTATTGGCAGGACCAAATTAATAACATTTAATTTTAGTTTTTATTTTATCAAGAAGAAATTAAAAAAAGTTATTCCCTAATGTACACAATATTTAAAGGAATGTCATCATACAATTGTACATATGTATGCGCAGGTACTATGAAATAACTCCCAAATTAAATAACTTCCAATTTTTTTTTTTATTTTAATCGGGAGTTATTTCATTTTTGTTGGGAGTTTTTTTTAATTTTCATTGCGGAAAGTGTATAATACAGTACTCTTAAGTGTTGTTTCAAAAGGTAGTGTAGATAGCAGGCCTTCGGCAACAATTAACTGAAAATTTTTGTTCTAAATAAAATTAGTGTGTGTTTCCGGCCTTTGGCCTGGCGCAAGGATAAAAGCTCTAGTTGTTTCGATCCGCCGGTTATGCTGTCGGCTTCGGCCGGGCAATGGACTTAAAGCTCTAGTGCTTTTTAAATACTTCCAATAATTGGCAGCTACATATTTCGTTTTTACCGTTGGAAGTTATTTCATTTTTTTAGGTTGAGAGTTGTTTCATCTATGTTGGGAGTTATTTCCTGGTACCGTATGTACATACATAAGTATGACAGTAATTAAACCTAATTTGTTTGTTGTTTTTTTTTATTTTCATGTTCACTTATTTACAGAATATTGCTTATACAGAATGCTCCCGAAAAAGTACATCCCAATTCACCGCCCTCACCGCTAGCACAACAACGAAACAATGGCCGCAATAATTCAACGACAAATCAGTCGCATATTCCAAGCTCAATACCACACAGTGTCAATATAAATATTGATATTAATGTGGCAAATGCAAGACCTACAACAAGCTATAATTACGCTTCCACAGTTGAGGTAAACGAAGTAGCAGATGTGGCCGATGGCCGTGAAAATATGCCGACATCGCCACATCATATGCTACAACATGCTGACCTGGACGTTGATTCTGTGATATCTCAAACATCGGTGGGTGGTTTGACGTCGCGGGTATTGGGAGGCAAGCATCATCTTAGTAGTCATGCGGCCTTGCAGCAACAGCGACAAGAGCAACTTCATCAGCATCATCTTCATCATCACTCACAACTGGGTCAAGTGGCAGTTGCGGCCAACATAGAGTGCACACAATCTCAGCATAACTATGACCGAGACTATGCTTTGGACGATGTCGTCTCACAGATCTCTTCGTTCCATCCTTGCCCACAGGGTTCGGGCAGCATGACACCCTTTCATGACTCCATACACAATGTGCTGGAACATTCCGAAGATTCTAGCCGTGTGTCAGTAAATGATTTATGTGTCGGCTCAAGGCAGGATCTAAGTGCTGATGGTCTTTCTACTGATACGGGACGAGAGCACGTGCTACAATTAAGTAGTTTCAGTGGTAAGTTGATGAGTACTGTTTCATGATTTTTTTTTATTGTATTTTTGTCCTTAAGGTAGTGGCGAACATAAGGCTCCCTCAATTAGTTCGGGCGTTTCACATGCCGTAGCCAACGGCTTGGGTGGTTTTGTGTATAAGCCGCATACGAAACGTTATTCCAACTCATCAATATTCCTAGAAAATCGCGATATACTCAATGATTCTGTAGACTTAGATCTAGACAGTGGCACATATATGAAGCATGACTACGATAGTCATAATTCTAATATTCTAACACCACCTGACAGTCATGACACTTGCACCGATAAACTAGAACAATATTTAGGCAAAAATTTGCGTAGGTATTCCGATACGAAACTGCTGGGCAGCATCGATGTCGAAGCTTGTGATCCCATGTTAGAGTGTCATTCAACTGCTGTTCATAGACAACATATAAATCCACAACCAACAGCAACACGCATGTGTCAATTAGTTAAACAGCACTCGGAGTCGGCGGACTCTACAACAACTGCAGCTTCTCATAATAAACATACTGTTCTAGATATGGAATTGCCACATTCACCGTTATCACATGGCGCCATGCAAAATCTACCACCACACAATCAAATATTAATACGACGTTCAGTACATACGGTAGATGTGGGCAGAGAACTGGGCAATATATTAGCATCTAAATCACACCACAACAACCGCAGTATCAATAGCAGCAGTAATAGCCACCAACAACACAGTCATCAGCAAATTGACAGGGGTCGCCTATTCTTCAAATCGTTGCCAAATTTAAGTAGCAGTTGCGAAAGTCTCATTAAGAAATAAGTAAACGATTTTATTTTTAAGGTTTTAATTTCATTGCATTTCATTTTTATCCTTTCGTTTGTTTTACAAATATCCATTATGAAATTCAATATTATCATTTCTAGTTGTTATTTTACAAATTTGAAGTGCAAGAAAATGCAAGATTTTTATTGAGTTGTGAAGAAATGAAAAGAAAATACATAAAATAGAGAGAAAGAAGATCTGAAATGAATTCCTATAGACTCATTTTAATTTGCTTTTTTAATTTTTTAAATTAAGAAATTTTTAATTATTCAGCAAAATTTACAATCACGTCCATTTTCTTTTTGTCTTGCCTATTTATTTTATTTAATGGTGAAACTATTGTTGATTTAATGTGTTTTATTTATTATTATAAGAATTGAAAGAATTGAAAGTGTTAATGAAAATTAGTCGGCTTGATTTGGAGAAACATAATTAAAACGGTCTAGTAAATTATTTTCTTGCGGTCAAATCTAAAGGACTATCAAGCTGAATAGTGTGGTCCTAGATGCATCTGTATGCTTTGCAGCGTGCGGCCATGGCAAACAATATGTGTTTCTTAACTTTTTTCCATTTAAATGCATGTAACCACGAGTCTTTAAGCTTATGGCCCAAAGGGGCCAGGTCAAAAACAAAATAGCTGGCCTTACTTGATCGTTAGGCTACAAAAACGTTCTTTGATAGATTGGTCTTTCTTATCACGGCAAGTTATCCCTGCCAAGGCTCTTAGATAGTCCTTATCGTACATAGTTCGTTCTAACATGTCGTCTGACCTCTTTAAATCATCTCTCATTATTAGGGTGTCGATGTTAAACTTCGGTAAGCATATCCGTTTCCACTAGGTCCATGTCAGAACTGACAATTAAGTTGATTTTACATGGGATGTATTTTACATATTCCTTGCCAAATTTGCCACTGCAAAATGTGTACATGTCGTGTGAACACGTTAAAACATTGCTTATATGAAATACATATGTATCAGGATTCACTAATACAGGTAGTATCAAGGCGAATTCAAAAAATTACTCTCTGCATTTCCTTTTTGGTTTGAAAAAGTGAATGTCAAAAAAATTTAATTTCAAACAAAATTAATAAATCTGACAATACTTTTAACAAAATTTTAAGACGAATTTATAATCAGCTGAGTTCTTTACACCACCTGTAAAAGTAAACCCTGATATGCATGTAAATGTTATGGTGTATAAGTTAGCTAGTCTTTCAATTCAACACCTAATTAAGGCAATACTTGCTTTTCATGTTTAGAAAAAATCAAATTCCAAAATACTAATCGCATAACATATTTTTGTTATATTTTTAACTTTAAAGTTTATAATTGGAAAATATCTAAATTTTAGTTGTGAAAAAATTTTTTAAAAAAATCTCTACACTTGGCATCACTGAGTCGATCGGTGTCGAAAACGGAAGAAATTTGACAGAGTTTCCATTCATTTTGCATTACCGTTAAATGTTCGTGATTACGACAACGGCAGTAATAATATGGCCAATTAAAATTTTTTTTAGTTTTAGGTTTTTTACTTAATTATTACTTTGTATAAATATAATTTTAATTTTTATAGAAAAAAACGAACAACAAATAAACCCTTAATTTTTTTATATGTTTTTTAAAGTCATGTTTATTATTTAGTTGATCACTAAAGAAGGATTCTTACCCGGCAGTTAAATAAAAACTCTGTGGCAAACCCGTAAGCATAACTCCCTTACCCAGTAAGGATTTAAAAGATTGTTGGGAAAAAAATGCTCTTAGTAAAAAGGAATCCTACATAGGTACATAGAGTCTGCAAAATAATAAGTTAATCATGCAGATACTCGAAATGTTATATAGTTAAGCTGCATCGAAAATAAATGTGTTTTATAAAAAACAGTGCAAAAAAGTCTCTCGATAAAAAAGTCACTTTTAGTTCAAAAACGAGCGCAAAAGAAATTATTTTTATCGTGCAGATGAGTCAAAAAAGTCTTATATGATCGGAAATGTTTTTCCGAATATAGTTTAAAAAAATTTTGACTGGGAACTTTATTTTATTTACCTAATGGTGGAATTATCATAAGTGATTGCAGTTCGCAGAGAATTTTTCGTGAACACTTTTAATATTAAATTTAAAAAAAGAAAGTCTATGAGTTTCTAAATTTAGGGGAGTATCAGCTGCTCAAGTTAGGTGACTTTGGAATTCCACCATGATCTATCTCTTTTTCTTGGTTAAATAAATTTTATATGTACATCTCAGTTATGTTACATTTTAGGATAAAAAAATTACCTAATTCTTTAGGTTGCAGAAACTATAAAGGTTGAAGGATTATAGCGACGAGCTCCGGTAGATCAGTGTTAAGTTCACGAGTCTACCGGTCTGGGGGTTGTGGGTACGATTCCCATCAGAGACACTGGTAAGTCTACTTCATTCTACTTTTCTTTCTTTAAATTTCTTCTTTCCTTCTACCTCCACCCTTTCTTGTCTCCAGGTAATACAAAGGGATCGAATTAAGCGAACTCAAGTGAGCTGTATGCTTTCCTTTAACGTCTGCCTGTTCTACTTACCTGCCTAGTGACAAGCTTTTAAAAAGAAGAATAAAAAGTTAAAGTGTAATTACAAATCCACGATGGTATAAAAACCATAGGAGAAAAGGAACTTATACGAGTTGTAGCAATTATTTGAATACAAAACTCTTAAAAAATTTGTTCAATTGTTTAAGAATTCAACGACTTACAACACATAAAATAGTTGTGAATTTAATAAATATTTTACAAAATCAGGCAGTAATTTTAAATAAAACTTCCGGCAATAGTTGTTTTTACTTTTAGGTTATAATATAATTATTTCTTGTTTGCCTTTACAAGTTTACTTGTATGTATTTCTGGTCCAAACTTACAACTGCAAAATCATTCATTGTTTTGTTTTGCTTTCGAACTTGTGCCTTTAAAAGTTTTAATGTAAAATATAAAGATATAAAGCTGACAAATCCATCAAATGAGTTTTAATCAATGTCAGCCAAGTTCCCAGAGCCCGAACGCTAATCGGATTTTACATATACATTACACGAGCATAAACGAAGACCTTAAAAATTAAAGTAAAATAATTAAAAGTTTCAGCAGTTCCATAGCACAGATTAACAACAACACAGGTTGAACTTGCATTGTTTTTATAATAATACACACGGTGAAAAAGCCATACAAATCCCCTTAAACTTCTCCTATTTAGCATTAATAGTTCAAATAAGAGTTCACATGTTTTTAAAATTCAAGTAAGGCACGCGTTAAGCATACGATGTAGAAACAGTACCGCTGTACAATTTTTGCTAGAGGAAGAGAAAGAGACAAAAAAGAAAAAAAGAATGAGAAAGAAGGCAAGTCGAATGACATTACAGACTAGTTTCTTATCGTCCACTCGTTCTAAATTTAAAAAAAAAAATTTTTTGAAATAAAATGATAGCAAAAGTAACTTATTGACTCCCTTAATTTTTCATCAAAAGAAAGCTAATCAATCATAACTTCTTGTGCCATTTTCAACATTTTATTCATTAAGCCATTCTAGAAGTTCATTTTCAATTGGTTTCAAATTAAAAATTGCAGAAAAAAAATATGAAACTAAATAAAATTAAAAGATATGAAGTGTCTTATTCGTATTGGCATTTAAACTCATTCTATTTAAACATATTTCCAGTTTTATGTAGTGTTTTTTAACAGGAAGACAATTCAAAATTTTATACAACTTGGTAAAATAGCTTTAAATTTATTTGAAATTTATTTTTGTGAGTAAATTAAATATATCATCAGGTTGGTAATTTTATAGTCCAAAAAGCATTTTATTTTACTTTAATTTTATAGATTTTACTGCAATAACATTTTAATTTGCCACATTTTAATTTTAGCACACCCTTTGTGAATACCTCCATTATTTTACTTAAGCCAAGCAAAGTATTTAATCACTTAAATCCGCTTGTTAAATTCGCTGTTTTTAACATTTTGGGTAAAATAATTTTTCGAATATATATATTTTTGTTAATAAAAAATTTAAATATTATTTTATTATTAGTTAGAAATAATGAAAATAACTTATTTAAAAATATATATGTTTTAAAAACTTTACTTAATTTAAATAAATAATAAATATAAACAAAGTTTTAAATATAAATATATTATTCACATAAGCATGTGTAAAGCTTTATTTGAATTGCTGGCAAAATATTAAACATTTTTTAATTATTAAAAACAAAAAATATAAAGTTTTAATAAAAAATATTTGCATACGTTAGTATGGGGTAGAATTTAGGGTACATTAATACAGGTAGTGATAAGAACCCAGCTGATTATAATTCGTCTTGAAGTTTTGTGAAATTGACTGTTAAATTAAATAATTTTATTTGATATTAAGATTTTTTTGTCATTCACTTTCTCAAACACAAAAAGGAAATGCAAAGGGCGAATTTTTTGAACTCGCCTTGATACTATTAGAGGTAGAATCAGGGTAAACTAATACAGGTAGTTTTAAGAACTACTACCTGTATAAGTGTAGCCCGGTAGAATTTTAAGGCTAGGGTACACTAAAACAGGTAAAATTAAGGCGAATTCAAAAAATTCGCCCTCTGCATTTCCTTTTTGTGTTTAAACGGTAGAATGTCAGAAAAATTAAAAATTCATATAAAATTAAATTTTTATAACGTATAAATGTCAAATTGATTATAATCAGCTGGTCTCTTAATATTACCTGGTTGAATGTGCCTTCAGTATACCCTGATTGAAACTATAAAAATTGATATAAATGAATATGTAAGATTAAAAAAATATTCAAAATTAATTTGGGGTTCGACGTTTTAAAAAAGAGACAAAAAAATATTTTTTTATAAGAAATTGTGTTTTAAATATTTTATTTTAAATAAGACTGTATATTAATTTAACAAATATAAAGTTAAAATAATTGAGCTCGAGGTCAATTATTTTAATTTTATATTAAATAAAAGGTCAAAAAAACAAATTAATAGATTTAGAAAATATATATATATATATATATATAACTTTAATTTTGAATGGTTTCTACCGTTTCTTTATGTTTATAAAAAGCTTAAATTCAACGAATAATTACTTATAAACTCCTACTTTTAGAATTAAAAAACATTTGTCTTTTTAAATAAGTCTATTTTTTAAAACTTTAGGTCATTTTTTTATTCATTTTTTTTTAATATTCATTGTTTTAAAATTTTAAACTCAATATAACAATTAACTGATAAAACCTCCTGATGATGCCACACAACGGAGTGGCGAAATATTGAAAAAAGTGTACAAAAAAATAAATATGTATGAAAACAGACCTAAAGCTTAAAAAAATATACTTATTTATTTATATTAAGAAGATCAAAAAACTAGAAAAAAATACATTTGTTTTTTTGTTTTGATTTACGGAATAGAATTTTAAGGTGATGACTATATCCAATCGATAAATAAATGAATTTGAATTTTCAATGTCATTTACAATTGTCTTATTGGCCCATCACACATTAGAGGAAGATTTAAGCGAACAATTTTTGTTCTCTTCGTAACACACTGGACTAATTGTTCTGGCATAAAATGTATACGTGTATAAAGCTTGTGTGTGGGTATTAGTGTTTTTTATTCATTTGACGTTTGTTGTTGTTTTTCAAATGTGTATGTATTGGTTTTGTGCTGCTTGTGCGGGGTTGAGGCTGGTTGAAAAATTACGCCAACTAATAACCATACTCTTCACCTCTTTTGCCATCACTTTGTCATTTTGTTCTGGCGGAATTACTCTAATGTGTGAATGACCATTGGTTTTAGTTGTAAAGTTATGATTTGATTTTTGTTAAAGGAAGCGAACCGAAAACTTTAAGCGTGTTTTTCTCGAACTGGGGGCAAATTAAGGCATTCGATTCAAATCGGCATTTAAAAACTCTTATTAAAATTCTTATATTAAAAACATTGACAACTTGATAAATCGATAAGAATTTTGATATGAATCGAATGCCGTAATTTGCCCCTGGTTGTTTGAGTAAATAAGCGTATTTAGCGCTTTGAATAATTTTTCGTGTAAAGGTATTAAGAAAACTAACTCTAAAGTTTTTGTTAACTTATACTTGCCTAGGGATTTGCCATCTGTGGAACGGAAAAATAATTTTGTAGTCAAGAAATTAGATATTACGGTCAATATCAAAACTAATTTAAAAATCCTTTGCATATATTAAAATTTTTAATATTAAATAACTATAAATTTTATAATTTTTGCTAAAAAAAAATATTAAAATAAAAATAAAATAATTATTTTATTATTATTTTTTGACAGAAATAATAATTATTTTTAAATATATAAAAATCAATTATGTTGATGCTAATCATTATTTTTTTGTCCTGGCAATGTTTAAGTTATAAATAAGCTTTGTGACACCCTGTTTAAGAACACATGTTTGTGTTATCATACCATAGAGAATTGAAATAAATAAAATGTAAACATAAACGTTTTAATTGTATTTTTGTGCGTATTTTTTGATAATGTCTCTTTTTCCGGCTTATTCCAAGGAAAGTGAAACTAAAAATGAAGATATTTTACCAACAACCTCAACAGAGGCATCAGATCAACAAATCCCATGGTTAGAAAATAATAGTTTTGTTACCAAAGCCCACGATTTAAAAGCGCTACAATCTAAGTCGTTTCCACAAAGGGTGCAAGACTCAAATCAGGTTTCTGAGGAATCAAACAGTAGCAAAGAAGATATTGAAAGTAGCTGTTTATTATCTAACCAAGTTGAAGAAAGTAAGCCAAAGCGAATTAAAAAATCAAAAAAACTTAAAGAAACTAATGTGTTGTTAAAGACCGCAAACGAACCAATTTTAGATTTTACTGGCCAAGAAGAGTTTTATGTAGATAAAAATAAAGCTAAACAATATAACACCATTAAAACTTTGCACAAACCGGCTTGTCCCAGATATCGCGTTTATTATCGTACTTTGGGCAAAAATTTCTATAAAAAAAATTTATCCATTCGCAAGCGTTACTATCGGTTTAGTGAAGAGAACCCACTTGGGTCAGCAAATAATGGTGTCAGTTTCGAATATGCCTTAGAGGAAAATGAATATACTTCAATAATGGGTGAACTAAATCGTAAAACTGTTGAAAATTGTCAAGACTTAAAGAGTTGGCTGGAATTAATTGCACTGCAGGATAGAAATCCCTTTAAATGGTCTCGTTACAAAGTAGCAGAAAAAAAACTTGATTATGTTAGAAAAGCCTTGATTTATCAACCCAACCAAGAGGAATTGTATAAAGTTTACGTAAGCGTAATAACGCAAGCTTATACATCTCATGATATCAGCAAGATGCTAGAACCTTTGCTGGCTAAAGATCCTTACAGCCTCATTCTGTGGCAGGCTTTAATAATGTGCACTCAAGGTACTATGGCTCGCTGTACAGTGCCCGACGTTTTAAGCCTCTATGAAAGATGCATGAAAAAAATGTTTCACAGTCATAAACCAACTAGCAATAGTCAAGTCAGTGATGCTGTAATGTTGGAATTGTTTTACAATTGTTCATTGTTTTTAAGGCAGGCCGGCTTATATGAACAATTTTTTGCTCTTATAAAGCTAGCAATTGAGCTGAACATTTCCTCAAATAACAAAATTATTGAAGACTTACAGTCGCATGCCGAGGATGAGAAAACTCTGATGGAATATGAAGAAATAATATTACAATCTGGTTTGCCTATGAACGAAATCTGGTTAAGAATAGAAAAACTGCGACAAAGTTTTAATTTTTTGCCTTATCCTGGAGATAATGCCAAATGCAGTGACCCTCAACGTATAGTGTTCAATGAGGACATTTGCCATTATGTATATCCTTTGAAATCGCAAGAAAACTCTTTTAAACTGTTAATAATAATATTAAAACTTTTGAAACTTCCGTTTGTAAGTAGCCATACTTTAGCCTCAAATTTGTCAGGAGAAACAGATGCCATTGAGGATCTTCTAGCGGTTTATATAAATTCTAATTATATATGTTCCTGGAATCACCAAGAGTTTTTCTCTAGCCTTTTTGAGCTAAGCAAACAAATGGTAAATACCCCTACCTTTCTTAGTAACACTATAGCCCATGAATTATATTCTCAGTGTTTAAAACGTCTATTACTCAACTTTGCCCAGTCATATGAAAGAATCGATGAGCTAAAGCGTTTGATATTTTTACAACTTTGGTGTCGTTTGGAACGTTTTCTTTTGATTTTGGAAAAACTAAATAAAAAATTATCAGCAGATTTTATTGCACAAGGGCGTAAACGTTTTAAATCTTTATTAAAAATACCGCAGAATCGCAACTGTCTACAGCTTTATGTAGAACTGGCTTTGTATGAATGTGAAGCAGGGTCTTCTATCGAGAATATAGAAAATATATTTAAAAACCTACTTAATGCCTATAACAAAGAAGATAACTTACAATCTGAATTAGCGTATGTGTACATTACTTATGCTGAGGTTCTGCTCAAGTGGCAGCAGCATGAAAAAGTTTCTCAAATCCTATCATTGTATTCTCTTAATCTAGAATTTGCACAGTTAGAGAACATTACAAATGCCAGAAAACTTTTGGCTTTAAGCAAACTTAAGGAGAAACTTGATACAACAATAAAAATTGAACAAAATATAGAAATAATGCTGTTGGAGCAATATTTTATGAATGACTGCACTTTAAGTCAAATAAAGATTTACTGTTTACTCAGCTATTGCTTACAGCAAAAGCAACAAGCCTTGGAATATTTGCAAAATCTTTTCGAAACATTTAAAACTCGTACAAATCCAAGACATGCCTATCTAAGAGAACAAATTTATGAAACATATGTGAAAATGCTACAAATGCCCAGAGGAAATAGTTATGTCTCATCAAAATTAATACAACAAAGTATATACACGGGCTTACAGGATTATCCCAATAATTTGTATTTACTACAAAAATGGGGATGTCAGCAGTGTATGCCTTGGTACCAATTAAGAGCTGGTTATATTAAACTTAGTCCTTCGATTAAATCGGTTATTTATCTTATAGCCTTAGCGCGTTGTCGTTTCATTAATACTCTCTCCTCAGCTACACTTAGTATAGAGCGACAATCTTTACCCAGTATAGACAACAATGATCTTCAGTATCATGAGCAGGTGGTGCGTCAACGTATTCTAAACCTCTTTAAAGTTTTAATATCCGTCAGTCAGGAAAAAAACTTTTCATCATCATCATTATGTTTGTACTCCTCTCTGCAGCGTAATTCCTTGTTTTGGCGATGTTATATAAGTTGTTTGTCTGATCAGAATTGTTCATTCGAACAAAGTAAAAAATGTCTTCTCACTGCCTTAGATGAATGTCCCTGGAGCAAGGCCTTATATTTGGATGGTGCTACGTATGTACCACAAGAATTATCACATCTGCAAGACTTAATAATTGAAAAACAGTTAAGAATCTATGCTTTACCAGAGGAACTAGAGATTTTAAGAGAACGTTAATAATGATATAACGTATAATTTTATTGTTTTAAAATTTGTTTTTTTTTTTAATAAACTATTTAATAAAAAACCCGCTTTATTTTCTTTAGGAAATTTCAACAAAATTGGGGAATGATATGAAATAAATGGTCGAGCTACGACAGCCATACATTAAAATTTAACCCCTTTTTGCCAGTTTTCTATGGAATAGATCAGATAAGATCTAAAAAAGCCTTTAATAAAAATTGTGAATATGAGCGTTAGTTTTTACTTTTATAATACTTATATTGTGCTTTTATAATACAAGTCAGCACTGTTAGCATCTGTTTTGTAATATACTTTTGCAAAATCAAAGCATTAGGCTTTTTAAAAAGTTAAATTAATATTACATATATCCATATTTTCTATATATGTATGTATATACAATTTTTTTCTTAGAATTGCTAAAAAGAGGATTCCAAATCGAAAGAAACTTATTTTTGCCGAAAACATTAGGTATACATATACATATAGTGTATATAAACACATATGTATATTTTATTATAAGTGTGTTGCACTGTAGAGTATTAAGGCTAAAGAGCCTTTAAAGAACCTTCATTTGGTACCAATGTTTCGAGATTTAGATAGCAACTTGTGATTAAAGTAGCGAAAGATTGACAGAAAATTCACAAATATTATCTCCAGAAACCCTTTATAATATTACAAAAAATACCTTACTTCATGATATTATATGATATTCCAATGTCATACGAAACTTTTACATGAAGGCTACAATCGAAAACCTTTATTTATAAAAATCGTCAAATTTAGAGCAAAAATCGTCCAATCGACAAAAGCCATTTTTCGTAGCCAAAAACGTCAAAATGACGATAAATCGTCAAATCTGGCATCTATGCTTGTATACTATCCATAAATACAGGCATGTAAAAGCTCATTTTACTTTTTGTATCCGTGCTCCTGATTTTTTTTCTTCCTATAATTAAGGGAGAAATCTCTTAAATTTACTCGCAAATCCATTCTAAGAGTAGAAATTTCTAGAAGTTTTTTAAAAAATCGTCTTCACTCTCTTTTAACTCGCGTCAGGTATAAAAACCGTTAAGCTTTTTGTGTTCTCTTTAGTTCAATAAATAAAGTATTCAAGTTTAGTTGTCAAAAATCGGCTGCAAATTAAAGCGCGTATCGCACAAATCCATTAACAAAAAATTAAAAAAAAAAGAAAACTTGTAAAAAAAAAATCAAGATGTCTCTTGTACCATTGTTAGTAAATTTGGCTCGTGGCCTGGACAGCGATTATCATCATGGTCTAGTCGATGATTTAGACCGTTTTTTGGATGATGATTTTGGCTTTGGCATAAATCCGATTGATATATTTCATCCGCGTTTGTCTTCAGGACATCTAGTGCCCAGACGCTCGGCAATGTATGCACCATATATTTTAAACAGACGCCATCGCCAACAACGCGATAAAAGTGATTCTGCGTCTAGTTCTGCTTTGCTACCGACCGTTGGCAAAGATGGCTTCCAAGTGTGCATGGATGTTTCACAATTCAAGCCCAGCGAGTTAACTGTAAAGACAGTGGATAATACCGTTATTGTTGAGGGCAAGCACGAGGAGCGAGAAGATGAGCATGGCCTTATACAGCGTCATTTTGTACGCAAATACACACTTCCTAAGAATTATGATCCAAAAGATGTGGTCTCGTCAATTTCATCAGACGGTGTGCTAGTTGTTAAAGCTCCACCACCACCCAATCAAGCGTCAACTAGCAATGAACGAATCATTCAAATTCAGCAAACAGGACCGGCTCATTTAAACGTAAAGCAACCGGAACAGTCTCAAGCTATAAAACAGCAACAAGCTCAGTCAAACGGGTCTGCTGCTGAGGACAAAAAGAAAATGGCCTCCAAGTAAAAGCCTTTTAAACATAAAAATACTAAATATTTTTTTTATTAATTTGATATTTTTTTTTACATTTTTGTTTATAACTTTGGAGCTCATATTTTTTTTTTACATTATTCATCTTGTTACATCTTAAGAATTTTTCCTTGTACTACTGTGTAGTTTTTTGGAAACCAATATGTGCTGATTAAAAAAACATGAATTGAAATAAAACTTTTTTATTATTTAAAAAACCCGTTTTTTACTCTTTTTATACACCACACAACATTGACTGCTACTAGTTAAACTTGCTTTGCTGCCCTTTGTTTTTCATAGCACTATAAAGCAGAGGCCAAATCGTCGCATTGAAGTCGAAATTTACTCGGTCGATGCAGTTGTAAATGCTTTTAATATAGAAAATCGAATAAGAATTTATGAATTTCAAATCGAATGCGACGATTTGGCCCTAGTTGTTACAAGAAGCAAATGCCTTAAGTACAACATGAATTTGAAAACGCAATAGGAAACGATACTTAAAAATAAAGAACATCTACTCTACTAAGAAAACTCGAGTAAATTTCGATTGCTGCAGAAAATCGTTTTAATGTTTTTAAATTTAATGTTAGTTGGGTTGACAAAAATATGAAAAAATTACAACACATCAGTAGCAGTTGTTTCGTTTGATTACATCGATAATACTATACTAAAATTACAGCTAAAATGAAGTTGAGTTGTAAACTATAATAGGGGCCGTAAGTTAACCTGTAGTGGGTGAAAAAGCATAAGGAAGGCAGTTTGCTTTGCATCACAAATTTTCAACTTTATTAATTTTGAGAAAAAAAAAATGTCAGTATAAAATCGCCAACAAAAATTCTATTACAAAAAATTTTTTGGGGGTCAAAGTCGACTATAATCGAAGTCGATTTACCAGTCCCAAGGCAACGAACAAGCCCTCATCCTTTTAACATTCCAATCATACAAGAAATAAGCAAGAAAGCAGAAGTTTCTTATAAAATATTTTATTTTAGCACTACACGGTAGTGTTATTAAAATTATAAATGAAATAAACTGAACAAACGAAGTTGAGAATTTCCTTAAAATTAAAACGTTAAAATTTTTTATTTTGTCTCCATCTTTTCCGCCTCCCCATTGTTCTCTTCTGGTTGCTTAACACTCAAATGAGCTGGACCAGTCTGTTGTATTTGAACAATACGTTCATTATTGTTTTTAGCCTTGTTAGGTGGTGGTGGAGCCTTAACGGTAAGAACGCCATCAGATGATATAGTAGAGACGACATCTTTGGGATCATAGCCTTTAGGCAAAGTGTATTTACGAATAAAGTGCCTTTGGATGAAGCCGTGTTCATCTTCACGTTCCTCGTGTTTGCCCTCAATGGTTACAGTCCGATCTACAGTCTTAACTGTTAATTCATTTGGGCTAAATTGCGAAACATCCATGCACACCTGGAAACCATCTTTACCAACATTTAAAACTTGACCAGATTTTAGAAGTTCATCTGATCTGCCACGATTAGGACGATGGAATTTTGCCAACATATAAGGACTGTAACGGCGACGTGGTGCTCGCAATACTAGTGAGCGTTGATACGGCCGGAAGATATCAACTGGATGTATGCCCAAACCAAAAGGGTCTTCCAAAAGCTGTTCAACATCATTAAAAGCCTCTAATTCACTCAACAGTGGTACCAAGGACATTTTGTTGTACTTAAAACTTTAACTTGTTTGTGTTGTAAAATAACGTTATATGTTAATTTTTTTTCAAGGCTGTGTTTTTACTTAAGACTTAATTTTGTTATTGTATTTACACGATGTTCAAAATAACAGGATTGTTTAATTTGGAATTTTTTTTTATTGCTTTCGATACACGTTTCTTCGCGCTGGTTTTAATCATACTGAAGAGATTTGGGTAGCCGCTTGTTATTTATACTCTTTAATCTAAGGTGTTGTTAAGAGAGAAAAGGCGAGAAATTTCTAGAGAAAATGAGAGCATAAGAGAACTTACTAGAAAAAGTATGTTGAAATAATTCACCATAATTAATAAGTAATTTCACCATACCTGATAAATAATTTCACCATAATTGCTACTCTTTTTTAAGAGACCGGTGCTTTTGGCATTATTTCATTATTTTTTAAAGAGCACGAAACAGTAATGTAACCATAGATGCCAGATTTGAAGATTTATCGTTATTTTGACGTTTTCTGGCTACAAATATGGCTTATGACGATTGGACGATTTTGGCCCTAAATTTGACGATTTTTATATATAAAGGTTTTCGATTTTAGCCAAATGTAAAAGTTTAGTTATACATAAGTATGCCTTTAAAATATCATATAAATCATTAAATAAGGTATTTTTTGTATAACTACATATAAAGTGTTTCTAGGGAAAATGTTTGTAAATTTTTTGTCAATCTTTCGTTACTTTAATAACAAGTTGCTATTTAAATCTCGAAACATTTGTACGAAATAAAAGTTCTTTAAAGGCCCTTAAGCCTTAATATTCTACAGTATAACACACTTAAAATATACTATATGTGTTTATATACACCATATATGTATACCTAATGGTTTCGGCTTAAACAAAAAGCAAAAATAAGTTTCTTTCGCTTTGAAACGCCCTTTTTATCCATTGCGTGTTTATTTGAATATATCAAAAATGTTTTAGTTAAAATACAAGGATAAGAAATAGGATCTCTGAAAAATAATTTCTGTAAAAAAATTATTTTTTTCAAATAACATTGTGTTTAATCAAAAATAATTTTTTATGACTTAACTTGGAAATCTCTAAAAACAATTCTTAAATATTTGCGTAGGTTTATTTTCGTTTTGTTTTACTTTGAATGATGAAATAAATTTTGCCTTTTTGTTACCACTTTTGATGAAACTACCTGTAAACAGTTTGTTTTTCTATTTTTATACCCTTCACATAGTGATAGGGTATATATCACTTTGTCATTCCGTTTGTAATTTCTTTATTATTCATTTGCGATCCCATAAAGTATATATATTCTGGATCCTTATAGATAGGGAAGTCGATTTAGCGATGTCCGTCTGTCCATCTGTCCGTCTGTCCGTCTGTCCGTCTGTTGAAATCAAGTTTCCGGAGTCAAATAAAAAGATACAGACCAGTTAATGGTGTCAAACTATCACAAATATCCTGGAGACAATCGCTATTTAAAATCAATAAAATCGGTTCACTATTGACCGAGATATAAGCGAAAACCCAGAGTAACCCATTTTTTTTAGGACAAAATCCGTGCATATATCCCTATATATCTCAGTAAGTATAGTCACTCTTGCCACAAAACCTAACACGGATGCTCCTAAAGAAGGGACCTTAATAATGGAAAAATTTTTTTCAGATAGGACCAGGGGAAGGGGTATTTTTTCTACAATTGCACAAATTTGGTGAAATATTTTATGCGCTATATCTCGTAAACTATAACAGCTATCGACTTAAAATGTTCCACAAAAAGTAATTGCATGCTAAGCGCTACGCCTTAAAGAAAAAATTTATTGGGTGGGGGCAAAAAAAGGGGTAGCTCCCATACAAATCGACAATTATTATCAAATATTCGATACGCTATATCTCGGAAACTATAACAGATATCGAAATGAAATAATCTACAAAAAGTAATTGCACGCTAAGGGCTACGCCTTAGAGAAAAAAATTTTTGGGTGGGGGCAAAAAAAGGGGTAGCTCCCATACAAATCGACAATTATTTTCAAATATTCGATACGCTATATCTCGGAAACTATAACAGATATCGAAATGAAATGTTCTAAAAAAAGTAATTGCACGCTAAGGGCTACGCCTTAGAGAAAAAATTTTTTGGGTGGGGGCAAAAAAAGGGGTAGCTCCCATACAAATCGACAATTATTTTCAAATATTCGATACGCTATATCTCGGAAACTATAACAGATATCGAAATGAAATGTTCTAAAAAAAGTAATTGCACGCTAAGGGCTACGCCTTAGAGAAAAAATTTTTTGGGTGGGGGCAAAAAAAGGGGTAGCTCCCATACAAATCGACAATTATTATCAAATATTCGATACGCTATATCTCGGAAACTATAACAGATATCGAAATGAAATGTTCCACAAAAAGTAATTGCACGCTAAGGTCTACGCCTTAAAGAAAAAATTTTTTGGGTGGGGGCAAAAAAAGAGGTAGCTCCCATACAAATCGACAATTATTATCAAATATTCGATACGCTATATCTCGGAAACTATAACAGATATCGAAATGAAATGTTCCACAAAAAGTAATTGCACGCTAAGGGCTACGCTTTAAAGAAAAAAATTTTCGAGTGGGGGCAAAAAAAGGGGTAGGTCCCATACAAATCGACAATTATTATAAAATATTCGATACGCTATATCTCGGAAACTATAACAGATATCGAAACGAAATGTTCTAAAAAAAGTAATTGCACGCTAAGGGCTACGCCTTAGAGAAAAAATTTTTTGGGTGGGGGCAAAAAAAGGGGTAGCTCCCATACAAATCGACAATTATTATCAAATATTCGATACGCTATATCTCGGAAACTTTAACAGATATCGAAATGAAATGTTCTACAAAAAGTAATTGCACGCTAAGGGCTACGCTTTAAAGAAAAAAATTTTCGAGTGGGGGCAAAAAAAGGGGTAGCTCCCATACATATTAACAATTTTTGTTAAATTTTCGATATGCTATATCTCAGAAACTATAACATATATCGAAATCAAATGTTCTACAAAAAGTAATTGGGCATTAAGGGCTACGCTCTGAAGAAAAAGATTTTCGGATGGGGGGTGAAAAAGGGGTAGCTCCCATA
This sequence comes from Melanophora roralis, assembly GCA_963583895.1. Taxonomy (NCBI): domain Eukaryota; kingdom Metazoa; phylum Arthropoda; class Insecta; order Diptera; family Rhinophoridae; genus Melanophora; species Melanophora roralis. The sequence goes on along the minus strand of OY757189.1, from coordinate 34,467,434 downwards.
CAAATTAACAATTTTTAAACAATTTTCGATACGCTACTTCTGGAAAACTATTACAGCTATCGACTTCGAATATTCTACAAAAAGTAATAATCAAATAATTCATACATTTTGGTGAAAAACTTGGTGAAGAGCAGGGGGACTAGAACATCTAATAAGTTTTATTAACCTTTAAATATGAATAATGTCGAAAACTTTAAAAACTCTCGACCTCAAATCTTCTTCATCTATTTCTATTATTCATACGAACGTTAAAATTTTGTTAATTTTTCTATGGGCTTTAAAACTCGCACAAGGTTTTTTATTATATTATTTGCAGTACAAAATTACTCGGCTGGGTATATTTAAAGACCAATGTGAAGGGTATATAAGATTCGGCACAGCCGAATATAGCGCTCTTACTTGTTTATATTATTATTAAGTAAAAAAGTAACTTAAATCATAAATTTTAGTGTTGACGATACGATTTTTTGATGATTTGCAAAACTTGTTTTGACGATTTTTTTTTTCAAAGATTTGACGATTTTGGACCAAAATTATCTGGCAACTATTAATGTAACTTCAACTACTTCCAAGGCATATCCATATGGATTTGCCTTGACTACTTCAAGGCATATATTTTTGTTCATTTAAGAAAAATATACATATTTTAAAATATGTATATTATGCACTATTTGTTTATATAAATAAAGCAATTAAAAAGGATTTTAGTTACAATATTTTTTATATACATAATAATGATTAGGAATATTTTAAAGATACTCTATTAAAAACTATACCTGTAAAATAAATTATTCTAAATAAAATAGTTTTAAAATAATAATGTCAAATAGCTATTTAAAAATATGGAAAAAATAAAGATTTTATGTTTTTATATTTGTAGTTAATTTTACTCAAAATTATTAATTTTGCGTTTAAATTTGTTACAGATTTAAAAAAACTACTTGCACGAATTTTGTATCCCGAGCTTTTTTTTTAAGTAAAAAATTTAAAAAAAAAATACGTATTAGAGTTAACGATTTTTTGACAATTATAAAAAGTTGTTTTGACGGTTTTTGTACTAAAATTTGACTAAAACTGAAATTCTTTTTCAATAGATGCAGGGTACACGTATAACAGGTAGCCTGATATGAGTGCTCCTTGAATAGATGTGTCCAAGGCGTATCGATACAAGGTGGCCGCAATAGCGGACAGATATTGTGAACTAATTCATTTTTTCTTTATTTTATATGAATTTTGACGCATCATTGAAAATGAATTTCAATTTTAGTGTCAAACTCCAAATAAAAAAAGCAAGGAGTAAGATAATGACTCTGTTAATTTTTTTTTTGCAATTTGTATCGATACGCCTTGGATGTGTCAAACTTCCTATAAAAAAAATTAGGAGAGTCAAAAATGTCTGCCCGAATTGAGGCCACTTTGTATCGATGTGCCTTGTACCTTATCGTTTATTATTCGTTAAATTATGTATTTGCTGCACACATAAAGGGTCTGTCCGTTAATGAATCACTGCACTGCATCATGACTTTTAGAGTTGCAAAAAGCATATATGTATGTATAATTACATGCTTTAAATTAGAACTTTGATTTTTATGTACATAATTTTTATTTCCTGTGCATTTTTGTTCCTTTGAGTGTGGGATTTGAAACGCGTAGCCTTATTTTGACAGTGTTTTTATTTGTATGGCCAAAATTTAGAATGTTTTATTTTGGTTTACCGGTAAAATTATTGTTCCTACGTAAGGAAAAATAAATATGCAAAGTTAGGAACGAGCCTAATTAGTTAAAATGGACCGGGAAAACATTCCAGTATACCCTCACACGAATTAAAAGAAAAATTTTTAAGGGCATTTAAGACAAAGGCCCTACATGGACAAATTTTATCTGCTAGGTTATTTCTCTATCCAACCCAATGACAAGAAATCCTCAACTTAAAACTTATTTTTTTACTTTTGGCAGCACTTTGGGGTATTCAGTCCCACCTATCGATATTTTAAAATAAGAAGCTCTTTTTAATAAACAACTGTACTTTATTCCTTTAAACAATTTTCATTCAAAACGACACTTATTCGACACAAAAAGAAATTCAAACTAATCGAATATATCATTTTCTTATTCAAAAGTGTTCCCCTGCGGTTGCCAGTTACCGAATTTTTATTACAGATGTCAACTGGCGACTAACCGTTAACAACTTTAATTAAGAAATTACTAATATTATGGCAACCGAATAGTTTTAGTTGTCGTAAATAATCGATAAGTAAATAAATTCAACTCTTGTTTTGTATGAGTGAAACCAAGTTGCTGGTAAAGTCTTAAATAATTACTGGGGGTTCTTATGAATTTCGATTACGATTTCGCATGCAAATACACATAAATATATCAAATAGAAGTTTAAAAACATTTTAAATTTAAGTATTTAGAAGCACAAGATTTTAGTAGGAACAGACAAAAAATGCAAACTATACTAAGTTAGAGTTATTTGTGGCCAAACTATTCCACAGTGAAGAAAGGCGATTCGAATCGAAGAAATGCAGAGAAGGAATAGTCACTTTTAATGACTTAGAGCACCAGTTGTTTATCAACGCTTTGCAAGGGGATCTCATGTGTGCTGAAAACATTTTTTCAGCTAGTCTTAATCATTTCAAACAATTTAAACACAATATTTTTAAGTTTTTGACAATTTTATTGTAAAATTAAGTTTTTAAAACAAAATTAAAAAAATTTAACAGACTTTTTGACTCTCTAAGATTTTAATACATAGGTATGTATGTAAATTTAAAAGTAACTTCTTTATAGTTTAGCCTGAGCCTTGTCTACTTCAACATTTTTTGCATTCTCCTTTTCTTCTTTTGCATTTTCCTTAACATTTAAATGGGCTGGGCCAACTTGTTGGATTTGAATTTGTCGCTCGTTAGATTTTTCCTCAATTTGGGGCTTTGGAACTCTAACGGTCAAAACACCATCCGAAGAGAGTGTAGATAGCACCTTATTAGGATCATAACCTTTGGGCAAAGCGTAACGGCGTACAAAGTGTCTGGATATAAAGCCATGATCATCTTCGCGTTCTTCATGTTTACCCTCAACGATAACGCAGTTATCGGACACTTTAACATTTAATTCACTTGGTTTAAATTGCTGCACGTCCATGCAAACCTGAAAACCATCTTTACCAGTGGTTGCAATGGGGCCAATTTGTCTGTCACGGTTACTTAGCTGTTGTGAGTGGTCAGCAGCATTTGCGAGAGCCCAATAAGCTGGCTGGCGGAGATAGTTAAAAGGCGATTCGTAGAATGGTGATGCGCCCAAAGATAGGCGATTGATATCATCAGCCAAACTCAATAATAAAGATAGATTTGACATTTTATTTTAATATTGACTTGATTCTACTTTTTAAAAAAAAATTCTTTAATTCTTATTTTAAACTTTAATTTTTAATGTTATTTGGCAAACTGTATTAAGCTTTTTTTTTCAGTGCACGATTTATATTATTCGCTTTGTTGTTCTCAACTGACTGAGTAAGTTAAATACCGACCAGTATTTATACTAACATACATATAGTACATACATATCTATCTATATGAAGCATTAAATACATTCCTCGCTACAGGCTACCGAACACAACCAGTCAAAAATAGAATACACTTGTGCTTATGAAAATAATTTTTTTAATGGCTACAATGCAACACGACTACGGGTTGCTGTCAATGCTAATTTTGTGGCGTGGTCGAAATTAAACTAATTTCTATTTTTATACGCGACAGTTAACAGATTAGTGCTGCCAATACGGTAAGATGCAAAAAGTATAGCTTAAACAGTACAAAAAGACTTTAGGTGGCACCACAGAAAGTCATATTGCTCATATGTTTATTTTGTAGTGGTAGTCTAGTAAATATTTCAGTAGCAGCCAGTCGGACACAAATGTAGCAAGCAACTTTTGTGTTCGTGTGTTCCTGTGTTCTTGTATCTTGAATGTGTTTAATGCATGAATGAATGTATGTACGTATGCATTTACTTATCTTTTACTTTGAAAATTAAACTGCTTGTGAATGTGTATCTCGATAGTTCTAGCATATTCGACACCAAGCATGGTGAAATAATCGTACTCATAATTGCGCCATGCTCTCCACCATGGTACGCGATTTCACCATGACCATGGTTTAATAAGAGAATATTGTTTTGGCCTCTCTTACCTATAGCTAAGAGATTCGGTGTTTGCAATTCTAGAAATTTACCAGTGATATAAAAAATCGTAAAAAACTAAAAAATTATCTTACTTAAATAAACATATGAAATGTGTTTTTATTCAATAAATTATATAAAAAGAAATAAATATTTAATTAAATTAAAAAATTATGTATAACCAAGAGCATACGTAAAATGGCGGCTTCTTTGTTAAGTAACATTTTGTTAAATATTAAAACTTTGCTTGGGTTAAAGTACAAACTTAATACAGCATTGGTATTGTAGCAATTTTGTATGTAACATCGTTTAAAGCAAATCTGTGGCAAAGAAGGTTATTTTTATACACAAAGGAGTAATTTACGAGTTATGTTAATATTACCTTGAGTATATGTAGTTTTTAAATGTGTGTATGTATACATGAAAAGTTAAAAAAAAGTTTTTCTGCTTAAATAGCACTTATTTAAGCAATTAAAAAGATGCGTTTAGTAAGCTATGAACTATGTACAGCTTCACCTGTACCATTTTGGGTAACATACGTAGTATTTGTATTAAATATGTTTATCATTTTTTAGTTAGTTCAAAAACTTTGCAGTTTGTTAAAATAATCGCCAACAATATCGCCATGGCGTCAAACCTAAACTTAAATAGCCAAGAGCACTAAAAAAATTGCCACATTTGACGTAAAATCGCCATAACTGACAGCCTTGGTGATGACTGCCAAACTGCTAAATTTATGCATGACTAAGTACTTTTTATTCCGTTTGTAATTTCTTTATTATTCATTTGCGACCCCATAAAGTATATATATTCTGGATCCTTATAGATAGGGAAGTCGATTTAGCGATGTCCGTCTGTCCGTCTGTCCGTCTGTTGAAATCAAGTTTCCGGAGTCAAATAAAAAGATACAGACCAGTTAATGGTGTCAAACTATCACAAATATCCTGGAGACAATCGCTATTTAAAATCAATAAAATCGGTTCACTATTGACCGAGATATAAGCGAAAACCCAGAGTAACCCATTTTTTTTAGGACAAAATCCGTGCATATATCCCTATATATCTCAGTAAGTATAGTCACTCTTGCCACAAAACTTGGCACGGATGCTCCTAAAGAAGGGACCTTAATAATGGAAAAATTTTTTTCAGATAGGACCAGGGGAAGGGGTATTTTTTCTACAATTGCACAAATTTGGTGAAATATTTTATGCGCTATATCTCGTAAACTATAACAGCTATCGACTTAAAATGTTCCACAAAAAGTAATTGCATGCTAAGCGCTACGCCTTAAAGAAAAAATTTATTGGGTGGGGGCAAAAAAAGGGGTAGCTCCCATACAAATCGACAATTATTATCAAATATTCGATACGCTATATCTCGGAAACTATAACAGATATCGAAATGAAATAATCTACAAAAAGTAATTGCACGCTAAGGGCTACGCCTTAGAGAAAAAAATTTTTGGGTGGGGGCAAAAAAAGGGGTAGCTCCCATACAAATCGACAATTATTTTCAAATATTCGATACGCTATATCTCGGAAACTATAACAGATATCGAAATGAAATGTTCTAAAAAAAGTAATTGCACGCTAAGGGCTACGCCTTAGAGAAAAAATTTTTTGGGTGGGGGCAAAAAAAGGGGTAGCTCCCATACAAATCGACAATTATTTTCAAATATTCGATACGCTATATCTCGGAAACTATAACAGATATCGAAATGAAATGTTCTAAAAAAAGTAATTGCACGCTAAGGGCTACGCCTTAGAGAAAAAATTTTTTGGGTGGGGGCAAAAAAAGGGGTAGCTCCCATACAAATCGACAATTATTATCAAATATTCGATACGCTATATCTCGGAAACTATAACAGATATCGAAATGAAATGTTCCACAAAAAGTAATTGCACGCTAAGGTCTACGCCTTAAAGAAAAAATTTTTTGGGTGGGGGCAAAAAAAGAGGTAGCTCCCATACAAATCGACAATTATTAACAAATATTCGATACGCTATATCTCGGAAACTATAACAGATATCGAAATGAAATGTTCCACAAAAAGTAATTGCACGCTAAGGGCTACGCTTTAAAGAAAAAAATTTTCGAGTGGGGGCAAAAAAAGGGGTAGGTCCCATACAAATCGACAATTATTATAAAATATTCGATACGCTATATCTCGGAAACTATAACAGATATCGAAACGAAATGTTCTAAAAAAAGTAATTGCACGCTAAGGGCTACGCCTTAGAGAAAAAATTTTTTGGGTGGGGGCAAAAAAAGGGGTAGCTCCCATACAAATCGACAATTATTATCAAATATTCGATACGCTATATCTCGGAAACTTTAACAGATATCGAAATGAAATGTTCTACAAAAAGTAATTGCACGCTAAGGGCTACGCTTTAAAGAAAAAAATTTTCGAGTGGGGGCAAAAAAAGGGGTAGCTCCCATACATATTAACAATTTTTGTTAAATTTTCGATATGCTATATCTCAGAAACTATAACATATATCGAAATCAAATGTTCTACAAAAAGTAATTGGGCATTAAGGGCTACGCTCTGATGAAAAAGATTTTCGGATGGGGGGTGAAAAAGGGGTAGCTCCCATACAAATTAACAATTTTTAAACAATTTTCGATACGCTACTTCTGGAAAACTATTACAGCTATCGACTTCGAATATTCTACAAAAAGTAATAATCAAATAATTCATACATTTTGGTGAAAAACTTGGTGAAGAGCAGGGGGACTAGAACATCTAATAAGTTTTATTAACCTTTAAATATGAATAATGTCGAAAACTTTAAAAACTCTCGACCTCAAATCTTCTTCATCTATTTCTATTATTCATACGAACGTTAAAATTTTGTTAATTTTTCTATGGGCTTTAAAACTCGCACAAGGTTTTTTATTATATTATTTGCAGTACAAAATTACTCGGCTGGGTATATTTAAAGACCAATGTGAAGGGTATATAAGATTCGGCACAGCCGAATATAGCGCTCTTACTTGTTTTTAATTGATATAGGTATATTTTGTTACTATACAATTACGCTGGTATTAATATTAGATAATAGGCTTATTAAGGGCTCATTTAACAGTTATGCTACAGACATCGGTTAAATAAGCGCTTAATAACCCTACTTTAATGTTAATAAATATAAATACCTATTAGTTTCGTATTTATGTACATACATATATTCACAAATTGATTTCTACATATGTACATACATTCTCTGTACATATGAATGTATGTGTGTATCTATGTATTATTGAATTACAAATTGCATATAAGTATATACATATGTAAATGAACATAGGTATGAAGGATTTCGTTTTAATATAAAACAAGTAAGAGCGCTATATTCGGCTGTGCCGAATCTTATATACCCTTCACATTGGTCTTTAAATATACCCAGCCGAGTAATTTTGTACTGCAAATAATATAATAAAAAACCTTGTGCGAGTTTTAAAGCCCATAGAAAAATTAACAAAATTTTAACGTTCGTATGAATAATAGAAATAGATGAAGAAGATTTGAGGTCGAGAGTTTTTAAAGTTTTCGACATTATTCATATTTAAAGGTTAATAAAACTTATTAGATGTTCTAGTCCCCCTGCTCTTCACCAAGTTTTTCACCAAAATGTATGAATTATTTGATTATTACTTTTTGTAGAATATTCGAAGTCGATAGCTGTAATAGTTTTCCAGAAGTAGCGTATCGAAAATTGTTTAAAAATTGTTAATTTGTATGGGAGCTACCCCTTTTTCACCCCCCATCCGAAAATCTTTTTCTTCAGAGCGTAGCCCTTAATGCCCAATTACTTTTTGTAGAACATTTGATTTCGATATATGTTATAGTTTCTGAGATATAGCATATCGAAAATTTAACAAAAATTGTTAATATGTATGGGAGCTACCCCTTTTTTTGCCCCCACTCGAAAATTTTTTTCTTTAAAGCGTAGCCCTTAGCGTGCAATTACTTTTTGTAGAACATTTCATTTCGATATCTGTTAAAGTTTCCGAGATATAGCGTATCGAATATTTGATAATAATTGTCGATTTGTATGGGAGCTACCCCTTTTTTTGCCCCCACCCAAAAAATTTTTTCTCTAAGGCGTAGCCCTTAGCGTGCAATTACTTTTTTTAGAACATTTCGTTTCGATATCTGTTATAGTTTCCGAGATATAGCGTATCGAATATTTTATAATAATTGTCGATTTGTATGGGACCTACCCCTTTTTTTGCCCCCACTCGAAAATTTTTTTCTTTAAAGCGTAGCCCTTAGCGTGCAATTACTTTTTGTGGAACATTTCATTTCGATATCTGTTATAGTTTCCGAGATATAGCGTATCGAATATTTGATAATAATTGTCGATTTGTATGGGAGCTACCTCTTTTTTTGCCCCCACCCAAAAAATTTTTTCTTTAAGGCGTAGACCTTAGCGTGCAATTACTTTTTGTGGAACATTTCATTTCGATATCTGTTATAGTTTCCGAGATATAGCGTATCGAATATTTGATAATAATTGTCGATTTGTATGGGAGCTACCCCTTTTTTTGCCCCCACCCAAAAAATTTTTTCTCTAAGGCGTAGCCCTTAGCGTGCAATTACTTTTTTTAGAACATTTCATTTCGATATCTGTTATAGTTTCCGAGATATAGCGTATCGAATATTTGAAAATAATTGTCGATTTGTATGGGAGCTACCCCTTTTTTTGCCCCCACCCAAAAAATTTTTTCTCTAAGGCGTAGCCCTTAGCGTGCAATTACTTTTTTTAGAACATTTCATTTCGATATCTGTTATAGTTTCCGAGATATAGCGTATCGAATATTTGAAAATAATTGTCGATTTGTATGGGAGCTACCCCTTTTTTTGCCCCCACCCAAAAATTTTTTTCTCTAAGGCGTAGCCCTTAGCGTGCAATTACTTTTTGTAGATTATTTCATTTCGATATCTGTTATAGTTTCCGAGATATAGCGTATCGAATATTTGATAATAATTGTCGATTTGTATGGGAGCTACCCCTTTTTTTGCCCCCACCCAATAAATTTTTCCTTTAAGGCGTAGCGCTTAGCATGCAATTACTTTTTGTGGAACATTTTAAGTCGATAGCTGTTATAGTTTACGAGATATAGCGCATAAAATATTTCACCAAATTTGTGCAATTGTAGAAAAAATACCCCTTCCCCTGGTCCTATCTGAAAAAATTTTTTCCATTATTAAGGTCCCTTCTTTAGGAGCATCCGTGCCAAGTTTTGTGGCAAGAGTGACTATACTTACTGAGATATATAGGGATATATGCACGGATTTTGTCCTAAAAAAAATGGGTTACTCTGGGTTTTCGCTTATATCTCGGTCAATAGTGAACCGATTTTATTGATTTTAAATAGCGATTGTCTCCAGGATATTTGTGATAGTTTGACACCATTAACTGGTCTGTATCTTTTTATTTGACTCCGGAAACTTGATTTCAACAGACGGACAGACGGACAGACGGACAGACGGACATCGCTAAATCGACTTCCCTATCTATAAGGATCCAGAATATATATACTTTATGGGGTCGCAAATGAATAATAAAGAAATTACAAACGGAATGACAAAGTGATATATACCCTATCACTATGTGAAGGGTATAAAAAAGTAAGAGCGCTATAATCGGCTGTACCGAATCTTAGATACCCTTCACATTGGAATTTTAAAACCCAAAACTTTTTTATTTTTATCCGTTTTTTTATTTATGAAAGATTTCTAAATCGTAAATGGGTGTCGGTGTCATATTTTTACCCTCTTAGGGTGATTAGGGCAGCTGGAGGGGGTTTCACCATAATTTTCTTAAAATTTTGTATAGACGTTTACTCTAATTTTTTAAAATTTTTTATGACAGCCTCCTTGGGTGATGGTGATAGGTTGCAGGTATGTTCTAGGAATATGTTTTTGAGGGAGAACTAATGGTAGTCTGAGATACATTTAATTCCTCTAGAGGCGACTCCGGGGAAGTAGTAGAGGTTTCTACCTCCTTTTTTTTAAATTTTGGGGGTAAATATAATCTAGGAAAATGTTTGAGAGGACTCCGGAGAATTCGTAGCAGTTCTTACCCTATTTGTTAAAATTTTGAATGGCAAACCTCTAAAGGCGTGGATGTAGGAGGCGTAGGAATACGTTTGGGAGGAAAAACTAATGGGGGTCTGTGATACATTTTATTCCTTTAGGGGCGGCTCTGGAGAAGTTATCGGGGTTTTTGCCCTGGTTTTTCAAGTTTTGCATGGCAACCATGTTATGGGCTGGAGATAGGGGGCAGGTATATTCTATAAATGTGTTTACGAGTAGAAACTAATGGGGTCGGTTGTATATTTTATTTCTCTAAAGCCGACTCTGTTGAAGTTAGGCGTTTTTACATCATTTTTGTAAATTTTGTATAGCAACCCCCTTAGGTGATGGTGATAGGGGGTAAGTATACTTTAGGAATACGTTTGAGGGGAAAACTAATGGGGGTCGGTGATACATTTTATTCCTCTAGGGGCGGCCGTGGAGAAGCTGTGGCGGTTTTTACCCTATTTTACCAAATTTTGTTCTTGCATAAATGCAGCAATAAATAGTTGTGTTTTTAAATATTTTAAAAGCCAATCGACACCAACAAATGCAAGCAATAGATTATCATGAAAAGTTCAGTCAGCGTTCGATGAAATAACCACACCCCGAACATGGGCCGCACACCACTGTTAACCAAGCTCCTAACAGGAACGTTCGGTCTGGCTCTAGTAAATACTATTAAGTAAATACCTATACCGGTATACCGATACCAAAATCAATCAATCAAAATCGATCAATTTAAATTGCCGATACCGATTTTGATATAGTATGTAGTTTACTTAGTAACTAACAATTTAACTAAACTTTGTTGTTAATTTTTTTTAACGGGAAAAGTCGGAATAAAAAAATTTGGTTGTCTCAGCACCTGTGTTTTTGCTCATAGGTATTTACAACTTTCTAATATTGGCCAAGCGATTCATATGTATGTAAATACTTATGTACATACATACATGCACATGCACATACATATATGTATGTATGTATAAAAACTTCTGTTTGCGAAAATTATTTGTTTAAAGAACGAATAGGTACATATGTACATACTTATGTATTCAAAATTCCAGTTCCATCTAAAAAATTCCTTATTCTTTCCCAATATAAATGTTTCCTGTTCCACGGCTTACGTTTATTTTTCATATACATACATACATATGTACATACATACTTTAGTTTGCGTTTATTTTTGTAGCTCTTGTTTTCCATTATGTTGTGCAAAAAATAAAACCAACTAAAGTTTAAATAAGTAAAATCAAAACAATAGAAGTACAAAGTATAACAACGCAAAACTATTTATTTGTATGTAAGTATATTCGGTGTCGCAGTCTCAATGCGGCTGCGTATCTTTTGAATGTGTTTCCAGAACTCTCAACGCCCTTATTTCAAAGGGGTACGCGTATGTTTTTCACACTCTAATTTTGAACCAGTAAAGTTTTGAAACGCATTAAAAATGTTCAGCGTAAAAATTTAGATAGTTATGAACTTATGTATGTATGTATGCATGTACATCTCTAGAATGCCGTTGCTTGAAGAATTATTTCGTTTCGGGCAGTACTGTTGAAATACGTTTAACAATGAAATGGGGTTGCCATTTAAGCAAGTTTTTGTTCACACTATTTATAATTAGGATTCGGACTCGTTTTTCCTTTAGCCCATAGTATTTATGTAAGGCAAAGAGGAGAATTCCACAGTAGTAGTCGATCGTTAGTGCTAGTGCGTCAGCCAGAGTATTGTTAGAATGCATCGCTTTTTTTAAAGAGGACAAGGTTTTTTCATATTTTTGTTATTAAATCTTCGCGCCTTTTACGAACTAACAATAAGTATTAAAATCTTAAATTTTAAAGTGTCAGACTAAAATTTAAGTTCTCAAATTAGAGTATAAAACAGTTCTAAAGACTTCAGTTCCTTCCTCTTCAAACGAGTGTGCCCCTCATGTATTTAAATATGTTTCCAGCTTATTTAATTACTTGTCCACATAGTTTATGATTTCACATTAAACTATTAGAACTTGTAAATGCTTGTGGATGTTACTGTTTTAAATATACCAAGGAACATCAGTTATGTTGGAGGTGAAAGCAGTGCTCCATAGTTGTATCCTGTAGTATTTGAAGACAAGCTGTGTAGAATTTAGTCCGTTTAGGGCTTTCGAATTCAAAACTTACAAAATTTTATTATTTAATTAAAATTTTGTAATAACAACACTGAGTATCTGCATATTCGATCGCTGCAGTCGGTAGGTACAGTACAAAATCGATTTTTGCGACTAATTGAAAATTACAGCATTCGTTTCAAATCGAAATTCTACTCCATCATAGTAATTCTAATTAGAATTTTTTTTTAATTTCGATTCGAATCGAATTTTACCGATAATATTTTTGTTATTTTAAAATAAGAAATGTTTTACTAATATATTTACATTTAAAAAAAAAATTATTATTTAAGCTGCTTTTTCGGGAACTATTTTTTTAATAACAGCTGAATTACTTAACGCATATATGTAGTTCTGTTGTCGGCCTACTATTTTCCAAAGATCTTCGTTTCCTTTTTGTAAAATATTTAAGAGCATGTTATCCTCTTCACTCCATTAACTACAGAGTTCGAGAAAGGCATTTCAGTATTTTTGAGTATTGGACACTGAGATTTTTTTCCCAGGATGTATGTAACTAGAATCTGCACTGCGTTATCGTGCTGATAACCTTTTGCTCCATAGGTTAAATAATCGTAGTGCAGTTGGGTGGTAGATTCACTGCTATAACTAAACCATAATCACATTTTAGTTCCCCACCTCGGTGACATGTCGTGCTATATCGAAGTAACACTTCGCTTTGCGGCAGACCCTTCAAAGCCAAAAATCTTCTTCTTTGTCAATGCTTTTAGTACAGGAATTCTAATAAGAATTTTTAAATTTCGATTCGTATCGAATGTGACGATTTGGCCCTAGGACAAAAAAGTTATTTGCTTTCTACATTTTTTTTTTCGGGAGGCGTTTTATCATTGCATGTGACAACATATTGATTTGGAAGCATCCTATATCAACAGCATTGCAGATTTGGCGAAGAGTCAAACCATAGTCACCAGCTTCTTCAAACAAATCAATAAGATAAGGGTTCACAGACAATTACTTGCCTTTAATTCTTTAAAAACTTATTCCATATCGACGCTTAAATTCCTTCAACCATCCTCTACTAACATTGAAATTTGAATAGGTTTTATAAATTTTTGGAATATAAATTACTGGGGCCAAATCGTCGCATTCGTGCTCCATAGTTGTATCCTGTAGTATTTGAAGACAAGCTGTGTAGAATTTAGTCCGTTTAGGGCTTTCGAATTCAAAACTTACAAAATTTTATTATTTAATTAAAATTTTGTAATAACAACACTGAGTATCTGCATATTCGATCGCTGCAGTCGGTAGGTACAGTACAAAATCGATTTTTGCGACTAATTGAAAATTACAGCATTCGTTTCAAATCGAAATTCTACTCCATCATAGTAATTCTAATTAGAATTTTTTTTTAATTTCGATTCGAATCGAATTTTACCGATAATATTTTTGTTATTTTAAAATAAGAAATGTTTTACTAATATATTTACATTTAAAAAAAAAATTATTATTTAAGCTGCTTTTTCGGGAACTATTTTTTTAATAACAGCTGAATTACTTAACGCATATATGTAGTTCTGTTGTCGGCCTACTATTTTCCAAAGATCTTCGTTTCCTTTTTGTAAAATATTTAAGAGCATGTTATCCTCTTCACTCCATTAACTACAGAGTTCGAGAAAGGCATTTCAGTATTTTTGAGTATTGGACACTGAGATTTTTTTCCCAGGATGTATGTAACTAGAATCTGCACTGCGTTATCGTGCTGATAACCTTTTGCTCCATAGGTTAAATAATCGTAGTGCAGTTGGGTGGTAGATTCACTGCTATAACTAAACCATAATCACATTTTAGTTCCCCACCTCGGTGACATGTCGTGCTATATCGAAGTAACACTTCGCTTTGCGGCAGACCCTTCAAAGCCAAAAATCTTATTCTTTGTCAATGCTTTTAGTACAGGAATTCTAATAAGAATTTTTAAATTTCGATTCGTATCGAATGTGACGATTTGGCCCTAGGACAAAAAAGTTATTTGCTTTCTACATTTTTTTTTTCGGGAGGCGTTTTATCATTGCATGTGACAACATATTGATTTGGAAGCATCCTATATCAACAGCATTGCAGATTTGGCGAAGAGTCAAACCATAGTCACCAGCTTCTTCAAACAAATCAATAAGATAAGGGTTCACAGACAATTACTTGCCTTTAATTCTTTAAAAACTTATTCCATATCGACGCTTAAATTCCTTCAACCATCCTCTACTAACATTGAAATTTGAATAGGTTTTATAAATTTTTGGAATATAAATTACTGGGGCCAAATCGTCGCATTCGATTCGAATCGAAATTTCATTCGATCGATCGAGTTGTCAATGCTTTTAATATAGGAATTCTAATAAGAATTTTTTAATTTCGATTCGAATCGAATGCGACGATTTGGCCCCTGGATTGTGATTGTAAAATATCTGCCGGTAAGGAAAATTTTTCCTTTTTCTTTTAAAAACTACTTATAAAACATTTCTCCTATTCTTGGGTGCTCAGCTCTCTTTAATGTGCAACAGTGTCCGGGATCACTTCCTGTTACACGTTCGAACTTTTGTAATGAACCTTTAATGGGGTAAGCCCAAGACTTATGCAATTTGTAATTCACTCGAACTTTTATATTTTTTTCAAATATGTATGTAACAAATTTTTGCGATTTTTATTTATAATTGAAAAATTTGTTTTAAAACAATTTTGTTACGTTTACTTTAGGCTCAAATTTAATCTCTACTTAATTTTAATTATTTGCAAATGAAAAAATTAAGATATACATATATTTTATTTTTTATAACATATTAAAATAAGTTTTAGAAAAAAAAAATTTTTATTTAATAGAGTGAATTTCCGAAAATACCTACGATTTTTATCATTAGTAAGTACTCTTTGTTTGGTTGTTATTGGGAAACTGTTAAATTTTAACACAACAAATGATTCGAATAAATTTATAAAATTAAAGATAAAAATAAGCTGAACTATAGCATAAAAATTGTAATGAAATTAGGAAAACAGATAAAAGGCAAGAAAATATAACCTCGTCTTTTGTTAACTGTAGCAATTAAAGAACCTGCAATGTTTAAAATCAAGCCGTCGACATAATCGGACCGTCGCGATAATAGGTTGTCACGAACGTACATTCGTCTTAAGTAGTTAATTTTCGTTTTTCAAAAATAGAGAACTTCTAAGAGATCAGAGGTCTGAGTGTGACTTTCAAATTAATAATTATGGCAGGAACTCTTCTTCTTTAGAAAGCCATTCTTTATATTTTGTTATATCAATTTTATTTTAAAAGCATTTTATCGACTTAAAGGAATTAAAAATATGTTTACATTGCGCACTATTTAGCTGTTGGGAAAAAAGTATTCTTTTAAAAAGACAGGACTTATGCACATAGATAGGAACTTATTTTTATATATTTATACATATATTAATAAAAAACAAGTAAGAGCGCTATATTCGGCTGTGCCGAATCTTATATACCCTTCACATTGGTCTTTAAATATACCCAGCCGAGTAATTTTGTACTGCAAATAATATAATAAAAAACCTTGTGCGAGTTTTAAAGCCCATAGAAAAATTAACAAAATTTTAACGTTCGTATGAATAATAGAAATAGATGAAGAAGATTTGAGGTCGAGAGTTTTTAAAGTTTTCGACATTATTCATATTTAAAGGTTAATAAAACTTATTAGATGTTCTAGTCCCCCTGCTCTTCACCAAGTTTTTCACCAAAATGTATGAATTATTTGATTATTACTTTTTGTAGAATATTCGAAGTCGATAGCTGTAATAGTTTTCCAGAAGTAGCGTATCGAAAATTGTTTAAAAATTGTTAATTTGTATGGGAGCTACCCCTTTTTCACCCCCCATCCGAAAATCTTTTTCTTCAGAGCGTAGCCCTTAATGCCCAATTACTTTTTGTAGAACATTTGATTTCGATATATGTTATAGTTTCTGAGATATAGCATATCGAAAATTTAACAAAAATTGTTAATATGTATGGGAGCTACCCCTTTTTTTGCCCCCACTCGAAAATTTTTTTCTTTAAAGCGTAGCCCTTAGCGTGCAATTACTTTTTTTAGAACATTTCGTTTCGATATCTGTTATAGTTTCCGAGATATAGCGTATCGAATATTTTATAATAATTGTCGATTTGTATGGGACCTAACCCTTTTTTTGCCCCCACTCGAAAATTTTTTTCTTTAAAGCGTAGCCCTTAGCGTGCAATTACTTTTTGTGGAACATTTCATTTCGATATCTGTTATAGTTTCCGAGATATAGCGTATCGAATATTTGTTAATAATTGTCGATTTGTATGGGAGCTACCTCTTTTTTTGCCCCCACCCAAAAAATTTTTTCTTTAAGGCGTAGACCTTAGCGTGCAATTACTTTTTGTGGAACATTTCATTTCGATATCTGTTATAGTTTCCGAGATATAGCGTATCGAATATTTGATAATAATTGTCGATTTGTATGGGAGCTACCCCTTTTTTTGCCCCCACCCAAAAAATTTTTTCTCTAAGGCGTAGCCCTTAGCGTGCAATTACTTTTTTTAGAACATTTCATTTCGATATCTGTTATAGTTTCCGAGATATAGCGTATCGAATATTTGAAAATAATTGTCGATTTGTATGGGAGCTACCCCTTTTTTTGCCCCCACCCAAAAAATTTTTTCTCTAAGGCGTAGCCCTTAGCGTGCAATTACTTTTTTTAGAACATTTCATTTCGATATCTGTTATAGTTTCCGAGATATAGCGTATCGAATATTTGAAAATAATTGTCGATTTGTATGGGAGCTACCCCTTTTTTTGCCCCCACCCAAAAATTTTTTTCTCTAAGGCGTAGCCCTTAGCGTGCAATTACTTTTTGTAGATTATTTCATTTCGATATCTGTTATAGTTTCCGAGATATAGCGTATCGAATATTTGATAATAATTGTCGATTTGTATGGGAGCTACCCCTTTTTTTGCCCCCACCCAATAAATTTTTTCTTTAAGGCGTAGCGCTTAGCATGCAATTACTTTTTGTGGAACATTTTAAGTCGATAGCTGTTATAGTTTACGAGATATAGCGCATAAAATATTTCACCAAATTTGTGCAATTGTAGAAAAAATACCCCTTCCCCTGGTCCTATCTGAAAAAAATTTTTCCATTATTAAGGTCCCTTCTTTAGGAGCATCCGTGCCAAGTTTTGTGGCAAGAGTGACTATACTTACTGAGATATATAGGGATATATGCACGGATTTTGTCCTAAAAAAAATGGGTTACTCTGGGTTTTCGCTTATATCTCGGTCAATAGTGAACCGATTTTATTGATTTTAAATAGCGATTGTCTCCAGGATATTTGTGATAGTTTGACACCATTAACTGGTCTGTATCTTTTTATTTGACTCCGGAAACTTGATTTCAACAGACGGACAGACGGACAGACGGACATCGCTAAATCGACTTCCCTATCTATAAGGATCCAGAATATATATACTTTATGGGGTCGCAAATGAATAATAAAGAAATTACAAACGGAATGACAAAGTGATATATACCCTATCACTATGTGAAGGGTATAAAAAAACATATTAGGGGTTATTCTGTATTTCGATTACGATTCCGCATGCAAATACGCATATGTACATATGTATGTTTGTATATTAAAATAGAAATAAATATTTAATTTTTTTAATTTTATTCGTAATATTAAGAAGCACAAGATTTTTGTACAAAAAGGCGAAATATACCACAGCGAACAAAACCGACAGAGAAAATTTCGGTTCGAATCGAAATGCAGAATAGAGGTGATTAATTGCCAGTCGGTCTATAAAAATTCTTGATTAAAAAAAAAGATGATTAGTAACAACTTTGGCAATCCTCTCAATAAACATATATATCATATATGTATGTATGTACATACATATGTACGTAGTATGTACATGCCTATATGTGAAACACACACCAACTTATAATCAGCCGACCAAACAGCTGTTGTTGCTAGGGTTGTGTTGCTTGTTTTCAGCATTTATTTTTAAAATATTGTTGCCGGTACAATGACCGGCATTTTATTCTGTTTATTGTTGTTGCTTTAGTCATTGCTAACTCTCTTTGGTTGTTGTCAGCTGTTTTTTGTTGTCGTTGTTTTTTGTAATTGTTTTTTTTTTTTTTTTTGCAAAAGCTAAATGTATGTATATGCATGTATGTATGTTTATAAAATTGTCTGCGCTTTATTATCAAAATGTTTATTTTTAGTCATCTAGAACCGGTATTTAAGTAAGTATGTGCATACATAAATATGTTTGTAACTTTGTGAGAAAGCATGTGTTCATGGCCACAGATACACGTACACTCTTACACATGCGCTTTATGGATACGAGTACACAGATACTACGTGCAATTTCCAGTTCTATTTCCAAGCGAAACCGGTCTCATTTTGCCGGTATCATTATGTACATGCGTTGTGCATTTTTGTTTTTTGAAGGTGAGTATTTTTAAAGGGCTCTTGATTTTCCGAAAACTTTTCTTATTTTATTTGTACTGACATATGTATGTACCTACATACTTACTTACATATGCACGTATGTATGTATGTCCGCATGACTCTGATCATGTCATAAGCTTTTTCTTAACTTGTATCTGGTAATGCAACGTGAAAATTTTTAAAAGAAAATTCCAACACGAAATATAGAAATTAGTTTGAACTTGAATTAATACCTATAAGACTTTTGTTTCAAACATACTAACGCACATCCATACATACATACCTACATACATATGTATGTAAATAATGAACTAGTGGTCAAAATTGAAGCAACATCTAATTATACAATTCTTTCATTAACTTTGCAACGGGGATAATGTTAAATTCAAAATATTTGTTCGATTCCTTAAAAATTTTTTTAATGACTACAGAGAACCAGTTTGCCATTTTTAACACAATAAAGACATTGGAGCTAAGTATGTATGTATGCACAAATGTGGAATTGATACACATCGATAGCTTCAAGTTACATTGAACAAGGTAGGAGCAGCTGATCAGCTGACCGCTATATGTTTTTTAGCTTAAAGTGCATTCGCACGATATTTATTTTCCACATGACTTGTCACTTTTGCAATCTACATGTAATGGCGTGTATGTCTGTCAAAATTGTCAATTTAGAGACAGTTTATAACTGTTGCTTTCACCCGTACGTATGTAATTACATTTGGCAAAACCTCCAAACCAAAATAAACAACTTACTTTTCCTTGTTGTTATTCTAAAAACAGCTGATGACACATGCTTTGTCAGATGAAAATAGAGCACGCTCTAATTACAAATTTGTCATATGACTTTTACATATGTATTTCACATATGCAATGTTTTAACGGGTTCACACGGCATATATCAATTTCGCACTGCAAAATTTGACAAGTCATGTGTAAAATACATATCGTGTGAAAGCACTTTGAGCTTGGCATTTTTTTTTTTGTTATATTATGGTTGTGTATACCGTGTGTATGTGATAGCAACATTTTTGACAACTTAGTTAAAATTTGGCAACAACAAAATACATGCTTAATTTTTATAGGAAGTGTAATTGTAGGAACGACGTAACCTTATTATTACACTACGGACAGCTTTAACCACGTTCTAGTGCATCCTATTTTTGTTTTCATTTAAATGTACCCAGATAATCATAAATCATGATTTTTTTTACTCTAATAAAATTTGGTGCAGTTGTTACTAACTAAAAATGTTAAGACTTTAAGTTTGCGTCTCTCAAAGTTTTTAACGGCCAAAAATAAAGTGACTAAAATTTTTTTCTAAATCTTTATGTATCGACACATCTGTACATTTGAAACTCAATATCTTTAGTTTTTTGCAGCTACACACAAAAAAACGATAGGCGAATTATGCGTCTGTGGAGATATTTGTAACGCCTAAATATAATAATCTGAAACCCACCTTCAATTACATACATATACTTATCGATCAACCTAAGAAAAAATTATGGCATTTGATTCAAATCGAAATTCTACTCGATCGATCGAGTTGTCGATGCTTTTAATATAGGAATTCTAATAAGAATTTTAAAATTTCGACTCGAATCGAAGGTCGTAATTCGCCTCCTAATTGATCTGAGTCGATTTAGGCATGTACGTCCATCCGTTCGTCCGTCTCGCTTGGTGTTAATGTTTTAATTATGATCAAAGCACAGGTCGCGTCTTTGCAAATTTTTAAATTAAATTTGATATATAATATTTTATATATTCTTATTTATGTATATATATGTACATAAACATATATATATTTATATATTCCCAAATATCGCAATCATCGTCAATAATTTACCATGGTTCCCATTAAGCACCACTAATGAAAGTATGTAATTTTATTTTTGTATTTGTATACCTTTAGATACTTTTTGTGAAAAAATTTGATTTAGGATATACATATTAAGCTGAAAGACTATAATATGCGTCAACACGGCAATGCGCTGTTGCGTTTTAAGTTACACACGATGCTTTGGCGCAGGCATGCAAAATACTTACAAGTATTAGTGACTGGTAAAAAAATACTTGAAAATGTTTTAATCTCTAAAAAATTTAACTTCTAAACTTAAAAACTGCATGATTTGTCACCAAATTCAGCTGATCTGTTATTTTAACGCTTATGACGCACGCAAAAGTAGAAAGTAGCTGTATATTTCGCGTCGCTTCAAGTTTCGTCAACACATCATGCTTTGCAACTTGCAATATTAAAATACGTGTATTCAACTCTTTGACAACCGAAATTTCGCATAATTTTTAAATTATAAAGTTAAATGTTTTAAAACATCTATGAACATATATGTATATATGTACATACATATATATGTATATATATTTACATACATATGTATGTACATATGCGTATAGAGATAAACGCGTTAAATGAATACTTATGTACATATATGTACATATATATAAAAGAACCCAAAAAGAAAATACATATTTGCTCTATCGTACTTAAAATGTTCTTTTTTATACCCTTCACATAGTGATAGGGTATATATCACTTTGTCATTCCGTTTGTAATTTCTTTATTATTCATTTGCGACCCCATAAAGTATATATATTCTGGATCCTTATAGATAGGGAAGTCGATTTAGCGATGTCCGTCTGTCCGTCTGTCCGTCTGTCCGTCTGTTGAAATCAAGTTTCCGGAGTCAAATAAAAAGATACAGACCAGTTAATGGTGTCAAACTATCACAAATATCCTGGAGACAATCGCTATTTAAAATCAATAAAATCGGTTCACTATTGACCGAGATATAAGCGAAAACCCAGAGTAACCCATTTTTTTTAGGACAAAATCCGTGCATATATCCCTATATATCTCAGTAAGTATAGTCACTCTTGCCACAAAACCTAACACGGATGCTCCTAAAGAAGGGACCTTAATAATGGAAAAATTTTTTTCAGATAGGACCAGGGGAAGGGGTATTTTTTCTACAATTGCACAAATTTGGTGAAATATTTTATGCGCTATATCTCGTAAACTATAACAGCTATCGACTTAAAATGTTCCACAAAAAGTAATTGCATGCTAAGCGCTACGCCTTAAAGAAAAAATTTATTGGGTGGGGGCAAAAAAAGGGGTAGCTCCCATACAAATCGACAATTATTATCAAATATTCGATACGCTATATCTCGGAAACTATAACAGATATCGAAATGAAATAATCTACAAAAAGTAATTGCACGCTAAGGGCTACGCCTTAGAGAAAAAAATTTTTGGGTGGGGGCAAAAAAAGGGGTAGCTCCCATACAAATCGACAATTATTTTCAAATATTCGATACGCTATATCTCGGAAACTATAACAGATATCGAAATGAAATGTTCTAAAAAAAGTAATTGCACGCTAAGGGCTACGCCTTAGAGAAAAAATTTTTTGGGTGGGGGCAAAAAAAGGGGTAGCTCCCATACAAATCGACAATTATTTTCAAATATTCGATACGCTATATCTCGGAAACTATAACAGATATCGAAATGAAATGTTCTAAAAAAAGTAATTGCACGCTAAGGGCTACGCCTTAGAGAAAAAATTTTTTGGGTGGGGGCAAAATAAGGGGTAGCTCCCATACAAATCGACAATTATTATCAAATATTCGATACGCTATATCTCGGAAACTATAACAGATATCGAAATGAAATGTTCCACAAAAAGTAATTGCACGCTAAGGTCTACGCCTTAAAGAAAAAAATTTTCGAGTGGGGGCAAAAAAAAGGGTAGGTCCCATACAAATCGACAATTATTATAAAATATTCGATACGCTATATCTCGGAAACTATAACAGATATCGAAACGAAATGTTCTAAAAAAAGTAATTGCACGCTAAGGGCTACGCCTTAGAGAAAAAATTTTTTGGGTGGGGGCAAAAAAAGGGGTAGCTCCCATACAAATCGACAATTATTATCAAATATTCAATACGCTATATCTCGGAAACTTTAACAGATATCGAAATGAAATGTTCTACAAAAAGTAATTGCACGCTAAGGGCTACGCTTTAAAGAAAAAAATTTTCGAGTGGGGGCAAAAAAAAGGGTAGCTCCCATACATATTAACAATTTTTGTTAAATTTTCGATATGCTATATCTCAGAAACTATAACATATATCGAAATCAAATGTTCTACAAAAAGTAATTGGGCATTAAGGGCTACGCTCTGAAGAAAAAGATTTTCGGATGGGGGGTGAAAAAGGGGTAGCTCCCATACAAATTAACAATTTTTAAACAATTTTCGATACGCTACTTCTGGAAAACTATTACAGCTATCGACTTCGAATATTCTACAAAAAGTAATAATCAAATAATTCATACATTTTGGTGAAAAACTTGGTGAAGAGCAGGGGGACTAGAACATCTAATAAGTTTTATTAACCTTTAAATATGAATAATGTCGAAAACTTTAAAAACTCTCGACCTCAAATCTTCTTCATCTATTTCTATTATTCATACGAACGTTAAAATTTTGTTAATTTTTCTATGGGCTTTAAAACTCGCACAAGGTTTTTTATTATATTATTTGCAGTACAAAATTACTCGGCTGGGTATATTTAAAGACCAATGTGAAGGGTATATAAGATTCGGCACAGCCGAATATAGCGCTCTTACTTGTTATGTTTGTTATTGGTTTAATTATTTCACAAAATCATTTGAATTTGATGGAAAGCTTGCTGATGATTTAAGAACCAGTGAATAGCCACACTTAAACCAAAAATGAAATTAGATTGAAGCATTTACTGAATAAAAAATTTAACACTTTTACAACTGTAAATTTTTAAATTTACATAAAGTTTGCTAAACCTTTTGCCGTTTTGGAAATTGGAGAAAGTGTGTAGACAAAAAGGGTTTTGGTGAATGAAAAAAAACTTTTCAGATACAGACATTTTGTTTACATATTTAGGTCCTAAGCATTAATGGACATCCATATGTAGATATGTATTTAGTAAGTTAATTAAAATATTATTAACTCTGCTCTGCTTCTGAAATTACAACTACGACAACATTGAATAGATTCGTCGTGTTTTAAAAAATCGATATTTATTTTGCAGCAGCATTGAACATTATTCTTGTTCGTGGTTAGTTTTGTCGGAGCTTTCACATATTTGACGTTTCATTTTATGTGGACATACATACATACAGACATATGAATTTAAATGCAAAACTATTAGCAAGAGTTATGGGGGAGTGCATGGAATTTTGTAGACTGAACTAGCATAAGGATAGACGGTAATAGTAGAAAATGTCAAAAAATATAAAGCATACAAATGTATACATACATATACATACATATGTATTTAATATGCATGTACAATGTATACATATTGTCGCGAAAATGAGAACGAATAAAAATTAAATGCTAAAATCAAGTAGCAGACAGGCGGAGAGAAGAAAGTACTCTGGCATTCACTTATGTATATGTTTCAGCAGACAGAACAGATACAAATGTACTTGAATGCGCGAACTATCAAAACCAGTATCGGTGTAACGAACAAACTAATGGATACACATTAAGCTGCGAAGAAAGAGTAACTAGACAGCGAAAAAATAAAAAAGTGGATACGACATTCCACATACAACATCAACAAAAGCAACATCATAAATAATTTCCATTCAGCATACTGCAAACTAGTTTAGAAACAACACACACATTCAACCACTGAGATCTGCAAATTTCAAAAAAGCAGTTAAAAAATCACACGGGCGTGTGTGTTTTTAGCGACGACTACAACGACGCATCAATCGGCGATTGCATTCAAACGGTTTAAGACCAAACGGAAGAAAAACATTTTCTGTATAAAAGTTACACATACAGTATTAACTTACAGTGAAGTGATTTTTTTTAAATCCCTTTACATACATATATATACATAAGTGAATAAATAGCATATATACTACATATATATAAAAAGAAACGATTAAAAATACCTTAAGAAAAGGAGTAAAAAGAAAAATTCGTGAATTGAAAAATTAAATTTAAAAATGTCCCTAATACCGTTTATCTTGGACTTGGCTGATGAGCTCCATGAGTTTAGCCGTTGTTTGGCCAATGGCATAGATATAAATGACTTTGGTTTTGGTCTTTATACGGGCACGGACCAACAACAGCCATCACAGTCACAGCAGCAACAAAACCAATCACAGCAGCAACAACAACAGCAGCCGCAAGCCAGTCCCAGACGTAGTCGCACTTCATCATTTTCTTCGTTTTGGATGCCTTCGAAACGCCATCATCCCTATAATCGTATAAAAACAGCCTGCTGTGCTGCAAAGGAAGAAGCCATGACTACTCCGGAAAAATCGGATGCTGGCACCTCTACCACCTCGTCTTCTGTGAGTATTGGTGGTACACCGGGCAAATCAGCCTCGTATTCGGTAGTCAACAAGAATGGCTTTCAGGTGAGCATGAATGTTAAGCAATTTGCACCAAACGAGTTGTCGGTTAAAACAATCGATAACTGTATTGTGGTTGAGGGAAGACATGACGACAAAGAAGATGGCCATGGCGTAATTTCGAGACATTTTGTACGTAAGTATATGCTGCCAAAGGGTTACGATCCCAACGATGTGCTCTCGACTTTATCTTCGGATGGAATTTTAACGGTAAAAGCTCCACCACCACCGCCGGCTGCGAAAAACGACGAACTAAGCGAACGAATTGTAGAGATTCAGCCGACATCAGGGCCAACCCCAGTCGTGGCGGTGGTGTCTGCAAAGGATACGCCAACAAAGGAGACAGCTAAAAAAATAACAGCAACAACTCCTCCAAATCGTTTGGAGTATAGATTGCCAGAAAAGAGACAAAAACTTGATTTTACTCCAGAGCCGGAACTAGAGGAGTCCACAGCGACACCATTAGCACATAGAACTGCTGTTCCCGAAATTGACTCGGCCTCAAAAGCTGCAGTTGCAGATACCGAATTAGAATCTGATGATGTTGAAATGGAAAAAGTCGACGAACAAGCTTCTGGAATAGTAGATGAGCAGATGGAGCAACAACAACAAAATTCAGATATCGCTGTCGCTAAAAATGATTCGGAGGAAACAGACGAAATTATTGAGCAAATTGAAAAAAAAAGTGTAAAAGAGTTAAAAGAAAATATTGAAAATGAGACTGAGACAAAGTGTTTAGAAGAGTGCATGTCAGAGCCTAATGGAGAAAAAATAGAAAAAGAAAACCCTTGCTACGCTGCAGATGCCACAAAAGTTGCAGAAAAAATTAACGAGACTCATGCTGAAACCGAAGTGAAAGAAAATAATAAGAGCCCCAATGTTGTAACTGAAATGGAGATAGACGGTGCAAGTGATTGCCAAAATGCTGACGATGTTACCGCAAAAATAGACAATACAGAAATTATTGTTGCCACGATAGAACCGGCTGATATTGGAGCAAAAACTGCTGTTTTAGCAGCTGCAAAAAATGACACAGACTTAGAAAAATCTAACGATGTAGAAACAGATACTTCCAGTTGTGTTAACACAAGCAACATTAACAACAATAATAATGCTGGCACAAATTCAAACAGCAGCATCTCCAACACTACCAATAATTCTTCCATTGATTCGGCCACAGAAAACTCTGCAAAAAAAATTAAGAGTGAAAACGGTGTTTTGACAGGCGAAATTCCAGTTGATACTCCAAAGACTGACGACAGCACTGCTACAGCGACCGAAAACACTACGGCTGAATCTGTGGCAAAAGATGGAGAAGTTAATATGGAAACAGCTGTGTTAAGTGCTGACACTACCACTACACAGCCAAGCATAATTGATGATGTTGCTCTACTTAAAGCTGCAACAGCTGACCAGAAAGCCGATATAACAGACTCAGATGAAAAAAATGTTATACTCACTGAATCTCTGGATGACATTAATACTACAGCAGAAGACTCGAGCACAAACATTGTTGACAATGTTGACTGTTCGGTTTTTGCTAAAAAAACACATTTAGGTAATGGCAACAATACATCAGCAACTCTGCTTGTGGGCACAGAAGAAATGGCAAATTAAAAATCTCTGCAGCTTTTATCCCCCCAAAAACAACATTTCCTACAGCCAACACTACGAAAAAAACCAACAATACATTTAACGAGAAAAAACTGAAAACGCAAATCAAAGTGAAAACAGCAGAAGGAAACCCAATAATAGGGAAAAACAGATTTTATTTAAATTAAATTTAATTATTAAAGAAACTGACACTCTCGTACTCTCTATCATACGAATAGGAGCAGAAAACTAAGAAAATACTAAAATAATATACTAGTAATAAGTTATGAGAAAGACAATTTTACGTGTAGTAGCAAACGAAAAAAAAAAATAAAAAAATAATACTGACTGCAAAATGTCAAAAGCAGCAGCAGCAACGGCAGTAAATGCTTTTTTAAATAAAATAAAAAATAAACAGAAAAACATACATTATTTTATAAAATTAAATTTGTTTCTTATTTCTTAAAGAATTTTTTACTGGCGAATAGTATTTCTTTGGCTAATATGTACCATTTTATAAAATATTAGGGACCTTAAATAGCCAACTTTCCTATTTTTTTTATAAAAAGATAATTCCTAACTTTTTTGATATATATTTTTTAATAAATACATTTTCTATATAATTTTAAGCGAAATAGATTCTTATAATAAAAAAATTTAAAGAATATTATAATGATAATTATGATGTATTGAGACATGGAATGAATAATAATACTTTCACAAAGATAACAAATTAATCGAGTAAAAAATAGTATATTGATTGAAAGCACTAACGCAACTATTTTATTTTAAGCATTTACTTTAAATACAAGACAAACAAATCAAACAATTATGTAGACATAATATTATACATAAAAATTTAATAAATGATACAAATTTATAATAATTACAAAAAAATTAAAACAGAAAAAGAATATACATATATAAACTTATATTATAAAATCAGTGATTTTTGATTTCAAGCAGCAGCAGCCTCTTAAATGAAGATGACTTATTAATTAGAATAAAACAAAACATTATTATTAAATAATAACAAATTATTATATTAAAATCTTAATAGCATAACTATATGTGAGAATAAAGAAATAAAAAAGTACGTGTTCGTCTCTTTTTTTTAAACATTTTATAGGGGTTTGTTATTCAGAATTTCAAATCTAAAAGAAAATGGTAATCGTTTTTTAAGTCATTCATTGCTTATTTTTAATTTCTCATAAAGGATAATCTAAGATCAAATTAAAGCATTCGATAGCAATCCAAAGCTTATCGATCCTTCCTATATTTATACCCACTACAAACTTGGTGGATGCATTATGCGTTTGTGAAGATGTCTGAGACCCACATTTAAATTTACCGATCGACTTCTAATCAATTTCAAAGTGGATTAAGGCATATCCATCCGGCTAAGAGTCCATGCATTCTTACAATCAAAGTATTTATAAAAAAATTTTGCACCGGGACCAAGCCTATTGTTTCGAAAAAGCTTTCATACAAATGTGCTCCCGAAATAAGCATTTTGGGCTACAACTGCCTCGAGTATTACTCTTTCTTCACAAAATTTTGCACGTGTGTTTATCAAGTGAAGAAAACTTGATGTCAGATATTGGAGAATAAGAGCATAAGATCAAAGCGCCTGGAAATCGATTCTACGTTCGCTAATGGAACAAACCTTTTGTAATAGCCACTTAAGTAAGTAAGTTTAGTTTTATGTCACCAATTATTGCACCGGATATAAATATTATCAGTAAATTTTTAGCAATAGCCCTTACCAATGTCCTTAAAAAATAAGCATTTTGGGCTATAACTGCCGCGAATATAATTCGATCTTTACAAAGTTTTGCAGTAAATTTTATGAGTGTAAAATTTTTTGCAAACGCCCCATACCAATGTCTTTTTGGAAAAAAGAATATTACTGTATCTTCACGAAATGTTAAATAGAATCTTAGAAATAACAATCAACATTTACTCACAATGGGCCCCCAACTCCAACGGCCGGAAATCACATCTAACTTTATAAATTGAGAATTGCTAATGCTATCGATAGATACAAGTATATGAATAAATGTTGAAGTTTTATATATATGTACCTCTCACATAGTGTTTAGATAATACATATATTAGTTTGTTATTCCGTTTGTAAAAATGTTCTAAATCCTTTTAGATAGGGAAGTCAATTAAGTCATGCCCGTCTGTTGAAATCAAGTTAACGGAGCCCAATCAAATTCGACAGGCCACGTTTTGGTTTTAAACTATTCTAGTAAGAACACTATTTTTAACCAGGAAAATCGGTGTGCTACGGACCAAGATATAAGTAAATATAACACATTTCTTAAGGAAAAAATGCAAACATCGCTATGCATATATCGGGGGCCTTATATATAAAGGGTGTATCTCGATTTTTTTTATAACTAAAAAAACTTTATTTAATTTTGAAAATTTTGCATATAAAAAGTTTAAATGCAGTTTTTTGATGAAAAAGAAGCAACAAATTTTATTTTTAATTAAGAAAAATAAAAAAGTATAAACAAAACGCTTCTCTGAAAAACGAGATACATCCTTTCTATATAAAGCCAACGATATCTTAGTAAATAAAACCACAGCTGTCACAATAGTTGACATTGATACTTCAAATACGGCGAGTGAAATTATGGTTTTTTGGATGGAAGCAGGTGAATTGGTAGCCCTCGTAAATTGCACAAATTTTGTGAAAACTTTCATGCGATTCAACTGGGAAACTACTACAGATATCGACTTAAGCCCTCCACAGAGATGTTACAGTATTCTGGGGAAAAAAACGTATTTGAATAGGAGCAGGGGAAACTGTAACCCCCATACAAATGAATAATTTTTATTAAATTTGTTATACGCTATATTTTGGAAATAATTAAACAATACCAATATTTTGGAAAAATTTATTTGTATAGAAGAAGAGGAGGCCGTAACCACCATAGACACGAACCAATTTTTTTAAACTTTTGATATACATATGTACTAGTATTGGATACTGTAATGTTATTGACTTCAAATTTGTTACAAATTGCTCTTTTAGCGTGAACCACTGTTTGTAAGTGGCCTGCTACCATCTTTGCTAGAAATCTAATAATGCGATCACCAACAAGAGAAGATGATTTTTGAAAATGTATGGATGACTTTTTTACTGTATGCATTACCTAAAAAAACAATGCAATATCAACCTGTCCCAGCGGCAAAAAGAAGTAGTAAGCAGGCCTTCTGGAATCCCTTATTTGGGCCTTATCGCCCCGTTCCATACTAATACATTTTTTACACACGATGTCCTAGCCAGCCTAGGCGTCCTGCGCTCCCTTCTTTTAGCAGGCCTGGGAAGGCCTTCTTTAGCAGGCATAATAAAGGCTTTCCTTAGTATGCCTTGGTGTTTGTATTTTTTTCTTTTTCTTTGAAATGTGATTTTTGTTTTTTGACGGTTGTTGCTGCTAGAAACGTAGTAAGTGCCCAATTAGTATGTATGTATGTATGTATGTATGTATGTATGTATGTATGTATGTATGTATGTATGTATGTATGTATGTATGTATGTATGTATGTATGTATGTATGTATGTATGTATGTATGTATGTATGTATGTATGTATGTATGTATGTATGTATGTATGTATGTATGTATGTATGTATGTATGTATGTATGTATGTATGTATGTATGTATGTATGTATGTATACATACACATAATAAAAAAACAACCTGTGTAGAAGGGAGTAGGTACGCCTTCTAAAAGCGCTTTCTAAGAATGCAAGCGATCATTAGTACTATATGTATAGAAAGGTGCTACAGAAGGCTTTATTAGTTAAGGCCTCTAAAAGTTCGCCGCTGGGGTGTTATTGTTGATAAAATTTTTTTGTTTGGCTTTCTTTTTTATTGTTTTTGTGGGCACTCGTGCTGTGTATATGTAAAACCCGATTAGTGTTCGTCCCCTGCAGACACTCTTGGCTAACTTTGGTGCTCCGCAAAAATAAGAAAAAAACATTGTCGCCGTCCGGTTCATAAGAAACCAAAGTGGTATTTACCAAGACCACCGTAGTCAGGGTTCGGACATACTGGTATTATAGAACTCAAGTGAAGCACGAGCGTACATACCTACAAATGTTTGTAAATATGTATGTTTGCCCTAGTTAAAGTTTGTTCTTTTAATGTTAAAAACACTTACAATACGAAAACCAAACGTTTGCCCTTGATTTAAGATTTTAGAGTTACTTGAAAAATTTCAACAGCAAATTACGGCATTCGATTCGAATGAAAATTCTACTCGATCGCTCGAGTTGTCAATGCTCTTAATATAGGAATTCTAATTAGAATTTTCAAATTTCGATTCGAATCGAATGCCGTAATTTGCCCCCAGATTCCTAATACACTCTTAAAACATCAAGTATATAAATAGTATTACTTCCCAGATGATTTTATTTTGTCGAACTGTGTTGTATAGTATGTAAATTTCTAATAACATATATATAGGTACATACCATTTGCAAAAATTTAGAAATAAATTTTTTTTTTATTCAAACTAAAAAGCATTACAGCATAACTAGGGCCAAATATTCGTATTCGAATCGAAGTTGAAAGTTCTTTTTAGAATGCCTATATAAAAATAATTGACAACTCGATCGATAGAGTAAAATTTCGATTTAAATCGAATGCCACTGGGACGAACGGCAAATTTTTTGGTACTGAATATTTGCCACCGAAAACATGATATATTTAAAACCACTTAAGAACCCAAAAAGAACATGATCACACTGCACCAATATAAGTTTTATTCGTCTGTCGTAATTCACGACTAATTCGGAATTCGCACGATTTTTATTTGTTTTTTTTTATGTTTAAATAGAAAATGTTTAAACGCTAACAAGGGTTTCTTCAAAAATCAGTATGTCAATGGCCAGGCTCACGTGCTGTTTTTGAATTAAAATTTAGCCATCTCTTGAAACATTTTTTTCTGTGTTTGGTTATTGCAACAAAAACAAAACAAGAACAACCTTTTCTTTAGGGAACCATAGAAACAAAATAGTCCTTGAAGCAGGAAAATTTCCTAAAAAAATTTATGTGCCGATTATGTATCTTCAGTTGGGTTGCAATATCTGTATTACAGATACATAGTAACTAACGATTTGCGGTTTTCAGTTTTACTTACCAAATGGTTAATATTTTGACCCCTGCACATAGGAGTATTTGGCCGAAATAGGCAATACAAAAGTAGGGGAAATACCACTTTCCCCGCTCCTTTTCAAAGAAAAATTTTCCCTAATTCAGGTCGCCGTCCCTAAAGTACTTCTGCGAAGTTTTGTAACAACAGTGGCTATATTTTCTAAGATCTGTAGGGATATACATATGCATGAATTTCGGAAATCGGTTTTTTATGGTTTTTGTCTACATTTTGATACATAGGAAACAGAGTTTACTGTTTTTAAATAGCGTTATGCCTAGGAATATTTCGGATAGTTTTTTCTCCGACTTTATTTCGCATAAGGAAACTTGATTTCAAGTGGATGAAAGACAAACAGACAGCCTGGCATGGCTTAGTCGACTTTCCTATCTATAAGCATCCACAATATACATATGTATATACTTTATGGGGTCGCAAATGGATATTATAGAAATCACAAATGGAATGACAAGCTGATATACACCGTTATGTAAAGGGAATAAAAACACGTTCAAAGTTTTTGTCCAGCTACTTCAGTCCTTTGTGAACCGTATTGTTTTAGTTGCCATTTGACAACGCAACTGAAGATGGGTAGCTATACATTATCGACATTTAACTAAGGCAAGAAAGATGGGCCGGGCTAAGCTATTATTATTACTAAATAAATTCCTATTCTTAATAAAAATTTAACTAAATATGTATATATTGTTACCTTAATATAGAAAGGCCCTAACACGTATTTTTTAATAAGCCCATATTTTCGTTTATTTCGATAAATGGTCTGCTAATATATCACAAATATATCTCGACTTAAAAAATACGAGTTGGGGCCTGCCTATGTTAAGGTAACGATATGTATGTATGTATGTATGTATGTATGTATGTATGTATGTATGTATGTAAACAAATTTTTTTAAGAATCAAAAACACATGATTCATTCACCTAAATCAGGGGTTGTCAAAATTCTCATCTAATGAAATGCGTCTGTATTGGATAAGAGAAAATTGCCCAGCAAACAAAAAACTAAGCATTGCAAATGTGATGAATTTTACTTTAAATAGATATATGTATATACAAACAATTGTACATACATACATACTTACTAGTGTAATGTGAAAAGACTTTGCAATTAATTTGAACATCGCAAAACTAACGTCATAATTATACACTGAGAAAAAAGCAAATAAATAACAAAATAAACGCTCTATCAACTCACACAAGAAATTAACTACGCTCACAATATCCAAATGTAGCAAGTTTGTAATATCTTGGCAGCGATGTTTTAGATTAAAAAAAAAGAAAATTATTTGTCTTGTGTTTACTTGTTTTCTTACCTTAAGCAGAAGATCTTAAGAAAAATTAATTTCATTCAGTTGCCAAACCTTTAAATTAACACACTCGAGTGAATTATTTTATTTTTCGAATTAAACATTTTTTTAACAAATTATTAAGCCAAAAACAAATATAATTTATTTGTTTTATTTTATAACCATAAAGTACAAATGACACTTGTGCCAACAACTTATCGCGATCTTTCGCGTGAATTTGATCGTCCGCGCCTTTATCCACCATTCGATTTTCATTTGTATCCCTACCTTTGGGATGATCCGCGTATTTTCTGGCCCTCTAGTTCGCTGTTGAATCCAATGGATGAATTAGTAACACGTCGCGTACGTAATCAATATATACAATCCCATCTGCTGGACTGGTCGTATCCAATCACCTGGGACAATTATTACAACGGCGAACGCGTTAGCATCGACGATAAGGGCTTTCAGGTACACATCGATGTAAGCCAGTTTAGGCCTCATGAGATAGAGGTAAAAACCAGTGATGAGTATGTTATTGTAGAGGGCAAACATGGTCGACGCCCTGACAGTGGCAACAATTATGTAGAACGTCGATTTTTACGAAAATACCTCCTTCCCAGAGGTTTCAATCCCCATGATATTGTTTCAGATCTATCAGCGAATGGCTACTTGACCATTAAAGTTCCACCTCCGCCGCCGCCCAAAAAAACATTTGGCTCCATAGAGCGCCCTGTTAAAATCAATGAAACTGGCCGGTATGCCATACCATGGAAGTAGTTTATTGCTCGTCATAAAGAATAATTTGGGAAGGAGAAGTGGACAGACAAAAAAAAAACTCCATTGGTAAAATTTAAAGCCTCTGTTAATGTGAATGAGCTGTACGTCTATATGTTTTTATTAACCCTTATGTGATTTAATGAGACAAATGTTGCACTTTTTATTTAGTATATTATGTTTGATGTAAAAAAAAAATTAAACTATAAATTTTGTGGCCGAATACGATGAAGATACTAAATGAAAGCTGAAAAAAAATAGTTTACACCAATATTTTACTTAAATTATGGGAAAATTAGACTTAAAACATTTTTCACGTACATTTTTTAACCTCTCAACCCAATAAATTGTTTACAATCAATAACACTTAAATTTATACAATCAGCAGAATTTAACAGAATCAAAACAAATATATTTTTTTTAATATACATAAAAAATAAAAATATGTAATATTCAAACTAAGAACTATATAATTTCTTAATCGCTTACGCAGATATTGGTAGCAAAACACAAAAAAATGGGTGGAAATTAACACTTAAAAAGCGTATTTTTTCCAAATATATAAATGTAAAGAAAAAAATCGTTATTTTAAAACACTAACAAAATATTTTTAAAATGTATGTATGTAATTCCTTAAATAATTTTAGCAAAAAGTTGTTGTTTTCAAAATTCATAATAAATATAAAAAAAAACGGATCAAAAGTTTTTTTATTTTTACACGTAATTAAAAATGTATGCTTACACAGAAAAAAACAAATTCTAAAGTAAAGAATTTTATTTTTGAATTTATAAAAAATCGTACTTGAAATTTTTAAGTACGATCCGTACTTAGGTTTTCTTGTGTCAAGTATATTTGGCTCATATTTATAATAATTATAATACGTTTATTAAGACCTTATTTGACAACTATCTATAGAATAGTCTATCTGTCAAATCAGCCCTTAATAAGCCGACTATAATATGAGCATTTGAATACATTTTAATATATTGAAAACAAAGATAGTAACGCGCTGGTGCTGCAGTTCGTAGAGTCCCAGGTTTATATATTTCAGCTACGGCAAGTACAGAAAAAAATATAAATAATAAGAATGAATAAAATAAAATATGTAACTCATCTTCTTTAATAAAACTCCGTTAATCAAAAAATAAGTTTTTATATTTTCATTAATCCCGTTTGCGCTTAAATCAATCTTTTAAGGCTTACATTAAGTACGGTTTCGAAATAAAATCAATACTTTTTTGGCTTGAATGTGGCTAAAAGTAAGAAACTCGCACTAAATAAGTTGTACTTGGTTTAAGAAAATCCCTACTAATCTGCAATCACCGTACTTTTGACAACGCTACGGCTTGATTTAAGTAAAGTTTACTTGGTTTAGTTTTTGTGAGTAATAATATAAAATGGTTTCGGAAAAACGGTCGTAAACAGGATAAAATAATTTTATTATTTAAAAAAATGACTGAATGGTTTGCTTTTTTTATTTTTTTTTTTAAATTGACACCCGCCAAATTAAAAAAAAAAATACTAGAAAAAACAGTTTTTATTTATTTTTTATATTATTTTGCCCTTTTTAAATTAATAAGACATTAATAAGACTATTTTTTCAAGCTTTAGATCTATTTATTTATTTTTTTAAAATTTTTTTATTAATTTGCCACTCCGTTGTGTGGCATTCATTATCAGGAAATTTTTTTGTATATTATTATAATATTAGTTATTTTTATTTTTTTAATAAGCTTTCATCTTTTTTTTTTGTTTGTAAGCAAAAAAAAATTAAAATTAAAAATTGTTAACAACAAAAAAAAAGGTAAAAGCTAATTTAAAACTATAAACGAATAATAATCTTTAATAAAACTTTCTGATGATTCTTGACCTAAAGCTTGAAAAAATGCTTATTAGAAAAGAATTCTTGTTAAAATTAAATTTTGAATACCTTTAAAAATTTTATCCAAATCAAATAAATCAAAATAATTTTATGTTCTCTCAAACATTTTGTAAAATTTAATCTTTAAATCAAAAGTCTTTAAAGCTCAAATTTCATAAGGACACACGCGTCACAGTTTTCTAGCGGTCATTCTAAATAAAAAACATGTTTTATCAGTGTTTTACCATAATTAAAGGTTAACTTATGACCGTAATATACTCTGGAATCTTATTTTTTATATATAAGTATGTATATGTCTCTACTTAAAATTTTTTAACCTTAACCAAAAAAACATTATGAATCCACCCGTTACAATAGAAAGGCCCTACAGTAAATTTAAAACTAAAAAGAGTTAATACAGTGGTCTTTCACGGAACTTGAAACCTCTTATTTCTTACTTGATAAATACTTTTCTATTTATATAAGTACACCTTAAATGGCACATCTACACATTGGAATAAAATTTGTAAAATTCGGCACTTATTTAAAATATTTTCCCCTTAAAAGAATTTAAGGATCCATTAAGGGTTAACGAACACATAATTAAGTGTAAAATGTACTTGACTTTGTACATGTCCGGGAAACAAGACAGTTTCAAGGTTATAAATTTATTTATAAATTTAATGTTCGTCAAATTTATGGGTGTTTAGAAACAAAAACAAATAATTTTATATGTTTGTGTATAAAAAAACAGAAAATAAACAAGAACGTTCGTTGCCCAAAATTTAAATACATTCAAAATAAATTAATTATTTTTCTTGTAAATTGTACCATTAAATGTCAAAAAATTGACAACAAAAGATTTATAGTATGCATACACTATAAATACATATCGTGACCTAAAATCGGAATGTATCATAAAAAAAAAAAAATAAGACAAAATATTTAAAACGTACTATCAAGTACTACTGTAAAGGGTTTTGAATTATATAAAAGTCAAAAAAACCAGAACCCTAATTTCTAATTAGTTTTAGACTAAGTAAAGAACTTTTTGTAGTGCTTTAAATAGTGGTTTCGTCTCATCGTATAGGTAAATTTGAAATGTACTTTTTGAAATTAAGGTGTCGATATGTATGTTTATTGGTTACAATTGTTACGTCAGAATAATGAAAAGCGAAAATCAGTTAATCAACAACAGCATTAAAAAAAACGGACAAACACATGAGAACTTATAGATGTGTAAACACATGCCTTTTATTTTCATAGAAAATGTAAAAGAATTTGTTTTGATTTGTAGTCGCATTGTATACCTATGATTTTCTACTACATATTAGAGTATTTGTATTTTTGCAGTTGTTTGTAACGCCCAAAAATAATAGTCTGAGATCTACCATGATTCATACCGATTGGCTTAGAATCACTCTAAATCGAATAAAGCATGCTCATCCGAATGAATGTCCAATACGCTGCCCCTCCACGTAGCATTTTTTTAGCTACCCCACCAGGGTTGTCAGTTTTTTTTCAGGGTCCATCGCCAGAACGGTTATCAAAAATCGCCAAAAATCGCCAAAAAATATTTTTTTGAGTTTAAAAACAAAAATCGCCAAAAAATTCGCCATTATAAAAATCTATTGTTTTTGACGAAAAAAAAACTCAAAAATTATTTTACTTAAATAAAGATATGAAATATTAATATTTTTTTATTAAAAAAATTAAATAAAGAGAAATAACTATTTAATTAAAGTGAATGTAAAATTTTTTTGTACACCAATAAATTCAAAGGAAGAATTGAAAATATGTATAACCAAGAGCATAAGTAGAATGGCAGTTACTTTGTTAAGTAGCATATTGTTAAATATTAAAAACTTTTCTTAGGTTAAAACACGAACCAAATGCAGCATTGGTTTTGTAGTAATTTTGCATGTAACACCGTTTAAAGCAAATCTGTGGCAAAAAAGATTATTTTTAAACAAAAATAAGTAATTTACGAGTAAATTATGTTAATATTACCTTAAGTATAGTTTTAGAATGTGTGTATGTATATATAAAAAGTTAAAAAACGTTTTTCTGCCTAAATAGCACTTATTTAAGCAATTAAAAAGATGCATTTAGTAAGCTGTTAACTTCAGTTTCATCTGACTCATCTGTGCCATTTTGGGTAACATACATAGTATTTGTATTAAATATGTTTATCATTTCTTGAGTTAGTTCAATAACTTTGCCGCTTGTTAAAATAATCGCCAACAATATCGCCATGGCGTCGAATAGAGGTGAGCGATCCCGTGATTTTTAGGGAATATCGTTAATAGTGAATGCGATTTTAAAATCACCGGTTACTTAAACAGTGACAGTGATCACTGCTTAGCATTTTTCACTTCTTGTAAAAGAGTTATTTTAATCTCTGTTAAATTATTATACATAATGTTATTTTAAGCAGTGATTATGCGATTTTAGTTCTTTTTAACGAACTCCTGAACAACGCATTGGAAAAATAATATAAATGATAAATAAGAATTCAA
Organism: Melanophora roralis; assembly: GCA_963583895.1. NCBI lineage: Eukaryota > Metazoa > Arthropoda > Insecta > Diptera > Rhinophoridae > Melanophora > Melanophora roralis. Next base: position 34,428,895 of record OY757189.1, on the reverse strand, counting down.
AATATTTATGAATAAGAAATATCAATTTTTAATAGGTATGTATGTATGTAGTTACAAACAATATTCCATATTTATATTAATATTTTTAATTTACTTTAAACAAAATTTTGATAAAAAATTTAAATTTATACCTTTTGAGATAAGTTTTTAAGCTCCCATGGAGCATTGAGGTAAAGCTTTAATTTAGAAAAGCAGCTTAAAATTCTTGTTTAATAGATTCCAAACATAAAAATATATGAAAATAGTTGAAATCCATTGTAACAAAAACAAAAACCTAAAAAAACAAATAACGCAAATTAAGCTGTATATGTATGTACATAACACAACTAAGTATAATATAACATTTGTGCCTTTTCTCGTTTAAACGCGTTCGTCGGTCATTTAGGACTTGTCCAGCTTTTGAAAATATTCTTTCGCATGGACTGGCGATCCTAATGCACAAAAATTTTCTTGAGCTATTTGAGAAAGATTTTGATATTTTTATTCTTTTTTACTTCACCAATCAAAAATATTTTTATTTCTTGATAATTGAAAGTTAAGTCCAAAAACCCTGAACATATTAACTAAAATTTCATTTCAGCTAACGATTTATATATGTATATCGCTCATTTACTCAAATGTTGTAATTCTAGAAATGCATTTTTGGAGTTAACGATTCAGAATTGTTTGTTATGCTATGTTTAATGTCGTATATAAGTTTCATATTAAAAATGTTTCTACTTATAACGTGTAAAAAAATGTTATTATTCGTTTCTATATACATAATGCGAGCAAACTAAAAACTTTATATGCATTTTTTTCGAAATATTTGTGTTGTACCTTTACAAAGATTTTCGCTTATCATGAAAAGTTCTATTTTTGTTAGCTGTGCTTTTTTTCATTTTATGTTACGATATGTGTTTAAAATAAATGTGTGTTTAAATCTGTTTTTGAATATTAATTCTTTAGCCGGCTCATATCTGAATTTAATCCGCCGTCGCGGACAAACAATGCTCGGCGCTGGTCTCTGACGGCACCTCTGTTGTAAAGTTTTTAACAGCACTTTGACAAACACACATACAAACACATAAGCCCTTTACTTCTTTTACAGAACAAAAGCAGCAACATGATTTGTTAGCTATGACCAAATGTAAACATGAAGCACAAAAATGTTACTTTACATTTTGCAAAGTTTAACATAAGAGTAACATCGCAGGTAAAATTACTGCACAATATTTCAAAATGTTACTTTTAGTAACATAATAAATTAAAAGTAACACTATGGTAGAAACAGTTACTTCACGGTTTATGTCACTGTCGTTACATGTCAAAATGTTATTTAAGTAACACAATAACTTAAAAGTAGCAGTAGCAGTTACTTCACAGTTTATGTCACTGTCGTTACCAGTGATTTGCAAGTAACAGGTATAAAATCACAGGTACGGAAATATCGCTCATCTCTAGCGTCGAACCTAAATTTTAATAGCCAAAAGCACTAAAAAATCGCCACATTTGGCGTAAAATCGCCATAACTGACAGCCCTGTACCCCACAGCGCATTTTTTCGAAAAATAAGCGCATTTTGGGGAAAAATTTTATAAAGAAATTTTTGATACGCTACATCTTGGAAACTAAAACAGGTACTGACTAAAATTTCAAAGTGCAGATCAATAATGTTATTATAAAATATTGTTGTGCAACAAATGAATAAATAAATAAAATAAAACTTAAAAAGTGCAGTTTCTTGATACTGAACTTTTATAGATTAAAACTTTGAATCTTATTGTATCTGCTATGAATAAACTTTCAAATTTTTTAGGTTGTCAGCTAAAATATCTGTTTGACAATTACATGCCTATGAAATCAAGAGCCATGGGGAATAACAACCCTTGTGTTGCCCCTGCGATAAAATCTCTAATAGGTAGTAAAAGTTTTACATATGCAAGGTAGAACGCCAAAGATTTATGACTTCTTTAAAACTACAAGAGCTATTTTTATATGACCCATTGAACTGACAGCTAAATTGAAAAAAATAAGTTTTATTATTGTACTTCTTGACAAGACAACTTCATGCCTAGACATATGTTAAAATCAAAAAAACGGTATTTTTATACTGGGTTTTTTGTATACTGGGTTGGACGTTTGTCTAGTCATGAATCTGTCTCGTCAAGATGTACAATTATGAACGAAGTCACCCATGGGTATCACATTCAGTATGTCTCCGTTCACGCAACGTACTAAAGTAGGGCAACTTTAAACTTACGTCAAACAGTTTGACAGTTACCAGCTAATTTGTTATGTTGCTTTTATTTGATTTTTGTTTCCTATGACTCAAGGTACTTATATTAAACAAGGTAACTTTTATTTCTGGCATATGTTGTCCAGCTTAGCTTGGCAAAATTTTTATGTTCAGGGGGCAAATTACGGCATTCGAATCGAAACTCTACTTGATCGATCGAGTTGTCAATGCTTTTAATATAGGAATTCTATTAAGAATTTTTAAATTTTGATTCGAATCGAATGCAGTAATTTGGCTCCAGCTAAAAACGCAGACGCGTTAAGTGACGTCATCTCTAATTGAGAACAGTATGGGCCTGTTTTTAAATGCATCACTGCACCGCATCTCGGGCGCAAACTTTAACAAAAACTAAAAGTTTTAAAAAATGTGGATAATGCAAGAGTTTCAAAAAATTTTTATTGAAAAAATATTTTTGATGTAAATCTGTGCAGTTATGCTTTTTGTAACCCCCAGTTATAATGCAGTGCAGTAATACATTAACGAAAATTCCCTATTTTAGTTTGCAATTCGCAATAGGAAGACAATTTGTATTTGTTTTTTTTTATAGGTATGTGGATCGCTGAATTCGGTAACGTAATGGTAGATATTCTACATTTCAATTACGATTTCGTATGTAAATACGCATATATCAAAATAGAAATAAAAAAATAATTTTTTCAATTTTAATCTTAAGAGCATAAGGTTTACTACGAAAAGGAGAAAAATTCGAAAATATACTAAGAAAAAGTTATTTGTGGTCAAACTATTCCACAGTGAAGAAGGCCAACGGAGAAAATTACGATTCGAATCGAAATGCAGAATAGGGGTGAATATAACTGCATATTGGGTGGTGATAATTAACCGGTGGTCAGCTAAATGCCGATTTAGGATCCCTCAGTTATATTTTCAATAATCTTAGGCTTGCTCGTAAATGCATCACTGCACTGCCTCCCGAGTGCAAACTTTTAAAAAATTAAATAAAATTATAAAAAATTTAAATGGTGCAACAGTTCAAAACATTTTTTGTCAAAAAGTAAAACTTTTTTCGTTAAAACTGTGCAGTTCAATAAGCTTTTTGCGGGCATAAATGGCATGGTGCAGTTATGTATTTACAAACAGGCTTCTTGTTTTATTTTGCAAAAAATTAATTAATTAATAATTTGTGATTTTAATATCACAAGTTATTTGAAACCACGTGATTTTCAGAACTTGCCAGTATATAAAAAAACACGACATCATTGATTTTTGCTACTATTAGTCTTTATTTACAAACTAAACTGTAATGAAATAACATTACTACGACTAGAAATCAGTCCGTGTTCTCTTTCTTAATAATTTTTTTTTTAAAGATGTAATAAGTATTTATTTTATAATTATCAATTATTTTTTTCCTCTGGCTCCTTCGACTTAACAGAAGCAGACTCCACACGCTGTACTGGAATTTCACGAGCTTTCTCTTCAACTTGTGGCTTAGGAACACTAACTGTTAGGATGCCATCTGATGTAAGAGTGGACATGGCATTATCAGCTTTAAAACCATGGGGCAATGCCAGACGGCGTACAAAACGACGTGAAACATAACCATTGTCATCGTGTTGCTCTTCCGAATTGCCTTCCACAATCACATGGTTGTCAAGAACTTTGACTGTTAGTTCTTCCGGCTTAAACTCTGAAACATTCATGGAAACTTGATAGCCATCTTTGTTGATTTTAGCCAAATCTTCTTGAACCAAACGATTTATGTGGTTCCATGGAGCTATACGATATGTGCTGGTAAATGGATATTCAAAGAATGGAGACGATGGCATGGCCAAACGTCTCAGATCTTCAGCCATACGCCATAGAATTGGTAAAGTTCGCATTTTCACTGCGTTTATTTTTAAAATTGTATACTGGGTTATAAATTATTAAAGCGCTTATACGTTTATCTACGTAAGAGCTCGTATATCAAAAATACTTTATTTAGTTTTATTATGCACTGATACCACTGTTCTGCTTATCATTCCTATTTATACCAGCTAAGTTTTGAGGTAAGTATAATGAAGTAATCTCTTAACATCTCTTAAAAGTCCCTTTATTTCGAGAAAATTCTGGCCATGGTCAAGGCCAAGGCATATTCATATAAGGTGGTCTTATTAAAAAAATTAAGAGAGTCGTTCTCTTACTCTTTATTTTTTTATATGAATTTTGACACCAAAATTGAAAAATTTTTCGAGTTTAGTGTCAAACTCCATGTAAAAAAAATTAAGAGTAAGAGAACGACTCTCTTAATTTTTTTATTGCGGCTACCTTGTATTGATATGCCTTGGTCAAGGCATATCCAAGGCATATCGATACAAGGTAGCCGCAACAAAAAAATTAAGAGAGTCGTTCTCTTACTCTTAATTTTTTTTACATGGAGTTTGACACTAAACTCGAAAAATTTTTCAATTTTTATGTCAAAATTCATATAAAAAAAAATAAAGAGTAAGAAAACGACTCTCTTAATTTTTTTAATGCGACCACCTTATATAAATATGCCTTGGGCATATCCAAGGCATATCGATACAAGGTAGCCGCAATAAAAAAATTTAGAGAGTCGTTCTCTTACTCTTAATTTTTTTTACATGGAGTTTGACACTAAACTCGAAAAATTTTTCAATTTTGGTGTCAAAATTCATATAAAAAAAATAAAGAGTAAGAGAACGACTCTCTTAATTTTTTTAATAAGACCACCTTATATGAATATGCCTTGGGCATATCCATACAAGGTAGCCGCAATAAAAAAATTAAGAGAGTCGTTCTCTTACTCTTAATTTTTTTTACATGGAGTTTGACACTAAACTGGAAAAATTTTTCAATTTTGGTGTCAAACTTCATATAAAAAAAATAAAGAGTAAGAGAACGACTCTCTTAATTTTTTTAATAAGACCACCTTATATGAATATGCCTTGGCCATGGTGAAATGATGAATTATTTATGCATGGTGAAATCAGGTACATTACCATGACCAAATATTTAAGAGTACAATTTAACGTATATTAAAAGAGAAATTCGTATCCAAAATCAGGTCTAAGAGAACTTTGTTTGATTTTGCGCTTTCTCAAGTATAGCTGCCAGATCTGACAATTAATCGTCATTGTGACGATTTTTGGTGGCAAAAAAAGACTTTTGACGATTGGACTATTTTCGCGCCAAATTTGACGATTTTTGAAAATTTTCTAAAAACTAAAGCGATAATATTTGTATTCAGTATAATACTTGGTGGCACAAAGATAAACATTTGTGACATTTGTATGAGGGCCTCTATCAACAAATGAGCCATCCATCCCATCGTATTTTTGTTGAGTGTTCCATATAGTGGCGTTAAATGTGCAAACTTTTGTGAAGATAGAGTAGCATTTTAGTCAGTTTTATCCCAAAATGGTTATTCCAAAAGGTCTAATTTCGAGAGTGATTGCTGTTCGTAATTATGTCGTCATATCCAATGTTCATTTTCTAATTTCCAGAGTGATTGTTGTTTTAAACTGTCATACAGAAAATGGCAAGTTAAGGCTAATACGTTTAACTTTCGCTGGCAGCACATTAACAACATAATGTTTAAAACAAAGTTTATGGCTAATGGTGGCAAGAAGTAAAGGTATGTAAAAGAAAAATTTTTTTTATTAATGCTCTTATTAGTATGTATAATTTTATTTTATGCAATCAATATTGTTTTTTTTTATAATTAATACAAATGTATTTATAATTAATAAGCCAAAAGTTTCGTTATGTGTCAGGTTAAAGGCCACAACTTTGTTATTGCATGCTGGGATTCAATATTCTATTGCAAACCTTCTCTCTTGGACCATTCCAACCATGACCCTAAATATGGCTTAGCTCTGAAATTGTATAATAAATATAAGATAATAATATTCATTAAAACAAATAATTAAATTTGTTTTTTTTTTTCTAAATATTTACTAGCTGGCTTTTTTTATTTTTATGTTTATAAAAAGCTTATTTTGCAAGTCGATTATCGGACTGAATTATATTTTTAGTTAAATCAGACAAACAGTTAATTAAAAAAACATACGTGACCACTAAAATCTATCAAATGTTTACATATATCAACACAGAAGCCTCAATTTTCAATCAATATCCCATTTAAAACAGTTATTAATTCAAGAAGTATGTTAAACTTTTTTAACGTTTAACGGGGTTTTTGGACTTTTTAACTAAACATTTTTTTTAAATAATCCACAAATCCATATTCATAGTATACATATGCATATAAGCATGCTGCAACTACTTTGTATTTAAAAACAAAAAATTATTAAATAAAAACTAAACCACTTTAAAACAAGTAAGAGCGCTATATTCGGCTGTGCCGAATCTTATATACCCTTCACATTGGTCTTTAAATATACCCAGCCGAGTAATTTTGTACTGCAAATAATATAATAAAAAACCTTGTGCGAGTTTTAAAAAAAAAATAACAAAATTTTAACGTTCGTATGAATAATAGAAATAGATGAAGAAGATTTCAGGTCGAGAGTTTTAAAAGTTTTCGACATTATTCATATTTGAAGGTTAATAAAACTTGTTAAATGTCTAGTCCCCCTGCTCTTCTCCAACTTTTTCTCCAAAATTTATGAATTATTTGATTATTACTTTTTGTAGAATATTCGAAGTCGATAGCTGTTATAGTTTCCGAGATATAGCGTATCGAATATTTTATAATAGTTGTCGATTTGTATGGGAGCTACCCCTTTTTTTGCCCCCACCCAAAAAATTTTTTCTTTATGGCGTAGCCCTTTGCGGGCAATTACTTTTTGTAGAACATTTCATTTCGATATCTGTTATAGTTTCCGAGATATAGCGTATCGAATATTTGATAATAATTGTCGATTTGTATGGGAGCTACCCCTTTTTTTTGCCCCCACCCAAAAAATTTTTTCTTTAAAGCGTAGCCCTTTGCGTGCAATTACTTTTTGTAGAACATTTCATTTCGATATCTGTCATAGTTTCCGAGATATAGCGTATCGAATATTTTATAGTAATTGTCGATTTGTATGGGAGCTACCCCTTTTTTTGCCCCCACTCAAAAAATTTTTTTTTTATGGCGTAGCCCTTTGCGGGCAATTACTTTTTGTAGAACATTTCATTTCAATATCTGTTACAGTTTCCGAGATATAGCGTATCGAATATTTGATAATAATTGTCGATTTGTATGGGAGCTACCCCTTTTTTTGCCCCCACCCAAAAAATTTTTTCTTAAGAGCGTAGCCCTTATGGCCCAATTACTTTTTGTGGAACATTTCATTTTGATATCTGTCATAGTTTCCGAGATATAGCGTATCGAATATTTTATAGTAATTGTCGATTTGTATGGGAGCTACCCCTTTTTTTGCCCCCACCCAAAAAATTTTTTCTTTATGGCGTAGCCCTTTGCGGGCAATTACTTTTTGTAGAACATTTCATTTCGATATCTGTTATAGTTTCCGAGATATAGCGTATCGAATATTTGATAATAATTGTCGATTTGTATGGGAGCTACCCCTTTTTTTTGCCCCCACCCAAAAAATTTTTTCTTTAAAGCGTAGCCCTTTGCGTGCAATTACTTTTTGTAGAACATTTCATTTCGATATCTGTCATAGTTTCCGAGATATAGCGTATCGAATATTTTATAGTAATTGTCGATTTGTATGGGAGCTACCCCTTTTTTTGCCCCCACTCAAAAAATTTTTTTTTATGGCGTAGCCCTTTGCGGGCAATTACTTTTTGTAGAACATTTCATTTCAATATCTGTTACAGTTTCCGAGATATAGCGTATCGAATATTTGATAATAATTGTCGATTTGTATGGGAGCTACCCCTTTTTTTGCCCCCACCCAAAAAATTTTTTCTTAAGAGCGTAGCCCTTATGGCCCAATTACTTTTTGTGGAACATTTCATTTTGATATCTGTCATAGTTTCCGAGATATAGCGTATCGAATATTTTATAGTAATTGTCGATTTGTATGGGAGCTACCCCTTTTTTTGCCCCCACCCAAAAAATTTTTTCTTTAAGGCGTAGCCCTTTGCGTGGAATTACTTTTTGTAGAACATTTTATTTCGATATCTGTTATAGTTTCCGAGATATAGCGTATCGAATATTTGATAATAATTGTCGATTTGTATGGGAGCTACCCCTTTTTTTGCCCCCACCCAAAAAATTTTTTCTTTAAGGCGTAGTCCTTTGCGGGCAATTACTTTTTGTAGAACACTTCATTTCGATATCTGTTATAGTTTCCGAGATATAGCGTATCGAATATTTGATAATAATTGTCGATTTGTATGGGAGCTACCCCTTTTTTTGCCCCCACCCAAAAAATTTTTTCTTCAAGACGTAGCCCTTTGCGTGCAATTACTTTTTGTAGAACATTTCATTTCGATATCTGTCATAGTTTCCAAGATATAGCGTATCGAATATTTTATAGTAATTGTCGATTTGTATGGGAGCTACCCCTTTTTTTGCCCCCACCCAAAAAATTTTTTCTTTAAAGTGTAGATCTTTGCGTACAATTACTTTTTGTAGAACATTTTAAGTCGATAGCTGTTATAGTTTACGAGATATAGCGTATCGAATATTTGATAATAATTGTCGATTTGTATGGGAGCTACCCCTTTTTTTGCCCCCACCCAAAAAATTTTTTCTTTAAAGTGTAGCCCTTTGCGTGCAATTACTTTTTGTAGAACATTTTATTTCGATATCTGTTATAGTTTCCGAGATATAGCGTATCGAATATTTGATAATAATTGTCGATTTGTATGGGAGCTACCCCTTTTTTTGCCCCCACCCAAAAAATTTTATCTTCAAAGTGTAGATCTTTGCGTACAATTACTTTTTGTAGAACATTTTAAGTCGATAGCTGTTATAGTTTACGAGATATAGCGCATAAAATATTTCACCACATTTGTGCAATTGTAGGAAAAATACCCCTTCCCCTGGTCCTATCTGAAAAAAATTTTTCCAATATTTAGGTCCCTTCTTTAGGAGTATCCGTGCCAAGTTTTGTGGCAAGAGTGACTATACTTACTGAGATATATAGGGATATATGCACCGATTTTGTCCTAAAAAAAATGGGTTACTCTGGGTTTTCGCTTATATCTCGGTCAATTGTGAACCGATTTTGCTGATTTTAAATAGCGATTGTTAGCGGGATATTTGTGATCGTTTGACACCACTAACTGGTCTGTATCTTTTTATTTGACTCCGGAAACTTGATTTCAACAGACGGACAGACGGACAGACGGACAGACGGACAGACGGACAGACGGACAACGCTAAATCGGCTTCCCTATCTATAAGGATCCAGAATATATATACTTTATGGGGTCGCAAATGAATAATAAAGAAATTACAAACGGAATGACAAAGTGATATATACCCTATCACTATGTGAAGGGTATAATTAAAAACTAAACAATTTTTACCTCATCCATCCTTGCTTCTTAGCCAAATCAGCACCCATTTGAGCATACTGACCACCTAAACAAGTGAATATTACTGTGGCATCCTTGGGTGGTTTTCCAGCTCCATATTTCATTGCAAAGTCTGCATCGCTTAGCATTAGTGCTTCCTCTAACTCTGTAACTAAAATATTTACGTTTTTGCCTATTACAATTCACAATTTAATAATTTTAAATGCATAACTTTAAACGTACAAGGTATATTTATACTGCTGGGTATCGAGCCATCCTTTTCCACTAATTCCTTACTTCGCACATCAATTAAATACTTTTCAGGATGATTTGGTATATCCTTTACTTCTTCGTACGTTGCAAAGTCCTTCTTTTCATTATCTGCTTTAATTCCTTTTAAAACAGCACAAATTAAAAACAACCAGATAATAGAACTTTTCATCTTTTAAATTATAAGTTTGAAAAATTTCCAATTTATTTAAAATTCCGTGTTTTCACTTTACTTTGTGTTTTAAATCTTTACTGATCTCTAGTGTGGAAATCTATTTTATATCAAGAACTTTTGTTTAACCAATAAAACAAAATTAACTTGTACTCAAACAAAACCACTAGCGGAGAGGTGGGACATATGTATGTACATAATAAATATTAGCATGCAATAATTTCAAATTATAAAAAAATAAAAATCATCAAATTAGGTTTAAATAAAATATAAATTACAAAAAAAAACTTATAAAGGTTTTTTTTTTTAATTAGAAAATTGTTTTCATTAGTGCTGCATGCGTGAGCATTTCTTTGTAAAAAAAAGCTTTACATATTCCCTACTAGCTTAACCCGGCCCACTTTGCTGGTCCCAATTCTATAGCTTATAAAAATAAAGTGACAAATCAGAAAATTCTACTCAATTTAAAACTATATCAGTTATTGTACAAAAGTTATAAATTTACAGCATAGTTAAAATATTGTAAAAAAAAAGAGTTGGTAGCCCGGCTTAAGAATAACAAGGCAGCAGATGCCTATAGTTTGCCAACAGAAATTATTGCCTTACATTCAATTACACTATGCAACGAATTTCAACTTTTGTCGCGACATTTGACCACCAATTTGTTAAGGTCTCCTTAGCATAAAAACAGCCGAAATTGAAAATTTTTTTTATTTTATTCTAAAATTTAAGACTTTTAATTAGGCTGATCGCTCTATTGATTGATCATAATTCAGAAAGAATTTATTCGACTTTATAAAAGGAACCACCAAAATACTAACAATATAATTATTTTTAGCTGTGCCAATATTGTTTGATAGTAGAAAGTGGCAAAAACTTTCTTTTTTATTAAACGATCTTAGAACTACATTTATTTTAAAGCACATATGTATGTATGTAAGACTTTTTTTGTAAAAATCGATAAATATGTAAATGTTGATTTTGTTAACAATAAATAGAAGATACCTGATTTAACCAAAACCTGGGCTTCCCAACCCACTTTATCCCAATTTGCTATCAAATAGACCAATTTCGTTACAAAGAATACCTTTGGAGTTAAAAAAAGTACTGTTTTTACTTGTAAGTTATAAAACGTTTTTTAAAAGGTAACAGTTTTTTTGAAATTTTTAAACCCAAATTATGAACAATATACCTCGTTTTTTTGCCAAAATCGAAAAAATGTTATTTGTTGAAAGTTCATAAAAAGATCAAAAATTTAAAAATTTTGTATGGGATCCATATAATCACAGATACTGAAAGCTTTACTTGATAAAAATAGATGCATAAATGGTGTTTTTATTTAAATTAAACTGATGTTTCTTGCAAATTTTTTTAGCCCTAAATACGTATTAAAATTAACACTCCCCTTTATTAAATGAGTATTTTTTCAAATATTTTAACGCACATTTTTCCAATGTCTCCGATTTTGTTAAAATTTTGTGGAAAAATCGTAATGTGCATCTTTGTATTGTAAACGAGTTATTTTTTTTAATTTTTAAAAACAGCCCTATAACTCTGAGTTGTTTAAACATGTGAAGCAGGGCCTGTATTTAAAACGTTACAAATATTGAAAAGATTTTTTAGCTGAGATTTATAAAATCTTAGTGCCATGAAAATTAAAATGAAAACAAGTCAGAGCGCTGTATTCGGCCAAATCCAATATACCCATCACAACGTTTAGAGTAATACCGTAACTTTTTCAAATTTTGTATGGCAATCCCCGTAGACGGGTGTTGATAAGGGGGTAAGAATTTTCTAGGAAAGTGTTTGAAAGGAAAAATGAGTTGAGGTGAGTCCTACATTTGACCAATCCACGGGCACCCTGGAAACTGTAGGGGGGTAATTTATTAGAATTTCCAAAGCTATGTATTTATAGAAGCCCCCTTAGGCGATAGAGTTAGGGGGTCATAATGTTCTAGGAATCTGTTTGGGAGGGGCAACTAATAGGGGTCGGTCATACACTTTATTTCTCTAAGGCCAACTCTGGGGAAGTTATGGGCGTTTTTACAAATTTAATAGGGGGTCTCCCATTTGATCTTTGTAGGAGCACCCTGAAAGCTGTGGCAACCCTGTTAGGGGGCAGAGAGTAAGTATGTGCCATAAAAATGTTCGTGAGAAAAAATGAATGAGCGAGTATTACATTGCACCTGTGTAGGGGCAACTCCAGGGCAGTTGTGGAGGTTTTCATGTACAAATTTTAAAGAAATAAACAGAGGTAGTCTTGAATTTTGGCTGATATTTTGGGCAGTTATCGGGCGATTTTCAGGATTTCAAAAGCAATTTTTCTCCAGATAAGTATTTCTGATAGTTTGCTACTACTTACTGGTCTATGCGACATCGGGGGGCTTTAAAATTTGATTTCAACCATAACACGGGCAGACAGGCATCGCTAAATTGACTTCCCTATCTATAATGACAAAAAAAAACATACATTTTATGGGATCGCAGATGGATATTAAAGAAATTACAAACAGAATGGCAATTTTATACATACATGTCGATGGCCTATATTCAAAATATGCTAACTAAATTTTTGGGCAAAATGACTTTTCGATGGCAGATGGCTCCTCTGGGGAATACCCATCTATGGTAAAAATTTCAAAGAAAAAAAAGAATTATTTTTGTTATAGGTATAAACTTTTTTTGATTATGCTATCTCAAATAACATTTTTGTGGCGAAAATAAATGATAACTTCCATTGTAAATTTTCAAATTTTTAAAAACGTATAATTTTTTATAAATCGACATCATATCATGTGCATTTGGCGTGTTGAACACTAATCTGGTATAAAATGTTATATCCAATGGCTACTTTTTGAGACAAGGTCACTTTTAAAATATGTATTAGTACATAGAGTTTGAATAAAAAATTGCTAACATATGTATGTATATGTAACTTTTAAACTATTTATCCAATTTAAACATTATGTATGGGGCGGTTATAGCCAATGATATGAGCTCTCAAAATACATACTCAATTTGAATGCACCATTTAAAATATGAAACGATTCCTTATTTGTTTTTAAATTTATGCAACTAATATAAAAAGTATAATAATAACATATTAAACATGATTTAAAAATGGTTAATTAATAAACATTTTGCAAAATATATTTATTTTTATTTTCTGACAAAATATGCTAACTCTGAAAAAATATTTCTTTTTTGGTATACATACATACATACTAAAATACATATGCTATCTCCAAAAAATATGCAAACCAGTGCAAAATGTGAAATTTTTTTTAAAGGTGTAAACTAGTAAAAATATACAAAACATCTTCTGGAAGGTAGACTGTTTATTTTTACAATAGTAAGCAAAATAACTAGTTTTTTTGCTTTCCTGAAAAGTTAGCTTTTTTGAGTTGGCATTTATTGAATATAGGCTCACGATATGTATGTACAGATGTATGATACCCTCATCACTTATGTAAAGGGTATAAAGCCGACGCAAATTAACAATTGAAAATGTTAAAGCTCACATGATTATTGTTGGTTTGAACAACTTTTAACCCTATTAAAATTTGAAAAAAAATATGCAAAATGTATAAAGAACTTAAAATCTTATTTCATTTGTTTATTGCTATAAACAACATTTTTTTATTGCTAAATAAATATCTATGTTATCATCACTGCCAAAGAGAGAATAAAAAATCATTCTATATTTAAAGAGAAATTTTAGATTTTTCTAGAAATATTTTTAAGAGAAATTTTTACAATTTCTAGAAACATCATTAAGAGAAAGTTTGTGATTTCACCACGGTAATTACCCTTAAAAAAATTACTAAGAGAAAATACTCTACTAAAGAGAATTTAAAATTATATTTTTCCAGAAAATACTCGAAAAATTCTGGTAGCTGACAATTTGTATAAAAGCCGGTTAAACGCAACAATCTGCATCAGTTGAACAAGTAATATTACAAAGTGTAATCAAAAGGAAGTAACGTTATTTACGACAATATTAAAGTGCTTATTTGTAAAATTTTCTACAATTATTTTGAAAAATGGCAAATCTACCAATTTTATTAAGTCTCATTGATGAATTGGACCGCGAATCCAACTCATCATATTACGGCAACGATTTTGGTTTGGGTATCTCACCCTACCACATCCATCGGCATTCCCACCATGAACCTATTCACAATATGGTTGGTTACAGTTTGCCGCTATCGCTGCTGGGACGACTCGGCGAACGTCATGCCAATCGTCGTGGTGGTGAAAAGAAAGAATCACGTGTATCACCTGTGGGCAAAGATGGTTTCCAAGTATGCATGGATGTGGCCCAGTTTAAGCCAAGCGAACTTAATGTCAAAGTGGTCGACAACTCTGTAGTCATTGAAGGCAAACACGAGGAACGTGAGGATGAGCATGGCTTTATTCAACGCCAATTCGTACGTCGCTATGTTTTGCCTAAAGGCTACGATGCAGACAAGGTAGTTTCGACCCTATCTTCAGATGGTGTATTAACTGTTAGTGTTCCTAAACCAAAAGAAGAGCAAAAGTCAAATGAGCGTATTATTCAAATCACACAGACTGGTCCGGCACATTTAAATGTCAAACAAAACACCCAAGAGAAAGCTGGAGATGCTGCCAATGAGTCCAGTAGTGCTCAGGAAAAGAAATAAACTCTAGCATGATTCAAATTGGATCTCATCTTTTTATATTTCCATGAAATTTTTTTTTTTTTTTAATTTAAGTTTTAGTTCGTTCATTCTTAAAGCATTTGATATGCCATTAAAAACCTTAATAGGTACCTACATTTATATGTATAGTATTTCGTAGTGTTTTGTCAAGATGCGAGTTATAACAAATGCATTGACAATTTATTTAAATACATTATTATTAAATTTAAAAAAAAAATGTGTTGTTTTTTGAAGTTTGGTGGATAAAAGCGAAACTAGGGAATGGTAAGCAAAGCCGAAAATCGATTTTACGATCAACTATTTTAATCTCGATTTTCAAAGTCAATCGAAGCTCATAATCGATTATAATTCAAAGGCGACTTTTATTTTGATGCTATATTAAAATGAATAGATACCCTCAAAAATTATTTTTAAGTAAATTGAACTTTTCCTAAAGAAAGGTATAATTGAAAAAGGTGTACGTACCTATTTAATGATTACAGGTCATAAACAAATTCAGATACATAGTTTAACTTTATTCATAATTATATACTTAACTGCAAATATTCATTATAATTTCAATGTACATATAAAATAAAATAAGTGAAAATTTAAATACGCGGATCAAACAGATATACATAGGACATATTAATTTTCTAGGACGATAAGTTATTTTAGGTGTACTTACTGTGTACTGAACTATTTTTTCTCTTTTAATATTTTAAAACTTTTCGGCGCCAAATATTACAAATTTTAAAATAATACACTAATGCTTCATATTAACACGAGTTTTCGGTGCAGACAGAATAATTCTTAAAATTTATAGCATTTTAAATTTTTTTAGGAAAAATCGATTTCAGTATAAATTCTTAAACAAAAAGCCGATTTTTTTTGGGGTCAGATCGATTTTCGTTTCGAATTTAAATTCTACACGATCGATTTAATTGTCAATGCTTTTTAATCAGCCTTATTGTGCTTGGCGTTGTCGTGTCGAATGTTGTCGAATTCGACACAAAAACGACAGGTGTGCTATTCATTTTACATTGGCGTATTTGTAAGACGGTACCGAAAAACTAAAAACGACTACGCCAACGCCAACCACAATAATGGGGAATATAGAAATTCTAATTAGAATTTTTTAATTACGATTCAAAGCGAATGCCGTAATTTGCCCCCTGATTAGGTATTTTGGTATTCCTAAAAAGAATTTGTCAGCCTTGTTTTTCTATTTTTTACTTTACACACAAAAGCAGTTCTTTTTACTAACCATTTTTGTTAATTTGCAAAAAAAAGAGATTTTTCTGAAACGATTTTAAAAGAGTTGTTTTAAAAACTGTGACGATTTTGATGTTTTTTCAGCCAAATTTGACGATTTTTTTGGTAATGTAATGGTTTGTAGTAGGAACTGGTAAATCGACTTCGATTATAGTCTAAAATCGATTTTGACCCCGAAAAAAAAGATTATTTGTAATCGGCTTTTTGTTGACCAATTTATACTGAAATCGATTTTACCTAAAAATTTTAAAAATGCTACAAATTTTAAGAATTATTCTAATAACACAATTTTTTTCAAACTATCTGCACCGAAAACTCATGTGTTAATATGAAGCGTTAGTGTATTATTTTAAAATTTTTAATATTTGACGCCGAAAGTTAATTAACTTAAATGCAGTCAGATTTGGAAAAAGTTGTTTCCAACATGTAAGAGTTATTGTATCATTACCATTTGTAGAAAATTTGAAACCGATAGCTGTTATAGTTTCCCAAATATAGCGTCTTGAAAATTTGACAAAAAATGTTCATTTGTATTGGGGATAGCCCTTCCCCTGCTCCCATCAAAATATTTTTTTTAAATGTAGGTTTTATTGTCCAACTACTTTTTGTAGAACATTTGAAGTCAATAGCTATTATAGTTTCCGAGATAAAGCGTATGAAATATTTCACAAAATTTTTGCAATTGTAAGGGAAATAATACTTCCCCTGATCCTATATAAAAATACTTTTTGTAGAGCATTTGAAGTCAATAGCTATTATAGTTTCCGAGATAAAGCGCATGAAATATTTCACAAAATTTTTGCAATTTTAGGGGAAATAGTACTTCTCCTGATCCTATAAAAAAAAATTTTTCCCTAATTAATGTCCCTATCTTCAAAGTATCCGTGCCAAGTTTTGTGGCAAGAGTGACTTTATTTACTGAAATATACTTATATGCACGTATTTTGCCCTGAAAAAATGGTTATTTTGTGTTTTCGCTTATATCTCGGTCAATAGTGAACCGATTTTGCTGATTTTAAATAGCGATTGTTTAAGGGATATTTCTGATTGTTTGATACCAAGACGTTTTCTGTGCTACTTTTTTTGAGTCCGGAAACTTGATTTCACAGACGGACATGGATAAATCGACTTTCCTATCTATAAGGATCCAGAATATATATGCTTTATGGCGTCTTAAGTGAATATTGCAGAAATTACAAACGGAATGACAAACTGATATGTATATGCCTTTATCATAATATGAAGGATATAATAATTTGGTTTACTTAATATACATACTTACATGCAAAGAATTTTAGAATTATTATATAATGCACTATTTTCGCTTTCAACTTTACTTGTAGCTGACACTCTGTCGTCAGCTTTAGTTTTTCTTAACTTTGATACGACCATATTTATTGCACAAAATATTTTTATGTACGTAAAGTTAAAAACTTCTGAGTGGCAACTCTAAAAAAAAGTTCTTTTGTTGCCATTTTCTTAATAACCCCCAAAGTATGCTTTTAAATCAAATAATAGCAACCATTATAACAGCTTCCAAGTTGGCCAAATTGTTGAAAAAATTTCAAAATTTATAACTGACGACAATTTTTGTTTACATTCACTTAAATGAATGTATTGCTCTCACTACGTCTCCGTTAGTAATAGACTTTAACAAAACATGACGCCGGCAGAAAAACGGTATTAATTTCTTCTTGTTCTTGTAGGTAGTGAAATTCCCAATATAACTCACGATAAATGTCATGGTAATGAAATATGGCCCCAAAATTTAATATTAAAAGCACCAGCGCGAAAATTTGGGGCATTTTTTATGTTTTGTGGGGTTTTTAATTTTGGAATTTTTGTTTAATTTAACTTTAACTTTTTGTTACTAAAAAAAACATTACAATAAAAATTTGCCTAAATTTGTAAAATTAAAAATAGCCCCATTTTCAGAAATGAAAAATGGCTTTAAAAAAGGGAACAAAATTCAAAGAACACAAGAATTTTTTGAAGTAAAAACTGACCTAAAATGTGATAAGAGAAAAAACGAAAATTAAACTATGATTAAATATATAATAATTTGATTAACTTATGTAGATATGTAGATAATAAATAAAAAGATTACATCATTTACACATATGTTTATAAAACCAACGTTAAAAACAATAAAGAAAGTCTGCCGGATCCATTTTGTACAGAAAAAACTTTTTTAACTTTTAATTTTTTTTTTGCAAATGTTACTTGGGTTACTGAATCATACCTTTTACTGCAATATAAAAACAGACAGAAACAAAAAATCAAATGCAGGTTATTCATACTTTAGATATAGACAAAATTTTCCTATATAATGCATAAAGTATTGCAAAATGTATCCATTAGCCTTTAATCATTAAACCACACTCGACGTGCTGTGTAAAGAAATTTAAATTGCAGTGAGTTTCGTTGAGAGAAGTTAAAAGTCTGACAAATACATACAAACACATTTCAGATAAATTTTTATTAAAAAGAAGGAATGGCCAATTTACCATTTGTATTAAATTTCGACCCACATCCTTTCTATAATCCGGATATATTTCCAAATAATGTATATCGTCGTTTGCATTCAAGAAATCATCATCCCATCGATATGCATACAATTGGTTTGATTTCAGCTCTGGCTCCGCACATACGCCACTTGGGAGTTAATGATAAGCCCAAGGACGACTTAGCTCATTTAACCATTAAAGGTGCTAACAAAGATAAAGGTCATGACTTTGCCATACACATTGATGTTGGACTTTTTCAGCCTGACGATCTGAATGTTAAAATCTTAAATGACAACTTGATTATTGAGGGCAAGCATGAGGAACGTGAAGACGATGATATTGGTTTTGTTTCAAGGCACTTTGTGCGTCGTTATGATTTACCTAAGGGTCATAATCTAGATGATTTAGTCTGCAAGCTCTCTTCGGATGGAGTGTTAAGCGTATTGTTGCCTAAATCAACAGAAGAGCCTAAGGAGCGTATTATACCCATTCAACAGACTGGTCCAAATGATTTGTTTCTAAAGAAGAAGACAGAAAATGGCGAAAAGGAGAAAGCAAAAAATGGTGAAGATGAAGAATAAAACATAAAAACTTTTTTCACCAATCATTCAACTACATACACATTCAAGTTTCACACAAAAAATCAATTAAAGTGTTCACAATTCAATTCATTAAGCACAGTGTTTACTTTTTACAAAACTTATACAAAATAAATGGCATACTTTAAGGGTTTAGTAATTTTCAATAGATAATTAATGAAGACTTTCAATGTATTGATATTAAAATATAAATAAATATATATAAAATAAATAAAAATAAATAATTGATAATAACAAAAGTGACACCGAAAACCATATTTACAATTTTTTAATATTTCTCTAAAAACAAGTGTTTTTAATACTCATTTTCTTGAAATAAACTTTTCCTTATTAATCTACATAAGTAAATTAAAAATATTTATTAATTTTTTAGCTCAAAACGTAACTTAAGATTTGATATTCTATATGTGAAACTCTTTTTTACAAAAAAGCTGCCAATAAATTTTTTTATTCATATTATTCAGTACATATTTTTAAAATTTTTATAAATATTTATAATGTCAGATACTCTATATTTAACTCATATTTAAAACTTAATTCAATAATATAAACAAAATAAATAATTTTATCTACTTAACAATAACACAAGGGAAATTTAATTCGATAGCATCATAAGGGTTAGAATTATGGTAAAATAACTAATTAGGTCGTAGCAATTAGAGAATACTGAGGGTTTATATTTAAAAAGTGCTATATGAACTTTTGACCAAAATGGTTTTTAATAGAAACGTGTTCCCTGACCTAATTGTCACATGATATTTTAATTAAAAAAAAAATATATTGCTGAAACATTTTTTTATTAATTGTGTTTGTGTTATATACACAAGTTTGCTTGTTAATAAGAAAATAGTGTAAAATTCTGAATTTGAATATAGCAGTTTTTGAATATACATAAACCCTCGATATAGTTTTAGTATTTCTTGCTTTATTTCCTACTTTTATATGGCGTTTGACATATTAATGCTTGGAATGTTCGTTTTTATGACCGGGAAAGTGTACGGATACGGGTGCAGCTCGTCACCTCTACCCAAAAGGCCTCTAGGCCTATCGTAGATCCCTTAAGAAGAGTCGAAAAGAGAATTAAAAAGGACAAGAATTTCCTAGGTAAAAATGTGAAAAGAGAGTAGAATGCTGTCCGCAAGAAGTGAGTTATCGTAGGCGCTGAACCACTTATCTACCCAGCCCCCCAATCTCTGTGATGAATCCTATGATGCTCCCCAGCCCACAGCCAGAGACCTTACTAAGTCCATCTAAAAGGAGCCCTCTTAACCACTTCTGTTGTCGAATCTGGAGCCTAGGGCAGTGACAGACAAGGTGTTCTACCGTCTCTACCGTCCTCATCCCCATACAACCTGCTGAAATCCGGAGAGTTCCTGTCCCATTCGCTTGTGACCATTCGTAGTGATTTCATCAGTACATGTATTGATTTCTCATTTGGTGTACTGATTAAAAATTCGTGTACTGAAATGTACTGATTTTAGGGAAAAAGTACTAATTGTACTGATTGTTTAGGATGATTTGATATTTTATATAATTTAACATGAAGATTTTGTTATATTAGAGCAAAACTAGAAACTTAAGTATTTTTCTAGCAACAAAAAGTGTATTAAAATTATTTTTATCAATTGGCAGCTGCCCAAAAATTATTATATTTTCTTTAAATAAAGCTAATGTAATGTATTCAGAAACCAAAAACAATTAAAATAAAAGGAAGTAAAATGAAAGAAAAACCTATTAATTCAAAACAAAACTTAATAATTACTAAAAACTCGGCTAAAATCGATTAACCTTGCTTTTTCAATAAGAAAAATCTTTCTGAAACTTACGCCAATAGAGTTAAAAATAAAAAAAATATTATTTTCCTTATTTGCAAAAAAATAAAAATTTACTACGAATTTTTCGGGAATTTTCGGGACTAAAAGGAACTCCCGGGAAAACCGCCAAAATTTACGATATAATTTTTTCTTTTTTCAACTTAACTTAGTGTCTTGACGAGCCATAATTTTGTTCTGCCATTGAACAAAACTTTGTTCGCACATCGTTTTGTCTCGTCTGTACCGCTCGTGTCGATGTTTTGTTCTTGTTCAGTCATCGTTGTCAGAGAAAATGTTTGCTCAACCATGTCTGCCATCAATATCAAGATGGTAATAGTTTTAGGGTAGGATACCTGACCGAGATATAAGCCAAAAACAAAGACAACCTTTGTTGATTTCTCTAAAATTTTAACTAAAAAACCTTTACAACTGATCCGGAGTGGCCCCTACACGGGTGCAATGTAAGACTGACTCCAATTAATTTTTTTCTCACTAGCATATTTGTGAAACATACTTACCTTCTATTTCCAGCCATACAAAGTTTATTTTTTTATATCGCTCACAAAGCTTCCAGGGTGCTCATACAAAGGTCAAATGCAAGACCGACCCAATTAATTTTTCCTCCCAAAAATTTTTGTGAAATATACTTATCCCCTAACAGGGTTGCCATTTTAAAAAACTAAGGTAAACTCCCTACAACTTCACCGGGCCGCCTTTAGAGGAATAAAATATATCACAGACCTCCATTAATTTTCTCTCTTAAATATATATCCAGAACATACTTACCCCGTAAGGGGATTGCCCTACAAAATTTGCAAAAACGATGTAAAAACGCCTATAGCTTCCCCAGAGTCGGCCTTAAAGAAATAAAGTGTACGACCGTCCCCCATTAGTGTCCCCTACAAACATATTCTTAGGAGAGTTAAATATGACACCGGCCCCTATTTTATAATTAGAATTAAATACTTCATAAATAAAAAAAATGGATATAAATAAAAAAAATTCGAAGGGACAATGTGAATGGTATATACGATTCGGCACGGGGTCTATAAGATTCGGTGCTCTTACTTGTTTTTATTACCTCTTGAGTTGAGCCCAGCAAAGCGGACCGGGTTAAGCTTGTTTTTGAATAAGTTTGAAAATAGCGTACATTCGTTATAAGGGTACTTATATATATATGATTGTACATAAGTATATACAAATTTTCTTTTAAAATTGTAATTATTTTTGCTTACCCAAATATGATAGATTCGGCCCAATAAAAAATTTAACCTAAGCTTACATATGGTTAACATATTATTACCAATAACTCATTTTTTTTATTTAATTTCAACAAAACAAACCTTTTACGTACTTTGCATTTGTAACAACTCCCGCTTTTTTCGTTCACGGTCTTCCATTTTTTTGCGCTGCAATTCCAACATTTTGCTGCGCATTTTTTCTAGCTCCTTTTTAGTGTTGACTTGCTTAACAGAATGATTTCTTTGAAGAAACTGGTGTGCATCTTTGCCGGTTGTAGCTGTTGATTTTGGTAATATTTTTATATATTTTGCCGATAGCTTTTCAATTGAAGTGGGTATTTTATTTCCGGCGTTTGAATTTTTAAGATCTCTGTTGAAACATGAAGTTTTTGATTCAATCCCAAGGTCAGATTTATTTAAAAAAACTGGGGTTTGACATTCTTCCAGTAAATGTTCTTGGCCAAGTTGATTTGCATTTGCCTCTTTTGGATTGGTTGACGCCTCCTGATTTAACTGTGTTACTATTGGGGTTCTCAATTCCGTTGTTTCAGACGTACTTTCTTGTCGCACCATTTTAGTAAGAATTTGTAAGAGTTCTCTATGGCGACGCTCACGATTTTGTTCTCGTATATCATTGATTTCCAACAGAGTATTGCGGATAGTTTCACCTAAAGCGTGTATTGCATTGGAGGTTGGTGTTGTCCTATGTTGAATTGTATGACTTTCTAGAATTTGACAGACGTCTATAGCATCGGCCACATTGTCATCATCCTCACTGGTGACAATGCCTTGAGACACCTCAGCCAAGACTCGTTTTCGTTTCGCCGTTGTAGATAATTCTTCGGAATTTTGCGACCTATGATTTGTCATTGTGTTTTAAACAGTTTTAAGTTATTTGTTTTTTTAAATTTTATTTTAATATAAAACCGTTCAAAAAATTTTGTTTTTAAAACAAATATTTTAACATTAAGTGTTGTATTTAGAGCTGTGTATATACTAGGTAGTGGGTACTAGATACGTAGGTACAAGGCGAATTAATGTATCAGGTGGTGGTAATTTTACAACAGCTAATATCCGGCGGAAAAATTTTTGGTTTGTTACAAAAATGTCACATAAGGCTTTTAAGGGTTAGAAGTATTGGTTTCAGAAAAACATAGACGTATGTATTTGGATAAGGTTTTTTAGTTTACTAACATCAACAAAATTTTTTTAAAAATATCCTTTTATATATATATATAAAATAATGTGTAATAAAATGCAACGCCTACATCTTTATGCTTAAAAAGATTTTTGTTTTTATTATTTTGGCTTTTGTTTATATATTTTTTTTGAATTGCATTTTACTAAAAAAAAATGTTAAACTTCGTCTTAACTTCCAAAACAAAGAAAAGCCCGTTTTTATTTCTGGGTAATATGTAAGTTAAATAAGTGATGTTTACTGCTAAAAACACAACATTTAAGAAAAATTTTAATTTCTTCAAAATAAAAAAATTTTAAAAGTGGACCAAAGCCAAATAATAAAAGCAAAAATTTGTTTTAAAAACAATTAGTTAAACGAAAAATAAGAAGTGTTCAAAAAATTCGTAGATATAAGTTTTGTAAAGAGTTTGATTTAGAAAATAAATTTTTTCCAAAATTAAAAAGATTATCTAGGAATGTTAAAAAATGTCCAGCTTAATTAATTAATTAAAACAGCTTTCAAGACGTAACCTTTTGAGCATTTTAGGTAAAAAAATTCTTTTTTTTTGACAGGTTTAATATAAAATTTTCCAAACTAACCCTACAAGAAATTTGTGACCGAAACTAACACTGAAACATTTTTTTCTGGTCATTTGTGACCAATTTTTCTATCACATCTGAAGGTGCGAGAGAGATGCAAGATCACACATACACAAAGTTTCGGTCATTTTTTTCACATCGCCCTTAAGAAAATGATAGAAAATAATGACCGAATGACCGGTCATCTGTGTCGGTCATATGACCGGTCAAATGACTGTCACTGTTCTGATAGGGTAAATTGATGAAAAGACATAGAAAATTTAGATGACGCTTAATGAGTACTTCGTTTTTGTAACCTTAAAGTGAATTTTGCTAGAGCATCTTGGTTGCGAAGAATTTTGGTCAAAAGTGTCAAAAATTAATCGCATTGTTTAATAAAATATTTTTATACATAAAAGCTTAATTTTCACTACTATTTTTTTTTATATAATATTCATTTTTAAAATTAATTAAAAAAATAATGTGATTTTTGTTTTCCTTTAAATATGATTTTTTTTGTCAAATGATGATTTTCTTCCCAAAGCTTCTGGCAACGCTGCACCTTGGATAGATACTAAAGCCATATTTACACCACCTGAGTTCTCATCTGAGTTAGATGTCAAAAACAGTAGATTTAAATTTTTATGAGTGGCAAAAAATCAATTTGATTTGCTTATTTTTAGTATACTATATATATATACATATATGTATTACATTACGTAAAAGGAATAAGTTTTAGTCCGCTAATTATAAAAGTTGTGAAACTGGTGCAAAGTGTATGGCAACACAACAGCACTGGTACAAACGCCGAATTTTTTGGACCGAAAATGTCCTTATTTTAATACTGTTTTTTTTTATATACTGAGTTTGACGTTAGTTAAGGCATGAATTTGTCTCATCAAGACATGAATCGAAGTCAAATCATGATTTTATATCAATTGCACTAAAGGTAGGCACATAAGACATGGATTTGTCTTCTGAAGACATACATTATTGTACGTCTTGACAAGATTAATTCAAGCCTAGTCAAATGTCAAAATATAAATAATTGAGAGTCTTGACCAAGGCACATTCAACAAGGAAAACTCAAGGCGAATTTAAAAAAATTCGCCCTCTGCATTTCCTTTTTGTGTTTGAACTGTAAAATGTCAGAAAAATTAAAAATTTCATATAAAATTGAATTTTTATAACGCATAAATGTCAAATTAATTTTAATCAGCTGGGCTCCTTATATTACCTGGTTGAGCGTGCCCTGGTCTTGACGAATTATCATAATCCAAATAAAAATATCTGATATTTTTATACTGGGTTTTTTATATACTGAGTTTGACGTTTGTCTATACATGGATTTGTCTCGTCAAGGCGTACAAATAAAAAAATCCGGCATTTTTATACTGAGTTTTTTATATACTGTGCTTGGCGTGTGTCTAGGCATGAACAGGGTTGTCAGTTTTTTTTCAGGGTCCATCGCCAGAACGGTTATCAAATATCGCCAAAAATCGCAAAAAAAAAAATTTTTGTTTGAGTTTAAAAACAAAAAAAGTCGCCATAATAAAAATCTATTGTTTTTGACGAAAAAAAAAACTCAAAAATTATTTTACTTTAATAAACATATGAAATATTAATGTTTTTTTATTAAATAAATTAAATAAAAAGATATAACTCTTTAATTTAAATAAAAATTAAATTATTGTGTACACCAAGAAATTCAAAGGACGAATTGAAAATATATATGTATAACCAAGAGAATGGCAGTTACTTTGTTAAGTAACATGTTAAATATTAAAAACTTTGCTTAGGTTAAAACACAAACTTAATGCAGCATTGGTAATGTAGTAATTTTGTATGTAACATCGTTTAAATCAAATCTGTTGCAAACAAGGTTATTTTTATACAATACCTTATATACTATACCATGAGCAGTGTGGCCATATTAGCTTTTTTGGAGCTAAATTTAGCTTTATTTTTCTTCATTTAGTCCGAAATATTTACATTTAGCCTTTAGCTTTTTTTTTAGCTTTTTTCGAAATTGGATTCAGCTTTTTTAGTAGTTTTTGAAGCTAGATAAAAGGTCAAAAATGTGTCGTATTATATTTTTTGGTATTTATCTCAATTATATTGAAAGGTATCAAGCTCCAAATTTTCTTCGAATTTACAACATTACAGTTTCCGAACCATTGTTTTGTTTAATAATTTACTTCTAGCGACATTTAAAAAACGTGAAACAGCACAAAACTACAATAAAACAAAGAAATAAGGAAGGTATGGTATTACAGAAAAAAACGTAAGAATTTGTTTTCCAAAACAAATACTTTTAAATGCGGCAATTTAAAAGAAAAAATCCAAATGCGACACAACATTTGTTCCATCTTTTGGTTAAATTAAAAAATGTTTTCATGTATTGCGAAATAATTTTTCAAGAAAAAGCAGGCACAATAAAACATAGTAGGGTCAAGTAAAGCTCATCATTTTGATGGTATTAAACTATATACATATGTTGAAAATCACGTTCTTTGTAAATTTAGTTTTTTTTAGCAGGACGGTCATTTTTTAATTTAAATAAAAACGTTTAATAACGATAATTATTATTTTTATGGATAGGGTTAAAAAAATAATAATATTTTTTATTTTTTCATTTTTACAGTCATTGGTTTTAAATACATATTTAGACACACATGTACAAATAAAAATATTTTTAAAAATGCTTTCTTACAATGCAACTTTTTTACAATAAAGACCATATTTTTTTCTTTTCTTGAACAAAATTTACATGAATAAAGGCATTTTTCATGATATATAGGTATACATATATATATGTACTTATGTAACTTGAATGAAAATTTTCGATTTTTAACGAACTGTGTAGAAAAGTAGTCTCTTTATACTCGTTTTGTCAACAAACAAAAATTTCATTGAAGGAATATTAAAAAAATTGCATCGTGTAAATTTGTTTCGATTTTTTTATTGTTTTCATGTGTTTGTAGTTATGAAAAAAGTTTGTAAATAAATTACTTAATTTTACGTGTTTTTGTAAAAAAATGAACGAACAAAGTGTGTTGAGTATTTATATCTAAAACAAATTTTCGTTTTTTGTTTTTTTTAATACATATCTTACAAATTAGTTTTTTTATCAAAACAGGCAGCAAATTAATACCTGCTTCTAAAAACTTTTTAAAAAAGCTCTTGTACATGCATATGTATATGAACACATACATATTATTTTTCTTCTTACTGAAGGTATTGATTGGTCTACCAAATTTTCGTAAATAAAACTAAAATTTTAAAAACAAATTTTCTTTTTAAATATTTTTAGCACAAAAACGTTTCGTTTCTATTATGAGAAATGTCTAAATAACGAAGAAATTTTTTAAAAAACGAATAAAAAAATGTAGCTTTATTTTTTGGCTTTAAGATTTTGTTTTTAGCACTTTTTAGCTGTTTTTTAAACGTGATTTAGCTTGAACTTTACTTGAAAATCTGGTCACACTGACCATGAGAATAGTTTTTAAATGTGTTATTTTAGTAATTTTGTATGTAACATCGTTTAAAGCAAATTTTGTGGCAAGCAAGGTTATTTTCAAACAAAAAGAAGTAGTTTACGAGTTATATTAATATTACCGTGAGTATAGTTTTTGAATGTATGTATGTATGTATAGAAATTAAAAAAAGCGTTTTTTTTTTTGTTTTATTTTAAGAAATTTAAAAAATGCATTTAGTAAGTTATAAACTTCAGTTTCATCTGTGCCATTTTGGGTAACATACATATTATTAGTATTAAATATGTTTATCATTTCTTTAGTTAGTTCCAAGGCGAGTTCATACAAGGTGAACGCAGGGCGAAAAATTCGTACCTATAATGTCAAACACAAATATGACACCATTAAAAAAAAACACAAATTATTTGCAAAAGGAAAACGTGAATAAAATTTTTTTACACTGTTTTTTTGAAGTTTTTGAATTAACTTATTTTTTTATTTTACATCAACTTTGTTTTGAGTTGTTTTAATTTTGGAAATAGCAGGGGCTTAAACATTCATAGATATTTAAATAAAACAAAAATATTTTTTTTAATAAGTTCCAGTTTTTTTAATATTAACCAAAATAAACTTAT
The DNA here is from genome assembly GCA_963583895.1 of Melanophora roralis. Lineage (NCBI taxonomy): Eukaryota > Metazoa > Arthropoda > Insecta > Diptera > Rhinophoridae > Melanophora > Melanophora roralis. The sequence continues at coordinate 34,400,806 of OY757189.1, read as the reverse complement.
TAATGGTCAAATTACAATCAGGTCGCAGCAATGAGAGAATATAGTTTTACCCTCTCTTACTGTTTTCTTTTTTTTATATTGAGTTTGACACACTAATGTTTGAAATTTTCTCTTGACTAGAAAAGTGTTAAACCCCATACAGGATACACGTATATCAGGTAGCCTCAGATAAACAGCTGAGTAACGGTATTTTCGTTATATTAATGTCAAATTTTGTTTAAGTTTATGTACATGGTGGAATAAGAAGGTGGGAACGTCCCTAAAACAACAACTTCCTGTAAAATTTCAGCATGTATTTTGTCGTTGCTAATTCCAGCTTGGTTGTCGGAAATGTAGCGAACACACATACACACAGTATACACAACCATTGTATAACATAAACAAGTGTCCAAGCTAAGTTAGAAATCATATGGCGGAAATAGAAGTCAGCTGATCAGTTATTCCTACCTTGTTGAATATGCCTTGTTTATGTATTTTCTTCTTTTTTTACAAACAACAACTGTAGTATTGTAAAGCTCAAAAAGAACAAAGATTTTGTGAGTTTTAGTTATTTGTCTTTGACATTCTTACGGTTTTAGTTGTTTTTGTATAATCGCTCCTACCTAATAAAAGTGTACCCTGACCCCATATAAAAAAGTAAGAGGCTACGACCTAATGAGTTTGTATAAACTTCATATATAGATTATAATCACATTTAAGAAGTTTTTAAATTTGCTTAAATTTCATACCAATATGATGAAGCTATGTCTGCATAGAACCTTTCTGAGTCAATGTATTATCTTCATAAGACTCCAAAACATGAGCCAAGTGTTCGTTGTCTCTGGGTTTCTTAAATTGACGTTTTTTGTTGGCAACTTTTTTACGTTTTGGTACAGGCTTTTTGGGACCATGATCTTGCATGGATCTTATACCTTGCTTTTCTAAGTACTCATCAATTTTAGCATCATCCATAGCATCTACAGTGGCTGAACGCCAAAGTTTTTGAAATTCTTCGTCGACCTTAATTAAAGATATTCTTGTGTTAGACTTAAAACTGCTAGTTTTAAAATAATAAGAAATATGTACCTATGTTTTTTAGGATTTTTGCCCAATCGAAAAATATTAATTAAAAATACCTTAGTTTTTTAAGTACTACAATGCATTTAGTAAAAAAAAAAACATTCTTCACTTACTGTAAAGTTAGCCGTGCGGTCGTTGTAAAATAAGATTTTCTTTTTATCTATAGGTCTGATAATGAAAATAATCTCTGAAGCACGATTTTTTAAAACCTTTTCACAGTGCGGCAGGGACTCTTGAACATCTTCCATAAGGATACCGCCTAACCCTTTGAGATCATGTTGTTTCAGTAAACGCAGCAAGCTTTTGCCATCCTTAATTTTGTAGACCGGCTTAAAGCTAAAACGTATGCCATCTGGACTAACTTCAATTTTGGGATTATTCATAAGAGCCTCGGTTCCCAGCCACTAAATGTTTTTTTATTTTTTACAACACATTAAAACATTGACAAAAGTACCCACATTTTTTACAGATTGTCCAACATCCAATTGATTTGTTTCGTCCAAAATTTCCTCCAAAGTCAAGGGATGATCATCGCCATCCTGATGTCGGGTACGCATATGTTTTACAATTTTAGCTAAAACACCAAATCGGTATTGCGAACTTCCTGCCATTGTTTTATATGTATTAGAATCTAACTTTGGAGCTGTTGGTGGACGCATTTTCTTTTTGACATCTTCTTTTGTTGGAGCGGACACTGTCTCGACTTTTTGCTTTTTTTCCACACTTTTTTTTATAAAAAAATTAATACCTATATTGGATCCAGATTTAGTTTTAAAAATACTTACGTTGGTGTGGCCATAGCCCGTTTCTTGAACGCCTCCCGTTCTCTTAATAGAGCTGGATCCATATTTATTGATTTTTATTTATTTTTTAAAAATAAAAATTATTTTAGTCACAAGCTTCTTTTTCGCAAGTAGGTAAACAAGCATTCATACAAGTCGATTGAACTTAAGCCGTCTAAGAGCTGCCGATGTTTTTTGTGGATTTCGCCGATGCGTGTGTCATTCAGTGTTACCAGCTTATGCATATATACAACAATACATAAAACCAGGGACCGGAATTAATTTATAAAAATATATAAAAATAACCATGTATATTTTGAAAAAATCATGTTTAACACCATCAAAATGTTGTGCTGAGATAATTGTCATATTAAGCGGAAATTTTGTAACAAATTTTATATAAAAAAGTAAGGGCAAGACTCGGCCAATATAACACTCTTACTTTTACCTTTTTTTGTAGTTTTGCAATTTTCTTTAAATAATGTGTGTTTATAGGTATGCTTATGATACATTTATCTATCACAGGTATGCTTATGATAAATTTACTGGAGGTTATTTTTGAGCATAGAGAATGGTTATCAAATTTTTATAAAGGGAAAACTAAACTAATAGAGAATGTATAAATCAGCTGACGATCAGTTGCTTCAGTAAGGCCGCATTTGCAATACCACCATGCGTCTGTTTCTGTACTTTATACGTAAAGTTCGGTAAGATAAAAATGAGAAATTCCTGTCCCAAAGCAACGAAAACACATAAAAGACGTAAGAGCACCAAATTTCTAGCTAGTTGCAAGAAAAAATAAACGGGAAATTAAGGAAAAAAAAGGATTAAATGTTAGTTCTGTTCGAAAAACATTTTCTTATATTCAAAAATAAGATCACAATAACAATGTGTTTGCTAGGCACGTATTTACTTTGTATTTTTATTTATTTTCAACATTATTTAAATATTTTTCGAGTTCTTTTTTAAAACGCTGTCGTTTGTTTGATAATTTCCCTATAACCCTGCGGGACCTCAATGTTAAGTATGGGAACAAAATTTATGCGTTATATACACAATTATATTTATATTTTTGAATTACCAATACAGTCGCTAAGTTTTTAATACAAAATGAGATTACTTATTTATTATAATGTACTGAGAATACATTTATATTTATGATTATTTTAATTGTTAGTTGCTAAACAATAATACACTTATAAAGTTGATTAAGTTAGTAAGAACAATGTTTTACACATGTTTGTTATTTATTCAGCCCAAGATTCTTCGTCACGTCCAAACTTATAGGTGAGACTAGCAAACAATATTAAAAAGTTTTGCATAAATAACGCCACACCTAAACTGGTGTCTTTTTTAGCTGGAAAATAATTAAAAAAATACTTTTACAAACACATTTCAATTTCAATTTTTATGTTATCGTTTTTTTTTTTAATATAAAATTTTTTTTTAATTTTTAAATTAATCCGTAAAATAGGTTTTTTACTTACGGTTATTAATAAAGTCATCAGTCATTACCCAAACTGCTGCAAAAAAGGAAGCAAACCCAATAACAAATCCAATTAAAAGCCAAATTTTCGCAATTCTGGCACCCGATTCGGAAGTGTTTTCATCAGATATCTTTAAAAAAACAAATTAGTTATTAAATTGTGTATTAACTTAAATGCAGACTTTTTTACATACAAACATACATATGCACATACATGCATACATACATAGATATATATTAGGTCTGTCTGCGTACACATATTTTGCATAATTTTATGCAAAATGTTACAAAATCTTGCAAAGTGTTGTTTGCGTACTCCAAATCTCTTGCAGCGAGAGAGCCAAAAAGAGTATTTTTTGACAGTTGGAAGTTAGAGAACTTGCAAAATGTTACTGGAGAAATTTCTTATTGCAAGATTTTGCAACTAGTTTGAACAGCTGTTTTTATTTACTAATTGAATGAAATAATTTTTGTGAAATGAAAATAAAAATTGAAATTTAACAATAGTAGTTATATTTGTGTTGATTTTTAACGTTTATAAAAATTATAATAAACATAACATTTTACTTCAGGCTAGAAACGTCCAAATATACAAATAATTTACCGCGTACACATATGCTAAAATTCTTTTGCTTTGTTATTTGAATTGTTTACATAACGATAAGCTGTTTTCTTGCAAGATTTTACTGGATACTGTCTGCGTACTTTTTGATATATTTTTAGCCGTCTTACTCTCCCAAAAAAATTTACTGAGTATTTGCTACTGGAAAAGTACGCAGACAGACCTATTGTTACCTGATTTGAAATAGGGCCTTACAACGACTAAATAAAAATTGAGTTTTTGATTGACAGTGGTACAGCAAAATAAAAAATGTGCGAATGGACAAAAAATACGGATTTTTTCTAATCGTAAAAATGTTGGCATTTTGCAAAAATGTGTTAATATGACAGTCTTTTTCAGTTTTGCAGACTTTCAAATGGTTCCATTTAAAGGAAGAACAGCACTAAGGCAAGAAACCCATAAAATGGGGCATACAAATATTTTTTCTGTGTAGTTTAAAGGGAATTGTACAAAATTTTGGGTGAGCCAACATTATGGCTTTGTTCTAATATAGTTATTCGTAGTTATTCGCTTAGCGAAAACTATACCTGAACAAAAAAACCACAAAATTTATTTTAACCAATTACTTCACAACTTTAAATTTAATATTGTATTTACGTCAAAAAGAAATTTTATCCACAGAAACCATATAAGAAAATCGATTTGGGAAAATCGACATAAAAACTGCAAAACAACTAAGAATCATACGACGAATTTACACAGTGAATATTTCCGGCCAATTTTTCGTACGTCCGAGTTGTGGTTCTAACATAAGAGTTTTAATTTCTGAGTGAACCTTTTGCATTTCAAGTGAAGGTATGAATAAATACATAAAATGTCAGCACTTAGCTGCGCAATTAAATTTCCAAGATTTTTGGTGCAGGTTAGTAAGCCTGATGTGCACGTATCATTATTTAAATGTAAAAACAAAGAGTTAAAAAATTGCCACCGCAATTATTTTTTATATTGAATTATTATATAAAAATAAATTAAAATCGAAAAATATGGTAAATGTGCAGGTATACAAGGTGCACTTACAAAAATATTATAAAAAAACTATTACTGAAAACGACATTTTGCGCAATTAAGTTAAAAGTGCAACTTTAACTAATGTTTTGTATGAAAATAATTTTATAATGCTAGAAGTTAGCATTTATCTAAAAAGTATTGGTTTAACAACAAACAAAAGTGCTGATAAAAAACCACTGTACATGTATGTTGTGTTTTGGTTTAAGCGAAACTTACATGAGAATTCTTAACAGTATTGACCATAAAAAAACTCAGGGTACCAAAGACTCCTATAAACACTTGGCCCGTAGTTATTTGATGTTTTTCATCCGCAGCCATAGCATCGATTAGTGTCCACCATCCTGCGAAAAACTTTAGGATTTTGTTAATCAAGTTCATGCGTTGTTTTAAGTTACTTACCAGTAGTCCGGCAATCAATGACGAATTTTTGTTACGGGCTGTTTCAGATGTGAACCAATTTTTTATATTTTCATATATAGTCATTTTAACAAATACGTTTTAAAAATCTTTAGCTTATTAAAATCTGGAAAAAATTGTATTTATTATCTTTTTGTTTTCCAATGTGAAAATCTGAAAGGTGGTATTAGTCAAACTGAATTAAGTGTATTTGTATCAATAATAACAGATATGTACTATCAATTTTGCATTTTAATATATAAATACATCACTTTAATAAGTTATAAGCCAAATTGTTTTCATTATTAGATGCACAGTAATAATAGTATTAATACGTTTAGTATCAAAAATAAAAAAGTTCTTTATTATTATGTTCTAAACAAAAATGACACATAGAAATTTGCGTTTAATCCTGTAGAACCAACATCCCCTCTTGATATATGTTATTGTTAACAAATATAAAAACGTGCTACCATATCTTTACAATTATGCATAAGCCATACCATGGCAGATCAGCTTTGCTTGTAACACCACCTGGTACGATTATTTCACCATGGTGTATCGGGTGGTGACAAGGCGAATTCATGAGAAGGTGGTCTTGACAGATCAGCTGAATATTTTTTTCTCGTGCAATTTTCCTCGTAATGTGTCAAAAGTTTGTATATGTGCTTCTTCTTGATTTCAAAAAAATTACGCGTCGGTTAGATTTTTAAACTAAAAATTTAAAAAAGTGTTTTTAATTAACATATAGTAAAACCAAAAGATGCGTTCTTGTGCTCTGTGCAAAAAAAAACACTGTAAAATTAATTTTATTCACGTTTTTCTTCTGCAAATAATTTGTGTTTTTTTTTCAAATGATGCCATATACAAACAATTTGTGTTTTTTTTTTCAATGATGCCATATTTGTGTTTGACATTTTAGGTACGAATTTTTCGCCTTCGTCCACCTTGTATGAATTCGCCTTGGGTGGTGGTGATTCTACAACAAAATTTGGTGAATAAAATTATCGTGCTTGTTATAGTTTTCGTTGGCGCAGGTGTCAAAAAAAGATATGTAAAAGTAAACAAACAACTTTAACATGATACAACTAGTCAGGTAGTCTCGTCCCTGCAACAACTACAAATTAGTTCCAAAGTGTCAAACAACAGCTCATGGAAAAAAACGATGACTAAACATTTTTGTTGTTTTATTTTCACAGGGAGAACATAATTTTGACATTTTGGCACTAATCAGCTAGGCTGACGAGACTGCCTGGTTCGCTGTGCTCGCAACACCACCTGGTCAACATAATTTCACCATGCAATGCGTGCTCCCACGAGTCGTACTCTGTGTAAGTAGCGGTTTGGATTCTACAAAACCTAAATTCTTTGTATTACCATGTGAAGCTTGCTTTGATTGTCATTAATAAACAATAGGTGTCATGGTGAAATTATTGTGCCAGGTGGTGTTACGAGCACAGCTGATCTACTTTTTTCATGCATAAATCGAGGCTGGGTAGTCAAAGTTGTTTACATTTACATATCTTTTTTTGACAATCGAGCCAACGAAAACTACAACAAAAACGAAAATTTTATTCACCAAAATTTGTTGTTGTAAAATCAACACCACCTGATAAATTATTGCGCCATGGTAGGTGTGTTCCAAGTAACTTTGGGCATGTTTGTGCATATGAGAATAACAATAATTATTTATATATTGCAAGTGTCATAAGGGCTTTACTATTAGGTGGATTTGCTCATTGAAAGCCATGACTAAAACATCTGTATCACTAGTAACAGTGGTGTAAGCAAACAATATTTATATATCATATATATCATATTGTAGAAACACAAATACTTACGTTTTAAAATAATTTGGAAGAATTTTAAATTACTTATCTTTTGAAAATAAGTTTTTGCTCTTTTTTATTTTTTTGAATCAAAATTTCAATGCTTGTAAATAAAATAACAGCTGATAATATGCATATATCATGCACAAACTTACCCAAAAAAGAAGTTTGTGTAACTTTGTGCATGAAGAGAACTGAAATTACTCTCTCATGGGCGCTCTCTCATACACAATTTTTGTTATCTGGAACGCTTTTCGAGTATCTTTCTCAAGCTTTGGGTAAGTTTGTGCAAGTTTGCGAATCATCTGGAACCATGATACAACTAATCAGGTAATCTCGTCCCTGCAACAACTACAAACTAGTACAGAAGTGTCAAACAACAGCTCATAGAAAAAAAATTGATGAGTAATAATATATGTTGTTTTATTTTCACAGGAAGGAAATTATTTTGACACTTTAGCACCAATCAGCTGGGCCGACGAGACTACCTGGTTCTTTGTATCATGATCTGGAACACAGCTAATGTGTGTCAAAACAACACTGCCCATGGTGAAATAATCGTACCAGGTGGTGTTACAAGCACAGCTGATCTACTTTTTTCATGCATAAATCGAGGCTGGGTAGTCAAAGTTGTTTACTTTTACATATCTTTTTTTGACAACAGAGCCAACGAAAACTACAACAAAAACGAAAATTATATTCACCAAATTTTGTTGTTGTAGAATCGACACCACCTGATACCACCACACCCAGCCTCGATTTATGCATGAAAAAAGTAGATCAGCTGTGCTTGTAACCATGGTGAAATAATCGTACCAGGTGGTGTTACAAGCACAGCTGATCTACTTTTTTCATGCATAAATCGAGGCTGGGTAGTCAAAGTTGTTTACTTTTACATATCTTTTTTTGACAACAGAGCCAACGAAAACTACAACAAAAACGAAAATTATATTCACCAAATTTTGTTGTTGTAGAATCAACACCACCTGATACTCATAATTGCGCCATGCTTGTAACACCACCTGGTACGATTATTTCACCATGGCCTAATATGTACGTAGTGCACATGGCGCAATTATGAGTATTATTTCACCATGGTAGTGCACATGGCGAAATACTTTACAAGGTATTGTCGCTACGGCAACAACTACAAAAAACTCTATGCCAAATTTATGAAGTTGTTGTAAAAGTATCCCCGTTTATGTCAAAAAAAGTACTGTTTGACAGATTTAAGGAGTGGAAAAGCTCGAACATAAAATAGTCAGCTGCTTAATCGATACTACCTTGTAAAGTATTGTACAATAATAGTGTACAAAAGAGTATACTAAAAAATTTTTGTTTTTTTAAAAATGAAGCGTAAAAATAACTCAGTAAAAAGAAATATATCAGAACACCAAGAGCCGGTAAGTGATGACGAATCTGAAAATCAAGAAAGTACAACTGGAAGTGATGTTGATGAACAGTGTGATGACGATGACGCAGCATTGGATGCTAGTGATACTGAATCTGATGAGTATGAAAGTGATGTTGAATCTAAACAACCAAAATCAAAAGGCGAAATAGTAAAAGAAGCAATTTTGCAACGTTATCAGGAGCGTCAAGGAAAACAATTGTACATACGTTTTCCGCACAGGCTACCCGACACACAGAAAGCATTAGAAGAAAAGGTTAGTGAGCTAACACCATTAGTGCTTACGGTGCACAAGCCCCGCCAAAAGCATGCTAGATTTTGTTTAGTCGATTTTCCTTCTAAAGAAGTTCGTGATACTGCCTTTAAGGAAATTAAGAGGGCTATTAAAAATCCGAAATTTGAGAAATATGTCGTTAATATACCTCGCACAGAGAGCCAAGAATTTGTCAATGAATTGATCGAACGTAAAAGAAAATCGCTTGAAAACAAAAAAGCTAAATTACGTTTAAAAAAAGCCAGCAAAAGATCTTTAAAAGAAAACAAATTTACCTCCACTGTGATTGTCCTCAACCTTCCAAAAACAGCATCACTGCTACAGGTGCGTGAACTATTTCCAAATGCGGTTGACATTAATATAAAATCTGGCAAGGGTAAATTAAACAAGGACAAAAGTATAGCGGCAGTAACGTTACCCACAACTTTAGATGCTAGAATCGCTATTAAAAATAAGTTTTCATTAGGAGGCAACCAGCTGACTATTAAATTTGATAATCAAAACTTAAAAAAGTTTCGTAAAGCCAAAGGTAAAGCAATAAATACGACCACCGCCACCGAGGTAGATAGTGATAACTTGCAGCCTGCGGCTCGTGCGTCTTTAAAAGGTAAAACAATAAAAAAAAATTGTTAACAAAAAAGTGAATAAATAAATGTATCAACTTAGTTTTTAAGATCAACGAAGATTTTATTTACATGTAACAGGTATACGTGTATTAACCAGAAAAAAAAACGTTATCACTATTTAAAGCTAAAAATTAGTTGATGCTTTTACCCCTTAATTGATTAATTTTTAAGCAAACGTAGTAAAATCTAAAACCCCTTGATAGTATAAACTCAGTCGATAAGTACGAATTTGTATTATTGAAAATATCGTACAAGGAATCGATATTTAAATAAAAGCAATTTTTTGGCAAAATTTATGGCCTTAAATTAGAAAAAAACTTTTCTTTTTTTAAATTTATCAATATAGGCAACATAAAAAAAACAATAATGGTACATAATCAGTTTTTCCAGCGTTTAAAATGATCTAAGCAGGGCTGCATTAACCTATAATGTTGTTATTCATTCGTTTTACAACGTTTGCAAATTTTGGCATCGATTTGTTAATGCATAGTTTTGCATACAACAGCATATTAAGGATATTTTTTTGTAATTTAATTGTGATTATTTATCTGTATGTATTTAATTTAAAAAAAAAAACCAAAAATCTTTCAAATTTTCATTGTCACCTTTTGTAAGTTTTTGTTTTTTTAATAATTTGATTATTTCGAAACAAACCCCATTATTATAATTATCCGCAATTACAAAATTGTGGTATCGATTTCTTTAGGCATATTTTTGCATATAACAGCACATTTAGGCATATTTTACCCTTAAGATTTTGTATAGCCAGCCCGTTTTTAAAGCATTTGTTATTGAATTTAATATAACCTATTTGAAAAATTTTACGAGTGTTCGTTGTCGCCTTTTGTTTTAATTTTTAACTATTTATTTTTAACCGAAACCCACTACGGCTTGTTTTGATTTTACAAAAAATCGATACCCTACTAGTTTTAGGGCCGTTAAAAAGCATTATTTAGAATTATTTTGATTTTTCCTATTTTTATTTTGCAGGGAAATTTTTTTTGCAATGTTAATTTGGTATTTCATTAGCGTAACTTAATTTTAAATGCTGCGTTTTCGGATTCTTTAGTCTAAGTTTCTATTATTCTTATTTTAAAAGCATATATTTTTGATTTGTTGAAGCATATTTTTGACTTTTTACGGCATATTTTACGCGCGTAAAACCATTTTTTAATAGATGTTTTTGGTTGCCCTGGTGATAATATAAGTTTGTTATTCCGTTTGTAATTTCTTTTATATCCATCTGCGACCACATAAGGATATATGTTCTGGGTCCTTATAGATGACGTCCCCGACGTCGCATACGCCCGTAAGTGGTATCAAACTATCAGAAATATCTGCCAGAAAATTGCTATTGAAATCCAGCAAAATCGCCCGATAACTGACCGAGTTAAAAGCCAAAAACAAAGACTTCCTCTGGTTATTTCTCTAAATCTTGTACATAAAATCTCTACAATTGCGCCGGAGTTATCCCTACACGGGTGCAATGTAAGACCAACTTCCATTAGCTTTTCCTCACGAACGCTTTTGTGGAACATACTTACACCCTACCTTCGCCCCCTAACAGGGTTGCCATACAAAGTTAAATTAAAAATAAAAAAAATTTTAAATCGCTCCCTCAGCTTTCGGGGTGCTCCTACAAATGTCAAATGTAAGACCGACATCAGTTAATTTTTTCACCCAAACATATTCCTAGAACATACCTACCCCCTATCTTCATCGCCTAAGGGGGCTTCAGCACAAAGTTTGGAAAATTTAATGGTGTTTGGGGTAAGAAAACGTTAAAAAACAGACTAACCTTGGGAATCATCGCTTTAAAGTTACCAATTTGAAAAGTTTGAGTTATGATAAACTGAGTACAATGGTCACCTCTGCTGCAATTGGACTGCCCACATATAATTACCAGAAAACTTAATGTACGGTCTTTTGAGACCATTTTAATACCAAAATAAAAATATTTTCTTAATTCACAAGGTCTCTGTAATTGTACGTCTTGACGAGACAAATCCACGCCTAGACAAATGTCAAACTCAGTATGTATATAAAAAACCCAGTATAAAAATACCGGATTTTGACATTTGTCTGGGCATAAATTTGTCTCGTCAAGACGTCAAGACGTACAATAAAGTGCTATCGACTATTACAGGGTAAACTTAACCAGGTAATATCAAGATCTCAGCTGAATGAAATAAATTTGACATTTCCACGTTACAAATAATTTTAAATTTTTCTGACATTCCACTGTTCAAACACAAAAAATTTGCCTTGATACTACCTTGTTTAGTGTATTCTGGACTATTAAATGCAGGGTACACTAATAAAGGTAGTAACAAGGCGAATTCAAGAAACTCGCCCTCTGCATTTCCTTTTTGTTTTTGAAAAAGTGAATATTACCTTGTTTAGTGTGCCCTGAATCTGACAATCACTTTCACAAAATTTCTAGATGAATTCATAATCAGCTGATACAGGTAGCGTTAAGAATAGCTGCCGACTTCTATCTAACCTGTTGCGAATCAATTTTATATTAATGTCCATATATAAAAAAAAAAAAACAATTTAAACTTAGCATATTGTAAAAAAAGTGTTAAGTTTTTCATAAGACACGCTTTGACGGGTAAAAAAGGTATGGTGCAGCCGAATATAGAGCTCTACTTTCTATTAAGAACGTTGAAAAGATCTCAAAAAAAGCTACTAGTCATTTGCGTTGTTTTATATTGAGTTAAAATTTTTTTTGTGAACACTAAAATCTGTGTTGGCCTATATAGTGGAATCCTGGTTTAACGAATGGTATAATAAACTGAAGAATTTGTTAATTTGAACTTTTTAGCCGTTAAGGTTAAGGCGTTAGGCCTTTTTATAGCATCTGTGTGTTAAACACAATAAAAAACGAAAAAATAACGATATTATAACGACTTTTCGTTTTGCGTTTTCTGAAACATTCGTTAAACCGATAGAAAATTGTTGATTGCTCGTTTTATAGGGCAAATAAAATTTAAATATTGCAATATGCTAATTCATTATACCGGATTTTTGTTAAAGTGAGTATTCGTTTAACAAAATTGCACTGTATTTATCTTTATTTGCAATTACAGAATTTAACTGCTTTGACTGTTCGTCGTGTAAGTTTTTATTTGGCGCACGTCACATTCTCAAAAAATTGAGTTCCAAATTGATTGAAAAAGACTAATGTCTTTCTATTAAAGTAAAAGATTTTTATGATTTTTTAATATTAATAATCACATATTACTAAAGATTTTTTGCCTATTTATTTACTTTTTGTAATATTTACACTCAAAGAACGTGACTAAGCACAAAAATACAATAAAACAAAGTTACACGGCATATTACAATAAAAAAAAGAATATGTTTGCACAAAACAAATACACTTTTTTTTGCAGTATTTCGAAGAAAGAAAAATATATTGGTATTTAAAATAATCAAATAAGGCATAAACACTTTTTGGGGTTTCCTTTCAAAATTTTCATAATTTTTAGTTTATTGTTTAAAAAGTTAATTTATTTTTTAAAAAAAATTTCTCGAAGTTTATATTTAAAGATAAATTTTTAAAATAGCGTTTTTTGCGTATTCTGGCAACCAAGTTTCAAGTTTTTATGTTTTTTACAAGTCACATTGAATGTGCCTTGGTTTTTTATTTGAAAACAAAAATTGTCTCTTTTTACTCGAAATTTCATTAAAATCTTTTTATATGCAAAATTTTACAGTTTTTAAGTTACAAAAAAAAAAAAAAAAAACATTTGCGCTCTTTCATACGCTCTTTCGATATCAAGCCGTCGAAAAATGTTTCACAAAAAAATTAATCAAACATTTTTTTTAGTTTTTTTTTTCAAAATCATTCTCTAAAAAGAATTGTTACCTTTTTTTAAAACCCAAAGAAATAAAAAAGTTGAAGAAATATTAAAATATATTTAATTTTATGTTTTATTTGGTAAAATATTAGAAAGAAAAAAATCGATAACTCATTGTAGTTTAAGGTAAGTATAGACTACAGTTTTAGCAATAAAACGTATAATTACTATTAGTGATTTAAAACAAAATATATGTATGCTTTAAAAAAATTTGGGTTGTTTTGAAATACATAGTTATCTGATCCTTAAATAAAAAACGTTGATTATGGGTATTTATTTTTTACGGTATGTTGTATAAAGTTTATTACGAAAAAATATGCATACAAAACATTTCAGCCAACACCAACGTTATATTTAATTTCAGCAGGAAGTTGTTTTAAATAAGAAATTATGTAAAATAACCGTAACTTGAAATGCAAAGGTTCATTACAACTTTTTAACTTTACGGGAGAAATGTGCAAACACATTTGTATGCCTTGATTTGCTGCACCATTGTCAATTCAATAACAATATTTTGACATTTTTAGTGTTTTTGTCATTTTGCGTTTTAGGTGGCAAAATGTATCGAGGTTGTCATATAAACCGATAGCTGTCAGAATCGGATTTGAAAATGCCTTAAGCTATATTAACACCACCTAAGTTCTCATCTGAGTTTAGTGTCAAAAAATAAGTTTCGAGTTTTATGAGTGAAAAAACAATTTGATTTTCTTATTTTTAGTATAACATTGCGTCTAAGGAATTAGTTTCATTTAAAATGCAGACGTTAAATAGTTTGAAAATAGAATAAGTTCTAAAATAGTTGTGTTCAGTAACTTTCCAGTAATTACTAGTAACGAGAGAGTAAAGAGAAATATTTTCAAAATTGCTCTCAAAATTTTAAAACTTACATTTTTTTCAAAGCATAATGACAGAAAGACTGTTTGAATAATTTCTGATAGTGAAATTTTTACTAGTAGAAATTATCAGAAACATTTTTGTTTCTAAACATATTACTCTATTTTTTAGTTCTCTAGCTGCTAATTGTTTGTGTACGTGATCACTTACTAGTAATAATTATCGAAAATTGTTGATAATTTTCTGTAAATGAACACACCTAATATTAGGGGCAAATTACGGCATTCAATTCGAATCGAAATTTAAAAATAAATTTTTACTAAAAAAGTTTTTACTAAAATTTCGATTTAAATCGAATGCCGTAAGCTTATACATAATTGGAAAAGTTACAAAAAAGTTTTAAAGCTTGCTTTTAAATCCGACAACTAGCGGTGTCCATGGCAACCCCGTATGTTTATGTATTTTTTCTAAAAACAAATGCATATATCGTTAGCTAAAATGCAAAAGGCGTAACAAAAAATTTAAAATCTATTTTTTTATTAGTTATCATAAATACCATTAAATTACATGTCTTGACAAATTTTTACATATCTTCGTTTCAAAATGACGCCTTTATTAACAAAAAAATAAAAGGGCGCGGTTATCTTTGTTCTTTTTTTATTTTACAAAGTATTTTGCTTTTCCAGTAAAATTTTTATTAGTTTGTTACGCTTTTTAGCATTTTAGCTAACGAAATATTACTAAAAAGGTTAGGTTAGGGAGTTATTTTGTAAAGCTCAACACATAAAAACTGCTGTGCGTTGAAAAATATTTTCAAATCTGACAAGAATTCATTTTTTTAATTACTTTTCCCGCCAAATATTAGAAGTTTTAAAACAATAACACTAACGCTTCAAATTCACACATGAGTTTTCGGTTTTGAAATCGCTAACAAAGAGCAGATTACAAAAAATCGATTTATGGGGTCAAATCGATTTTTGACTATAACCGAAGTTGATCTACCAGTCCCTAGTCTTGATTCTTTTTTTCAAAATATTGTTTAATTAAGCACATGATACAAATAACCAGGTAGTCTCGTCCCTGCAACAACTACAAATTAAAGCCAAAGTGTCAAACAACAGTTCATAGAAAAAAACAAACGATGTGTAATAGTTTTTGTTGTTTTATTTTCACAGGGAGAACATAATTTTGACATTTTGGCTCTAATCTGCTGGGCCGACGAGACTACCTGGTTATTTGTATCATGATTAAGCAAAGTCAAAAAATAAAAAAAAATTATATCAATAGTTCGAAACCAAAATTTTCAGATGTTTGGTTTTGTTTTGGCTGGAAATAATTTAAAAGTAAACAAAATAAAATATAAACACTGATATGAATAGGAAGATATTACAATAAAAAAAAAAAAAAACACATATCGTCATGTAAAACAAAAAACCGTATAATTTTTGTTTTTATTTTACAGAAAAAATATTGAATTGAATGTAATTAATGGTAATGGGGGTTATTCTGCATTTCGATTACGATTCCGCATGCAAATACGCATAGATCCAAATGGAAATAAAAGAATTTTTCCAATTTTAATATTGAGAAGCACTAGATTTTAGTACAAAAAGACAAAAAACTCAAAATATACTAAGAAAAATTTATTTGTGACCAAAATATTTCACAGTGAAAAAGGGACGGAAAAAATTTCGATTCGAGTCGCAATAGGGGTGAATATTTTTGATTTTATTTATACAAATTTAAAATTTTGAAGAAACATATTTGTGGGTTTTATAATAAGCCCAGATTATGAAGCAAAAGATTGGAATTTTCTTCTTATAATATGGGTTTTTCGCTTTATTAAACGATATGTATTTACATGCAAAGATACATAAATCCATACATACTTAATCTCTGTTATTTGTCACTTAAGCTGAATTAATTTTTTTAATAACAAAAACAACTATACGTTAATATTCATTCATATTAATGTATATGTTTGTACATAAGTAGCTGTAGATTAAACGAAAATGGATCGTTGAGTTAATTATATGCTGATGTATTTAAAAAATAAAATCATTTATACATATTTTAAAACAAACTATAATTATATTTTATCAAAACTCTAAGCAAGAAATATTGCTTTCAACTTCAGTAAAATACAAAAAAAAGAGCTTTCATTGAAAATTCACACAAGGAAGAAAACCATGATTTCATTTCATTAGAACGTTACATTGTATACACAGTTAAACAAATAAAAAAAAATAAACCAATTTGAAGAAATTAAAAATTAATTATATAATAATTATGAATAATTTTAGCTGAAAAATATGTATAATAAAGGATTTTTATTCTGTTTGTATCGTTGTGAGTATGTATGAATGTGCGAAGTTTGCAAATTTAAAATGAAATAAAAATAAAGCCACAAGCAAGAGAAGAACATACATACATACATACATAAAAACGTATAGCACTATGTGTTGTTTATTATAACTTTATTTTTATGTATGTACGTTAATAACTACTTATCCTTATTTATTTTTTTTTTTTTTGATTCTCAGTTGAAAAAATTATGTTTACTTGAATTTAATTTTTAGCGGATAAGAAGCAGATTTTATGTTTTATGTTTTATGTATGTATTAATGTATACATTCAATCATAATATATTCTCACTTAATTATTTAATACAAGCAGTCTCAAATATGTTAATTGTCACCATCATCTTTTGATAATGGATTTCGTTTCAGTTGCTTTCTTATATAAGTATGTTTGATGTATGTATGTATTCGATTGTTGAGTAAAGATTAACATACAAACGTATATATTTGAATCCCTTTACATTTTATTTGGTGTATTGATTTAAGTTCATTAATTTAAAAGTTTTCAATAAGTTAAATATTTTTAATAAAGGAAATTTTGTATATTTGATAAAAAAAATAAAATTTCGTAAAGGCCCATGATGTTTTTTGTTTTGCTTTATAAGATATTTAATACGTACTTAGTAGTTCTTGTGCAAATATGATAATGTGTTCGTGTGGTTTGCATATATGTATTTTCTTTTGGGAAATAAGATTCGTAGAGATATAAAAGCAAAAAAAATTTAGATTTTTATGTAAAGAGTAACCTTTGATGTGCTGAAGGAGAGGTCTGCTGTTGGATTTGATTTGGTGGTGGTGGAGGCGGAGAAGGTGGTGAACGCAAAGGTATTGCTGGTTGGACAAAACGAACGCGCTCTGCATCTGTGGAAGCTATATTAGAAGCAGCAGCGGCCGCCGTTGATGCTGAATTAAATGCAGACGTAAAAGCAGTGGCGGCTCAAAGGGTGTGATAATTGCGATCATTGCGAGCCTTATAAAATTTGAAAGCTACCAATCCAATAGCCAGCAAGCCCAAAGTTAAAACAATACCACCAATAAACGAAGGTCCATCAAAATGTCCGCATGGTGGAACTGGGCCAGGTTTTGGAGATGGCGATGGAGCTGCAGTAGTAGTGGTTGTGTTGGGTGCAACCGTTGTTGTATTTGGAGCAACTGTAGTAGTACTGGTAGTAGAAGTTGTAGTGGTAGTAGAAGTAGTAGTGGTGCTATTAGGAGAAACAGTGGTTGTATTGGGGGCAACTGTTGTGGAAGTAGTTGTTGTAGTGGTTGAATTATCCGGAACGTTAGTGGTATCTGGTGCTTTGGTAGGAGTTGTTGTTTCAGGTGTCAGAGTAGTGAAGTTTTCTGGCCTGAATGTACTAGTTGACGTAGATGGTTGTGTTGTTGTTGTGTCATTTTCTGACGGTAATTCAACGGTTGTTGTTTTATCTTCAGCTTTTAGGGCATCTAAAATTGGAAGATAAACAAGATGTAAGAAAAACTTCTTTAGAATGAAAAAAATAGATCTCAATTAGGCAGTTTCTTACTGAAAGAAATTAAATTCGAAATGCAGACACAAATATTTTTCAAACCCCTCAATTATGACACTAAATTAAAATGCACGTCTGTAAGTAAGAATTTAACCATTCCCCCATTACGAATGTCATCGGCAACACAATTGACGTCAACTTGAAAACCAAATTATCAAATAAAATAAATAAATCTCGATTACATGCAGACATCAGCACATGCCTACAAATTAATACCGATTTATGATGAAATTGACGACGCACAGTGGCTGAAAATGGTTTTTCTTCGGCCAAAAACTGTAGCTCTTTAGTCAATAGAGATAAAAGTTTAAAGTTTTCTATAGTTTTGATCTTTTGAGGTTTTTAGCATGTCAGATTTAAATAATGTCAAACCTTAAAGTTATTATTTTTTTACTCGTATTAAAAACCCTCTCATTCATGTACACTATAGAAATAATCATTTTTATCTTTGACATTCTATGAATCTGACATACATAGAGATGTTACAGTGAATATAGACTAAAAACTCATTAAGAGTGAATTTAAAAACATCCCCAAAACGGCACAAAACCTAATGTTTTTGCTGATGATCGGTCCATTTTTTCGCATTGTCCTACAATAATGTTTTTTTAAATAAACATTTTTGCCTGTAACTGTATCGAATATTACTCTGTCTTTACAAAATTTTGTACATGCGTTTACCTTTATGCCACCAACTCGTATACTAAATACAAATATGACCGGTCTATTTGTTTTCGCATTGTCCTACAATAATGTTTTTTTAAATAAACATTTTTGCCTGTAACTGTATCGAATATTACTCTGTCTTTACAAAATTTTGTACATGCGTTTACCTTTATGCCACCAACTCGTATACTAAATACAAATATGACCGGTCTATTTGTTGATAAAGCCTCCTGGCATAAGCATTTTTGGTTATAAATGGCTAAAAATTTTGTTAATTTTTATGCATCTAACTTGTATACTAAAAACAAATATTATCGGTCTAGTTTTTTAAAAGGCCCTAATACTAATGCCCTTTCGGAATACGCATTTTCGGCTATAACTGATTCTAATATATTTTATCTTGACAAAATTTTGCATACACATCTAGCTTAACGCCCCCAACCACACAATTTTTCATTGTAAATGAGAAAATTTCAATTGAAAATGACAATTTTCACTTGTAGTTAAGAAAATTCCAAGTGAAAATGAGAATTTCCATTTGTAGTTGAAAAAAATTTCAATTGAAAATGATAAATTCCATTTTAAATTGAGAAAAATTTTAATTAAAAATGAAAATTTCCATTTGAAATTTGGAAAATGAAAAATTCCATTTGTAACTGAGGAAATTCCAATTGAAATATTTTAAGTTCATTAGAGTAATTAAAATCTTAAGTTCATTATAATAATAATAATAAGTATGAACGTACAATACGTATTATATAAATGCATTCATAACACAACATAAATAAAAAAATATGAAAGTAAATACAAATTTATGCAGGCATATTTATTGACCAGCAGGCGTATCTTCTGATCTATCTTCCAGATCTAAAGTAAACTGATCAAATCTTGTGGCATGTTGGACAACTCTACTGGAATCTTATTAGGTAATAGTTTTTCAAGGAGACTGTGCCTTATATAAATTCCAGAAATATTCTGTTTTGAGTATAATTTTCATACTTATCAGCACTAACATATAATACGCATATGGGTAATTTCAGGAAAAAATTACGTAACGCCAAAACGGACTATTCTTGTTTGTTAGGCAAATACTTCAATTTTTATATTAATAGCTATGTACCTATGCAAGTTATTAAAGAAAAGTATCTTATTTCGTTTAAACTGTAATTGCAAAAAAACATAAACATTCTCCTGAAAAAAGATATATGAAATGTGTTACGTTACTTTTCTCCTGGAATTACCTATATGTTCATAAAAATACAAATATGTAGGTATATCAATTTCTCAATACTAAAAATTTGCACAGATTTAAAGTATATAAAATTTATGCTCTGGTTTATTTCAAATTTATTGCCCACTTTTAGGGCCATAGGCAAAACATAATAATTCTAATAAACTTTTACTAAAAATTTAAATATATGCCATACATAGGCACCTTGCAATAAGAGCAAGCGATTTGCCAAATTCCATACTTAAAACAATCCGATTTTGTTGTTTACAGATGTATGTATTTTTTGCATACAATATGAATGTACAAAAAAATTTGTTTATATTTAATTATACCTCTTCCTGGCAGGAATATTGCTATTGCATATAAATATGAACATAAACATACATTTATACATATGTGTATACATACATATAAATAACCAAGAGCAACCCTCAACTTTAATGTTCATTGTTTCATTGGCCACTCTAGTTTTTTTATTTTAAATAAAATAAGTACAATTTGCCACCTACCTTTACAGTTACTAGGAACGACTAGGAGTGCTACAAATAGGCATATAGCAAAACAATATTTCCATGATGACTTCATTTTTTTTAATTGCACTTTTTTCTCCCTGCGTATTATTACAAAATAAAAACACGTTTAATTCTTTCCAAAATAGTTTTATACACCAACAACAAATTTAACAAAAAACTAAGCAATTTGTTGACTTAATTGTAGAAACGTATTTATAAAAATATTACCAGTGTATTTTTCTAAACATATGTAAATATACATACATATATGTATTTATTAGATATAGTATATAATCTTCAATGTGGCAAAATCTGTAAAACAATTTTCACTATTTTAAAATATTTTTCAAATAAAAAAATTACATATAATGATTTAACACAAAATCACTTTTAACCGTGTTAAGGAAATGTATTTACTTTATTTTATCTTAATTTAGAATCCGTAAGCTAGGAAAAAATCCTTGCGAATGATGACTGGTCCGACGAGATATAGAATCAGTGTGACCAGATTTTCAAGTAAAGTTAAAGCTAAATCACGTTTAAAAAACAGCTAAAAAGAGCTAAAAACAAAAACTTAAAGCCAAAAAATAAAGCTAAATTTTTTAATTCGTTTTTTAAAAAATTTCTTCGTTATTTAGATATTTCTCATAATATGAACGTTGAACGTTTTTAAAAATGTTGATTTTATTTACAAAAACTTGGTGGACCCATACTTTAAGTAAGAAGAAAAATAATATGTGTTCATATACATATACATATACATATGCATATACAAGAGCTTTTTAAAAAGTTTTTAGAATCAGGTGTTAATTTGCTGCCTGTTTTGGTAAAAAAAAACTAATTTGTAAAATATATATTACAAAAAAAAACAAAAAAGCAAAATTTGTTTTTGTTTTAAATATAAATACTCACACACAATTCGTTCATTTTTTTACAAAAATACGTAAAATTTAGTAATTTATTTATAAACTTTTTTTATAAATACAAACACATAAAAACAATTAAAAAATCGAAACTATAAGATTTCATTTACACGATGCAATTTTTTTAATATTCCTTTAATGAAAGTTTTGTTTCTACACAGTTCGTTAAAAATCGAAAATTTTCATTCAAGTTACAAAAGTACATACATATATCATAAAAAATGCCTTCATGTTAATTTTGTTCAAGAAAAGAAAAAAAGATAATCTTTAATGTAAAAAGTTACATTGTAAAAAATCATTTTTAAAAGTATTTTTATTTGTACATGTGCATGCCTCAATAAGTATTTAAAACCAATGACTTTAAAAATGAGAATATGAAAATCAAAAAATCAAAAAATAAAAAAAATTATTATTTTTTTAAATCTATCTTTGAAAATAGTAATTATCATTATTAAACGTTTTTATTTAAATTAAAAAAATTACCGTCCTGCAAAAAAAAAAACAAAATTTACAAAGAACATGATTTCCAACAAATATATATTAATAATTAAAAATGGTAAGCTTTACTTGACCCTATGAATTTCATTGTGCCTGCTTTTTTCTTGAACAATTATGTCGGTCCTGTTTGATTTAATTTTTTTTAAAAATACACTTTAAAATTCTTATTAAATAAAAAATTAATATAATAATTTGTTTAAACGAAAGACATATGTTAGTGTTTTTACATTTTGAGCAATATTTTAAAAGATTTTATAATTTAAGCAAAAAACGGAAAAAAATTTTGTGTCGCGTTTGGATTTTTTTCTTTAAAATTGCCGCATTTAAAAGTATTTGTTTAAGAAAACGAGTTCTTACGTTTTTTTTGTAATACCATACCTTCCTTATATCCTTGTTTTATTGAAGTTTTGTGCTGTTTCACGTCGCTAGAAGTAAATTATTTAACAAAACAATGGTTCGGAAACTGTAATATTGTAAATTAGAAGAAAATTCGGAGCTTGATACATTTCAGTATAATTCAGATATATACCAAAAAATATAATACGACAAATTTTTCAACTTTTATCTAGCTCCAAAACTACTAAAAAAGCTAAATTCAATTTTGAAAAAAGCTAAAAAAAAAGCTAAAGGCTAAATGTAAATATTCCGGGCTAAGTGAAGAAAAATAAAGCTAAATTTAGCTCCAAAAAAGCTTATATGGCCACACTGTATAGAATACATAGATGTTCTTCATTGAACGTACTCTACGCAGCTGTCATATTTGACGTTGACACAGTGATGCCACAAGTAAATATTTTTCCTGACAAATACAAGGCGAATTCATACAAGGTGGACGCAGGCGAAAAATTCGTACCTTAAATGTCAAACACATATATGGCATCATTGAAGAAAACACAAATTATTTGTATATGGCATCATTAAAATAAAACACAAATTATTTGCAGAAGAAAAACGTGAATAAAATTAATTTTACACTGTTCTTTTTGCACAAAGCACAAGAACGCATAATTTGGTTTTGCTATTTGTTAATTAAGAACACTTTTTTAAATTTTTAGCTTAATAATCTAACTGACGCGTAATTTTTTTTAAATCAAGAAGAAGCACATAGACAAACTTTTGACACATTGTGAGGAAAATTGCACGAGCAAACAATAGTCAGCTGATATGTCGAGATCACCTTCTCTATGAATTCGCCTTGCAAAATATTACGCAAATGTGTATGTGTGATCGCAACATTTTTGACAACCAAGCTGGAATTGAGCAACAACAAAATACATGCTGAAGATATAGGATACATAGATGCCCTTCATTGAACGTACTCTACGCAGCTGTCATCTTTGACATCGACACAGTGCTGCCACGAGTAAATATTTTTCCTAACAAAATATTACGTATATGTGTATGTGTGTCAGCAACATTTTTCACAACTCAGCTAGAATTTAGCAACAACAGAAAACAACATATTTTTTCAGTTAGTTGTTGTCTTAGGGACGAGGTCATCTTATTTTCAGCATGCATGGTGCCATCACCACAGCAGCATTAAAAATTTTAAATTAATATACAAGGTGACTTCGTTAGCAAAGCTGATTGTTTATTGCTCTTAGTTATGTAATCGTTTAACGTATACCTAAGCAATTTTTTCGTCTGATATGACAGCATGAACGCTTTTACTTTGTACCATTGTACTAAAGATACAATTACAACAATGCATCTAGTGATATGTAAAAGTAAACAACTTTGACAGCCCAGCCAAGATTTAAGCATGAAAAAGTTAGATCAGATGTGCGTGTAACAGCAACTGATCAAATAATTTCACCATGTGTAGTACGGTCGATGGTTTATAATTTTACCATGATTTAAAAATCGTTACATTATCACTACTGGTTATCAGCTGTTTTGCCAGCCAGTGGACAAATACACAAGAATTTTACGAAACCAGCAAAATTTATAAAAAATTTGTTTATAATTGTCAAATAAAGTGCAAAAAATAAATACAGTGAATATTAGTAAATTGAATAAGGACTGAACATTAAATCCATAAGCAATTACCTGTTTCGCTTCTAAAAATGTAAGTAAAATGTGATAAATTATTACCACAAACTATGTGTATATTAAAAAAGTATGTACCTACAACGTAGTAAGAAAACTTTAAAATGCTTACTTTATTGAATAAATATATTCAATATTACTGATAAAAAGTATCTGGTTGCACAAAGTGCTACGCGGTAGCGCAAGGTCAAATTATTAAAAGTAATTTATGCACATAATATATCATCATTGAGTTCTGTACAGTCTTATTGGATTTGTGTTTCTTTCATAACACTTCCCTACCAGAACAGTGACAGTCATTTGACCGGTCATATGACCGACACAGATGACCGGTCATTCGGTCATTATTTTCTATCATTTTCTTAAGGGCGATGTGAAAAAAATGACCGAAACTTTGTGTACGTGTGATCTTGCATCTCTCTCGCACCTTCAGATGTGATAGAAATATTGGTCACAAATGACCGAAAAAAAATGTTTCAGTGTTAGTTTCGGTCACAGATTTCTTGTAGGGCTTATTACATGAAATAAATTAGTCCTCCAAAGTAAAGTACGGTGTTTTTCCATAAGGTGTTTATTCCTTCTTACTTTAAATATTATATAAATATTTTAATTTTAAAGAATTCCTTATGGTGTGGGTAAACGAAGAAGGCGGGTTTCTGCAATAAACACCTGTAGGTATTGTGTTTTTGTATGATCGATAACAGTGCTGCCGTTTCCTATGTAATTTTTATAAAGCAAAAGAGGTTTTTCAGGGTAATATATAGTTAGAAAAATGTAGGTATTTTAATAAAAAAAATTCGTATAGGTACATTGTAAGTTTGAACACATCCTATTTTTACTCAAACTCAACTACTTGGTCAGTCAGCATTTTTAATCACTTTTTGTATGTTAATATTATCAAATTTAAGTAAAGTTGTTTGTTCAAAATTCTAAAATAAACCCTTTTAACACATAATTAGGGGATTCACAAGTCCAATTATCATATTTCTATAAATTTCACAAGGGTTTAAAAACCTTTGCCAACTTTTGGACACTCGGCGCAGGTCAGGTGTATGTGACAATTTTAAAGGCATATTAAAAAACGTAGTATCTTTTTAGAACTGTTTGTATGAAAGACAACAAAACCATTGCGAAATAGAACACCTTGTGAAGTCCGTAAATGTAATTAAAATACACTGTTTGACAATATAAAGTGCAAAAATATTTTGTTATATGTAAAATGGAAACAAGATGACTTTAAATTTTAAAAAACCACTTAAATTCATTTATTATTTTAAGATGCAGTATAAAAAAACTATAAAACTTATATATTAAAATTAAACCTTTTTACAAAATAACGTAAATTAAAATGTTTCTTGCATGCGGTTGGACAAAACAAAGTGCAAAAGCAAAACACTGTATGATAACTGCAAAATATGAAAAGCAAATATAATAGTCAGTACTTGGTGGCACCCCCTTTATTAACTATGACCTCCAGCAGTCTTTTAGGTATACTCGAAGTCAAGTTTTTCAAAATTTGTACAGGAATCTCTCTTGCTTGCATTTTTTTCCAAAATGTTTGAATGTTAGTTCGAGACTCCATGGGAATTTCGTCATCAACTATGGTCAGAGGTGTTCTATGGGGTTCAGATCTGGGCTCTGAGACGGCCATTCAAGTATTTCGATATTGTTTTCTTGAAA
The DNA here is from genome assembly GCA_963583895.1 of Melanophora roralis. NCBI lineage: Eukaryota > Metazoa > Arthropoda > Insecta > Diptera > Rhinophoridae > Melanophora > Melanophora roralis. The sequence goes on along the minus strand of OY757189.1, from coordinate 34,375,165 downwards.
ATAATTTTTTTCGACCTTGCTCGTATGTTTGGGGTCATATTGTTGAAAGATAAAGTCGCCCAAGCCCATTTCCACAGCACTACTGTTAAGATTTTCTTACAAAAAGCTAACATAATGCTGACCAGTCATTTTTGTGTCGACTCTGGTTTTTTGTTTGCATAAGAACTTTTTAGACCGCTCTGGTTAAGTCTTCTCCGTATAGCATGTGATGAAACATTTAAGTTTAATTCTTCCTTTATCTCCCTCAAAGATGAAAACCGTTTTTTTTTGCTAAAATTATTATACGATCATTATCTCGCTTTGTTGTCTTGAGCTTTCTCCCAGACAGTTTTTTTAGACTCTCATTGGATTTTCTATTCTTGAACAGCTCCAAGATTTTTCTTGCCCCTGATATGGATATTTTATACTTTTCCGACAAATATTTATATTTCATTCCATTTTCTCTGTCTTTTACTAGAAGATCTTTAACAGTTTTCGACAAAGGCTTCATTTTGATGTCTTGTAAAGATGTCTGAGAAAATGTCAAATTTTTGGTAATTAAAAGTGCTTTAACATAAAAATTTAACTTATTTCATATTAACAATTACTTACCTATAATTTTTAATCACATATTTAAACAAACATACAGAAAAAAGATTCACACAAAAAAAAACACTATTTTGTCCAGCACACCAATATACAAACTGAATTATTTTGTCCACAGAACAGAAATAATTGATTGATCTTGACTTTTTCTTTTTCAAAATACATACAGCATTTACAGTTACAACGGTATAATAAATAAATACCTTTTCGGGCTTTTAAAATTTAAAATTTAAAATGGAATCTGTTTGTTATACACTTTTGCACTGTATTTTGTCCAACAGTGTATGTTAATGTTAAGTAGTTTCGTGCTGCCCATATTTTTTAAATTTACTAATTACTTTATAATAAAATTGGTTGCCATTTTTTGACTCAAGTAAAAAAACAATTGATCTGAGCTCAATCAATATTTTTCCTTTTTGTTTTATATAGGTACATATTAAAAGTTTTAAACTAATTATCCTTAAAAAAGTTATACCACCTCCAAACATGACACGTGCATTATTATTAGATGTGTTTATATACTTTAAATAAAAACTTTATTCCAATGACTTTTACTTGTAAGTGTTCGCGTTGTCTATTGGTTGCAATTGCTGCCTTTTTTAACGCTTTATTTAAAATATAAAATTTCTTCGTTCTTTACCTTATTTTTTATATTTGTTCAAAATATATAATATACTAGCGTGTTAAATTATTAGTTAACTTAAAATAGCCCTGTACAAAGTATGTTGCTCAAAATCAAAACAAAAACTTTGATGCTTTAACTGGTGTTTCCCCTCTCCTCATAAGCTGGATTGATAGAATGCTGAAGGGCCGAATTATCAATGCGCAAATGGGCGAAGGCTCCATACGGAGAATTGTTACCAGGGGCACACCACAGGGTGGAGTCCTTTCACCCCTTTTGTGGCTTCTGGTGATAAATGGTATACTGGAGAAATTCGAGAGGGAAGGAACGAAAGTCGTGGCATACGCGGATGATGTGGTCATACTTATTGGTGGGAAGTTCTTGTCTACATTAACTGATTTGATGCAAGGGGCACTGAGATCACTGTCTGACTGGGCCAAGTCCAAGGGACTTGGAGTAAATCCCACGAAGACCGAATTAGTTCTCTTTACCCGCAAGCGGAAGGTCGGGGATTTCTGTGGACCGGTACTGGATGGAGTAGAGCTACAACTGTCTCCGGAAGCCAGATACCTTGGCGTCATCCTGGACCAGAAACTTAACTGGAAGAGGAACATCGAGGAAAGGGTTAAGAAGGGGCTGAATGCTCTATATGCGTGCAGGAACTCGATAGGAAAGAGTTGGGGACTGAGGCCTAGTACTGTCCATTGGTTGTACACGGCAATTGTTCGACCCATTGTTACCTATGGATGCCTGGTTTGGCAAACGGCCACAACGAAAACCTCTCTCCTCAAAGCGCTGAACAAGGTGCAGAGGGCTGCTTCTATTTGTATCACGGGAGCGCTCGGGAGCACCCCACAGGCTGCACTGGATACAATGCTGAACCTTCTACCTCTGGCACTTTTTGTGAAGCGGTTTGCGGTTAAGGGAGCCTTGAGACTTCGAGAATCAGGAACTTGGCGCGACTCTCAATCGGGACATGCCAGCATTTTGATCGAAATGGGGAGGCTGGAGCAGCTAGGAGACCTAGTCGGGAAGACGGATTACTTATCATCTTACCTGGACTTCGACTCCGCCGCTGTGATAACCATTCCTGAAAGGTCGGTATGGGATGATGGCCACGTTCCGTACGGAGGAGTAGTCGTTTATACTGATGGATCGAAGACTGATCGTGGTACTGGAGCTGGTATTTTCAGCGAAGCACTTGACATTGCGGAGTCTTTCAGGCTAAGCGATCACTGCAGTGTCTTCCAAACGGAAATATTTGCAGTACAAGAGGCCGCAAGATTGATCGGACGCACAAATCAAGGCCATGATGAGTGGGTCACCATTTACGTGGATAGTCAAGCCGCCCTAAGGGCTTTGGGTTCAGACTCTGTAAGGTCGAAGGCGGTTAGAGACTGTAGGACGGCGCTTCGGGAGCTTGGTAGGGCCGTAAGGCTGTGCTGGGTTCCCGGTCACTCCGAGATACCCGGTAATGAATATGCCGACGAATTGGAACGGAAGGGAACCGAACTACCTACCACTGGGGCGGTCACATCGATCCTTCCCCCTTTGTGCGAACTCTACGGGATAATCGATGGGTACTTTAGAGTCCTGGCGAACCGGAAATGGGCGAATACTGCTGGATGTAGGGTCTCCAAATCCCTATGGAAAGCAGTTTCGGAAAACCGGACGAAGACCCTTCTATCTTTGGGTAAGAGCGACCTTAAGCTGATCACCGGCCTTTTGACCGGTCACTGCAGTATAAGATCATTGGAGGCAAACTGGAGGCCAAACTCGGTCGACTTCTGTCGACTATGCGAAGACGAAGAGGATATCGAGACTGTGGAGCACCTGTTGTGTCGATGCCCGGCGCTCGCTGGGAGGAGGAACCGGTACTTTGGTGTACCCTACTATGACCACCTCTCTGCGCTCGCCGACTGTGACCCAAGGGTCTTACTAGGATTTGCGAGAGGGATGACATGGCTGGCGAGAGGTTGCAACTGATATCCGAAGCAGGACACGTGCCAAATGGACAATCGGCAACGACTCGTGATGGACATTGCCACACTCTCACTTACTTACTTCGACTCTACTACTACTACTCTAACCTTTGTCATTTCTACTTTATTCTTTCATCTGAACATACCTTTCTATTTACTCTTTATTTTATTACTTCTTCTTATAGGACAATCACAATGGGCAAACTGCCTCTGGGTGATGCGGTGAGTGTATCTCACTGCATGTCCTTTAACCTAACCTAACCTAACCTTGATGCATTTTATTTCGATAAAAAAATGAAAAAGGAGGTTCAACAGGCGGCTGCGGAAGTGTTGAAGTAATAGTTGTGCAGCCCACTTGGGTCATACATACATATCAATATTTTTAAAAATGTTTTTTTTTTATAAAATTATAGATATTATTGACAAGTAAACTTTAAACCAAATTTGGCTGTGGGTTTAACATTTTATTAAATTACACCCAGTAGCGCGCTTTTGTGTTTCGAGAGAAATAAAACTTTCCAAAACATTACACATATTATTGTTAAAAACTAATTTGTATTTGTATGGAAATTTTATTATTTTTACATCTTTCCTATCTCTGGCTTTAATTTTTTTATAGTTGTTAATGAAGTACGGCATGGAAATATTAATGTCTTCTTTCTTTGTTCGAAATTACGTTTTTAAATTTCGAAAACTATCATCAGTTTAAAATTTTAAAATAGAAATGTAATTAATTTTACGTAAGATGTTAGAAAAAACTTAGTAAATATTTAAAAAAGGCTTATTGTTAAGTATAAGTATTTCAGTTGGTCAGAATTAAAATATATCGTCACCTTAAATACAAAAAAGCTTATCTTACATTAAAAAACTGAGAACGTGAAACAACAAACGGTACGAAAGAATAAAAAAACCAAGTAAAACCCGACAAAATAGTAGCCAAAGCCTTGCCCCACGTATATTTTAGCTTTAAAATAACAAAAAAATTGTTTTTCCAGTTCTTTAACGGAAGTTTCAGTTTTAATTTTTAGTTTTTTTAAATGTTAAATACGTCTTTTTTGGCTTTAGTGAAAAATATGGTAAATAAACATCCAGTTAAACGATTTTTATAGCAGAAAATTTCATTTTTAAATTTCTATGTTGAATCTTTATTTTTAAAGCACTTATTTGATTTTAACCTAAAACCAGAGTTGGAGACGTACATACATATGTATATTTACAAGTTCTAACGCTTGTGCATAATTTTGGAAAAAATTACAATTAAAACTTTCCTTTTTTAGAAGTAAACGCAATAAAAAATATTTTATATCATAAATAATTAGCAATTTTAAAATATGATCAAGCTATTTTCAGCTTTCTGTATTTATTTTTCTTTTTGTGTGATTTTGTGGTGTGTTTTATGTTTAAATAAACAAATTACGTTCAGTTAAATGTTAAATGAAAAGTCCAAAGGTTTTTTTAGATTAAACCATTTTTTTTTATTGATTTACTCCACAGTCATTTAAATGTTATCTACATATGCACATATATACATATGTTCTACTTATGTACATACTTATTTAATTATTTTTATTTTAAACGGTATGTGTAGGTATGCTTTTTTAATAAAAAAAAAAATCATTATAATCAACGTTGTTGTTGTTGTTGAGGTTTTTTATGCGCTTAATACGGTTTAAAGTGGTTTTTAAAAATTTCGATACTAAACAGATTCAAGTCAGTAAACTTCAGGTAAACTCAATTTAATGGTTTTAAGGTATAAAATTGTATTTAACAAAATTTTTATGCATGAAATTTTTTTTATACATACATGTCTTTCTCTATTGTTGCTGATTTTTAAAAGCGATTGTAAGAGATAAGTAGATTTATTTATTTATTCATTCAGCTTAGTAATACAAAGCCTTCCGGGTCAATAAAGGTGTATTAAATAGTAAACATACACAATCCTGAGTTCTTAAAACTAAATGTAGCAATATTAAATTCTCCATATTGGCTTAGCTAATTAATCTACAAATCACAATAATAAATTTAAAAAATAAATACTAATATTAATAACAATAGAAATTCAAAATTCGTCTCCTCAGCCAAGGTAAGAAGAACATATACACATTAAGCTGCCTACAACAGAGATGTGGTCCAAATAATAGTAATTTTTAAGTAGAAACTAAGTAAGTACAAAGTAAATTGAAAAATTGGCTGATTGGTTACTAAAACGAGTCCGATAGCTGATTCAGCAGGCGGACATATCTAAATCGACTTAGATGGGAAAGGATTCAAAGTACACATGCATATGCATCTACTTGATAGGGTCGTTTTATACAAAATGACGTATAATCCTATAAGCTGTGTTCAAGGTACAAAATTTAGAACGTTTTTGTAATTTTATTTTTTTACCACAATTATAGCAATAATGACATTTTTGTTATAGCCATTCACTTATAACATTGTTTTTGTCTAAACAAGGTATCGGCCGATAAGCGGGTTGTCAAGGTTGTAATACAACAAATTTAATGTAGCATATCCACTGTAGCATTGTGTTTAGTTTGGATGGCAAAAGAATACAACAAAGGGCGATAGATTTTAAACTTTTTATTATAACATCAAAAATATTTTTTTTTTCTAAAAATGAATTTACAACAAGGTTTTAAAATTTTGGCCGTATTTAACCGTTTTGAAACTATCTAAAAGATGAAGAGAGAAGTTTGCATTTGTATCTTATTTGATGCTACCAACTAGTATACTGAAAACGAATATTATCGGTCCACAAATGTCCTCTCGGAATCAGCATTTTGTGATATAAATGACTTAAATATTAGTTTATCTTCACAAAATTGTGCACACATCTTTATCTTAATGTATCCAACTAGTATACTGAACACAAATATAATCGATACATTTTTTTCATATATCCCCATACAATAGGGTATAATATGGTCGTGCTTTTTGTAAGTATAGTATTCTTTCCACAGTTATTTTAAGCCTTAAATGTAGCTTGCTCAATGTTTTCTCCGTTTTTTAGTTTTTAAATTGCAAACTGCTACAAAAGCACTTTTTATCAGAACTTGAAAAACGAATAATAGGTGTTGTAGGCCTAGGTGGGGACATAATAAAACTGCTTTTAAAAATTTTTTTAACTCCCTCAAAATCACAAAGAATCAGGCTTTTATAGTATTTTGCATGTTTTTATAAAAAGTTTTAAAATTTTTTAATTTTTAAAATTTAGCAAAAATTATTTTAATTTTTTTCTATAAAAAAAAAACAAATATAAATTGTTAAAATCGGCTTATACTTTGAAAAGTTATACATATGTATGTTTAGTTTTGCCATTGCAGACTTTTGTTACAAAAACCACTTGACTTACTCTTGATTTATATCAGGGATTGTCAAAATTCTCATTTAATGAAATGCGTCTGTATTGGATAAGAGAAAATTGCCCAGCAAACAAAAAACTAAGCATTGCCAATGTGATGAATTTTACTTTTTAAAGCAAAATGGAAATGAACTTAAAAAAAGTTATTAAAATTAAATACAAAATATGCCTCAGTTATTACAGAATAAGACAATTTTTTTTTCACACATATTCCATTGGGCGAGTTTAATTTACAGTTAAAACTTAAAAAATTAAGTGTATTTAGGTATTATAAATTAAGTTTTTCTTGTTTTCTTTGTTTTAAATGTTTGGTAACATAAAATGTATTGCATGTTACCAAAAGCATTTTTAATGACAAAACAAAAATTTTTATCTTCCATTATACTATTTTGTTTGCTGGTTTATTTTGAAATTAAATCAAAGCTGAAAAAACAACAAAGCTGAAAAAAAAAACAGTAAGCATCCGCCCATGTGCACTCGTTAACACTCAATTAACGACTGAAATCAAACTGAAATAAAAGAGAACAAGCGTCGGTGTGAGTTTGTTTTTATTGTTTTTGTAGAACAATTGTGCACTAAAAATGAATTTTTGACAACCTATGATTTATATCAACTTCAAACCCGCCACAAAAAAAAAAAAAAAACAATAACATTTGCGGTCTAAACAACTGGCTAGATCAGATGATTGGTTATAAAAAAAGGCCAATGTAAAGGATATATAAGACTTGGTACAGCCGAATATAGCGCTTTTACTTTTTTTTTTACAATGATTTATGTTAAATATAGTTTTGGTAATGATAAAACAAGTAAAAGCGCTATATTCGGCTTTGCCAAATCTTATATACCCTTCACATTGGTCTTTAAAGTACCCAGCCATATGATCTAGCCGAATGATTTCGTACTTCAAATATTATAATATAAAACTGCTTTGTGCATATCTACTTTCTATAATTCCTTCCGCATTATGAAGTGATTTTGCAAACAAATTACGTTTTTGTATGAAAAGCACCATTTATATATTCATATTATTTGGTATAAAACTAATAATAAGTAAAAGAAACATACATACACATGTATGTACACGTGTATCACAGTATTTTGCCTTAATAGGTCAGTGGTGAACCGATCTTAGTCATTTTAAAAGCGATAATCTCAGGAATATTTTTGATAGTTTGACACCAATACCTGGTCTGTAGTGATTCAATTGACTCCGGAAACTTTATTTCAACAGACGTACAGAGTGACAGACGGATATGGCTATAACGAAATCCCTATTTTTCTTACCACTTAAAGAAAGGGTGTAAAAACATAAAAATATTTGCGGTCTAAAAAACTGGCTAGATCAGATAATTGGGTATAAAAAAAAACCAATGTAAAGCACATATCAGATTCGGCACAGCCGAATTTAGCGCCTTTACTTCATTTACAATGATTTGGGTTAGTAATAAAAAAAAAACTAAATTAAAAATTTTTAAGAAATGGGAGTTTCCACTGATTTCTGCTCCATCAAAATTTGCTAAAAATGAATAATTGTTTCTACCTCAGAAATTTACAATATTAAATTGCCTTAAAAAATCAGTACTTTTCAGTACATACATTTTTAATCAGTACATATACCATATGAAAAATCAGTACATGTACTGACGAAATCAGTACAAGTGGTCACCCTAGGTATATAAAGACATAAGTCCATGACATATACATACATACATATGTGGGCAAACATATATTAAGATTATTGGTCACACAATCTTATAAACTTTATAACATACCCAAATTGATATTCTAGAGTTTCAAAACATTTTTATAACGAATATTATCGATTGATTAATATAATACATTTATCGTCACCTGAAATGCTAAATGTGGGCCCTTTAGCAAACAAATTGAAAATTTTTGATTGATAATGGCTAATCAAACGACCCAACAAATTTGGAGCCTTCTACTAACCAAGGAAAAAAACCGCGTTATTATTAGAAATAAGCCGCATCAAATAACCTTGTTTTGAATTAACTTTAAATTTTATATGGCTTTTGGTTATTGCTGTTGTGCAGGATGCAACCAATAAACAAAAAAAAAAATCTATGGAATAATGCGCTTGTCAAAAAACATCATCGACAACAGATGAAAACATCTGTTTTAGGATTTTTTGTGCCCACCTTTCTTTGACAGAAAAAAAACAAATTTAACAATACTTATCATATATAAGATTTTTATCTCTCCTGTGAAAATATAGGGTGAATGGCCTTTTTGCATTTCAAATGACGACAGAAATGTATGTATTAGTATGTATGCTTGTATGATATCATACAATTATAGATGGTATCTAAAAATTTACATACATACGTACAAGTACTTTTTGGTAAAATGACACAGTTATTGTCCCCTTTTTTTAACAGCATTTAGTTAACTTAGAAGTTTAGAAGAGTAAGAAACAAACATTTTGTGATTGTAAAGTGGTAAGATATGAATTAAAAAAATTAAATTTTTAAATTAAATATTTATAGTATGTACATATGTATGTTGACAGACCGTAATTGATAATTCGTCCTCGAAGTATAGGTCAATACGTAAAATCGTCAACATAATAGATAAGTTGTTTGTTATGACTATTTTATATTATTGAAAAATTGTCAGTTATAACTGGCGATCAGAATGTCAATGTATTGGGCATTTTTCAAAATTAATACATATGTATGTACATATTTGAATTGCAAAATCATGGACATTTTTTGCATCTAAGATAAGTAATAAAACTAAACGCTTTTGATTCTGTTAATTATTCCTGCTTGAAATTTTGTACACTAAATACTTCTGAACTTATAGCTTGCGTTGTTTAGTGTATTATGTATATCTCTGCGATTAAAAATTAGTAGAACACGAAATCCGATAGAACTTTATTTTATAAAAAATTACGGAAATAAGTAGAAATAATAGAAAATAATTAAGTCAATCGAAAAAAGTAAGACCGCTATATTTGGCGCTATATTTGGTCTTTTTGTTTACCAAGTCACCTGATCTAGGCAAGTTGTTATCGAACTGTAAATATTATAATTATTTTGGGTGGCCTTTAAGTACATACATATGTAGCTATCATAGTTTTCAAAACAAAAAACTTACAACATTTGAACAATTTTATCGATTTCCCTTTCTTTAAGGAACCATAATATATGTATAAACTGTATGCGATCGCAAAAGGATATAAAAAAAATTAAAAACAAAATGACAAACTGACATAATACCCTTACCACTATGTAAAGAGTATAACAACAACAAACACACACATACCATGGCTTTTAAAAAGCAGGAAACAAATTAAGCAAATTCATACAATATGCAAGTATGATACGATGTAAATCTATTGTCTCTGCAAGACTAAGTTCATTCGTTTACTTAAAGTTTTTAAAAATTTTTGAATATTTTTACTGGATTGCGTTCGTTTACACAAAGTCCAGTAAATGAGAACAAAAATTGAGAGCGCAAAGTGACAGTTGTCTTACTGAGTATTTAAAAATTTTTACTAGACAAAATTTTACTAGTAAAAATTACTAGTAAAATAAAACATATGTTTTCTGATGTAAACAAAAAAAGTGAAATAACAAACAGCTAACAAATTGAATAACGAGAAAAATTAAAATGGTATAAAAAGTAATTTAATTTTTACAGGCGAAACAATGGAGCAGCTAAGAGATATATGTAGCTAGTACTTTAAGTTTAGGGGAAAGAGTAAATGTAACCAGACATGGCAATGTTTTGCAAAATGCAGTATTGTATCTAATAGAATCGTCATTTGAAAGCGAAGATGAAGAAGATATAAGTTTGTTTTAAATGTTAAAAAAGCCAGTATTTTTTCACCCTAACTTGTGTTTGAGAAAGGAAAGAGTTTTACGCAATTCTGTTAAAAGCTACTTCCCTGACACGGTCCCGACCTATACGGATGTTTAGTTTCGAACACATTTTAGAATATCCAATTTAATTTTGTTGCGGCTTTTTCTTCTTAATATTTACTTTTTACTTGGGTACTCGGTGCAGTTACTTTTTACACAAAATTAAATATTCGTGTTTTTTTACTAACGCTAAGTCTTTCCCTAGCAGTATGTATTGCTCCAGGTAACGTACAAAAGAATAGTCTGAGACTCAACTTAAATTATATCGACAGACTCGGAATCACTTCATTAGCCAATTTAAGCTTATCTGTCTGGCTGGGTATCCATATATTCGTGTGCTCAAAGTAAAGGTAGCATTTCTGAAAAAAAAATTTTGCCATAGGGAGCAAGCTCATTGTTTGTGGTGGTGATCGTAATAGACTTTAACCCCAAAACCAAGTTAACCCCACTCACAAAAGTCAGCTTGTTTTTGCTTAAAAAAATGTAATGCATTTTTCGAGTAATCAAGTAATTGCAATATATTTTAATCTATCAGCTGTTTTAAGTAGGTAAACTTTTTGTTAAAATTTTCCGTTCGCGTACTTTTTACTTAAAAAATTTTAAGTGAGAGAAATTTGGTAAATTACTCAGTATTTGCTAAGTTGCTGGACTTTACTGGGAAAGTAAACGAATGAACTTACTGTTAAGAGCGATACGAAACTATAACTGTCAAACTCCTTTCATAAAAACAGTCTTCACTTTCTTTTGCGTTTGAATTGTCAAACGTGTGCCGAAATCAACAACACATGTTCATACACATACATACAAAAACTTAATTGTATTTATGCACATCCTTATCTATGCTTAACAGCGTTGTCAGTGCTTACATTTGTTTTTTGTACGGATTTTGTTGTGAAGGGTATAATTAACAAAACTTATTTTGCGCACCTAGCCACCGCGGCCAAGGGCATTTGACAGATGTTTGGCGTAATTGTCGAATAAGCCCGTAGTAAGCCTTCTTTAATTCTAATGCGTACGAGTGTTAAGCTTTATAAATTTATATTTAAAGTATTGACCATTGTTAGTTATGGCCACCTTTCCCATTTTTCTGGCAGCATATAGATTCCGCGCTAAAAGAACTGTTTACCTTTACAAGAACAAATTAAGTTGTTAAGTTATATGTATTGGAACATGTGGTCTAGCGTTGTCATATTGGAAAATAACGGTTTCATGTCTGGCCCCATATCCTGGGCGTTTTTGCGCCAATGCTTGCTTTAAGGTATGGATTTCCTGAATTCTAGCCAGATTTTAGCAGCTCATTTAAAAAAAGGAGCTTTTGGTCCCACCAAACTCAAAACATTTCATTAGGCCTACAGATATTTGTGTTTGGTGTCGATTCAATTGGTTATTCGGCTTCACATACATTTTCTAGCGCTTGGGGTTATCGTAATGGACCCATGTTTTATCGCAAGTAATGACTCGTGATAAACATGATTTTTTTTAAAGCGTTCAAGGTCTCTTGACTTAGGGGGCCCTGCTTTAGGATGAACCCCGCTGCTTCTGAAAGCTTTGAGTAGCTCCCAATGATATTGAAAGCTATTGTTGAGTTTGATAGCAAGCTTCACGGAATAATGCCTCAAATTCTTGATCTTTCAATTATTATGCCGTTCATATTTTGCCTCATAGCCCCAATCTCCAAAAAGCTAGGTCTAGAATCAAATTAGTATAAATGACATATGTTGCTGTCGTCTTCAAAACAAATAGATAGGATTCAATGTCTGGCATAAAAGGTCATTTAGAAAGATACGAAACAGAGTAAAAGAGTGGACGGGGCCTTCTGAAACCGCTTAATTGATTTTTAACTCATTGAAAAAGATCCCAACACGAATCGAAATATTTTAAAGAAAACGCGGTATAAATCGAGACTATTCTCACCGACGTCAAAAGTAAAAAACGCACAATGACAAACTCGTACAGCTCGTAATCATTCGAAGATGACCCTTCCGTCGATGCAGATTGGACGATATATTTTGCGTAGAAACCTTCAAACACGCTAAGAACAGCTACATCTGCTTGCGCAGGAACCCACGCTTCAGCGCCATATGATAGCACGGATAATATAAGCTTCCTATAGCATGTAATTTTTGTTCGTCGAGAGAAGGCTTGCTTCAAACTGCAAAAATAGATAAAGTTGTTCACTACCTGAGGTTCTTTCCAATTTGAACCGATGGTCTCGTATCAGCTAACGTCATTCTGCATAAAAGTATTTTCTTTGCGAATATACCAAACTCAGGCATGACTTTAAATACATTGGCTCGTAACAGAAGCTTTATAGTCAGCGAAAGGGTAATACGTGCCAATTTGTTTTTCTTGAGGATCTGCCATAATGTAAGTATTTGGTTGATGGTCGATTTACCAGGTCTAAAGCCACATTGGTTTTGTCTCCTTTCTTATGCACAGGACACAACACACTGAGGTTGCTGTCATCGGGTATTCGTTCTATTAGTTAAATGCTTCTAACAAGCTGATGCATACTCCTTAAAACCAATCGCCTCCAACTCTAATAAAATCTGCGGGCAGACCATCGGCACCTGCAGCGTTGTTGTTCTTCAGCCGGGATATTGATATCTTTATCTCATATCGGCTAGGTGGTGTACATTCGACACCGTAGTTAATGGCTTATTCAAGGATATTTTAATCGCTAATTTCATCTGATACCAACAGCATGGAAAATGTTGTTTTTATGGTCCTCAGTACACTTTCAGTATCTGTCACTAGGTTTCCGTTTTTATCCTTACAGGAGAAACTGCCAGTACCAATGTCCTCTGTTTAGTGTTTTACTATTTTGTAAAGTTTGCGGGCTTCGTTTCTATTTCTGTACATCTCGATCTTCTCGCAATCGTGCCTTACTATTTCCCTTTTCTTGCGGTGGAGCAATCGTTTCTCCTCTCTCCTTTTCTCTTAGTACTTCTGCCGTGCTCTTCGCGTTAAAGCGGACTGCAGTGTTGCCAATTATGCTAAGTTTTTCTCTGCAGTTGCATTGCGGCACTCCTGGTCGTACCATGGGTTTTTGAAGGGAGGATCCTAAAACCCAAGTACAAATTTGGTCTGGCCTTTATCAAGTTGAAAAAATCAAGGTTGTTACCTTGTATGAAAATTTCTATGTAAGTCTCTCCTGCGATAGATGTGTAAGAGCAGTTCAACCAGGGTACATTGAATGGGCTAGGAGCAACTGATCAGCTGACTTTTATTTTCGGTATTTGGTTTCTATTTATCTTCTCAAATTTATATAGAGAATTTAGAGATAGTACTAAGTACACAGCAAATAAAATGCTGCAAAAACAAATATATGAGGACTTTGACAAGATGGCTGCGTATGTCTTAAAGTTGTTGTAGGGAAGAGGTTACCTTTTTATTATACACTGTTGGACAAAATACAGTGCAAAAGTGTATAACAGATTCTATTTAAAATTTTTAAAGCCCGAAAAGGTATTTATTTATTAAACCATTGTAACTGTTAATGCTGTATGTATTTTGCAAAAAGAAAAAGTCAAGTTCAATCAATTATTTCTGTTATGTGTTTTTTTTTGAGTGAACCTTTTTTCTGTATGTTTGTTTAAATATTTGATTAAAAATTATAGGTAAGTAATTGTAAAGATTATGTAAATATGAAATAAGTTAAATTTTTAAGTTAAAACACTCTTAATTGCCTAAAATTTGACATTTTCTCAGACATCTCTACAAGACATAAAAATTAAGCCTTTGTCGAAAACTGTTAAAGATCTTCTAGTAAAAGACAGCGAAAATGGAATGAAATATAAATATTTGTCGGAAAAGTATAAAATATCCATATCAGGGGCAAGAAATATCTTGGAGCTGTTCAAGAATAGAAAATCCAATGAGAGTATAAAAAAACTGTCTAGGAGAAAGCTAAAGACAACAAAGCGAGATAATGATCATATAATAATTTTAGCAAAAAAAGCTATAGTCAGAGTCGACACAAAAATGACTGGTAAGCATTATGTTAGCATTTTGCAAGAAAATCTTAACAGTAGTGCTGTGGCTTGGGTGACTTTATCTTTCAACAAGATAATGACCCCAAACATACGAGAAAGGTCGCAAAAAATTATTTCCAAGAAGACAATATCGAAATACTCGAATGGCCGGCTCAGAGCCCAGATCTGAACCCCATAGAACACCTGTGGACCATACTTGATGACAAAAGTCCTATGGACTCTTGAACTAACATTCAAACATTTTAGGAAAAAATTCAAGCCGAATGGAGAGAGATTCCTGTACAAATTTCAAAAAACTTGACTTTGAGTATACCTAAAAGACTGCTGGAGGCCATAGTTAATAAAGGGGGTTCCACCAAGTACTGACTATTATATTTGCTTTTCATATTTTGCAGTTATCATACAGTGTTTTGCTTTTGCACTTTGTTTTGTCCAACCGTATGCAAGGAAGATTTTAATTAACGTTATTTTGTAAAAAAAGTTAAATTTTAATATACATTCATATAAGTTTTATAGTTTTTTTATATTACAACTTAAAACAATAAATGAATTTAAGTAGTTTTTCAAAATTTAAAGTCATCTTGTTTCAATTTTTTCTGATTAAATATAACAAAATATTTTTGCACTTTATTTTGTCCAACAGTGTACATTGAGTTCGACAGTTTTTTTTTTTTAGTTTATTTGGTTTCGGGAACTAACAGTTTACAATGGCTCTTTTTGCAGATAAAATAATCGCTTGGGTGCCAGCTTGAGATCTGATCTAAATGAGAAGATAAACGAGTTGGAATCCTTTTTTTCAATTCTTTTTATGTTTGTGACTTTGCCCCAGTTCCTCGCACAATCACCCGATAGGAGTATTCTTGCCAATGATAAACATTTAGTTAATTACAATCAAATGTTTTCTATTTTATTCAGTTTTTTAAACCAAATTAAATAAATTTGCTTGGTTTGTTGTTGGTTTAAGTATGTCTATATGCAGAAAGAGAGAGAAAAACAAAAAATTAGAAAACCGTTTGTTTGTGGAAGTATTTCTGGATATTTTTTGTTTGTTTTTATAAGTCTAAATACGTAAGTGGAGATTCTTAACTATAAACGGATGATGAACGAGAATATTTTTTTAAATTTGGTGGAAAGTCTTCTGATGATTTGGTGTAAGAACTATATGCATACGCATACTTAAGCCAACAACAAACCAAGTACATTTATTTAATTAATTTTTTTGCTCCTGCTTATAAAAAAGTTTTTTTTTTTGTCTTATAATATTTGTTGCATTATTGCGAAATCTTTTTTTGGATAAAAGAATGAGTCTTACCATACTGCTCTTTTTAAAAATTACCTTAAATATCATTGCATTTGAATGTAAATATTTTGTTGTTGAAATGCCATCTAGTAGTAGTAAAACTTAGCTTCTGACAAAAATTTAAAGAAAATAAATATTTTAATCATAAAATCTTATATTTCAGCTGATAATTTTTCATAAAAAAGCAACAAAAAACTACACACCCAAATCATGTCTTCTTTGGAGAAATTAAAACAACAAAGACTGATACATCTATGTATAGCGATAACATTTTTTACATCAGGTTTAATTATAAACTTTGTTCAACTAGTCCTTCATCTGACATTAAAGCCCATCAATATTGTACTCTTCCGAAAAATTATGTATTATTTATGCTACTCTCTATATTCACGTAAGTATAACGGGGGGGTTACCGCTAAGTTTGATTTAAAAATATTGTTCGAATTTATATACTTTTAAAATATTGTTTTTCGATTTCAAAAATGTTTTTTTTCGAATTGGGTTCCGCGGTATCCCCCTGATGTTAGGTTTATTCCAATTTACAAACTTATGATTTTTCCAAAATTTGTTTAATTTTCGGTCCATAGAATTAATTTTTGTTGCCGATTGGTATTCAAATTCCACCCTAAAAGTATACATGGATGCAGAAGACGAAAAGAAATATGCTGGAAACGAACATGTTTTGCTTATGATGAATCATAGCTATGAAATCGATTGGTTAGCCGGTTGGATGTTCACTGAGAAAGTTCGTGTTCTAGGCAATTGTAAGGCTTATGCGAAAAAAGTAATTGCATATGTTCCTGTTATTGGTTGGGCATGGAAATTTGCTGAATTTGTCTTCCTTGAACGTTCATATGATAAAGATAAAGAAATAATTTCCCGCCAGTTAAAAGAGGTATTCGCTTACCCTGATCCAACATGGCTGCTGCTAAATGCTGAAGGTACACGCTTTACCCCCAAAAAACATGAAGCTTCGGTTAAGTTTGCCGAAGAACGTGGTATGCCAGTTTTGAAACATCATTTAATACCACGCACAAAGGGTTTTACAGCCAGTTTGGAAAGTTTACGTGGTCGCTGCCCAGCTATATACGACATTAATCTAGTTTTTAAAAAAGATGCAGTGGTAAGTAGTCTTTTAATTTTTTTTTAATGTTTTTTTATTATCTTGAGAATGTTACGAATTAAGTCTGGCAGAAAAGCTATTTTAAAACCAAAATATTTAAAACTTATCGTATCGTAAGACGTTGGAAATACTGATATACAGGCATGTTCTGAAAATAACTTTTTGTAAAAGTGATTGGAAATCAAACAAAAAAAAATTTTTTTTAATATTTGTGATTTTTTATCACTTGATTATTTTCAAAATTACCTTTTAAAAAATTCGCAATAAATTTATTTAAAGAATAACTTTAAATCACAATTGGTTTAAAAACACAAGTGATTTGAAACCATGTGATATTTAAAACATGACTGATATATTCACCTGAGGAATTTTATAAATTCTCAAACCATTAATGAGGATCAACATACTTAATTCAAAGATAAATTTGTTAAGAGTCCACCACATGGTATGGTTGATTATATAGAACGAAAACTGCATGATATGGAATATAAGCTGGCGGCACTATTAGGCGTCTAGGATTTGAAGAGTTCTGTCAAATCGATAACTTCGATGCTTTAGAGCAAAGCTATAAATTCTAGGCTTGGAGAGGTAAATTGTAGGGAAGCAGTGACTAGGGGGACAAGGGGGGTTCTTCCACCTATTTTGTGACACCAAACAGTCAACTGTATATTGAGGAAGTTTGATGCTGAAGGAAGAAAGTTGAATATGCAGACGATGTGATCATGCTGATCAAAGAAAAGTTTCTTCCACCTATATTGTAACTCCTAACCATTAACGGTGTTTGAGGGAGTTTAATGCTGGAGGAAGAAATTTTGTTCCAACGGTCGAGGAGCTACTGCAAGCGGCATTTTTTGTAGGCGTTATTTTACTTATATTTACGTTCAAAGGTGTTTCAAGCTATGTCTGAGTTTGGTATTCGTGCGAAACTAATATGACTCGCAGGATGATCTTAACTGATACGCAATCGTCAGCTAAAATAGGCACGTATATCTCTGAGCATTTTAGTATCAAACGAGTTTTTATACAAGGAACATTTGAACATTTCATGGATGGAAACTTGAGTTAAATTATTTTTTCTCGATCTTGATTATCTCTTTACTTTTTAATAATCTTTCTACTTTTTTCTCCCTTACTTGGTGACTTACTTTTTATTTAAAAAAATCCTGTATTTTTATGCTGTTTTTTTATATACTGAGTTTGACGTTTGTTAAGACTTTGATTTGTCTCGTCAAGACGTACAATAACGTTCGACGAAATTTATAGCCGAACTGATGCTAAAAGCACAACTGAGACGCTTGATGATTTTTTTTGTATTTAAAAATTCTCGTTAAAAAAAGTAAACACATTTCGTATTATGAAAACTAAGACAGAATTTGCAATATGTTTATTTATATTAAATTATTTTAATTTTTTCTTTTGATAAGTAATACATATTTATACGATAAATTGGCCGTTCGTAACAGTTGTGTTTCTGGCATTTATCTTAAACAACACGTAAAATAATTTAAGTTGTATTTCTTAAATTGTCACAAAATATTTTTTAGAATCCTCCTACGATTTCAACGCTTTTAAATGGAAAACCAGTTGAAGGTTATATGCTTGTCCGGCGCATACCATTAGAAAATGTACCCACCGATGAAGCAAAGGCGGCCGAGTGGTTGCAAAGCTTATTTCGTGAAAAAGATAAGATTATCGATAGCTTTCATACTACTGGCAGTTTCTTTAAAACTTCCGGGGTCAAAGAAACTCCTTATAAATACTATCCCAGACGTTTGTGCTCATTACTCAATTTTGCTATGTGGGCAGTATTTTCAGTATCGTTTGTTATGTACTATTTAATATCATCACTAAAAAATCAAAATTGGATTGGCCTTTCGATTGCTGTGTCAGTGTTGGTGACATGTAAGTATAAGTTTATACGTTTATTGAAAAAAAGTCTAAACTAATATATTCTATTTTCCTTTTTTAATTCAGTTTATATACTTATGGTTAAGGCCATAAACATGTCGAAAATCAGTAAAGCTTCCAGTTACGGGGCTGACGTTAAAGCTAGCACAAAACCGAACTAAAAACAACGCACAAGTCAAATAAACATTGATAAACATTTTACATTCTGAAAGAAAAAAGTGCACAATTCATCCATTAAAAATGTACAGTTCAAAAACATACTAACGTACAAATTGAACACAAACCAGCCTGTTGTAATGTTTTCAGCTGAAAATAAAAAAAACATTGTATACTTATACACTTACTACTACTTAAGTTATTTACAACCTACTTATATTTCTTTAGTTGCAAACTAATGCTTAATCTTCTTCAAATTCTTTCTTTCTCTTTTTATTTAAAAAATATTTACATATTTATAAAAAATAACATTATTTTTTGTTATAACCACTGTCCTCTCCAAACAATATATTAAATCTATTTATAGAAATAAATATACATACGTACAGTATGTATGTATTACAAAAAACAAAACCAAAAAATATAAGAATATAAAAAATCTACAATTGTTTGTTAATATACAAGCATACATGCACATTGAATGGATGTACAGGAATTAAAAAAAAATATTTATTTTGTAAAAGAAACTATTTATAAGTTTTAAAATCACGATTTACTCTTTGCAGTTTTTTATTTTATATCTGTATTGCTCATTTACTCTAATAGGGTTATAAATTAGAATCGGCATATTTTCTTTAAAAGTTTGATACGACACAAAAAACTTTCATTGATAAGCTTTTGATTTTTTTTAAACAAATTTAGGTGTTTATAAAAAACTTACAATTAAGATAAAAACTATTTCAAAAGAATTATCGTTAAAAAAGCATTTCAACTAAAAATTATGTGCGTTGAGTTATAAGTCTATTCAAATAAATGTAGCAATATGTATAACGTTTTCATAAATATGCACATTTTTTATGAAAATATATATTTTAGTTTTTATTTTATAAATTGTTGGCGCGCAAAAATAATTTTTATTGTTGGTATTCAATTAATATAAACTTTTTTATTTCTTTTATAACATTTGTTAAGATATATTAATATAAAAATAATAATAAAAAATTAATAAAATTAAGATCTTAGCAAATGTTAAACATTTTTACAAAATGATTTTTTTAATGTTGTTATTTCTAAAAAAAATTAAAATAAATAATAAAAAAAAATTATATAAGTGTATCGCTTATTTCATTTGCGGAAAATGGGGTTTAAAAAGAAAAAGTAAAAGTTAAAGTTTTTAAAACTTTTTGAAAACAAAAATTGAATTGTAAAGGGACAGTTGTCTTAGTATGCGTTTTAAAGTTTATAAAACCAGATTAGTATTCGGGCCCCATGCAACAACTTTGAAGCAAATAATAAAAAAAAGCAAGTTTAATTTTTATCGGCTTAAACTTTTTTTATATTTAAAGCTAATAAAAAAATTTTTATAATGTACTTCTCTTGTTTTGATGATTTTTTTTACACATTTCCCGCTCATGTACGTTTTGCTACAAAAATTTTTACTGAGATTAATTTCTTTTAATTACTCTATTTAATTCCCAAGCAAAAATATTGGATGTAATTCCTTAATAAAAAAATGGAAATTCTATCTGCAGTTTGTAATAAATATTTTCGAAATTTTAGTAGTTATTACATAAAACTCGAATAATCAAACTTACTTCAAAAACAACAAGTTTTTTAAACTAAACTGTTTTTCCTTCTAGCTTAAATGCAAAAATTGAGTAAGTACCATTTAAGCCTCGGAATTGCTTAGCATCAAAAATGTTGATTATATGCCTTAAAAATTAGACAAAAATGCAAAACATCCCTCCAATGGCAAGCCTAAAACTTGGTGTGATTTTGCTAGTTCAGGTTTTTATAACTTCTTTTTTCTTACTTGTTCTTCATAAACTGTCTTTACAAAAAAAAAAAATAATGATTGATTTGTGTAGTGATTATGGCGAAACTACATACATAAGGGGCATCAAGCAGCTGATTATCATCTGGAAATTTTAAGTTTATTTTAAACTCAAACTGTTTTTGTACTTGGGGGAACATTTCTAAAAAGGAACAAACTTACACACTTATTAACAATTAGATAAGCCCGCCCTACTTTTTGTATCAGAAACCTGTATAGTTATTGCTTAAAATACGCGTACTTTATAGGCTAAATATAAATAATATTGGTTATAAGTCTTCAACATTTCCACTAATGTTTTTTTAGTTGTTCGCTAGTGATTCACTATGATAAATTCAAAAAAACGCTTTTATCCCTCAAAACGTTTTATTATTGTTTCTTTTTTGCCTGCGTACGTTTGTTCTTACTAGTAAAAAATTTACAAAATGAAATGGTGGAATCGTTTTGATGATTTATTTTTCAAAAAAACGCAACACAACGAAAGCAAACGTTTCGTTATGTTTATTAATTTTTAATACGAAATTATTACAGTCCTTATGAGCAGGGATGGTAAACTCTACACTTTATGACATCAGCAATATAAGGGAAAAGTTTACGCCGCTTTACAACTCAACTCAGTTGAGCTGATTTCATCACAACAAACTAATTGTTTTTGATATATCATAAAAATATCATATTTATTTTGGGTTTCCTCCATCATTTAGTTCAATCGCACAAAAGTCCCGTCCATATAATTTCAATAAAACAGTTTAGTCACATGATAGTATTCTAAAGCTTGCCTTGTGTATTGGCCCCTTAAGCAAAAGTCATATTGTCTAAGCCCAGCTTTAGAGCTTTTAGAGGAGTAGCTTAAATCAGCGTAAACAGCATGGTACAATCATCTTATAAGGTATAGTACCTTCGGCAAAAGCACAAACACGATACAAAATTTATGAAGTTATTATAAAAACTCCGTCGATAACTTAGCAGCCACTCGTTCAAGTTTTGCCTTTCAACTTGCAATACATACACACTTTTTACTAACACAATTACACTTTTTGAACCTAAAAGCATCATGATTATCAGTTTCTCCCTTTTAAGTCGTGATTTACCTTATGATCAAGTAAACAGCTGATAATAATTATTTTTTTGTTGCATCACATGTCTGTTTATACAAATATTTAACGCCAATAATTTTAATCAAATAAATAAAGTAATGTAAATAGGTGGTGAGTCGTTGTACCAAAATTCAGTCGAAAATATATAATAAAGATATTTATAAAACAATTTTTGGGTTTCGTTGAACAAATATTCTCCCACATATCAATCATTTTAAATTTCTTCCTTGACGACGGCATCTTTTTAACAAAAAAATGATTATAATCAATTTGCGTGCTGCCTACGTTACTACTATTTTACAGTTAATATGTGTGATCAACAGGAAAACGAAAGCTTGAACGTGTGGCCGCAGCATAATGTAATAAAACATCCTGTTTTGATAGTGTCAACGCGTAAGCAAACTTGTGCAAAATATACTCAGCTGTTAAATCGGCTATACCTTGTATGGTAATTGTACCATGGTTAACAGTCAAATAAAGTCTACAACGGCGTAGCTGCAATTTATATCTGGTCACGAAACGCCGCTGGCTTTTGCCTCTCAGCCTAGTTGTCTGATTTGTGACTTTTCATTAAATTAGTTTCTCGAAAAAAATACATAATTGAGACGGGGATTTTTCATTTGTAATTTTAATTTATTTTAATAAATATTTTTTGTGTTACATTTAATAAGTCCATTAAATAAAATTGTTTAAAAGTGATAAAAAAGAACTATATCCATAGTCTGCTTGTTATTAAAGAATTTGAAAGAAAAGAATAATATGTGCATTTTGAAGGTGTGTGTTGAAAAGAAAAATTGACGACCAGACAAAAGACTAAATAAAATAAAAAGTAAAACAACGTAATTAAAAACGGAAAAAATCTAAAAATGCGTTAATTATTTAATATTCAAAAAGCATTTATTTAATTTTTAATGTATAATCTAAAGAGCAGATTAAATGTGTATAATAAATTCACAAAGCTGCATAGAAATTCCTTAAATGTATACATACATCTGTTTAATATATTTTTTGGTGCTTGTAAAATATAAAATAAATGCAACGTAAAGTAACGCAGCGCTGCTGACGTTGCTATTTTTACATATAAATTTTTTTCTGTCATTTGTTTTTGGGTTGTATCATATGATGGCGATATTCAATATGGGCTTAAAAATATTTTGTCTGTTTTTTATTCATATTTTCTGTATATATGATATCATAAGCTCAATAAAAATACAAAAAAACATATGTATTTTACTCCCACTCATATATGTTATAACTCCTTTAAACTATAAATTCTTATAGTGAATGAGAATGCTACATAAAAATAATTCGTTTTTATTATTTTAATTGCAAGATTGTTAGAAATTTCAGCTGTTTAGTATAGTTTCATTATTGGAAAATTGTTTTTGTGTATATCACACTTCCTTGTGTACATACAAAAGTTTTCTATAAATCAGCTGAGTTTATTTTTCCCCCTACAGCTTGTTGCTCGTTCTCTTAGTAAAAAGTAGTACGAAAGTTTATGAATTAACCAACGTTAAACGTCCGACGTAAGCGTTAAATGTTTGTGCGGCTACGTCGTGAATTGCTTACGTTTTTAATTGAAAAACAGTGAATAATAGTTTTCTATGTTTGTAACTCGTATAGGTTTTTTTTTTTTAATAAATTTATTTCTTTTAATTATAAAATCGTCTGTATTTGTATTTCAAAAAGGCAAGTAGGTTTAAAGATTTTTTTTGTTATTGGAAACTACAAAAAAGTAACAAGAAAAAATAGAGTGAAAACCAAAATTGTGATAAAAATTTTGCCTAAATTGTTTAATCCGGACCTATTCATTCCTAGGACCATTTTCATAATAATTATTGTAGGATTAATTAGGGCTTATTTAACAAATCTCTATTAAAATTTGCCCTTATTATACTGTTGATATGTTGATTTGGCATAAGTAACAATAAAATATATACCTACCCACGCAGAAAAATACAACCGGGCCAACGTTGGCAGAGCACTTCTTAAGGCGGTTCAAACGTTGGCAAAGCGTTAGACGTTCTTCTAATATAGTGCTGTGCCAACGCAAGAATGATAACATCATTTTGGGCTTGGCCGATTGTTTTTCCCATCGATGGCAAAGCACTCTTCAAATTAAAAAACAAGTGCTTTCCCAATATTGAATTTGTGTTTGTACAGCGCTTGCCCAGTACTTCAAATTTTACAAATTTAGCGTTTTCCCAATATACCAAAAATTAAAAAAACTCGTACATTTTTTTCCAATTATAACAAATTAAAATCAGTTTATTTGTACATACATACATAGCTTAAATACTTTTATTTGTGTCATTTAAAAAAAAATTAATCAAATTTCAACTTTTGCAGGCTTTGATTCTAAAAACGCGTCATTCAAGTGTTGAGAGATGTGCATATTCTTACATACATATTCTTTATCGTTTTCTTTATCGTAAGTGTCTTCCTCCAGAACGATCTTTGGCTGAAGCTAGCCAACGGCTAATTTTTGACAAAATTGAGGCTTCTGTTTCAGCTTCAAATTGTTTGATTAAAAAATCTGCAAATAAAAAAAATAGTTTAAATGAAATATTTTGAAACATATTGTTATTTGGGTGTTGTTGCCAAAGTTGTTTATAATTTTTATCTACCATGCAAAATCTTCAATGTAAAATGAATAGTATCTTTCTCGTATTAGTGTCGTTTTCGACAGTAATGAATACGACAACGACACTTAAAATAATAAGTCGAGTTATATACCATTTAATTCAAGATAAACTTGCGTAGCACGAAAATTTTCTTTGCAAACTCCTTTGTTTGCTTTTCCAAAACCACTAAATTTTAGCTGGAGCTCCTGACTCATCACATTCGATAAAACATTGGCTATAGCTTCATGGAGATGTTTGGCTTTTGTTTTATATGACAAAAATTCTCTCTGTAAAAAAAGTAGAAATGAACATTCTTATTATCAGATTAATAAGAAAAAACGAAGGTACTTACGAACAAATCCCTAAACTCTCTTTCATTTTTGATTTTGTTGTCGAATTCGTAAAATATTTTCACATCCTTCATTGGTTCTTCTAAATTTAAATTTTGTTTTATGTCTTTTAACAATGAAGACTTGTTTGGAGGGGAAAAATGCCGGTCAATTTTTTCTTCAAGTTTACTTATGTTGTACAAAATACTTCGATGCATCTTTTTTATATTAGCACGCGTCTCTTCTTTAAAAGCCTGAAAATCTGAAAAAATAATATAAAATTTTGATAAGATTACGTTTTAACGAATTAGTTTTAGTAAAAATTGATATTCACTAGATGTATCTAACAAAATGACGTCAGTTTGTGTTTCAACGGTTTTTCTTTCGCATTCAGTGAAACCCTCGAAATCGTCAATTGCATCTAAAAAAGCCATAAAAAATTATTTTAATATATTAGTTGTGTTCCAGATGCTTAACGAAACAGTCCAAACTTACACAAAGTTACCCAAAAGCGTTCCAGGTAACAATTTTTGTGCAAAAAAGAGAGCGTATGAGAGAGTAATATTTTTTATTTCCCGAACTTTTTCTTTGGGTAAGTTCGGACAAGAACTTTAAAATCAGCGTTCCAGCAATTTTGGGTAACTTTGTCAGTTTTAGAGAGCAATTTTTTCTATACTCTCAAATGGGGAAGAAATTGTGAACACAACAGGGAATAACGACTCTTCAAGTGAAAGCAGTTCTGATGATTTAACTCCCCGAACTGAAGCTGATAACTACAGCAATTTGGTAAACGGTTCTTTAGAATCCAAAATAAAAAGTTGGGTTTTAAGAAACACTCGAACCCTTACCCAGAAAGCAATCGATGAGGTTCTTATTATATTAAGGTCTGAGGGATTTACATCGCTGCCAACCTCTTCAAAAACACTTTTAGGAACTTCAGGAGTACGAAGTGATACAAAAATAATGAAAAGTTCAGACGATACCTTAGGGACTTTTAAATATTTCGGAATTGAAGCCAACCTTAAAGCCACAACAGATCCTAAATTTTATAAAGAAGATCACATTAAGTTATTAGTACACGTAGATGGCATGGATATTTTCAACAAATCAAAAAAAGGTTTCTGGTCGATAATGGGGAAAATATTTTCTAATATTTATATGACAAAACCATTTTTAATAGCGCTGTACTTTGGAAATTCTAAACCTTTTTCAGCTAGGGAATTTCTGGAAGAATTTGTTTTAGAAGCAAACGAATTCATTAACAAAGGTATATAATGTAATATTGAAGATGTGAAATCTAAAATAATTTTATCGTAATATTTTTTAAGGTATACAGTTGAATGGAAAACTGTACGAATTTGATATATTAGGATTTTGTTGTGATATGCCAGCCCGAGCTTTTATCAAGTGTTGCAAGGGCCACACTGGATTTTTTTCTTGTGAGAGATGTACTGTGAGAGGGGAGACAATTAATAATGTTCGTGTGTTCAACGAAATTAATTGTGAAGAACGAACATATTTATCATTCAAAAATAAAACAAACCCGCAACATCACCTCTTAAAAGAAAATAGCCCTCTACTGGACATAGTAAATTTTGATCCTATAAAAGGCGTTGTTCTCGATGAAATGCACATGCTTTACCTCGGAGTTTGTAAACAGATACTGCAAAAATTAATTTTTAAAAATTCTGGCTCGTATATTTCACAAGAAAATGTAGCAAGGCTTCAAAAAAATCTACAACTTATATCCGAGAATATACCTTTTGAGTTCCAGAGAAAATCATTGGATTTAATGAATTTAGTAAACTGGAAAGCTACACAATTCCGTTTTTTCTTGCTTTATGGTGGAGCTATTGTTTTTAAAAACGTATTGCAAACTGAAATGTATAAGCATTTTCTGATTTTATATTCTTCTTGTCGTATTTTGTCATCCATAAAATTGGCCACATCGAAATCAACATACGTTAAGGATTTGTTAAGAACATTTGTTCAACTTATGCCTCGTTATTATGGTACAAATTCGCAAACTATGAATGTACATAATCTTATTCATATAGCTGATGATGTAATCAATATGGGAGCTCCTATATCACAATTTTCTGCATTTGACTTTGAAAATAGTCTGGGATATTTGAAATCCATCGTAAAATCCACCACAAATCCAATAGCACAAGTTCAAAGAAAATTGCATACTTTTTTGAACAATCCCACAAATGAAATTCCATTAGTATATTCTCCTTTAAAAGAACAGAAATATTCACTAGGAAAAATTATAAAAACAGTTGAATCTAAAGTTTCCTTTTCTTTTGTGGACATATACGGGTACAAATTTACAGCAGATTCTCCTGATAATATATGCTTGCTAAGTAATGGGAACATTATGGTAATCTCAGAAATTTTTAGTAGTAACCCTTCCATGTTCAAAAGTGAAAATATTTTTTTAAAAGGCAGTATTTTTAATGCAACTACTGACTTCTTTGACTATCCGTTGCCATCCAGAGAAATTGGATTATACGACATTCAAGATTTAGGCCAACAAGAAATTGAAGTAAATATAAAAATGGTAGATGTAAAGTGCATTCTTACTAAATTTGAAAATGAAACAATTGCTATTGCTCTTTTACATAAATAACTGCATAAATAAAACAAAAACTTAAATAAAAAATAATAAAAAAGCATTTATTATTAGTGAAAAAAAAACATTGGCAAAGCATTTATTAGGTTGTAAATTCTAGCGTTGGCAAAACGTTATGCTTTTTGTTAAAAAAGTGTTTTGCCAGCGTTAGATTTTTTGTACGGTTGGCAATTTCTGCCTGGGTACCTATAGGTTTAACAACAAACCCTAAAATTTCCTACATTGTACCTAAAAATAAGTTGAAAAATTAACTTATACCTATGCAGTTTTTTTATAAAATGATTTTTAAGTAAAAAGTTGGAAATTAGTTACTTAATAGGTACCCATAAGTTTTTAATTTTGTTTAACAAACATCAATTTGTCTTTTGTTATTATAAAAACAATTGTTTTGCTATTGGTTCGTCAATGACTCACTTGTCAACGTAATCATGCCTTAAAAACATACCTACGTCGGTACCAAATTAAAATAAATAAATAAAATAAAATTGCAAATTTTTCCAAGCTTTTATCGTAAAAGCAGAAAGTATTAATTGGTCGAATGACTTAAACTAAAATGAAAAATAAATCCATTTTAGTGTCGCTCCATTGAATATTAAATGAAATTAAGGGGTTTTTAATAGGTATAAAACTGGAAAAAGCTAAACTGACTTGCACAGTTTTTTATGTACTGACTTAAGTTGGCTCCACAAATTGTGTTGGCCCTTGCCTGCCTAATAAATGCTTTCCAAGCTCTTCAATCTTTAGAGTTAAACCAGCGATTTTTAAGTCTTCTTCACATGGCTCGGCACTCGCATTCGTTTCAATTTGATGCGCTGAACAAAGTCCCCAGGGATAAAAGAGCAGTGAAGCGTACACAAAGACACAAAAAACTTCACCCACTGTCCGTTAAGGGCTTGGTGTCCCCTGTTTCCGCAAACGAGGCTTTGGCGATCGACTTTAGGCTGTATGATCTTAACATTATCACTGAAGAAATTCTGATGCACTGCACCGGCCTGGAGGCCTGCTGCCAACCTTACCAGGATCGGATGCTCCAGTCTTATCAGTTATCCATGACAATGTCGTCCGCAGTCCCATAGAGTACCTGGCCTTTGGCTTTTACTGTGCCTGTTTAATTAACTTTTGTTCCTATCTTTAATGTTTTCTAAATCAGAATGTTGAAGAACCCAGTAAAAAAAGTGAGGAAAAGGAAGTCGAAAAAACCCAGAACTAGCTTACTTGAATCACTTCAAATTTTGAGGAAAAACCAATGAATTTTACATAGGGTTGTCATTAGAGGGATGCTATTTATTTTTGCCAAATTTAAACCGCATATAATCAACTTGAACTTGAACATTTTCTGCATTTAATATGTGGGGAAAAAACACTCCTACTAAGGAAGGAATTTTCTGATCTAAAATGCGATTTTAATGTTATTTTTAAATCTAGCTTTTTATGTGATATAAACCTAAAATTTATTACAACACTTTAACTAAGTGTAAATCGTTGCTCAATACAAACAAAACAATGACATCGGCGAATCATTTATAATGCCAGTTTTTATTTCTGCGTTTAATCAAATGCAACAGAACCATAAAATATGCAATAGCATCTTTAGATGTGATTTAAATGTGGTCTGTAAAAAATCGCATCAATTTTTTTTTTGCTGGGAAGTTGAATACTAAGCTGTCATGTAGTGGGGCACGATTCGGAGAATTCGCTTTCTATTTTTACTGTATAACACATACAATTTTGGAATTTACACTTTGTATTAGTTTGATTGACAAAAACATTAAAGAATTACAACTTGTAGCTAGCAGCTGTTTAGTTTGTTATAATCAAGATATCAAATTTCACATTACAAAATAAGTAAAGTTGAATTGTAAATCATAATAGGTCGAAACTGATTTATTTGGCCAGTAGTCACACTGATAGGGCTGTATTAGTTCTTCCAATTTGGGCTTTTACACAATATGCCAGATGGATAGAGATGATAATGATGCGATAATAACGTAAATGGATTTGTCCCCATTACGAAGCAGACACAGTATGCTAAAACTAATCGTCGGGTATGATTTTATACTCCCAGATGCCACAAAAAACTGATGCGTTCACCTTATCAGCTTTTCTCCTACAGTCTTATAAAGCTCTGCAAGTAATCCATCTGGAGGTGTGGTATTGTTGTTATTAGACTGGCCAACTGCTGCTTTGATCTCATCTTGGTTAAGGGTGTACATTCAACTCGATCTTCTATGGTATATTTTTATATATATTTTTCACACGATTCTTCAACCGCTAACAAGTAAAAAATATTTTCTCTAAATACAAAGCACGCTTGAGGTTTCAATCATCCGATTCCCATCTCTACACAAAATAGGCGGGTCCTGTGATTGACATTTCTTTCATTAGTTAAATGCTCTGGTGTCATTTTTGTATCCAAATAGCTCAATCTTGTTGCACTGCCGTCTGTCCAGTTCTCTCTGATTCCTTTGGTTTAGACGATTTTTCTCCTTTCTCAACTCTTGGTATCACTCAAAAACAGTTGAAAATGTTATAGGCGCTGAGCCCGCCTTATATGCACATATTTAGCTTTCGTGATGGCTTTACTCTCCCCGTCATAACGTTCGTTCCTTTCAGCTCGCTTTCTTTTCATATTTTTTTAATATTGACTCTTTGCTTATGCAAACTAACAATAAGTATTTAAGTCCTAAAACTAAGTATAAGTTATATTAGTCCAGCCAGTGCTAAACTAAAATTTAAATTCTCAAAATAAAGTAAATTAATTTCAATGGTTTTATCTAAGCGCAATTGTATCCCTTCTTTTAAGACAAGTCTGTGCACTATTTTGCTTCAAGCGAGTGGATTTAAAAGTGTTTCCAGCTTTTTTTAATATTTGTCCCGATAGTTAAGGACTTCGCATTTAACTAGTGGAACTTGCGGATCCTGTGGATGTTGTTATTTTTAATATTCCAAGGAGCACCAGTTATCGTTCTTAAGATTTTGTTTTAAAGCCGTTGAATTTCCTTGATGTTTGATGCGGAAGCTGTGCCCATTATTATTCCCGAATTGGTTGTAAATTGAGCTGAAGTTTACAATGAGGGTGTAGCACAGAGTTTTTATCATTTAGCCAATGAATTTGGGCGTTTTTAGGTTTAATTTGTGGCACTTCGCATCTATCATGAGGCGGTGATTCAGGTGAATGCCAAGATTTTTCGTCTCAAATCGTTGAGGCACCATATGGTTATTAATAAGGAGATTTTCCTAAAAAATATTAATTTAAAATCAAAAAGCTTTTAAAAAATTTAAAACTTTAAAAATATTAAAAACAAAAGAATTTGCGCAACAAATAAATATTTGTAGTCGATTACTAATGTTTGTCCAAAAAGAAAATTAAATAAAAATATATATTTTTTAATTACAGAATGCCGTTTCAGGCGCCTTCTTGGACAGAATTTTATACCTGTCCTATTTGTGAAAATGAATTTTCAACAAATCAACGTTTACCAATAAGCTTAGGTTGTGGTCACACAATATGTCGAGTATGTTTAGCAACTGTATATAATCGTCAATGTCCATTTGATCAGGTAAGATTTTCGAATTTAAAAACTGGTTCTTTAATTTGGTTGTTTATATGTAAAACTTATATTGTCATAAACATATTTATTGCAGACATATATATCAACAGATGTTGATAATTTACCTATAAACAATGCTTTATTGCAAATACTTAACTCAGGGGATGGTAATAATCATAATGAAAGTGGAAATGAAGCGTCTAATATTTCAACTGCTACTAAAATATCAGCAACAACTTCCAGCACTATCAACAACAGCAATACCAACATCAGCTTTAGCAACATCGTTAATAGCTCTCACAGTAATAGTAAAACGTTTAGTTCGAATAATGGTAATGAGTTGCATGTACTGGAAAACGACATGCCATCTAGTGTTCGTAACCTTAAACCCGAAGATTTGAAAAGTTATAAGTATTCCAAAAAATGCATTGAAGAACTTGCCCAGTATCTCAGATCGTTTGTTACTAACAGTGGCTCTACTCTACTAACCCGACCAATGCTTAGGAAACTGGTCACATTGGTTAATTGTCAATTGGTGGAAGAAGAGGGCCGTACACGTGCAGTACGAACATCACGATTTTTGGGCGAACGAACAGTGACTGAACTGCTTTTACAACATCAAAATCCACAGCAACTAAGTCTATGTCTGTGGGCTGCTGTCCGTTCGCGTGGCTGCCAATTTCTAGGGCCATCTATGCAAGAAGAAGTGTTGAAACTAGTTTTACAAGTTTTAGAAAATGGTTCGGCTTTGTCACGTAAAGTTCTAGTTATGTATGTTGTACAGAGATTAGTAGATAAATTTTTGCCAGCCTCTAAAACTAGCATAGGTCATGTAGTGCAATTACTATATCGTGCAAGTTGTTTTAAAGTGTCAAAACGTGACGGTGATTCGTCGTTAATGCAACTTAAGGAAGAGTTTCGTGAATATGAAGCCTTAAGGCGAGAGCATGATGCTCAAATTGTTCAAATTGCTACTGAAGCTGGCTTGCGCATAGCACCCGATCAATGGTCGTCGTTATTGTACGGCAACACTTCTCACAAATCTCATATGCAGAGCATATGTGATACCCTGCAAACGCCTTCATCATTTTCCCAATCTATACAAGAGTTGGTATTGGCCTTGCAGCGCACAGGCGATCCAACAAATCTATCTAACTTGCGGCCTCACCTCAAGCATTTAGCTAGCATAGATCCATCACTAGAAGGCTCTCCACCAAATTGGGAGGATGTTGAAAAAGCTTTGGATGCTGTACGATATGTTGTATTAGGCTTAGTAAAATTTATGCAATTTCAAAGCAATCGCAAAGTACAAGATTATCCTGTGCCGCCGGTTAATGCAAATGGGAAGTATAAAATAAGTTTATGTCGCGATTACACTGAAAGGCGTATGTGCCCACGTGGAACTAATTGTACGTTTGCGCACTCGGCCGAAGAACGTCAAAGGTACAGGGCAAAACATCGTCGGGGTGCGGGTGGATCTGTAGAAAAAGCTATAACCCGACCAGCAACTGCTGCGGCAGCGTGTAGTGGACCGACAGGATCGGGAGGCTCAACGCAAACTTTGGAGAATATAAAAAAGGAATTTTCACCAAATCAACACTTAAAACAAAACCAGTCAGTACTTAGTGCGTCACACCAACAATTGCAGCAAAAACAAAACCAACAGCACAATCAAACATTGAGTCATTTGCATACTCATCCGACAGATGTGATAAACTCACCAATTAAAGTAACAACCTCTCCGTTAAGAAAATATGTCAATAACAATAATTGTGACACTGCAAACAATGGCAATTTAATTCGTGCTAATTTAATGGATGGTACATTTGTAAGTGAACTATCAAATACCAATTCACCTTTACATCTTCAAGGCTCTTTAAATACATTGCATGCGAGTCCAATACCTTCTGTTGGACAAATGTTGGGCCTAAATGCCCCTACGCCTTTAGTAAATGTATCGCCATTGCATCAACAACATCCTAATTATGAAAATATACCCTTTAGTGCACTGAACTTTGCCGGGCCAGGAGGTGGAGCTGCCGGTAAAATAATACGTCTGCCAAATATTGGCATGACTTTACCGCCCCCACCACAACCACCAGATGTTCGTCCAGCAAATATAAGAGGGCCTGTCAGCAATGCAGGCAATGGGGGAATTCAGGGACTTTCGCCTAGATCCTCCATGCATGGTAATAATAATTTGACCACCGTTTTAAACCCACCGAATATACAGGGCACAAACTCTATTAAACCGCCTTCAAGTCCTTTACATAAACACCTCTTTCATAACCCAAATGTAGCGGGTGATTTTTACAACAATGTTCCTTCTTATTTCGGAAATCCCACAGTCGAACAAAAACAACTGCAAACGCCCCCAATGCCTCACAACTCAAATAATTTATGGGATTCGCGACAACATCCATCGCTACCCTCACAGCCACAACATCAACAGTGTCAATCATCACTAAAACCTACAGATTATGTCGCAACAAATCCACATCAGCTTTTGTTTTTGCCACCATCAATCAATCATCAACCAGCAATCGCAGAAAATAATATGTTTTTCGATAAGACATCGTTGAATTTCAACAAGCCACCAAATTCTAGTTTGAATGAAAGTGCTCTACAACTAAATGACAATTTCATTTTTAAACCCACAACCAATAACTTTTTAGAATCTTCAGCTGCTAACGCCCTTAATGAACTTAACAAGCAATCTAACAAAATTCCATTTTCACAAGAAGATCAAAACTTATTTTGGCATCAAAATTCTCTGCAGACTAATGCAAATTATCAAAATTTAAACACAACAGTTAACAGTAGCAGTAGTAGTAGTAGTAACGTTCATGTCCATAATATTAACAGCAGTGGCGTAACAAATAATGAAGCAGTAAACATTGAACCACCATCTTCATCATCTTCTCTTTTTCGTGATCGTGAAAGTTTTGTACGTTCTGATTCCATACTAGAAGACGATGCTGCAACCTTTGATTTGCCATCTACATCGACCACTGCCTTAGGCAGTAAGTACGGTCCCATTTGTCCTATGTACAAAGGCATTCAAAACAACACAACATCACCTAATGGCAATAACACTTCATTTGTTGGCTCTTGGAATGCTTTAATTTCTCAAGAGAACGACAAACAATATACTATTTCGAATTCAAATCCTAAGGATTTGTCTGTATTTTCACTGAATGATGAAAACGCTTTAAATATGCAATTTGATAGGCATTTGCCCGATTCTAAGAATTTGATTGTTCCTCCAATGGCTGGTGCTGGTGTTTGTGCGTCTGGCGTAGCTTCATCTCAAACCTCAAAAGGATTTGATAATTTTAGTAGCATGGAAGCTGCACTTTCTAAATTATCATTGAATTTTGTCAATGACCTTAGAAGTGATCAACAACAACAACAGCAGCAGCTTCATCATCAACAACTAACACACTTTAATTTTGAATTAGATCATTTGTTGGGCGTAAACAATTTTCAAGCTGATGTAGGAAAGGTAAGTTTAATGAAAAAGTGTTTCTGTGGAAGCAACCGTTATTTTCGGGAAATACAAAAAAAAACATTTTTGTTCTCAATGAATTAAAAATAAACCAATAAATACTTTTGCACATACATACATATGTAAAACAATTTTCTAGTTATAGGTTAGGTAAGGTTATGAAGGGTTGTGGCCAGTCTAACTCGCCACCTCCACCCGGAGTCCCTTAAGCCCATTGTGAATCCCTTCAGACAATCATTTAATAGGTAGAAGGAAAAGAGAGCAAGAGTGCCGTCCGAAAAAAATCCAAGTCTTAGGCGCTGAATCACCTATCTGCCCAGCTACCCAACACCTTTGATGAAAGCTATGATGCTCCCCAGCCCACAGCCAGGAACTTCACCGAGTCCATCTAAGAAGCGCCCTCCCAACTACCTCTGTCGGCGGATCTGAAGCCCAGGGCAGTGGCAGACAAGATGTGTTACCGCCTATATCTCCTCCTCATCCCCGCATACCCTGCAAAAAATCTGGAGTGTTCCTGTCCCATTTATTCGTCATATATCTCACATCGCAGTGCCCTGTGAGAGTTCTAATAAATTACCTCAGAACCCCCTGCTCTCCTTGAGCAGCCTATCCTGTACAGCCTGGGCCATAAAAATCTAGAGATCCTGCAACCAGCCATGCCCCTCCAGACTTGGCCCACTTTGTCCAATATCCAAGTCCCTATCAGCCCATAATAGAAAACCAGTGGTGGCCTCACCGGCTCACAATCAAGTCCAATATTCCTGGCCGATCCCTTCCTTGCCAGTTCATCGGCAATATCATGACCGGAAACGTCACAATGACCCAGAACCCAACAGAGTCTTACCCTACGTGACACCATGATCACCCTAAGAGCACGTCTTCAGTCGCCCACAATTCAATATGACATAATGGCCCTCTAGAGCCTTAAGCGCGCCCTGACTATTAACGTAGATTTTCATGTCTCCTCTCCCAACCGCACTCTCCCCTATCAATTCAAATTATATGTTGAGCTCAATTAGGAAATAAAATCATAATATCAAAACTTATTACAGTGAAATATCATTTAACCATT
This sequence comes from Melanophora roralis, assembly GCA_963583895.1. Taxonomy (NCBI): domain Eukaryota; kingdom Metazoa; phylum Arthropoda; class Insecta; order Diptera; family Rhinophoridae; genus Melanophora; species Melanophora roralis. Next base: position 34,339,590 of record OY757189.1, on the reverse strand, counting down.
TTTAAGGTACATTAATATCAGCGTTAATAGGGTTGCTAGCAAAAAGTTACATTTTCCATAAAAACTTACATATAGGAAATGAGGATTAATTGTAAAGAGCTTTGTTTTTTGGACAACAATTTTAAAAAAATTCATTGAATTAGACAATTAACTTTGAAAAATATTTGTTAAAACAAAAATGATGTTTCCCTAAATGCACTTAACATACATTCTTGTTTAGGTTTAAATGTTTGTTTATAGAAAGACATTAAATTTTTTTTAAAAAATAAAAACTTTCCGCATTGTTGAAAGATTTTCAAAAGAAGTTTACTATATTGGGTGCAAGAAAAAAGCGGCGGAGTGCTGGCAAACGTGCCGCGATATGTCGAAAAAGGGCTTCTATAGTTCTTAACCTGTACAGTTATAATTAATCGTTTATATAGGTACACATTATAACTGCAAACAAATATGGTAAATGTGAACTTCAACAACTACTTTGACCAGCAGAATTCCAAAAAAAATTTGGGCAGTTAAGTTAAAGTGCTAATAGCCTCATGTTCTATGTTAATTGTTTTACAATTCCAAAAATTGACGAAAGTTATCTTAAAAATGCAGGTAAAGAAATCGCACTTAAAAATGGAATTTATCTGGGCTTTCGAAGAATAGTAGTGAAACAAATAAACACTTTGTGTAGATAAGTCAAAGTGCACCTAAACATAAGACAGCTGAATCATAGCCACTTAAAAAAATTTTTTTAAATATCTTTTTTCTGCCATCTTAAGGAATCATTGCCTTTTTTATAATTTAGAATTAAAAATTTTTGATTTTTAGCTAAAAACGTGAATAAAATGGTCGCAGCCGTCACAATGAAGCTCCCCCCATTTCAGGTTGCTCTATGTCAAAAACTACTTTTATATGATTTGGTAATGTCCTTATAATAAATTATGTATATAAAAAGATCTTAAAAATGCCTCCTACACCAAAAATTATACCTTATTTTACGACTATCACAAAAAGTTACGAAAATTAGACCAAATTCGTTTAATTTATACATGTTACGCAGAGAGTCAAAAAATCTGGAACACAGCTATTATTTTACAAAACATCAAGATGAATTCGTAATCAGCTGTATCCTAAAGACTACCTACATATATTTATATTCCTAAGCCATTTTTTAATAGGCTCCCGACAGCTATTGGATTCTTTGACAACCCTAAATGTATACTTTTTCGGGTAAGATAATCAGTTACTTAATTGTCATGGTGTTATAATTCAAATTGTATATTCAAGCCGAAAAAACAGTTTATTAATGTGGTAGAACATTTTATTCTGTCTAGAACAAGGTACATTGAATAAGGTAACTGATCGGCTGACTTATTTGTGGTATATATGTAACTACTAGTAATCTTGTCAAACTTATATGGATAATACTTCATAAGACAGTATTTAGTACACAGCAAATACAATAACACAAAAACAAATTGTAGTTTTGACACACAAAACCATTAAATAATTTGCTGGGTTGACTCAACCCTGTAGTGCAAAGGATTGAGTTATCTACAATTATAAAATTATATACATATATAGAAAAAAACCACAAGACGTTAGTTAATCTCTTGAATCTTGAATTTTCATATATGTATGTATATAACTTTAATAAAAATTACGAAAGGTTTTCATCACTTTTGTTAAGTTTTAAAATTATAGCAACAGTTTTTTTGTAATATGAACGAAAATTTTGTATATTTTATAAAAAAAAAAAAATCGAAAGACCTCTTGGTGTATTCGCCACCTACACCCGAGGGTGCCCCGGTAGATCAGTGGTTAGTGCACGAGTCTACCAGTCTGGGGGTTGTGGGTTCGATTCCCACCAGAGACCCTGCAAAGTTTGCTTCATTTTTCTGTTCATTCTTTCTTATCCTTCTTTAAATTTCTTCTTTCCTTCCTTCTCAACCTATTCTATCTGCCTCTCCAGGTAACACAAAGGGACCGAATTAAGCGGACCCAAGTGAGCTGTATCCTATACTTTCCTTCAACGGCTGCCTGTTCTACCTACCTACACCCGAGTCCTTTAGGCCCATTGTGGATTCCTTAAGAGTCTTATATTTAAGAAGAAGTCAGTGTTTGTCGAATCAGCCGAAAGCGTTTAAACTCAAAAAAGGCTATCTTTTTAAACTTTGATGAATTCTATGATGCTTCCCAGTTCACAACCACACACCTCACCAAGTCCATCTAAGAAGAGCCCCCCAGTCACCTTTGTCGGCGAATCTGCAGATTTGGCTAACAAGGTGTTTTAAAGTCTCTTCTTCTTTACTCTCGCACAACCTGCAGGAGTCCGTATTCCATTCCATTAAGTCATATATCTTACAGCGCGTTGCCCCGTGAGACTCCCAAATTTAAATCTTAGAACTCCACAGTCCTCCTTGAGCGGCAGGTTGGTAACCTTTATTAAGCACTGGAAGCCAGTGGAACAGCTGGAAATTGCGGAACCGATGATGTGGGGGCATTGTAAACTTGTAAATGTATCTGGCGTTCAATTTGAGGCTGTACTTGCGCCTGAGGTTCAAAAGATTGTTTTGTTGTTTCCCACATCGTAAAACATGAAACCGTAATAGAAACCTCTCGGTGACTTTACCGGCCTACATCCCAACCCAATATCCTTAGCCGATCCTCTGCTCGCCAACTCATTAGCACCTTCATTACCGACAAGTTACAACGACCCGGCGCCCAACAAAGCATAACCCTGCGTGATCCCCTTGAGTTTTACAGTTTGCCCACGAGTCTCTCTAAAGCCTTGAGCGCAAGCTGACTGTTGAGAGATATTATCACATCCCCTTCTTCTCCCGCATCCTCCCTTATCAATTCTGCGGCCCTAATCGCCATTGGAATTACAGCCTAAAAACGCTGCATTCGCTCAAAAATCTTTATGTCATAATATATAAAAACACCAGCCTCGGCGCCCCCATCTATCGTCGATCCATCAGTTAAAACTTTCCATCTCTTCAACCGTTTCTCAGATCCTTTTTAGTCCTTCCGGTCTGGGAACACTACCTGGAGTGTGATCCCAAAGCCAAGTTTTACGACCATACAATTAGTTAAAACCTTCCTTATATGCCGGCGTATGCAACTGGCCCTGCACACCCGATTTAGTTAGCCTAAAAAATTTCTATGCGGCTATTACAGCTATTAAATCCTCAATGGAAAGAAGATGTTGAATGATATGCAGGATTGCCTTTTGTGTACCCTTTTGTACCCCTATATTACTTAATACAGCACAATTCTGGACCGTTGACAAGAAATTCCTTATGTTATCCCTTCTCTTATAATGGATGTGTAAATACAGTTCACCATATCCTTTAATGCGTTCCCAGTAGCCTCTATCGACAAATAACTAAAGGCTCTGCAGAAAGCTGCAAGCGTGTTCTCCTGCTTGCACAAACCCCGCGATAAAGATCAATAAGTCGTTCTAACGCCCTTTACAGGAAAGGCAAGAGAATGTCCCTGGTTTAGTTTCCCATATCCTGAGAAAAGGGCTCCAGGGTCACCAAGCTAGACTCGGTGCAAAAGTCGTCTGTTCTCTTAATGTATCGAAGTACACTAGGGTCTGTGGATAGTATTCTTTTAAATATTGACATTTAGCTTAAAGAACTAATCGATTCACAGCACTTGGACCATGAGTCTCTTTTTATCCAACACATTATGTTACCAGGCATCAATATAAAACTTATACACATAAAACAAAAAAAAAAATAAAGACCTTTGACCCTTATCTTAAAGCATATCGATGACTTAAAATTAAAAAAGGGCGTAAATCGATTTTTGATTATTAAGCAGAGAAATACAAACATTATTAAGGAATTCACAAGGTTTTCTATTATATCCTATTGTCATAATGTTATAAAATTTCACAATGGTTTTAAAACCTTCACCAACTATTGGACACTCGGCGCAGGTGGAATTGTTTTAATGCAAGCAACAAATTTATTTTTTAAAATAAAAAAAATTATGGTTAATTTGGCATTTGTTTGCCAAAAACAAGCCCTTTCTATATTAAGCTATCGATATACATATGCGTTTTATTATCTATTATTTTTTTTTTGTAAAGCAATTGTTAGAAAGCTCGTAAGTAGAGTTGAACTAAAATCGTGAAAGAAGGTAAACCCCAAATTAATTCGAAAGTAAGTGACTGGCATTCTTTCGCATGGGGTTTCCTTCGACATCGTAAAACAGGCTGAAAACATGTTAAAAAGTCGAAAACTCAATATACTAAAAACCTCGAAATTTCAAAAACTGTTTTTGTATTGTTTAAAACTCGAAAACTTAATTTTATGCGCCAATTACAGAACTGTACATCCTACATTAAAACAAAAAACAATAATTAAATTTAGATATTAAAATTCATTTCAAATAATTTTAATATTTCAGAACGACGAATTACTCTGGAATAATGCTGGCGTTAGTAGCAATAAAAATTGTTCCAAACAGTCAACAATGAATTTAGGCTTAAATAGCTTTTGGGGTGATGGTAATGCTGCAGTCGCTTCAACTGTAACACACCCCACAACCACAATTATACTTAATAATAATCAACAACAACAGCAGCAGCCACATCGTATGCCACACAAATTAGATGACACCGAATTAGATATCACCGAAATCGTAGATAAAATATTGCCTTACGCTGATGACGGTGGCTTAAAACTCAATTAAAAAAGGTAACAAAGAGTATTTGTTTAAAACAAAACAATTATCTAAATAACATAAACAGCCAATACGCCGCTTTTAAGAAAAGAATTCTCTTAAATGTGTGAATAAGTTAATGTATTAGGTTATTCTTATTTTTTGTTATGCAAAATTTAAAAAGTGATAGAAGTAGTAGGAAAAATAGAATGAAAATACGTACTTTCTTTCTAGAGGTTTGGGTTTCGATAGAAAATGTGTTAGTATTGTTAGTTTTTTTCTGTGATTTTATTTACTATTTCCTTTTGTCTGTGGAGAACTCAAAATATCTTGTCCAAAAGTTCCCAAACGTCATTGCCAATAACAATGACAACTGTAAAAAAAAATAAAAAAAATTAACAGAAAATTAATTGAAAATTATGAGATTTTAAATGTTAAAAATTAGACACGCTTTATAACTGTTTTGCAAAAAAAAAAAAAAATTAAAATAAAATAAGTGTTTTATAAAATTCTCAAGTTATTACAAGTTATATTTTTAAGTAGCTTATTGTTTTAAATTTCTAGGATGCAACCAATTTTGAAATGTCATAACTATCGATTGTTTTAATTATTGTCATTTTGAAATACATATTTTCATTTTTAAATTTACATAGAAAATTTCAAGTAAAACTACATGTGTTATCAAAACGATATTTATATCAAGCTTAGTTAGATACATACATATATCATTTTAAATTATTTATTTTTGTATTACTATTTTATTTTTAATCATTGACACCCTTTATTTACATCTTTGGTAACGTTATTATCATGAGTTTTAGGCAAATTTAAACTTGTGTGTGTAAGTTTTATAAATTGAACTGATTATTGAAAATTTGTATTTTTTTGTATTTTGGTTTTTTTTTAATTTTCTGTTTCAAAAAATTGGTTAGTGCATGGTGGAAGTTCGAAGAGAGGGTCTTAGCCTCTTTTACTTTATTCTCTTTTAAATATGGAGTTTGGCACTGAACTAAATAGGCAACTTCAAACGTGACTGTGTAAAAAATTAAGATATGCACAGATAATCAAACAAAATTCCTAAACTGTAGTTTCACAATAACATTGAAGGTTACCATTAATGCGTTTGAGAATTATAAATTTAATACACTTTTAGAATGCTTTTAAAATGCACCTTGAAAATACAACTTGTCGTTAAACTTTGTACTTTAATTTATTTTTGATGGGTATTAAAAGCAGTTTTAATTAAACGCTTTGAGTTAGAAACAAATCTGTTAAGTTTCTAAAACTCTCTCTCTCTCTCTCTCTCTCTCAAGAACTATCACATTTGATATTAATGTGACGATTTTTTTTTAAATCTACCACCATTTTTTTGCCTTTAGAATATTTAAGCACTTTGTTTCTAACCTTTTAGCACTATCATAATTTTATCTTATGGCAACACTGATCACTTTTGCTGGTTATAGGTGTGATCGATCATCTTGTAAGTAGACAAGGCAACCATAGAAGGAAGAGGGTTTTCTGCTCATCTGTTTTATATATATATATATATATATGTAAGCTTAAATGCAAAAAGGCGGAACTAACAAAAATCGAATTTTACAGAAGCAAAAACTTTGATAAATTAAAACTTTTTTGATTTTTTTAACAAACGCGTAATTTTTTATCGCAGAAGCGTAAAATTTTATCCGAAATTATGTGTAAATTGTGTTTATAATAATCAATCAAAAGTTCGCTTTTGAGCTTTTTTTTTGTTAGTTGCGTCCCTTTACATTTTAGCTTACTATATGTAGTTTCAACTGCATCAATGCAAGAAAATGGGTTTTTATATAAATTTTGGTAAAACTACATGAGGAAAAAAAATTTTTTAATTGACTAAGCGATTTTACCTTATTCATAATGAGCAGAGTATGACAATAAATCAAACTATTTTCAAACGTTAATTAGGAAAACTAAGCAAGTTCTATTTGAAAGACAAAAAAATATAAACAAAATATAAGTTTCATAAAGCATTTCTTGTTCTAATAAACTGTAGCAATCGTACAATTGCGAACAAAACAAAAACATACATATGTATATAAAGGTATTTTTAGGAATTCCTTTTAAGGTGCCTTTAGACTATTATACTGAGTATTATGGCATGTGGAAAACTAAAAGAAATAGCAAGAATAAAAATGTGAAGGCTTAAAAAAAATAGGACAAAACACAATTATTTAAACTTTAATAACTTGTTTCAAAAGTTTACTTTCTGAAAAATTTAAAACTATTTTTACTAAGGTATGATTTGGCAATCTTTAATGAAATAATTGTCAAATAATCCATTAATAAACAAAAAATAGCTTATAAATATGGTAGTAAATATATAACAAAAATTGTGTTAATTTAAACGAACCAAGATGGTATGCTCTAAGAGTTTTGTATATCAAAGCATGTAGGTTTAATCATGGTTGGGGTGAGAAACGTGAATAAGAAAGCGAACCTCTAATTTTAACGCTCTATGTGAACATGCTATAATATACATTCTAAAACTGGAAACTGTAAGATGCAATATGGCAAATAAAAAACGATTTATAAAAGTTACATACACAAGTTATAAGTTTCAAAATGCATAACAATTTTCTAGACATAAAATTATCACAAGTTATTGTTTTTTTTTTTTTTTGTTAACAAGATAATAATTTATTACATTTTGTAATCTTACATTGGAATTTTATACTATTTACATAGGTATAACAAATTCTATATGTGTTATACATATGATAAAAATTTTCAGTTCTTTTTACAAATAAACACACACACACACACACACACACTAACTATTGTAAACGAATTATAAATTAAACTAAATAAACTAATAATAACAAGAGTATAACAAAAAAAAAATTATTATTATTGATATACATGTATATTTCTTAAAGAAATTTAAATTACGCAATTGTGCGAATGTTAACTATTATAAATTTAAATCTTATACACATATAATTATTATAATGATAAAATATGTTTATCAACTACAGACATTATTTTGAGCAAATAAAAATTGTAAAATTTGATATATATTTTTATAAAATCGATACAATGATATGTTATTATATGCTATTATATATGTATATATAAAATATAAACAAACATAACTTAAAATGGGTTTATTATATAAATATTTTTACTAAACAAAATTAAATATAATGATATTACTAACAATGAATAGTAAAAAAATTTAAATCTAATATGAAAAACAAAAAAAAAATATATAGTTAGCGTGAATAATTTGGTGTGGTATATAACAATTTTTTTGAATTAATATTGTGTATTAGTTTTATAAAATTCTTTTTTTACCTTTTTTAAAAAGAAAAATTTTATTAAAGTACATATCGTCAGCCTAAATGCAAAATAACGTATTACCAAATTGTTGTTTTTTTAACGATTCTACTACGCGTGTTAAATTCTGCTACTAAAAAAATATTCAAGTTAAACCAAAAAAAAAAAGGAACATGAGTATACATATTTGAAAAACAGATATATTTTTTATGTCCATCTGGATTTAAACAGTAATTTTCAACGTCTCAAAATTTTTTTATTTTTTCCTTTCTTTGTATTTGCGTTGCGTTATTTTGCATTTAGGATGTTAATATGTATCCTGGTTTTATACGTATATTAAAAACGAAAAAGAAAAAAAAATATAGAAACTAATATGTACCCTTAACCTCACGTATACTAGAGTTTTTAAATGTGTTTTAAACATTGAGTTGAACTTTTTATTATTATTATATATTATTTATTGTTAATTTTAATTTTATAGTGTTTTAAAAAAAGTTATTTGTATTTGAAAAACTATGTTTTAGTTTTTTTATCCCTAATTAACACTCAAAAGAATTCAACCAGAATTTGTTGTAAATTGTGATAAAATGTTTTTATTATTTGTTTAAAAATTGCGAAAATTAAAATTATTTAAATGTTTAATGCCATTTCTATAATGTTGCTAATTTGCCTAAAAATTACCTTTGATTTAGTAGCAAATATTTTTAAATTCAAATAATTATCATTACAATTAAAATTTTACCGTTTTAAGGGCCCTTTTCCGTGCACGTGATAATAATTTAATTGGTCACATCCTTTTTTTTAATAAAAAACGAAACAAATTTGTTTTATTATAAATCGTTGTGGTGTTGTCTGCAAAAGTAAAAATGTTAATATGCTGTCAATGTAATTTTAGCCTTTAAAGGTGCAAATAAGTGTCCTAAACCGTATAGCAGAGAAACGTCAACAAGGGTGGTAAGCGTTAGAGTTGGATTTTCTTGCCGCATAGCTTTTATGCTAAACTGGCAAATTTGAAAAAACATAAAATAGTAAAATATTTTCAGGGACTGTAAAGAATAATTATTTGCGAAATTTCAATAAAAAAAATCATGTATGTACTTGGAAATATCGAAAAGCCAAGTGAAGTATATCGGTATAAGAATACCGTAAGCTTATTTTGCAACAAAAACAAAATAACTTTTGTTATGTTAATCTTTTGTTACGCCATTTTAAAGTTTTATACATTTTTATTGGCACATTGCAAGTTATTTTGTACGCCTGTTTCCTTTTACACAATTTGACCCAAATTTCATTGCTATATAAATATGAATTACATAGGTAATTTTGAGAGGTAACAGGATTTCCGAATTTTTGGTAATGTAGTAATACTTATGTCAATTATTACTTAAAGACCTTATCTTTGTCAAATTGTATTAACTTTATTAGGAAAAATTACACCTGTACTTTAATCACAAAAAATACTCGGCCCGGCGAGCGGGCATCTTTTAATCAATTTTGGAAGTGATTCTGAGGCGATCGGTTGTATTAAGGATATAAACGAATTGCAGCCTTACCTTGTATACGATGTGGTTTTAAATATTTAAAAAAATTGGTCAGCTGTAAAGGATTTTGTTAAGTCTTTAAGACAATTTGGCTGGTTAAAACACACTTTTATAATATGGTTTGGCGAGAAATAATTTTTGAGATAAAAGAAGGTTTAACTTGGTTGGTCCCGACGACTAAAACTTTTATTTTCACGATGTACGTAAGGGGGAAAAATATTTAAGCCGCTATCATAGCAGAGTATGGGGATGATTTCATACTACAGCGCTATTAACCTTCTGATTAAAAGTACCCAAATGATCGGGAATAATTATAAAACTCTACTGCAACAAAATTTTCCGAAAAAAAGATGTTTTGGGCCTCTACAGTGTATTTCTCAGCATGATAACGCTTCTATACAAACAACACGTGTAGTAAGATCGCGGGAAACTGTTTTGTTGAGACATCAAGTTGGCCGTTCTACTCGACCTTAACATTATAAAAAATGTTTAGGGCTAGCTTACAGTTTCCTAAACTGTATGTACGTCTTGACGAGAAAAATTCATGCCAAGACAAACGTCTAACTCAGTACATAAAAAACCTAGTATAAAAATACCGGGTTTTTTTTTTTATTTGGATTTTGACATTTGTCTAGGCATGAATTTGTCTCGTCAAGACGCACAATAACGAACTCTAAAAATTTTCGTATAATGCCCTAAACACAACTGGAACGAACGCCGAATTTTTCGTTGCGAATATTCGTCTTAAAAAATAAAACACATTTGTGTATATGAAAATGCACACAAACAGTGCGTCGACTAAAATTCGTCATGCGTAACAATCTCTGCGATAGGTTTATTTCCATTTCTTACGCAGACGAACGACGAATTATTTGGCACAGAGTGATCATTTTTCTTTTATTTTGTTATTAAATAATGATTTTTTGTACCTTAAGAATAATTTTCACTTTTTATTTGTTGCATTAAATACAATTAGTGTATTTTAAGTGTTGTATTTATATATTTTTTTAAATATTTTTTTTTTAATTATTATTTTTTTCAAATGCTGCTTCTTTTTAAGAAATATGGTCTCTCTATCATAGCTGTTTTATTCGTTCTAAATGTGTTTCACTTAACGAATTAACGCAACGAATTTTAACAGACGAATTCGTCGTGTAGTGCGAAATTCGTCGTTCGTCCCAATTGTGTTTAGACCATAAATAAAATTGAAAGAAACGCCTAAAAACATTTTATCATACTTAATAAATGTTATTTTAATATTACCTAAGTATTTTCAAATTGGTCTGGTAACATTTATTTCTTGCGTTGTTATACAAAGCCTTTTCTTTTTTATTCCTTTTTTTATATAAATGTCGGGGATGCCTATTATAAAACTTAACTGTATAATTTTTATGTTTTTTGCCTAAACCACCATAGACATTTGAAGGAAGTTACATACATACGATTTCTTTTACTAGTTATAATATACCTGCATTGTAGACATTCTTTTCAAATTAATCATGCCCATAAATGTATGTATGCATGTTCGTTGTATTTTTTAAGAGTCTTTATAACTTATTATTTTTTGTGTGAAAACAAAAAATAATAATTGTTTTTTTTTTGTGCAAAAATGTTTAACTCGAAGTAAGATAAAGCAAATGTAACGCGTGTAACGTTTGTGTTTCCTTACCTTAAAATAAATTTAATTTAAGGTCTATTTGAAATTTTGAAAAAATCTTCACATCGCACATCAGACCAAAAACTTATCAGAATCATTTTTTTTTTCTTTAGACAATTTTTAAGTTAAGAGGCATATTCAAAAAAAAGTCAAATTTAAAGTAGACTTTAAATACGAACACAAAAATTTCATATGCGATTCAGTGAACTTCATCCTAAGACGGGGTTTCTACTTAATTTGGTTATGCATTTAGAACCATGTCTTTAAAAGCAAATAGGAAAACTTCAATATTTTAAAATGATTTTGAGCTGTGACTGTTTTAGATTTACTGTGTAAAATGTCATAGACGACTTTGGTAGTTTTATATTTTAACATTGTTTTTGTCCATGTTTTGTAAAACATATCATACATACATATCGTTACCTTAATATAGAAAAGCCCTAACTGCTATTTTTTAAGTCGAGATTTTTTTGGCTAATTGTAATCTATAAGCCTACTATTTACCGACATAAACTAAAGTCTGGGCTTAAAAAAAATACGAATTAGGGTCTTTCTATATTAAGGTAACGATATATTATTTATTCCTAAAAATATTGTTATTTGTTTTATATGAAATTTGGTAGTAAAACGCTTCGATATAAAATAATGTTCCCACTAGACTTAAAGGTTAGCAACTAATCTAAATGTGAAAGTTTTTTAAAAATATAAATTTTTCATTAATAGAAAATAGTTTTTATTTAAAAAGAAGCCTACTTTTTAAACCTAAATCTCCTTTACAATTCAACTTGAGCCAAATCGCCTCATTTGTTAACTTTAAGCTTCCATACGTTTGTGGCGATTCTAATGTTTACGCACAGATTTTTGAATCTGTTTTGTAAGGTTTCATTTGTTCCTTTTTTAATGACGATTTTCTTATTGCACCAGCATGACTGTTTGCCGTAATAATAAGACGATACTATTCTGACATCCCTTTTAGTAAACTTATCTTTAAACTTTATAAAAATAAAATAATGCAGACTCTAAAACTTATAATAAGTAAGTAACTACGATTTAAATTTATTGTTCCGGTTCTTGCTAGACTTACCCACAGATTAAGAACAATCGTCTTCGGAACGTTCACCCTTGATGTGATTTTTTTTAGTAAAAGTTCAGCTAAAATTTAAAAAAAAAATACAAGCAAACTAATTTTGAAAAAAATTGTTGCGATAGGTAGGTCAATAGGCCAGTGATGCATCCTAGGGGTGGCATACATTGTCCATTGTGTTATCCTGAGAATTATAGAAAAAAATTGAAGATTTAGATAATGTATGTATAAGATAGAAAAGAGCTAAGAAACAAATCAAATTTTGTCAATTAAATCATTTCTTTCTAGGATTCGCCTAGTTGTTGTAGAACTGCCTTGATTTTGCTTTTCCTGGTGTTGGGCGGGTTTCTTGGCTTTTCTTAAATCACCTCCTAAGACTTTATCAATAGACGACTGCCGCGTAATATCGATTGTTTCTTTTCTTATCCTGCAGGTCATTCACTTAAACTTTCGGAAACGTTTTTCTATTTCTAGTGAAATTTGTAAAGTTTGATTCCATTTTATTTTTTGCGTTTGGAGATCTTGCGAGCCCTTCAACCAAAAAGAGCATGAATTCATCGCAAGAGTTGAAAACTTTTATTTTGTTGTGAAATATGTTGTTGCGGAATTTCATACGCCAGCCCCTTTATTCTGTAACTTGTGAAAATTTTTCACAGCATTTAAAAACATAAGGTTTATCGTATTCACCTGTCTTAGACAAGGCGACTACAAATTTCTCGATGCGACAAGTTTTCACTAAAGTTACAGAACTTTAGAGTATTTTTATTGCTACTTTCCGATTAAGTTATGATTGCAGAATAGCAGAAGCTATATGTATTCATCTTCGATTTGTGCAAATTGATTTTGCCTTGAAAGCCAGCCTTTTAGCTTGATACAAAAAATGTATGATCCTGTTTGTAAATGCATCACTGGACTGCAACATGGCATTTTGGGCTGCAAAAAGCATACTTAAAAATATGTTTTTATTTAAAAAAATGTCTATAGCTTTTTTAATTTATTTTAGTTTTTGTAAAATTTTACTCTTGTGATGACATGTATATTGTTATCGCATACTTAACTAAACAATTGTAAAAATTGGTTAATATTTGTAAAAATTTGGCAGTTGTAGACTTTTATTATGAAAAAACCTAACTTTCTGTTGACTTGATTAATTGACTTTATTGTTGTTTCATATATCGTAAGCTAAAACGCAAACAGCCCTAACTAACAAAAAATCCAAAATTGGATTTTCATTGATTCTGATGCATAGCATCGAAATGCACATCCACAAAAAAATTTGGACTTATCTGACCAAAATTATATTTTTTTTAACGGAAAACATACGGCCCTATCTACAAAAGCATTTTTTTATAAACGCAAAAAGACTTAACTGATTGTTTGTATAGTCAAGATTGTAAGTTGACAAAAAAATTTATAGATTTGACCGTTAAACAATTTATTAATTATAGAGAAATAAATTTGTAAGAGTTTAATAAATAAAAAATACTTTGAATCTACTTTGTATTAATGTGTAGATAGGGCCTTTGGTTTCATAAAATTAGAGTATCAAAGTACCTAACTAACAAGGCTTTTTAAATATTTTAAAATTATATTTTATTTGGAAATAATTCAACTTCTCACACCCTTTTCTATAATACTGGTGAAAATCATGCTAATCAAAACTATACCATTAGTTTAAAACAGTTTTTTGCTTCTGTTGTAAAATTTTTAAAATTTTAGATAGGGCCGTTGGCGTTTTAGCTAACGACATACTGTTTGAGTTGGGGGAGGAAATACTAAAAAAGAGTGTTACTGAAAAGTTGAATAATCACTTTTACAATTTTTATCCGTTTTAAAAAATTTAAACCATGTTATGATAGGAACAAACATTTCTTTATATGTACATCGGCATAAAGTTGAAAAAACTTTCATATTAAAATATCAATCACAAGCTACTTAATTCATAAAATATGATAAAATTTCGTTTTCTTGTAGATATCCTTAACAAAAACAATCGTTTTGCTGCAAACATGTATTTTTTAATATATTATTATTGTCTTGAGACAAATTCATGCCTAGACAAACGTCAAACTTAGTATATAAAAAACCCAGTATAAAAATACCGGAAATTAGGATTTTGACATTTGCCTTGGCATGAATTTGTCTCGCCAAGACGTACAATTAGGGACGAGGTTTTTTTATATGTAATTGTTGTACATTTAAATTTTGAAAAAAAAAAACAAAACATTTTATTCATAATATATGACAGAATTCTTTTAAAACTATTTTTTACGAGTTCTGGAAATTGATATACACACATATAATTTTTTTTTAATAAGACAAAGAAAAAAAAAAAATAAAACAGATGTTGTAGCCGTGATTTGTTAAATTATTAATAATTAAGTAAAATATCTTAAAAAATCATTAAGTACCTTCAAGCTCAAGCTTAACAATACCGGTAAATGTTATTTACTGTATAAATAATAAAAGAAAAAACGGACTGTATATCGCTTAACATACGTAGATTCGTCAAGTTTTACAGCAAGCATATTAGCAAAAACTCAAAATGGGCAGAAGCTAATCACTCACTCTTTTGTTTAAATTGACATCATCCTTACAGTACTTAAAAGTTTGTTTTCTTTTTAAATAAAAAAAATTAAAAATTTTAAGTTTAAACTTTTTGCTTGCAACTACAATTCACGAAAGGTTTTTAAATGAAAACACTTAAAGGAGTGCGTATTAAGTGATACAGTTTTATTTTTTTTTATTTTTTAAATTTAAACCCAATGGGTTCATATAAAGCAAAAGCTTAGCTAATGAAATATATTAATAATATTTAACTATTTGTGTATCATCAATATCATTATAAAGATTTTTTTAATTTTTTATTAAATAAATTTAAAAAAAAATCGAACTAATAAAAATATTTAATTTACTAAATATATTTTTATAAATATTCAAAAAAATAAATACAAATGTATAAAGCGTATTTGTGAATGTTTGTACATGTCAAATAGGGAAATGCTTATTTATTTAAATAAAATAAACAACTTATATGTACATATAGTATGTTAATGTATGTAATAAAAAAAATTGTAACAATTTTTTAAATTATTTTATTTTGTTTCATATAGCCAATATATGTATGTATGTATATAAAATTCTATGTTATTATTTTTATTCATTTATATAAAGTGAATTTTAACGAAAACTCTAATTTTTATTTGCAGTTAATAATTTTTATTTAAAGGAATAAAACTTTTTTATTTAGAATTTCAGGAAATTTTATTTCTAAAACGTTACAAACAGTGTTTAACTGTTTTGTTTTTTTATTAAAAAAAATAATGTTTTAAATTATTAAAAATAAATAAATTTTGTATGTTGTATTAAGTTTTAAAATAAATAATATTTATAAACGAATTAAATTTTTTGTTGGTTTATTTTTTATTTGTTAAGTTTTAACTGTTATTTACGTGAGTTCTTTTCAATAACTTTAGCCTATTTTTTCTGTTTTCGAAAGTTCAACAAATTCGTGTTTAGCAAAAAACCAAATCAAGTAAACCTGTGAGTTGATGTATGTTTATAGTATTGGTTTTTTGTTAAGATATCAGTTGATATTAAGTATATCATATCTTTTAACTTTTTTTGTCAGCAACTAAAATTTTACTTTCATAGGAAACTGTATTTTCCTAAGATTAAGACGTCGCACAGTGTGCTTTGGCTGCCAAAAGTGGAAATTAATTCGTTGTGACTTTCCCTGTTATTTATTTAAAGCTTTTTTGTCAATATCATTTAAAGAGAGCAAAGCCCAAAGTTTGACAAAAAGCTTTCACAATACGACCGCGGGAAAAGGGTATTTCCTATACAAAGCAAATAGTATTTATGTGCCAAAAGAAGGAACTGATTCGAGGTAGATTTTTCTACTTCTATTGTAAGCTTAAAGAAATTAAATTAACTTAAATAGACAGCTCCTTCCAAAGGCCAAAAAAATACATATGTATGTGTTTTAAACACGTTCTGATACGGATATCGAAATACTTTCTTAATAAAAGTTAAATTTTTGCAATTTTTTTTTCTAACAATAGGGTGGTATGATCTGGTAAATCTGGCGAGTAAAAACTTAAACGGAGCGAGGATTTCATATCTTTTGTGTACTAAATCACCATAACCTATTATAATTCTTTATATATTATTGTCTATATCAGTACAATGTTTACCTTAGCTAGTGGCATAAAAAATATATAAAACCGATTAGTTTGTATTGGCGGTACCTTTCTCCATGCTCTTAAAAATGGGGACTTGCAATATATTTATGTTCTTTGTGCCAGCCTTAATATCAGTAGCTGATATTGTTTCCGAGTTATGGCGTATGGTAAAATCCATAAGATTGCAAGCCATTTGTACGGGGATAACACTTTTATTGCTCCAAACCAAAAATTTTGTTTCCATTTATAAGTTAATTACTTTTGAAGTCTTCACACTAATTTTCATGATAACAAAGACCATAAATATCGAGATATATTAGAAAAAAGCGTGGATTGATTTTAAGAAAACCTCAGGTGTTTGCTTATACGAGTACCTCGATCGCTGTTTAACCGATCTTGCTGATTTTTAAAAGTGGTTGCCCCCGGGATATTTCCGGTAGTTTAAAACAAAATTTATTCTGTTAAACTTCTGTTGACCCCCGGCACTTACTTTTAACAGACGGGCAATAAAAAAAATATATTAATAAGGTCGAAAATGAATATTTTAGAAGTTACAAACGAAATGACAAGCTTATTATCAATATGTGACGGGTTTAATTATAATGTTTTATTGCTTTTGAGAAAGTAGGTCCAACAATATATACATTTATATTTGGATATTATTACAAAATGTGCAAGTTTTTTTATCAGTAGATCAAAAACTGTTTATGGTATTATGGAAAAATCGAAATTTTACCTAGTTTGGGTTAATTTACAACAAATTATCTTAATTTTTTCTGAAATCCGCTATTTTGTGGGCTTCACGCGTAAGTCAAACAAAGAACAACAAACGCAAATGCAATACAAAAACAAAGTCTTAATATTACTTTTTTTATATTATTATATATATGCTTGGTAGACTAGCCAATTTAGGCCCATGGGCTTGCGGCAACAATTTTCTTTGCAATAATAAATAAATAAAATATAATGTAACAGTAATTTGATTTGCAAATCGACGTCAATAGTGTCACCGTTGACATTCGCAATTTGGGCGAATAGTTAGAAGAGCCTGCACTCAAAGTTTTGTTGTAGCAGAAAATATTAGCTACCAAGATATATAGGAAATAATTAATCGATTTTGTCCTTAAAAAAACAAGGTAATTTTAGATTTGTTAATCGATCCTGCTGTTTTAAAAATACGAATTATACGAAACATAAATAAAACGCTTCGTATTTAATTTTTATTAATTGGGCAAAAAATTAAAACGGTTACATAATAAATAATCGACTCTCCTTTTTTACGTTTAAGTTAAAATAACATACCCATCACATTTTTTAAAAGGCATTTTTTAAGAAAAAAATACCATTTGTAAAAATAAAGTTTTAAATTCCAAGAAAAACAATTCAAACCATGAAGTAAATTAAAAAAAATATGCTTGTTCTCTTCAAAATTTTCCACAACACGAACTTATAGGTAAATTTTCTTAACACTGAAATTTGATAGTTCGCACTCGTCACAGTCTTCTAGTGCTTATTATGATTGTAAATCATGTTGTTTCAGAAATCCAGTTTAAACAACTATAACCCTTTTTTTAAAATACTTATGAACCAGTTTGAAATGCTCGATTTACAATAAAACACTCGTTCAACACTCTGAATGTCATTTAACGTTCCAAATATATTTATGGTTTTTTTACTTATGTCATAAGTTCTAAAAAACTTTAAAGGCTCTTAATATCATTAATTAATACCTTTTGACCACTTAAATGCCTTTCGACCTCAGTCTAGATATATAGTCGTTATTTTCATATTTTTAGACTAATAATCTAAAAAATGCCAAAAAAATTTTGAAAATGTAGAAAAAGTACTTTTTTGTAACTTTATTAATTTTTATCTTTATTGGCGCCAACTTCTAAGCGCTTAGAAATTGCAAAAAGTGCCAATACATAATTTTCCTTCGTTTTTATACCCCAAGACGCCCAGAATTTTAAGAAAAGGACCAAAACCATTGTTCGTGACCTGTTGCAAGTAATTTAAATTATGTTTCTATCTTAATTGGCTTTAAATATATAAAAATTATCCAAAAAGTACCAATACACAGTTTGTACCCTTTTAGGGCCCAGAATTAAAAAAAGAAATCCCTAAACATAACATATTCATGTATTTGTGTGACCTGTTGCAAGCAATTTAAATTATGCTTTTGTCTTAATTGACCTAGAAGTTCCAAAAAGTACTCAAAAAATACTAATACATATTTTTCAACCTTTTTCCAACCCCAAAAGGCTTGGGATTTCAAAAAAGTATTAAAGCCATATTAGTAAAAACCGGATTACGCCCTTTCTATATGAGGCAATTGATATATAAAATACATAGTACAATTTGTCCACATACTTTTGGGTAAATTTGGTATCCTGTCACTATGGTAAGAAAGCTTTTGTGTTGCCTGTTTTAAACTGCCGGGAACTAAGGCCAGTGAAGTGATATTGGGCTTTTGTTTAGATACAAAAATGAATGTTAAAATTTGTTCGAACTTACTCGTTAGATCCGCCATCGTGCTTCAAAGTTTTTAAAGTGTACTCTGGGCCTAGTAGGCTTTGTTTAAAGGACGTCTTATATACGTTTTTTTTATAATATTTAAACTTGTTAGACTTGAGTTTATCTCTTCGGGGAACTTTGCGCTATGTAAGTAATCACCAGGATTTTGTTTAAGATTTCCTTTGCAAATCACAACTGCTCCATAACATTTATTTTTCGATTCATGTGATGCTTTTTTTTGGCAATGCATTCACAAAGTTCAGATTCTGCGTTAATTTTGTGTCCAGTTTCAGATCTTATTTCGTGTTTAACTATTGTGTCGATTCTGTACAGCAACTCAACTTCAGGTACCGAGTTGCCACATTGATAACCATTTGTTTACTAAAATTAGCAACTAATAGCCGTCAATTGCCCTATGTAATACAATTTCGGCAACTGACAACCGAACTGAAATTGAGTTGTCATAAGTTATAAGCCACATTACATTTACTTTCTTTTTAACAACTAATACAAAATTTTAAATAACAAAGCTTTGTAAATGTATTTCTTTTTTTAACATGCATACATCCATGGGTTAATAAATCATATCTTATTGTTTTTATTGTTATATATTATATACATATGTATATGCATACTACTAATATTAATAAAACTATTATTAAATAAGCTTCATACAATTTAAACTTGTGATGTGAAATTTAGAGTTAACATAAAACTATAAATAAAAAACCAAATATAATTGCCCAGTTCAATGGGATCGAAAAAAATTTATAAAAAATAAAAAATATATATATTAATAAAACATTCATACTAAAAAAAATAAATTATATTAATAAAGACAAAACATTACAAATTCCACAAACAATTATATACACTGAATTGAAACAACAACAAAATATATTTACAATTTAGATTTTTAATATTTGTATTAACTTTATATATGTGTATGTTTGTGTAGCAGCTACTCTTTTTTTATTTTTATGTAATAAAACGTATATATGTATGAATATTGAGTGTTAGAAATTTTTAATTATTACATATTCTATTAAAAAAAGAAACCCTAAATTAAAAAAAAAACATGATAATGTAAAAATAAACAAAATTATTGTTGCATACAACATAAACGAGTTAGATCTGTATTAAATTATGATAAAATTATCCTTACAAGGCAATAGAAGTACGGCAAATAATACAACAAAGCAAAAACTAAAAACTTAATTTTGTTGTAAAAATATTTTCGATAGTGCTAAAATCAGTATAGTAGCCTTTTTAAATCTTTCACTCTATTTCTGACTATTTTGTCGATTATGTACAGCAACCCAACTTCAGTTGAATTGCCCAACGGCAACCAAAACTACTCAGTTGCAACATTGTAAACCATATGTTAACTAAAGTTTGCAAACAAAAGCCGGCAGTTGCCATCGGTAACATCGGGCCGATTTATTTGATGATATTTTTCATAAAATCACTTCCATGAATTTTTATGTTTCTAGACGAGGAGTGTAGAAAAGTAGTTTTTTTATTACCCTCTTTGTCTTCAAACAAAAATATCATGAACCAAAAAATATCATTATGTAATTCGGCCCATAATTTCGGCAACTGAACGCCGAACTGAAGTAACTTTCTGTTAAATAGATATTTTCCAATAACAACTTAACTTTAATATATTATGGGTTTTTGGTGTCTTTATCTATGTAAAATAAACGAAATTTTCGCAAATTAAATTTTGTAAAAAAAAGAAGAAAAACGCACACCATGTCAATGCAATATGCTGGATATAAAATTCTATATTAGAGCGAGTATTAATATGATCATATTATACCCTTTATCGACGAGTTTATTCCACATACGCATAGTCTCTCAAACATTTGTTTTATAGTATTTAATAAATAATATTGTTGAATATATGTATGTATAACGTCAAATAGATTTTAGAAAATCATAAAATATCATACTCTGCTTCTGCTGCTAAAACAATTTGAAACTATGTATTCAGTTTGGCTAACTTAAAAAACTTTTTTTATGAAAAAAAAAATTATATAAAATTATCTTGATATATCAGTACAGTCAGCGCATTTTTTATGTAAATGAGAACATATCAGACACAAATTTTTTTTCATTTGTACTGATGAAATCAATATGCTAATTTTTTTTATTAGTATCTTGTTAGATTTCAATTGTCACGTTATGCAAATGAAAAAAAAACTTTAGGTGTATGAAAAAAAGTAGTTTAATTTTAACAACAAACTGCATGTAACTAATGCAAGGGACATAACTTAGGCGTACGACGAACTTTTCGCCGCGATACATACTTTTTTTACATGGTCACTTTGTTCTGCTTTCTTTACATAAACAGTAAACAACTTATTTTTCTTCGCTTTTGTGTTCATATGACAAAGTACGCAGCGAATTTTTGCCGACTGATATATTGTTTAAACTACTGTTTCCCACTTAAAGTTTAAGAGAAAAAAAATTATTAATGAAAGTAATAAGACTAAAAGTGATAATTGCACCATGCTATCAAATGTTAAATTGGTACACAAAACAACCTAAACGGATAGTTCTTGTGCTAAATAAGACATTGATGCACCTTTGTACTAACTAACAAGTATATATGCCCAAAACACACTAAAAAATAATATTTTTAATTCATAACTTGTGATGTATTTAATACATTTTTGCATTATTTATTTATTAAATAAAAAATACATTTATTTATTCAAATCAAGTTGGCTGAATTCACTGCTTATCGCTTAACGATCTTTTCAAAGTAGATTTACTTATGCTTTTTATTTTTACTTCGAAAAATTGAAAAAATTGTAATTTTTTTGATTGTTTTAATAAAAAAGGCATTGCTGTGTAATAGAAAAAAATACTTTTAAGGATAGGAGCCATTGCTGTATATTCCCTAAATATAATGAAAAAATTACGGCGGTTTATATACATACATACATACATACATATGTATGTATGTATGCACATGCATATTCGTACGATGCTTAAAATTTAAAATAAAATTTTGACTTGATATTTATTAGATTGACTTTTTTAGTGCTTATTTTAAATTTCCTTGTGTTATAATTAAAAAATATATTCATATAGATTTTTATTTTAAGCAAATGCAACCACAATTGAATTTGCAATTACGGTTTGCTTACATTTTTCTTATTGTAAATACGGCTTTACTTTGAAAGGGATAAAAATTAAAAATTCATGCAGTTAAAAGAACGTTAATACAAGAGGTGTTTAAAACCCAACTTATTTTGAAATCGTCTTGATATTTGAATAAAGTAAATGTCAAATTTATGAATTATTTTTAGATTTTTGTTTTATTTTTTTTTTAAACTTTTGCTTTCACACAAAAAACACAAAATGAAAATACAGTGGGCGAATTTAATGAACTTGTCATGATGCTACCTTTAACATCCTTAATGTAGTTGATGTACTTGATGTGAATTCGCCTTGATGTTTATGTAAAACTGTATGTACAATAGTTATTTAAAAAAAATCTTAATAACAGTAAATGCGTTATAAGCATTTTGAAGTTATCTAAAAGAACTAATTGTTAAAAATTAAAAAAAACAAAACTGAAAGATATGTATGTATTAATAAATTTAATATTAAATTATGTGTATGTGGTTCATTAACAAAAAAATATCTACAAAACTTAAAAAACAAACATATAGACAGACAATCATCTAAAAAAACTTCACACACTCAACCACTAAAAACACACAATATTAGGAGCCTTGTGCTTTAGACTTAACAACTCTGTTAAAAATTTCTTCATAATATGCAAACAAAAAATATAAATTAATAAATTGAATAATCTCTGAAAGCCAAGATATCACATACACAAAAAAAAAATATGTAAAAAAAAAACAAACAAACAAAAATAATAAAAAACAAAAAATAAGCAAAATTATCCCACTGATTAAAATTATGAATTAAATGTCCTTAAAAATATTATGTAAAACATGACTTAATATTAGGTGTTATGCAAAATAAAATTAAATGAAAAATGTGTTATTAAATGAATTTTGGCAAAAGACAAAAAAAATTTATATTTTTATTATTTTGATTTTATTAAAAAAGTATAATAAAACAAGCCTGTCTAAAAACCTACAACTATTTGCTAAAATTTAATAAAAAATATAAAATGATTGGTTTTTATTTCTGTATATAAATATGTATTTAAAAAATTTCTATCCTTATAAACTACAGAAACGCTTTCCGAATTGAGATAGGCAAGCGCATACAGTATGGAGTATAATTGAGTATTAAGTACTGTACTATGTGAAATTAACTTTGCATGATTTTACAAGTATTAAAGCAACTTAAAAATCTCTTATTTATTAAGGACTCTGTAACCAAATAGTTTTTGTAAAAAACTAAAAAAAAGGTTTTCTAAGAAGGAGCAAAATAAAAGGAAAACGGTTCGTATGTACTTCATTTTGCACATTTCAATAAACTTCTAAGATTATTTAAAATCTAAAGCATTGTTTTACGTGTTGGTATGCCAGAACCCTTGGGCATTATCAGTACTGTTCCAATTGCTTTTTGCAGTTGTCTACAAATTTTTAATCGGAAAAACATTAATACAAATTTTAATTTTTTATATATGTATATTTCATACGTTTTGGATGAGTGATTCGGATCGGCATCATATTGAAATGTGTTGGGCCTGTTCATAAATGCATCACTACAAAGAATACAAGCGCAAACTTTCACAAAAACTAGAATAAGTCTTAAAGGATGAATAATGCAACAATTTTACACATCGAGCCATAACCGCCGAAAAGATGTATCCCACACCATAATCGATTTTTGTTTTTTTATCGAAATCGATAGTTCAACATCATTTGCATCTTCTGTTGAAATTTCATGGCTGTAGATTAAACCGTTATGATTTTATAACAAAAACAATTTTATCGTAAATGCATATGGTGAGTTGTTTACATTTTCTTTGAACGCCTGTGTGGGATACAATTAAATTCTCTTTTAAAATAAATGAAACACAGGGGAAAGGAACACAATTTTTTGAAACTTTAATTAAAGATAAAGATTTTTGGAAGCTTTAGAACAATACATATGTCGAAGGTATCCCATGTTTTTTTTTTTTTTTGCAAAATACCCAGCAAAAACTAACATTGCTTTGTAATGAGTTAAAATCCAAAAAAACTCTTACTAATTGGCATTTTAACTCATTACTTTAACATGGCGATGACATTGGAGGCAAGTACTTACCATGCTCGCTTACAAAGAGGGAGTTAAATAGTACTTGACATGCTCGCTTACAAAAAGGGACTTACATAGCCCTTACTTTGCTGGCATTAAAATAACCTTTTCCTGGGGACCCCAGTTACTCATTGTTGCATTTAAAGTTTTTTTCTTTGATGTTTTGGTTAAAACTGGCTTAAAATATTAAGTCAGAATATGTTAAGAAATTGTCAAACCGTAACTATCTGCCTAAATTTTTGATAAGAAGTAAGTTGCTTGACAATGACTAATCGCCACCAAGTTTTTGCTGGGTATGTTTTTGTTTTCAATTATTGGATATTTTTACAGCTCTCCCTGGTACCGTATAGCGATTCCGATGAATCTTTCGTTGATTTCAATGGTTTGGAAAGTTTAAAAGAAGTCGAGGAGGAAACGTGTGTTGGGAAAAGGGGCTGAAGAAAGCAAAAGAGAATATCTAAAAGGCTGCAAAAAGCTAAGAAAAAAAATACGTGTGTTTTGCCCAACCTATGCTTAAAGAAAACATATCCAAATTCGTGTCATGATAAAATTTCTGAAGATGAAAGGGTAAGAATAAAAGAACATTTTTGGGGAATAGGCAACAAAACTAGACAGAAAGATTGGCTGTCTTCTTGTGTTAAGCAAGCCGATATTAAAAGGCGATATGAAAAAAGTGACAGAAAAAAGTGCAGCTTTAATTATTTTATCAATAACAATAATACCAGTTTTAAAGTTTGCCAAAAATTTTTATTGAAAACGTTGAACATTTCACAAACGATTTTAATATCCGCAATAAAAAATACAAGTTCATATAAAACTTGCCTTGAAAATATAAAAAAACAAACTACACACAACAAATCTGACGAAACTCCGAAATAGTTTTTAAGGGACCTCTTCAATTATATGATGATATATTAAACATTTCTTCTGCTAAATATAAGGATTTGAAAACGCTTTGCGATAGAAAAACTATACCCGTAAAATTTCAACACGAGTATTTAAATTTAAAATGGGATGGATCTGTTAAAGATTTGCTACCTGAAACCGACCAGGAAGATAGTATTTAGCGTTCTTTATATATTTTTATCTATCGCTATTCTGAAATTTAATTTAATTTTAAGGAGTAGGTAAAAAAATTAAATAAAAAAAATGGGAAGTCACTTCCTTAAAATAAATTTTTGCGTAACCCACACACTTTTTTAATAATAGGCTGCCAGAAGGAAAGCAAAAAAAATGTATCCCACAAAAACAACCGTTATGATGCAAATATCTATTTAAAATTAATAAAATTAAATGTATTACACAAAACAATATTTACATTATAAATTTTAAAATAATGGCTTTATTCAAACTGATTTTATTTAAAAAAAGCCTTCCCCTGTAAAATTGCGAGTTTGTGGGATACATTTTTTTGGCGGTTATGGCTCGACATTTTCTATACTAAAAACATTTTTAAGGTAAATCTGTTCAGTTAAATGTGCTTTTTGCAACCCTGGATGTCATGATGCAGTGCAGTAATGTATATACGAATAGCTCCGTCTTCTTCAAAAGAAGATTAGCTTTTTTAAATACTAATATTTTTACAGTAAATTCAGCCAAAAAATGGTTTTTGTATAATTTTATTTTTGGATCACTTAATTTTTAACAAAAATTTCTATTTAAGCTATCACAATTATAATAATGAGTTTAAGGCCGAATAAGTAAAAATTTTTATTTTTTAAAACTTGAAAGTAATACAAAAGGGGAAAAGAAAATCAAAACAGCTAATAGCGAAAATTGGTTTGAATATTTTGGTTTGTTTATGGTAATTAGTGATAAATTAATTGAAGTTACTATATAAAGGCAGAAAATATTTATGAGGGTATTCAAGAATTTGATGGAAATCTACTGCCGATTTGGTGTAAGAACCAATGAAATGTATATAGGACAAGCTTAACCTACAACTATATTAGTTGTGTTCAATAACTTTCCAGTAGTTACTAGCAACGAGAGAGTAAAAAAAATATTTTTAAAATTGCTCTCAAAAATATTTAAAAGTAAATGAACACTTTTACAGTCAAAACTTGCAAGCAAATGTATTTTGTTATTGTAAACTTATAAAAATTTACAACTTCAATTTTTTTTCAAAGCATAATGACAGAAAGACTGTTTGAATAATTTCTGATAGTAAAATTTTTACTAGCAGAAATTATCAGAAACATTTTTGTTTCTAAACATATTACGCTCTTTTTTTGCTCTCTAGCTGCTAATTTTTTGAGTACGTAAACACTTACTAGTAATAATTATCGAAAATTAGTGATAATTTTCTGTAAATGAACACACCTATTAATAAACTTGAAAGTAATTTAAATAAAACTGAAACAATAAGTTCGTTCGTTTACTCAAAGTTTTTACAAATTTTTACTATTTTTTACTGGATTGCGTTCGTTTACACAAAATCCAGTAAATGAGAACACAAATTGAGAGCGCAAAGTGACAGTTGTCTTACTGAGTACTTAAAAGTTTTTACTAGACACAATTTTAATAGTAAAATTTTCTAGTAAAAAAACATATGTTTTCTGTTTGTTTTATGTTTTTTTACATTTTTTTCATCAACGAAATTATCACGTCTAATTTCTTGTTTTTTAGATTTATGACAATTTTGTTACGGCTTTTTAATATTTAAATTTTTTTTAAGTTGAAAAAGTGCTTAATACTTAGGTACTCGGTGCAGTTAATTAATACCCAAAATTAAATACCTATTCGTATTTTTTTTTATTAACGCTAAGTCAGTAGCAGTATGTATTGCTCCAAGTAACACACAAAAAAAAAATAGTCTGAGACTCATCTTAAATTATACCGACAGACTCGGAATCACTTCATTAGCCAATTTAAGCTTATATGTCTGGCTGGGTATCCATATATTCGTGTGCTCAAAGTAAAGGTAGCATTTCTGAAAAAAAATATTTTTGCATAAGAAGCAAGCCCATTGTTTGTGGTGGTGATTGTAGTAAACTTTAACCCCAAAACCAAGTTAACCCCACTCACAAAAGTCAGCTTGTTCTTTTTTTTTGTGGAGAAATATTCTTATGTAGTATATTCATCAAAGCTTGTTTTTGCTTAAAAAATTTAGTGCATTTTTTCGAGTAATTAATTAAATGCAATATATTTTAATCCATCAGCTGTTTTGAGTAGTTAAATTTTGTGTTAAAATTTTCCGTTCGTGTACTCCTTACTTCAAAAATTTTAAGTGAGAGAAATTTCGTAAAATTACTCAGTATTTGCTAAGTTACTGGACTTTACTGGGAAAGTAAACAAATGAACCTAATAATATTAATTTAAATTAAAGTTTGAAAATTTTCAGGTTTTTTTCGTAAGCCTTAAATTATTCGTTTTAACAAAATATGTTTGACGTTATTGATTAGACTCGCTTTGCAATGGCCAACGTGTATTTAAAATAAAATTCTGTTAAACGAACCATATATCCACGTACTTTGCATTCTTTGCCAGTTATAGGTTGCGTATACGTAATATGTGTTCAAATTAAAATTAATCATACCCCACATGAAGCTCAAAAGTTCTGTAACAAAAACTGGTAGCTGCTTATCAGGGGTCATCACAAAGTGTTAAGAAAATATACTTGGTTTTCCACTTGCTCATAATTTTACAAATAATACTTATAAATTATTTTATGTAACATGCTTTGAAATACTTTTTATTATTATTGAAAAATAATTTTCTTTTTCTGACTTGTAATATTTTTCTGTTCAATATTAAAACTACTATATATTATATTATAATAAATATAATAATCTTGATCTGAATTTCTTAAAAGGTTATGGGCCTTCGCTAATTGAAATTGTTTAAGATCTGTGTAATAATAAAAGTATAGCGTTTTGCCTGAATTTCCGCTGTGTAACAAGTTGTGGTTACTGTTTTTTTTTTCATCTATAATAAAATATTATTTTTGTGCGGAATGGCTGATCCAAAATTGTTAATAACAAAACTAAATCGTGAAAATTACGAAATATGGAAGTATCGGATGAAATTATTACTTAAGAAAGAGAAGGTGTGGGAAGTAATTGAAAATGAAATCCCTGAAAGTCCTACTCAACAATGGAAAGTACTTGATAATGAGGCAACTATATTGATTGGCTTGGCTGTTGAAGAATCCGAAGTTTTTCGTATCGCTCACTGTAAATATGCTAAAGAAGCTTGGAATATTCTTAAAGCGTATCATGAAAAATCAACCCTTAGCAATAAAGTGAAATTAATGAGAATGATTTGTGAACTTAAATTACAATCGGGAGATGATATGGACAAACATATAACTCAAATGAAAATGTTGTTCTGTAAGTTGCAATCTCTTGGTGAGCCTATTTCAGAGTCATGGTTGATCTCAATGTTGCTTAGTAGTTTACCTAGCTTATATGACACCCTTATAACCGCATTGGAAGTAAGGGATGAGAAAGATCTTACGATGACCATTGTTGAAAATAAATTGCTTGAAGAGTTCGAAAAGCATAAGAAGAGAAATTCTTTAGAAGATTCAGTTTTAAAAACTACAAATAAGTTCAAAAAGAATACCAACAAAAACATTGTATGTCATTATTGTCGTGGTATTAGTCATATTCGAAAAGATTGCTGGAAATTTAAAAACCAGAAACATCAAAAAGCCAAACTTATTGAAAACGAAGAAAATAATTTGTGTTTTGTAATTAATGGTGAGAAAGGAGTATGGGTGATCGACTCTGGTGCTACGTGCCATATTTGTAGCAATGAAACTGATTTTGAAAATTTGGATAAAACATGGAAAGAAAAGGTTACAGTTGCAAATGGTGATGAAGTTTATTCAAAGGGAAAAGGTGACTGCAAAATAAAAATGTTAAATAAACAAGGAGATGAAAAAATTATTACTGTCAAGGATGTCCTTTACATTCCGTCTTTTAAAGGAAACTTGCTCTCGGTGAAGAAATTGTCGTTAAATGGATATGGGGTAATCTTTGTTGGTACAAGCTGTAAAATTATAGATTCAAATAATGCTGAAATCTGTGTTGCTGATTGTGTTAATAATCTATATCAAATTAAAAGTAGTCCATGTCATCAAGCTAATAAAGTGGAATGTAGCCTTAACCAGTGTCTACATTATTATCATAAACTTTTTGGGCATCGAAATTTTGAAGCTGTAAAGGCTATGCAATCTGGTAAACTGAATAAAGACTTCAGAATTATAGACTGTGGAATTCAATCAACATGCGATGTTTGTGCCAAATGTAAATTAACAAAGAAACCATTTCCTAAAAAGTCAGAAACTAAATCTAATACAGTTCTTGGGTTGGTTCATACAGATGTTTGTGGACCAATGCAAAATGCAACTCCTGGGAAGAAAAGGTATTTTATAACTTTTATTGATGATTATAGCCGCTATACTGTTGTATATTTAATACATGAGAAATCAGAGGTGTTTGATAAAATTAAAATATATGTAGAAATGGTAAAGAATAAGTTCGGAAAGGTTCCCAAGTGTATAAGATCTGATAATGGAGCTGAATATAAATCAAAAAAGATATCAGATTTTCTAAAAAGTTATGGGATAATGTCTCAATTTAGCGTTCCGTATTGCCCCCAACAAAATGGAGTGGCTGAACGCAAAAATCGTTATCTAGTTGAAATGGCTCGTTGTCTTTTAGAAGAAGCCAACTTACCAGTTATTTATTGGGGGGAAGCTATTGTGTACTCTAACTACTTGCAAAACCGACTTGTAACACGCTCTTTACCCTGTACTCCGTATGAACGGTGGGAAGATCAAAAACCTAAGATTGACAATATCCATGTATTTGGCTCTAAAGCATATGTCCTGGTTCCAAAAGTTAATAGAAAGAAATTTGATAACAAATCAAATTTATTAATTTTTATGGGATGTGATGAAGAAAGTAAAGGATTACGGTTTGTGGATACAAGTACTAAAAAAGTAACTATTAGCCGAGATTACAAATTTATTTCTTCAAAAGTATTATTTAATACTGTGAACGAAAATAAGGTATTAAATAGTGATAGACATTTGGAAGTATCAATTGCTTCTAAACGTGCAAACAATAATTATCTAACTACCGATGATACCTCATCTGTGGATTCTTACTGCAGTATCACAAGCGATCTTGAATATTTTACAAATTCCGAAGTCCCTAGTAATCCTTCTGAATTGGAAATTCAAGTAACTACACCAGTGCTTCGAACATCATCAAGAATAAACAAGGGAATACCCCCTGCTAAATATTCTGCTAGTTTGGTCAAATCTGTCGTAATAGGTGAACCAAAGACTTACAAAGAAGCTGTGACATCACAAGAAAAGGAGAAATGGAAGTCTGCAATGAGGGAAGAGATGGAATCTTTGAGAAAAAATCAGACATGGGAATTAGTTCAAGCTCCGCCAGATGCTAATATAGTTGGTTGCAAGTGGACATACAAAATAAAAAGAGATGAAGATGGAAAAATCCAACGTTTTAAAGCTCGTTTAGTCGCACAAGGTTTTAATCAAAAATTTGGTTGTGATTATGATGAGGTATTTGCTCCTGTTGTCCGCCAAGCAACATTTCGTATACTTTTATCGATTGCTAGCGTTAGAAGAATGCATGTAGAACATATGGACGTAAAGTGTGCTTTTTTAAACGGAAATCTTAAGGAAACTATTTACATGAAACAACCACCAGGCTTTGTTGAAGTGGATGAAAGCAAAGTGTGTAAATTAAAACGTAGTTTATATGGGCTTAAACAAGCAGCAAACGTGTGGAATAAAGCATTAAATGAAGTTCTTGTAAACGGTAAATTTGAACAAAGTAAAGCCGATCCATGTTTATACAGTAAAGCCATCAATGGGGAAGCTGTTTATATTTTAGTATATGTTGATGACTTAGTAGTTGCTACTACAAACAAAAATTTAATAAAGAATGTTCTCGATCTACTTAACAAAAATTTTGAAGTCAACAGTCTAGGTGAAATATCTCATTATCTTGGCATAGAAGTAGTAAAATCAAAAGACAATCAGTTTAAAATACGTCAGAAGCAGTATATTGAAAATATGCTTGTAAAATTTGGATTGCAAGATTCAAAACCGAGTAAATACCCGCTTGAACCATCGTATGGTAAAACTGATTCCGAACTGCTACTACGTAATGTTGAATACCAAAGTTTACTTGGATCCTTACTGTACATTGCAGTCAATTCTCGTCCTGATATCTGTGCTAGTGTGGCTATCCTTGCAAGGAAAACATGCAATCCAAACCAAGAAGATTGGAATGAACTAAAGCGTGTCGCAAAATATTTAAAAGCTACAAGGAACTTGTTTTTAAACCTTTGTGAAAATGATTCCAATTACAACTCACTTGTTGGTTACGCAGACGCTAACTGGGCGGAATGTAGAATAGATAGAAAATCAAATTCAGGATACATTTTCTTACTTAATGGAGGTGCAGTTAGTTGGGGTTGCAAGAAACAAACCACAGTCTCATTATCAACAACGGAAGCAGAATTTATTGCATTATCTGAAGCTGCTAAGGAGGCAGTATGGATAAGAAATATTTTAGATGATTTAAAATGTAAACAAACAAACCCTACAGTTATTTTTGAAGATAACCGAAGCTGTTTAAATCTTATTAAGGAAGAAAAACTTAGCAATAGATCAAAGCACATTGACATAAAATTTTATTTCGTTAAAGATTACGTTGATAAAAAAATTATCAAATGCGAGTATTGCCCTTCAGAAAACATGATTGCTGATATGCTCACAAAGCCATTATCAAAAGCAAAACTTGAAGACTTAAGATTCAAATCCAATTTAAGGACATTCGCAATTGAGGAGGAGTGTTAAGAAAATATACTTGGTTTTCCACTTGCTCATAATTTTACAAATAATACTTATAAATTATTTTATGTAACATGCTTTGAAATACTTTTTATTATTATTGAAAAATAATTTTCTTTTTCTGACTTGTAATATTTTTCTGTTCAATATTAAAACTACTATATATTATATTATAATAAATATAATAATCTTGATCTGAATTTCTTAAAACAAAGAAAGTCAGTCTAAAGTAGTGATGCGCAGCCCATACCACAATTGTGGAAAATAAAAATACACGTATTCTTATGATCTTTTTATTAAGTCGTCAATGAGAAGGCGACTAATAAACATGTGCATGGGTGTACGCGCTTTTTCTTTGTTTTTTTATTTTTGCACACTGGGCCATATAACTGTTTGAACATATATAATTGTATGAACATTAGATTTACAATTTTTTAATAAATTTCTCTTTAGCCAAATATTTTATACCATTTAAAAAGTAAAAGCATTTGTTTTTATTTATGGCAAAATATAAAAATATGTTTTTTGCTTAAAAAAATTTAAAATTTTACAAAATATTTGAATAAATTTCTTTCACAACTCTTAGTTAACAGTTTTTTTTACTTATCTCGTTTTATCTTTAATATTAAAACTATTTTTTTAACAACAAATATCATGCCAGAATAAATTTGCAATATTCCTTTTGCCTTTTCATCCAAATTACCTATTGTGCAGTAAATTCAATTTTTCTCACCAATGCAAATACAATTTTTTTTTGCGCATCCCTGGTCTAAAGTGTGTATGGGTAAGTAAGGATGTTTTGACTACAAAGGGTGAAACTTTGTTTACACTCAAAAAATTATTACAGTAACTGACTGTAAGTTTTTTTAGGAAGTATTCCGTAATGTTGTTTTTAAATGAAAAAACAGTTAAATTTAAATACAATATATTTTTTAACTGATTTGAAGGGTTATTCAAAGCCTCAAAAAAACAAAAATACTGATTTTCAGTTGAAGTTAATTTTGTCAGTTATTTTTTATTAATATTTAATTTTGTTACATATTTTTTTTCTGGTACTTTGTGTTTTGCTGCAAATGACAGAAAATCTAATTAATTTTAAACGAAAATTTCAGTTAATTTTTTGATGTCTGAATTTAAATGAAATATTTTGTTAATTTTAATGAATATATTGTTGGACGGTTTTTAAATGAATATTCAGTTATTTTAAATAGATTTCCAGTTGATTTTACAGTAATAATTTTTTCAGTGTATATACAGGACAAATGTATAACTATGTACCATTTCAATAGCTGATGACATAAAGATAAACATGAGTGCAAAATTTTAAGAAGAAGTAATATTCGAGTCATTTGTAGCCTTAAATGCTTATTTTGGGAGGACATTGGTATGGGGCCTATACCAAGAAATATACCGCATAACTTTGTTTAGTATACTAGATAACTGCATAAAGTTAAACACATATGCATAATATTTAAGCTATTTATAGCCCAAAATGATTTTTTCCTGGAGAACTTTTGTATTGGGGCTATAACAAAAAATAGTCCGGTCATATTTTTGGCTAGCATACAAGCTAGTGGTTTAGAGTTAAACACATTTGCAAAACTTTGTGAAGATAGAGTAACATTCGAGATATCTATAGCCCAAAATGCTAACTCCGGGAGGACATTTGTATGGGGGCTATGTCAAAAAATTGATAGATCATCGCCAAAAACAATAGGCCACTGCCTAAAATTTTATCTTTGCCAAATTTCGTCAAAATATCTTCGGAAATGCGACCTTTAACATGTTCAAAAGAATACTTGGACGAACTGACATACTTAAATCATCGTCTCAGAAAAATATGTATGAAACTACTCGTTTACTATGCGTTTTTTTTTTGTTGTTATATCACAAATAGCATGAAGTTATATTTTTTTATAGATTTTTACATACACATTTGTGCTGTAGAGCTTACACTCTTCATTTTTTATAGTGGACATGTTGAAAGGAGTAGTAAGGGCACTATTTATGTTGTCCATTAGGGTCTTAAAAGCGGATTGCGTTGAATCTAGGCTGGTGCGGGACTGTAGAAAGGCTTTTGTTGAGATTATGGACACCTTTAATGTCAGAATTTGTTGCGCTCCGGAAAGCTGTGAAAAAGTTGGCAATGAATTTGCCGATAAAAAGATAAGGACATGAATGATTAGCGTGATAAACAGTAAAAAAACAGGAATGACTGCAGGGTGGACCGGAGCTAAACTTAGCAGTTTGCTCACGACAAAGAGAACGGTCCTAAGGGACATAATTGTTGCCATAGCTGGGCACTGTCCGGTTAGGCTTAGAACTAGCAGCTTAGATATTCCATTTTTGTACGATGTGTGAGGATGAAGAAAAATAGAAAACGAGTAATAATATTGTCTTTTACTACACGAGATTTCAGGAGCATAGGGTCATGTGGTTTGGTAAAAGATCCCACAAAGAGCTAGCCGATGTTTCGCAGTGTAAGCTAAAAAACATCATTGAGTCAGCTCATCATCGTAATTATATGACTAGGAGGTCCCTAGGCAACAAAGAGGAAGTTTTGCCATGGGTGCTTCAATTTTTTTCTTTTTCTCAGTCCTTTTCCCCCTTGTTATCTCTACTACTTTTTCCCCTTTTTTTTGTGTTATTTTTCTTAATTTTTTTTATTAAACGGGATGCATAGTAAGCCTATGTCTCTAGTGTTAATGTATGAGCGGACATGTCATTTACCATCACCCTTTGCAACTAACTAACTTTGTAACCAAGTCAACAAAAATCATGTTGTGTATGTAAAAATTACGAAGAGTTTACGGGCGATTTTTTTTATTAAGAGCGCTTTATTCGGTTATTCCGATTCTTTTATACCTTAAATTACTTTCTAGCAGGTTTGATTATGTGGGTGCCTGAACAGGCTAGAGAGCTTATGTCAGATTAGCCTTTTGTTGCGACGATGGTCGATTGAGCGAGAAGAAATTGCCCACAATGAACTGAGGTAACCCGGATGAAAATTTAACTTGGAAAATGCCGTATTTAAGAAACCGTAAGGCGATAAGTGTACTGAGTCACTAAAACAATTTAGCACACCTCCATCGGATAGGTGTTGGGGAGCACCTCGATTGCAGAGCATGCAAAGTTGATTTTAGATCGATAAAGCATTTTTTGTGTCCTGCTTTTTCAGGAACCAGAGTCCAATGTTTTATGTGGGTTCTGACGTGCGATGTGAGGTATATGACGAGTAAATGGATTTCTGCAAGTTGCGCGGGGATGAGGAGGAGATAGAGACTGTGAACACCTTGTCTGCTACTGCAGATCCGCCGACAAAAGTGATTGGGATGGCGCTTTTTGGATGGACTTGGCTCTCTGGCTGTGGGCTGGAGAAACATCATAGGATTCATCGAAG
Organism: Melanophora roralis; assembly: GCA_963583895.1. NCBI lineage: Eukaryota > Metazoa > Arthropoda > Insecta > Diptera > Rhinophoridae > Melanophora > Melanophora roralis. The sequence continues at coordinate 34,304,158 of OY757189.1, read as the reverse complement.
AGGTTGGGTGGCTGGGCAAAACTGCCTACGCGCAATTGACGAGCACTGACTTCTTTTGACTTCTTCCGGACGACATTCTTGGATCTTTTTTCTGTACCATTCTACCTACAAATTTTTTCGTCTTTCTTATTTCTCTTTTCGACTCTTCTGAAGGGATTCACAATTGGCTTATAGGCCTCTGGGTGGAGGTGGCGAATCTTACTCGTCATTAATCTTCGTAACCTAACCTAACCATAATTTCTAAAAACAAATAAGAATATTCCAAATAATAGGTATAAGCTATAAATTATATCAATCGGTTGACAAATTTTTATTTTATATACGATCAAGTGGAGAAACCACGATAAAATAAATGCACTAAAACTTAATAGCTAAATATCCAGCGCAATATTTGGTAAAAATTAATTGTAAATAAAATTGACATTTGTCAACCGATATTTATAATTTGTATACCCCTATTCAGCATTTCAATTCGAATTATAATTTTCTCCGTCGGCCTCCTTCGGAAAAATAAATTTTTTATTTCAATTTTGATATTTTCATGCGGAATCGTAATTGAAATGGAGAATAACCGTCATTATTTATAATAATGATAATAGAAAAAAATTTAAAAGTTTTGCCTTAATAATTTTTTAATTACGTTTTGAAAACACAAAATAGTACTAATTTTGCGTGAACAAAAATGTTCTGCTACTAATTTCTGAATAGCTCCTAACAGTTGAATTACTTGGTGGTGATTAAAATCGGACAAATCGTTTCCAAGTTATGATGAAATGTATCATCATAACCACCTTACTTAGGGCAAAATATTAGTAGGGCTCATAAAAAAATCTGAGCCCAATAGAAAAAACTGATAGCAGATTAGCATTTAGCGCGTTGAAATCTCTATAGTCCATATATTTTTATTTACAAGGATTTTTTTCTGCATACCAGTGTAATTAGCATTTCTAATATTCTATATTTCCAAAAATTGAAAAGTAGTAATTTGTGTATTCCAAAAAATTATTTACGTTTATTATAAGTTATTATATATTTTTTGCTATTTAAACTGTAAAGAAAACCTCTTAAAATAAATCGAAAAAAACAGCATTAATATAATGTTGTTGGCTAGAAAAAATTAAGAAATATTAATAAATTCATATATGTATATTTATGTAGATGAAAGTGTTTGTAAAAAAACTCAATTAATTTGTAAATATGTCTTCGGGGAGAGAAGAAAAAACACCTAAGTTTCCACTTAAAAACGTGTTTTCAAATTGTTGGGATAAATTATTTAAGTTGTTTGTTAGACCAGTTTCCTCTTTGAAAAGTTTGTTGACATCGTTTATTTCACCGCCTACGTCACCGATCGCTTCGTCATCACCAATCTTCTCAATGGGGGGTTCAAAACTAGCAGATAGAGCGCGACATCATTTATCCCACAATCCTAACTCACGCATTTTAGTCTGAAAATAACGTTCTAAATTGTTAGCACAACGATAGTATTCAGTTTCAGGGGAATTGTAAAAACGACAATTAGAAAAAATACGAGCCATATCGGCCATAAAAAGACGACGAGTAACATAATAGCCTTTTTTTAGTCGTTCGCCCATAGTTTTCAAATCCATTGGATACTTAATGTGATCATAGTAATCGGGCACCTCGGCAACTGTTACAGGCTTAAGGAATGGCCAAGCAGAGGCATGATGGCGCACTGATTGCAAAACAGCACCGAATGAAGCTGATAACTTTTCAGGATCTGAAGACTCCTCCAAAGGCCTGGATGTCCTTTGGGCACGCATTTGAGGCTTCCAACCGATTTCACGCAAACCAGGTATAGATTCTACTGGTATAGATGGAAGACCTTCTTTAAAACAAGTCAAACCAGGACGAACCTTTTGAACTTCGTTATGGCGCTGGGCAATAAGCTCTTTAAGAATTTCACTTTGACGCCTTATTACTAACGTAATAAAAGTTTATTAAAAAATGTTTGTTTTTTTGAAAGTTTTAAGCAAATTACCTGATATAAATTGCGTATTAACAATATTTTTATGCAGTTCACAATGCATCAAAGTAGCACCATCATACTCTTTAATGAAACCAGCATATACTGGTCGCGCTAATTTTATGTCTTTGGAAAATCCTTGCTTCTTAAAGTAGCCAATAGCATCGCAATCAGCATAGGTAAGCAAATGTTGAATATTTTTTTGAATACTATAATCTTTAAGATGGTTCATAAGGTGTGTGCCGTAACCCTTAACTTGTTCCGACATTGTAACCGCACAGAAAACAATCTCCGTGAATTGTTGATCGGGAAATGGTCTAAAGCAAATACCACCGATTGGCATATTCTCTTTAATAAGCGCCAGAGTTTTGTGCTTTGTGTCAAACACCAATTGTGAAATATATTCCCGTGGCATTTCAGGCAATTGATGAGCAAAAACACTTTGTAATCCTAATAGCCAGAGTATAGTTTGTTTATCTACAGGTTTTGTTAAAGAATTGCCCACCACATGAAATTCTATGGCACGCTTTTGTTCTTCCGCTTTAACATTTTCATCACGCGATACATTAACCGGAAATAGAATTTCGTTTTTATTAATAGCCTTTGACTCAGAAATCGCTTTAAGAGCGCGCAGAACAGTCTCATCGGAAAGATCTTCATATATGGAGTCTCTATAAAAGGTAATTCATTTTTAATAATTTAGTTAATTTTAAATGTTACTAAAGCAAAAACAACTTACTAAACAATACAAATTTCCGAATTATAATATAATTTTAAATTAAAAAATAATATTTTTTTATAAAAAATAACTTAAAAGAATGTTTTTGTTAAAACTATTCTAACCAAAAACTGTTACGATCAGTCTTCGAAATGAAAAAAGTAGTTGGTGGCAATTAAAGTTTTTATTTATTATAGAATTTTTTTACATGGATCTCGATAAATTTGTGAAGTTTCTGCACTGTGAAAAGTTGAAACATTAATATTTACTAATGTTGTAAAACAACTTAATTACTAAACAAAAAAATAGGTGACCAATCAAAAGTGCATAAATGCTAAAGATTAAAAAAGTAATAACATGCCTCAGGCATCCATTTTGTCAATTTCTCTAAAAATTTTTTGATTTGCCTGTATAAAGTGCAGGCCATTGCATTGGTATTTAAAAGTTCGTGTTATACATATGCTTATAAACCAAAAAAGTAAATTGACAAAAACTTGTAATAAAAAAAATACAAAATTTTTAACAAATTGCTTTAGTTAATCTGAACTCCTGAGATGACGAATAAACTTACCCAGATGACCTTTCAATGTCCTTTTTAGCTCTTTTATGAATTGGTTCACCACTTATACTTGATCTTTTTGCTGTAGTTAAGGCCAAGCTATTAGAAAGTCCTGCTGCACTCGTTGCGGCAGTGTCCTGTTGTCGTTTACGCTGCTGTAACAAAAAGGCAGTGGGTGGACGATATGACTGATCCCATATGGGTGAATCGTCTTTTAAAAGTTCTCCTTTAAGAGCTTCTAAAAATTTTGGCATTTGTGTTATAATAGATCGTTTGTCAGCAGGAAAGCGATCACGCTCCGAAATACATTTCTTTTTGAGTTGTTGAGCCATATATTGAAAAACGGTTTTAAGAAGAGTGCGACCAAAAACTAGAGAAGTCTCAAAATGTCTTAGGGAATTGCAAAAGGCGGGTACATGGCAAAAAACTAACCATCTGGTATAGTTGATTTTATACGTAGATGCATCGTCGTTTCTCAAATCGGCTCTTCTCATAGAGGGTGGTTCAAAATTGTAGTGATTAAGAAAATTTAAAAATGTTTTCGCCACTTCAGTCATGGTGTGCAGTTCGCTTGGACTTAAATGATTGTATTTATAAAATACAAATGAGTAAACTGCTTTAGCAATACATGGTGACTCAAATGGTGGGTCACCCAAGGGCCCACGGATTACAGCCTGTTGTCTGGTAATTACACATTGACGCAATAAACGAAATAAATAAAGATAGACCTTTTTCGTATCCTCGTCATCTACACGTTGCATAGACATAAAAAGATTTTCCATGTCAATAATAGCACCTAATAAATTGTTCATTTCGGAGCCAGAAATTCCATCTAAATGAGCGATATGGGTCTGAAGCGAATGGCGACAGCTGGTGTTTCGACACTCTTCACTGAACTCTGGACAATAAGACGACTCAACATCCCGGTGACGATTTTCCTGTGGTGTCTTCCAACCAGTACAACGACAACCTTCAGCCTGGCAAGCAGAGTACATTGATAGTTTGGCAAGTTTTTGAGCCACTGGCAAGTTAAAAACTTTCTGCTTCCGTTGTTGAATACGCTGCAAACTGTTTTGTCTAGATCCCTCAGCTGGGGCAGGACCATTTCCTGTTCCAACCGGATTTGAAGTTGCAGTTTGCTGAGGCGCAGCAGATTGCTGCTGAGCACTGCTTGCATTTGCAGCGGCTGCTGCCGCAGCATTGCCATCAATTGATTCTTCTTTTAGAGTTATAAGAGAACCACCAGACATATCTTGATTTTATTGCACCTAGTAGGACAATAATCAATTAAAGCCAATTTTTGTTAGCCGAGAGTTTATAGATTTTTATTTAATTTCACAATATTACCACAATTCAAAAGAGTATAAAAAAAGCAAATATGTGTTCAAGGAAAAAAGCGATGCCACTACTATATTGTGAAAATTTGATTACTGCAGCCAAGTATTTTGTTTGCACATGTATTTGAACAAGGTGTACCCATGGTACAATTACCTTACAGGGTATAATCCAGGGCGCACGTTTACAGGTGATCTTAGTTAATCAGCTGAGTACCGGTTTTTCGAATGTTTAGGTTTTTCTTTTACTAAAAAAACTCTAAAATCTAATCAAAGCTCAAAGAGTAGAAAAAGGAATATGTAAGTTGTTTTTATTCGTCTTTGACATTCGTACTATTTAGTAGTTTTTGTAGAACCGATCCCACCTTATATAAAGGCGCCTTAAATGTACCTTGTCCAGGCCAAGGTATATTGAACAAGGTAGGAGTAACTGATCAGCTGACTTCTATTCCCGCCTTGTGATTTCTAGCTTAGCTTGGAACATTTTTTATGTTATATAATGGTTGTGTATACTGTGTGTACGTGTGATCGCAACATTTTTGGCAACCAAACTGGAATTTAGCAATAACAAAATACATGCAATATTTTTACAGGAAGTTGTTTTAGGAACGAGGTTACCTTCTTTTTCCGTCATGATCCAGGCTTTTTAAAATATGAAACTTCCATATCAGTGGATTTATCATCAGCTTATTATATTTACTTTGCTTTGCGACAACACCTAGATGTCAAAAGGGGCATACCTTACGTTTATTGGCTTGTGGGTTAGTTCGTATATCATATGAGCTAGGTGTTTCACCACGGTTTAGCAATGTAACGATATTCAATGGTTTTTGGAGTGATATTTTAAGTAGTTACGTTACCACCTTTGCGCCGGAAATGAGCCGCCGCCAATTGTTTTTTGGGGCCACCGCCGAATATGTTTCAGCTCATATCGGCTTAATGTTAGCCGCGGTTCATAATGTTTTCCATACATATTCATCTTGCTTAACCCTTTCAGACCGTGATGCATCGATTGTGCGGGTGGGTTTCGGTTTCAATATTTTTGCTTCTGTTTGCCCAATTTGAAATAGACTGGCATGCATCAATTGTGCTGCTTGTTTATTATATTTGCTTCTCACATATCTCTTCTGTTTGATTTACCGTTACTTGAATTATTGCGAAATTCTTCAGTCAAGTTTCAGTTTTAGCAAAATGAGCCGTGGAAGTAAGTTGTGTGTTTAATTACAAAAGTATTAATCATTTACAAATAATGAAGTGCATATATTTAACTAAAAAAATTATAAATTTTAATTATTCAATCCAGTTGAAATCGTTAAATTCAATAAAAATGTGGTTTAGTTTAAAAATATTAATGAGTGCATCAATTGTGCGCGTCAGGCCTTATGTGTGTGATTTTTTTAAATTTTTTTTAGAAGTGCTTAACGATGATGAGATATGGGCAGCGCTCGAAGATTCCGATGCTTTCGATTTTAGCAGTGATGATGAAGAAGCGGACAAAAATTATGCCCCGGGGGAAAGCACTGACAGTGAAGGCGAGGAAGAAGATGTTGATCAAAATATAGGTACAGCTCTTACTGAGCTAGAAAACAATGATAATTTAGACTTGGTGCGTACTGAGGTATGATTATTAGTATTGTTGCACAAGTGGAATATATAAAATAGAAATAAATTATTGTTATAGAATTTTGATCGCCGCAAAATTTGGAAAAGGAAACCTTTTAGCCAACCAGATTTGGATGTACCTGTTACAGAGGAAATTGTAAGTTGTAATTTTACAGATATTTTGAATGACGTTTCATGGACACTTCTATTGTACAGAATAATGTGGTAGATTTAGCCACGCCTTTGGAATACTTCAAAACATATTTTAATGATGCCTTTTTTGAAAATGCAGCCGAATGCACAAATCGGTATAATTTTTTGCAGAAGGGAGAAAATTTAAAAACATCCTCTGGCGAAATTAAAAATTTTTTTGGAATGCATATTGCTATGGGTTGCATTCGCTTTCCAAGATTCCGTATGTACTGGCAAAAGAAGTTCAAAATTCCAATAATAGCGGATACAATGAGCCGCGACAGGTTCTTCAAAATACGGGAAGCTTTTCATGTTGTTGTTCAAAATGACGTTACTGAAGAGGAAAAAAAAGCAAACGTTTTTTGGAAAGTGCAACCAGTTATTGATTCAGTTAGAAGCGCGTGCCTAAAAATTCCGAGGCAAGAGCATGGACTATATTCTATCGACGAGCAAATGATACCGTTTACTGGCCGCTGTCCAGTACGTCAAAGTTTGCCAAACAAACCAAGAGGTGTTGGTTTGAAAAACGAGGTACTGACCACATCAGAAGGACTTGTTCTCGATTTCGAAATTTATCAGGGCAAGACCACACCTTTACCAGAAGAAAATATTGGACTTGGCCCTGCTTTCGTTCTGCGTCTTTTGCAAACATTACCTAAGGGATCCAAAGTATTTTTTGACAGGTATTTTACCACGCTGCCTCTTTTGTATAAGCTTCTTCAAAAGGGAATTTATGGGACGGGCACCATAATGAAAAATCGGGTAAAAGGCGTTAACTTGACTGAGGATAAAAGGATGAAAAGGGGAGATATGGAGGAATTCTGTTCCCCAGAGGATACAGTTGTAATTGTGCAGTGGAAAGATTCCAAGTCAGTTTTATTGGGGTCATCTGCATTTGGATGCACTCCCGTTAATGATGTTCGTCGTTGGTGCAAAAAAGAAAAAAAATTTATCAACGTCGCATGTCCAAATATAGTGAAGCAGTACAATGCCTCAATGGGTGGTGTGGACATTTGCGACCAACTAATGGAAGCATATCGAACGTTTTTCAAAACCCGAAAATGGACATTAAAAGTGTTTATTCATTTTATAGATTTGGCATGTTGCAACGCTTGGATGGAGTACCGCAAAGCTTGTCGGGAAATTGGGAAACCACCGAAGGACACACATGATTTACTAAGTTTTAGACTTGCATTAGCTGAAGCGTTGGTGGCCACTCAAAAAACTAACAACATGGAGTGGAGATCTGAATCTGAAAATGACGGGATTGAAACTACTTAACAACCAAAAAGGTATCGTCCAGCGGACCAGCCATGTCCCGAAAAACGGCTGGATGGCTTCAATCACTGGCCAGAAGAACTGGACTTGAAATCAGCCCGTATGTGCCGTCGCAAAGACTGTAAGTCGCGCACACGCACAAGATGCATCAAGTGCGATGTATTTTTATGTTTCAACAAAAAAAATAATTGTTTTAAGTTGTATCATACCAACAAATAAAAGAGTTTAAAAAAATATATCAAATCAGTTTTAGTTCTTTTATAATGAAAATCGACCGATATGCATCAATTGTGCGTGTCCTGAAAATCCTTGAAGGATATAAAAATGATAAAACTTAATCAGTGATTATATTTTCATACGCTGTAGAGACCACTTATTTCAAAAATTATAAAAAAATTCCTAATAGTTTTGCGTCAGGTCTGAAAGGGTTAAAGCACATATTCAAGTTGTTTTTTTCTAAACTCGTATAGAAATTATTTTATAATTTTTATCATATATAGACTAACATACATATACTTATGTGGTTCTTTACATGTTTTGCATCAATTCTTTGGTTTAGACTGTGTTAAAACAATATTTAAGGAAAATAAAAAGGCATTTATACATGAATTTATAGCCAAAATCAGCCGCCGATTAAAAAACTATCGGCGCAGGTCTCTACTTGGTATGTACCATGGTACAATTACCTTACAAGGTATTATTGCTACGGCAACAACTACAACAAACTCGATACCAAATTTATGAAGTTGTTGTAAAAACATCCTCGTCTATGTCAAAAAACGTACTGTTTGACAGATTTAACGAGTGGAAATCTCGAGCCTAATATAGTTGAATCGATACTACATTGTAATGTTCATGTACCATGGTACGTACCATGGCGCAATTATTTCCCCATGGTACGTACACAAGAAATTGCGCCAAAAGATCAAAACATGGTGGAATATACCTTGGATCAAAATATGAACTACACTTTTTTTGTTTACGTTTAACATTATATGGATTTTGAGGAACAGCTTGATTTATTTTTTATTAGAAAGGAAGATGAATCAAAGCCCGCAAAGAATATTAAAGAAGTCGTGAACACTAAACATGAACATCATTCCAAAGATGTATTTAAATACATTCCTTTACTGTTAAAGCATGTGCAAAATCTAAATGAAAGCAGCTTGGAAAAGGATAAAAAAACACATGTGATACAATTTTTTTCCAAAAAAATAAGGTTTAAACAATGCCTTTTATATGGCAAAATAATGAGTAGAGGAAAAAGTTCAAAGCTCTGCTATAGTTATATACTGGACGATGGAACAGGATCTTTAGAAATAAGCTTGTTTCCGAAGAAGGAAGATGCTGTTAATATATGTAAATTGGAAAACGAGCTGCAAGCGGTAAAAACAGATCCAGCTCAAAATAAAAATGAAGTTCTCGATTGTTTGCAAAACCTGTTACTCACAACTAAAGAGCAGATCGATTTTTCTAATATAAAAAGAGGTTCTAAAGTTCTTGTATATGGCAAGCCATCCCATTTTCGGGGAGAAACGTCAGTTAATGTTTATTCATTAATGAAAGATAAAAACATATGTTGCGATTTGGAAATAGCCTTCAAAGATTATTTAATAGACTGGTATAGAAATAATTGTTTCGCCTTAACGAATTCTTATTTAAAATAATTAAATTTAATTATTTTTAATTAAATTATCTTATAATTTAAAATTGTTTATTTAAGAGTTGCTCCTATTTATACTAGAAATACAGATCTGATGAATAAAAATTTCCCTGGCTGGTTTTAATAAAGTTTTATTGCCCGGTAATATTCATAATCGGAAAGTTTTGCGTGTTTCTTTTGATTTTAAACCATTCACAAAAATTGATTTTTAGTGCATGTGTATATGTACATATACATTTTTGCGATATATTCAAGAATATGGTTGCAGTCAGCTACAAAACAGCCAAATAACTCACCAGGTCGCAGCAATGAGAGATAGTTTTGGTCTCAAACTTTTTTTATAGAGTTCTGACATTTTCCCCGTCATAAAAGAGAAAATTGGAAACGTTAGTGTCAAACTCTATATAAAAAAATAAGAGGCTAAAAACTAAAATTTCTCATTGCCACGACCTGTTATTTGACCATGGGGAAAACGAAACTGTCAATAGCCCCTCAGAAATTTCATTTTCTGTTTAAAAAATGATTCCTTGAAATAGAAATTTTTTTTATTAAAGTATTTAATTAAATCAAAAATTTTAATAAAAAATTAAAATGTTCTATAGAAAACGAACCCGTCGAATTTTCTCGTTCCAATAACCTTTCAATATTAACAAGGTTCAGATGGATGCATATTTTGTGAGCGAAGTAACTTATTTAAAAAAAAATAACATAAAAATTAAATATATGTAGTGTAAATACGTCGTATTGAAATTCATGTAGTTTTCGCTCTGATGGCAGCACGTTTGCCCGTAACCGCTTGAAAACCTGATTTAATACTAGCTACGGAACACCTAGAACCACATGATTCACACTGAAGAAAAAAAAGACGAGTATCTTTTTGCAGAATTGTTTCAGGTGAACGACATGTATGGCAGGTGACGTATTCTTTAATATAACGACGCAACACATTTTCAATTTGTTTAGGCTGGAAGCGTCCCTTAATAATAAGTTGTTGATTACCATCCAAGGAGCCACTAGTGCCCAATTCAGCCAACAAGAAATCCAACAGATGTTTTGGTAGCCGATGTAAAGTTTTAGCAATATCAAGAAAATTTGCAAAAGAAGTCTTTTTTGTGCCTACACGCAACACTTGCGGTGGTCTCATGACAAACTTTGGTTTACGTCCAGCAGCCATTTCAGGATTTTTATCCAAAATAATTTCAAATATTCGCTTTAGTAATTCGTCATATGTATAATCTTTATCGGAATCACGTTCCGCTTCTAAGTGTTCATCGGCTTCAATTGGTTCGCCGCTTTTCTCTTCACCGGACACCTCATCACCTTCTTTAGGTAAAGCGCCTTCTAATTCATCCAAATTAAAAGGCTTCTTCTTCTTCTTCTTTTTCTTTCCAAAACTCTCTAGATCTAAATCGTCATCAATTTCATTTGCGGCTGCATCATCATCAGCAGCAATTTCTTTTGTTTCTTCCTTTTTAGAACCGTCATATACACCTAAAGCATCTAAATCAAAAGTAGTCTTCTTTTTTCTCTTCTTCGTAAGTGTGGGATCCACCTAAAAGACAAAAAATCTTATTGAAACAACTTCAATGCATTCCATAACCTCAAATTAAAAATTATTTAAAAATAATCATGCACTAACTTTTTGTTATGGTATTTTATATACACTTACAAATTCATTTTCCATATCTGCTGTTTACTGTCTTTTTTTGTTATTTCAAATTTAAATTATGCTTTATATTGTTAATTTTATATATAAAACTAGCGTATTGCATCAGAAAAGTTAGCACAAAAGAAAAATCGTGGCAGAACTGTATACAAAGTTGCCATATTATAATATACTAACGTTATTTATATCAAAAGAGGCAAACTAAAAGGAAGGCTAATTGTTTACATTTTTTATTTGTAAAGTTTGACAAGTAAAGTTCGCAAAACAAGTTATTCTTAAAGTGGTTTCAGACGATATGTATTTTAGACTTGACTAGTCACTTTTGCAATCCACATGTATTTGCATATGTCTGTCAAAATTGTCATTTTATTGACGGTTTATAATTTTTGCTTTCACACGTACATATGTATGTAACTACATCTGATATAACCTCCAAACCAAAATAAACAACTTACTTTTCCTTGTTGTTATTCTAAAAACAGTTGATGACACATGTTTTGTCAGATGAAATAGAGCATGCTCTAATTACAAATTTGTCATATGACATTTACATAGGTGTTTCACACATGCAATGCTTAAGCCCTTATGACACTTGCTTTTTTCTTAATTGATTGCTTTTGGATTGAAAGAAAGAAATAGCAAATGTTAGATAGAACAAAATATATATGTATTATGATAAAAAGTAAACAAACGAAACAATGTTGCCCACTTGATATTTTGTTGCAGAGCGGAAAATCTGAAATAAAATTTAATAAACGCGCGAAAAATCGCTTTTTTAACTATAAACTGATCAAATTGACAACATGTTTAGAGTTTTAATCTTAAAACGTCAAGTTTAAGTTGAAAATTTTTACATTTTTTTTGACAGCTTCTGCTTTTTTATCAATTGCATTTGGGGAGCTTTTGACGTTTTGGTATTTTTCTTTAAATAGCTTAACTCTTCACACTTAGTGTAATTTTCCTATATTATAAGTAGGTACTGTTCTTCAAAGTTTATAAAATGCAAAAAAAAGCAAGTGTCATAAGGGCTTTAAACGCGTTCAGGGGGCAGATATAAATTTAATATAGCTATAAGCACTCATTTGGAAGGAGAAGATATAAGAAACCTCATCTTTGCTTTTAGGAAAAACTTAAAATTTTGTGTTGCAAAGCAAACAGCGTTTTGGAATTCAGCCATACTTTACATTTGCAGGGTACACTAATATCAGGTAGCCTCAGATAAACAGCTGAGTAACGGTATTTCGTTATATTAATGTCAAATTTTGTTTATGTAGTTTTTTTTCTTGTTTACAAACAACAATTTTGCTATTCTAAGAAAAGCTAAAAAAAGTGTTTAAACAATTCTTGAATTTTTTCTATTTTAAAGTTAAAAATGTAATGTCAGGGTACACTAATATCGCATTTTTAGCTTTTGTGTAAATTTCTCCTCACAAAATAAGCATTAATACCAGTGTTGCCACCGATGAAATGTTAAATTACACATGGATCAAACCAAAATTACACAGGAAATTACAAATTACACATGCACTTTTTTAAAAAACGCGTTTTTTGTTCTAAGTTAAATAACCCAGCAAAACTTGCTTTGAAATTAGTAAAAATCCAAAAACACTTACTCAGTAGCATATTAACGCATTATTTAACATGGCGATGACATTGGAGGCAAGTACTTACCATCTCGCTTACAAAGGAAGTTAAATAAGTACTTACCATGCTCGATTGCAAAGAGAAACTTAAATAAGCTATTGCTTTATTGGCATTATAATAATCTTTTTTTGTTGCCCCCAGTTACTTATTGTTGCATTTAAAGTGCTTTTCTGTGATTGTCAAACTGAAACTAATTGCCTTATTTTTGGATAAGAGCGAACTCATTATCTAAAAACTGCTTAGTTATACAGATGGTATGTAATAGTAACTTAAAAGTAAGAATTTCGTAATGACTAATTACTTCAAAATTTTTGTTGGGAACATATATGTACTTTTTGTTAAAAAAAAACGATTTTTTTTTTAAATTTTATACCGTTCACATAGTGATAAGGATATATGTGAGTTTGTGATTCCATTTCTAGTTTTTAAAATATTTTTTTTTGACCCCGTTAATAGATAGATAAGTCGATAAAGCCATGTCTGTCTATCTGTTTGTCTTTTGAAATCAAGTTTCCAGACGTAAAATAAAAAAGTCGCTCAGAAAATGATCAGAAATATACCTGATTTAATCGCTATTTAAAATCGGCATAATCAGTTTACCATTGACCGAAATGCAAGCAAAACTCTAAAATAACCCAATTTCTTAGGACCCAATCCATATTCCTTTATATCTCAGTAAATAAGCCACTTTAGCCACAAGGCTTAGCACGGATACTTTGAAGATAGGGACCTAAATTAAGGGGAAAACTATTCATGTAGAAGCCCAAATTTTGGGAAGTATTTTAACCAATCACAGCTATAAAAGTCTTATGTTCTACAACAAGTAATTTAACAATAATACCTACATTTTGGAAAACAAATTTTTTGGATTAGAGCAGGGAGAGGAGCAACCCCCATTCAAATTAACAGTTTTTGTAAAATTTTTGATACGCTATATTTCGGAAACTATAACATCTATCGACTTCAAATGTTCCAGAATAAGTAACTGGACAATAATGCATACATTTTGGAAAAAAATATTTTGATAGGAGCAAATGGAGGGGCAGCACCAATACGAATGAAAAACTTTTATTAAACTTTTAATACAAAATAAGTTAATAAATGTTGGCCTCAAACCTTCTACATGGTATTTCTATTATACATACAAAAGTTTTCTATTTTTAAAATTAGAATAGCTATCGACTTTAAACCCAGTACGAAGCATTTTTATTATAATATTGCCATTACGAAATATCTCGGTCAGATCAGATGGCTATTAAAAGATCAACGTAAAGAGTATATTAGTTTCGACCGAATATAGCGGTCTTACTTGTTTTTAAATACTAATATATATAAAAAAACAATAATTATCAAAAACGATAAAATTTTAAATTACACATGAATTACACATGCAACCAATTACACATGGGCTACACATGAAACGAAAAATTACACATGAAATGTGTAATTACACCTAAGGTGGCAGCACTGATTAATACACTTTTGGATTATGGTGGACCTCACATATGTGCCGGTGCATATTGTAAATGCTTGTAAAGAGTTTATTACAAGACACGGCCATACTTTACAGGTTTCCTCGTGTTTTTTTTCACTGCCATTCTTAATAAACAATACTTTTGCACTAATTTTTAACAATATTACTTAATTTTTTTATTATAAACAATAATTAACAATTTTCTTGTAACTTAACCTACAAGAAATTTTAATCGCAAATGATTCTGCTTCCTACTACTTTCGTAAACAAAAGTTATCTGATTTTGACATTAGTATGACGATTTTCTACCAACAAAACTCATGGTATAACTGTAATTTTGTTGTTTTTGCAGAACCGCTCCCACCTTCTTAAATACACCTTGATACATTTGTTTACTTGTTTGTTTGTTTCTTGTTTTTGACATAAAGGATTTTGTTCTCGGATTTTCAATGTAAAAATGCCATATGCAAGGTATATTCCAGGATACACTTATCAGGTAGCCTCAGATAAACAGCTGAGTAACGGTATTTCGTTATAATAATGTCAAATTTTGTTTATGTTTATGTATTTTCTTCCTTTTATACAAACAACAACTGTAGTATTGTAAGAAAAGCTCAAAAAGAAAAAGAAAGATTTTGTGAGTTTTTGTTATTGGTCTCTGACATTCTTATGACGGTTTAAGTTGTTTTTGTAGAACCGCTCCTACCTGATAAGTGTACCCTGGTATATTCTACCATGGCCATATGGTTGTTGGTGTTCTATTTGTAAAATTTACGCTACCACCTTGTATACACATAATACTAGTTTGACACCAAGGCGAATTCATAGAGAAGGTGGTCTCGACAGATCAGCTTACCATTTTTTGCTCGTGCAATTTTCCTCACATTGTGTCAAAAGTTTGTCTATGTGCTTCTTCTTGATTTAAAAAATATTACGCGTCGGTTAGATTATTAAACTAAAAGCTTAAAAAAGTGTTCTTAATTAACAAATAGTACAACCAAATGATGCGTTCTTGTGCTTTGTGAAAAAAAAAAACACTGTAAAATTGATTTTATTCACGGTTTTCTTCTGCAAATAATTTGTGTTTTTTTTTTTAATAATGCCATATACAAGTAATTTGTGTTTTTTTTCAAAGATGCCTATTTGTGTTTGGCATTTTATGTACGACTTTTTCGCCTGCGTCCACCTTGTATGAATTCGCCTTGGTTTGCACATAGAAGACAAAAAAAGCAGCTCAAAAACTAGTATTTATATTGAGGATACCTGCGTGAAAATAAATTGTTCATAATTTCTGCTGGTGTGAAAAGTGGTATGTGGTTGTGGCAGAGTTAAATTCCATGTTTTTTTGTTTGAAATAAAACGAAAAGAAATATTTTAAGAAAATATTTGTATTTGCAATTAGTGTTTTTATAAATAAAACATTATGTCTATTAATTTGAGAACAGTATACGCCTTCGCCCGGGAAATGTATCCGAAGAAATCAAATGAACGTATACAGTACGGAACAGCAGGATTTCGTGGCAAGTAAGTACTTTTTTTAATACATTTTATTTACTTTAACCTGAACTGGTTTGGAACTATACATATACATATGCTTATCATTCTCACTTTAACTCACCCCAGAAATTAATTTGTTTATAGGGAGTGTTTTCGGTCGGTTAATAAATGATTAAAATCTATAAATAAATTTAAGATTTACACACACACACATACCTCAATATGTACGTATTTTAATCTTAATTAACTTTTCTGTTATTACCCAGCATACCATTATCGGAGCGCTCTTATATATGAGCTCATATATGAGCGATTTTATGAGCCTCTGTGAGTGTTTCCTGCGTGCATATTTCTGAGCTCATAAACGATCGATTTTATATGCTTTTTATGAGTAATTTCTGCACTCTGACAGATAACGGTAAATTCCAGCTAAGCAGAAGAAAGAAGTTGCTCAAATTGATTCATTAGTGAATATTTTTGGAAGCGTAAAGACAAAATTGTGAGTTATCTTATAATAAATACAAAAATAATACATAATTAAAATAATAAAAAGAGCAAGCTTAAAAGAAAGCAAATTAATAATAAGTGAACTTTGTTCAAACAAATTAAGAAAAGAAAATCCAGCATGTAATATTAAAAATAATAGTGTTGTTGAAGAAAATAGTGAGAGTAAACGTATTTTAGAAAGAGAGAGTGTAAACGAAAACTGGAATAAGAGCTCAAAATGCGTTTTAAAAAAAGAGTCATAAAATACTCTTTTATGCATAAAACTTAGAGCTCTTTCATGAGTGACCAGTTTAGTGGAAAAAGCCACTCAAAAATGAGCGTTTTATGACTGTTTATGATTATTTTATGAACTCTTTATGAACGTCAGCGTTCCGACAAAAGAGTCTTTATGAGCTCATTTAGAGCGCATATGGTATGCTGGGTATCATCCTACATGCAAACTTTCAAGTTTCTTATAATACAACCAAGTGGTAAATGAACTACCCAGCATACCATATGCGCTCTAAATGAGCTCATAAAGACTCTTTTGTCGGAACGCTGACGCTCATAAAGAGTTCATAAAATAATCATAAACAGTCATAAAACGCTCATTTTTGAGTGGCTTTTTCCACTAAACTGGTCACTCATGAAAGAGCTCTAAATTTTATGCATAAAAGAGTATTTTATGACTCTTTTTTTAAAACGCATTTTGAGCTCTTATTCCAGTTTTTGTTTACACTCTCTCTTTCTAAAATACGTTCACTCTCACTATTTTCTTCAACAACACTATTATTTTTAACACTACATCATAGGTTGTCAAAAATTCATTTTTAGTGCACAATTGTGCTACAAAAACAATAAAAACAAACTCACACCGACGCTTGTTCTCTTTTATTTCAGTTTGATTTCAGTCGTTAATTGAGTGTTAACGAGTGCACATGGGCGGATGCTTACTGTTTTTTTTTCAGCTTTGTTGTTTTTTCAGCTTTGATTTAATTTCAAAATAAACCAGCAAACAAAATAGTATAATGGAAGATAAAAATTTTTGTTTTGTCATTAAAAATGCTTTTGGTAACATGCAATACATTTTATGTTACCAAACATTTAAAACAAAGAAAACAAGAAAAACTTAATTTATAATACCTAAATACACTTAATTTTTTAAGTTTTAACTGTAAATTAAACTCGCCCAATGGAATATGTGTGAAAAAAAAATTGTCTTATTCTGTAATAACTGAGGCATATTTTGTATTTAATTTTAATAACTTTTTTTAAGTTCATTTCCATTTTGCTTTAAAAAGTAAAATTCATCACATTGGCAATGCTTAGTTTTTTGTTTGCTGGGCAATTTTCTCTTATCCAATACAGACGCATTTCATTAAATGAGAATTTTGACAATCCCTGCACTACATGCTGGATTTTCTTTTCTTAATTTGTTTGAACGTAGTTCACTTCTTATTAATTATCTTTTTTTTAGCTTGCTCTTTTCATTATTTCAATTATGTATTATTTTTGTATTTATTATAAGATAACTCACAATTTTGTCTTTACGCTTCCATAAATATTCACTAATGAATCAATTTGAGCAACTTCTTTCTTCTGCTTAGCTGGAATTTACCGTTATCTGTCAGAGTGCAGAAATTACTCATAAAAAGCACATAAAATCGATCGTTTATGAGCTCAGAAATATGCACGCAGGAAACACTCACAAAGGCTCATAAAATCGCTCATATATGAGCTCATATATAAGAGCGCTCCGATAATGGTATGCTGGGTAACAACATGAGCATGTTCATAAGTATATGTACATATGTAGAAGATGCACACATAGTATGTATAAATTATTATTTACAAAGCGTATCATATTAGTAAATAGCTAATGCAAGTTTTTGTAAATAATTAACGTGTGCAAGAACTGATTTAAATAAAGAAATATGATTTGTATAAATTTTTTTTTTTTAAATGTATCCTAAGGTTAAAATGCAATCAAATACTATTAATTAGAATTCAAGAGAAAAACAACAACCCCTTTAGCATAAAAATTGGTCAATTGAACAAAAACAATTGCTTCACTTCAGTTACTAATTGCGCTAATATGAAACGGGCTAAGATATCTTAGAAGATACAATTTCTAATTGCACAAAGACTTGTAACTTTGCCATTTTATTAAAACAGCTAGGACGTTTAAGTTCTGTTGTATTTCACATTGGAGTGTATATCGATCGCATGGCTTAACTCTTTTATAAGAGTCATTCTGCAAAATTTTTTTTCTTAAACAATTTAAATCCTAACAATTTTTAATAAAACAAAAGTAAAAAATAAAGGAAATTCTAAACGAAGATGTTGATAACTACAAGTATAAATAATTTTTTTTAGGCATTTTTATACAAATCGCTTTCTTCTTTCTTAGATCTAGGGTATCATGTTTTCGTTTAACCCAAAGTGTATCTAAACACTTTGGTATAACCTTTCTGTCCAAATAATTTTTGGTTTCAGACATGCACATGTGTATGCATACATACATATGTAGTATAGGTATAGTGAAAAGAAAAAAGTTTAACAAATTTTTTCCTTTTTTGCAATACTTTTTTTTAATGAAATAAAATCTAAATGCTAATGCTTTTAAGCCAAGTTGTTTGGCCACATACATATAAAAAAGCTCGGATGTTAAATAAAAACAGCAACCGTACATATTATATACATACATACATATATGTGCATATGCACGTATGTACATATACATACATATATATACACACATATATACATATATATATGTGTATACAGTTTATATGTAGATATTCCAAACTTGAAATACTGCTATGTTAGGCTGAATTCTAAAACACAGTTTTGCTTTGCATCAAAAAATTTCAAGTTTTTCCTGAAAGCAAAGATGAGGTTTTTGATAATATCTTTTACTTCCAAATGGATGTTTACAGCTATATTAATGCCCTGGAAGCAAAAACCGTTGTCAAAATTGTAAAGAGTATATAAGGGAAGAAGTTGAAAATTTGTAATGTAAAGCAAACTGCGTTTTGGAGTTCAGCCTTACTCAAATAAATACATACATATTAAACCAGAGATTGTAAATAATCAGCCTTATTGTGTTTGGCGTTGTCGTGTAGAAAGTTGACGAATTCGACACAGAAACGACAGGAGTGCTATTCATTTAACATTGGCATACTTTTTAGACGGTACCAAAAAGCTAAAAACGACTACGCCAACGCCTACCACAACAAGGGTGAATATAATTTTTAAATTTAAGAAAGAATGCTCGCTTAGGGCCGTTTTCAAATATATTATTTAAATATTTAAAAAAAAAATCCTTTGTACTTGCATACAAAAAAACATGTTTAATCTCAACTTCGAACTTAAAGTGTTGTAAAAAATGTATCTGCAAAAAGCTGACAGCAATATAAGATAAGCTTTTACCGTTTGCGAGTCTTAATTATTAATTTTTAAAACAAGGTTAGTTGTTTGTCTATAAAATACGTACAAACTAGGAAATCTAGGGATTTTTATGATCAACTTTTGATTTCGATTTCAATGTCGATGTGTCGAAGCTCATAATCGATTGTAATTTATAGTCGGTTTTCATTTTGATGATACACATATTAAAAAAATTAGATATTCTCAAAAATTATTTTTAAATAAGTTAATGAATCTTTTTTTAAAGAAAAAAGGTGTTACTGGAAAAGTTGTAGCTATTTAATGATAACACAGAACTCAGGTCGTAAATAAATTCAGGTAGTTCAAATTTATGCGCAAATGTGAAAAAAGTCTGAAAATTTTAATACGCACACACAACAGATATATGTATGTATGTACATATTTTATTTTCAATGACGATAATTTTTCTTCTGTACTGTGTACAAATTGGATCAGAATGCAATTTGAACTATTTTTTATCGTCTAATATTAGGTCTGTCTGCGTACACATATTTTGCATCATTTTGTGCAAAATGTTGTAAAATCTTGCAAAATGTTGTCTGTGTACATCAAATCTCTTGCAGCGAGAGAGCCATTAAGGGAATTTTTTGAAAGTTAGAGAACTTGCAAAATGTTACTGGAGAAATTTCTGCTTGTAAGATTTTGCAACTAGTTTGAACAGCTGTTTTTATTTACTTTTTGAATGAAATAATTTTTGTGAAATGAAAATAACAATTGAAATTTAACAAATGCAGAGGTAAGTAGTTTCAATTGTGTTGATTTTTAACGTTTATAATAAATTATAATAAACAAAACATTTCACTTCTTGCTAGAAACGTCCAAACATACAGTGCGACCGTGATACCGCGAGAATTCACTTTGCGTACATATATGCTAAAATTCTTTTGCTTTTTTATTCAATTGCTTACACACCGATCAGCTGCTTTCTTGCAAGATTTTACTGGATACTGTCTGCGTACTTTTTGATATATTTTTAGCCGACAGAGTAAAATTATTCTTACTCTCCCAAAAAAATTTACTGAGTATTTGCTACTGGAAAAGTACGCAGACAGACCTATTACCAATTTTAAAGCATACACTATCGCTTCGTATTGAACCATGAGTTTTTGGAGCACATAGCTTAAAACAAATTGTTTTATAAATTAATTCCTTAAAAACATTTTTAAGTATGATTGATTTGTTGGGCTTAATAATCAATTTCAGTATAAAATCATTAACAAAAAGCCGATTACAAAAAAATTATACCTATTTATTTATCAAAATTGATTTTCGATCATAATCGAATTCTATTTACCAGTCCCTAGTACATACAAACAAATCCACATAGTTGTATACTTAATTCTATTAATTTTATATAGCGTATACGTACAGAGAAAATGTTATCAAATTTCTTAATATTAAACGCGTTAATTTTAACCACTCTCTAATAGGATAAAAAAAGTCGTTTCACGTTGTATTTCTGCAATGTGGGACAATAGACAATTATTATTATTATTGAGTTGGTTTAAAATTTGTGTGTTTTTGCAATTTAATCAAGTCAAACATTTATAAACATATGTACATGAATGAATGAAAGTGCATACTTTTAGATTAAATTTTAATTTATTTTAATACAGAGCTGAGAATTTGGACAGTGTAATGTTTCGTATGGGCGTCTTAGCAACATTGAGATCGCGCGTACTGGGTGGATCTGTTATTGGTGTAATGATTACAGCTTCCCATAATCCGGAACCGGATAACGGTGTAAAGTTAATTGACCCCAAAGGAGAAATGTTAGATCCGAACTGGGAAGTTATAGCTACAGAACTTGCTAACGTAACAGATCAACAACTGGAAGAACAAGTTGCGAAGGTAGTAAAAGAAAATAATATTGAGATTGGCACATCATCGAACGTGTTTGTTGGCATGGATAATCGTTATCACAGTCCTAGATTATTAAAGGCTGTAGCCGACGGTGTCATAGCTTTAAAAGGGAATGTCAAAGAATATGGCATTGTTACTACACCAATGATGCATTATTTTGTTGTGGCAGCCAACACTAGGGGTGCTTATGGTCAACCGACCGAAGAGGGATATTATACAAAGTTAATAAAAGCCTTTGAGTCGTTAAGGGGAGATAAACTCGAGAATGGTAGTTATAGAAATCATTTGCTATTCGATGGTGCCAACGGTGTAGGTGCTCGTAAAATGTTGCAATTTATTAAAAGAATGAATAAATCTCTGAAGGTGGATGTTTTCAATAAAGGCGATGGCAAAATAAATCATGAATGTGGGGCTGATCATGTTAAAGTTGGACAAAAAGTGCCTGTTGGCATGCCCACTGCGGAGCCTTATACAAGGTGTGTTAGTGTAGATGGTGACGCCGATAGAATTGTTTATTTCTTCACTGACGAACAGGGCGTATTCCATTTGTTAGATGGTGATCGTATAGCAACATTGGTAGCTGATTATCTCATGGATTTAGTGAAACGTTGTTGTTTAGATTTAAAACTGGGTCTAGTACAAACTGCATATGCTAACGGCGCATCTACTGACTATATAATAAAAAAATTAAAAGTACCCGTAGCGTGCGTACCAACCGGAGTTAAGCATTTACACCACAAAGCTTTAGAGTTTGATATCGGTGTATACTTTGAAGCCAATGGTCATGGTACCATTATTTTTAGCGAATCAACCAAGAAATTAGCCATCAAAGCAGTAGAAAAGGGAAACACAGACGCTAAACAATTGTTATTAATAATAGATTTAATTAACGAAACTGTCGGTGACGCAATCTCAGATATGCTACTAGTCGAAACAATACTTAATTACAAAGGCTGGGATGTTAAGGAATGGTTAGACTGCTATGAAGATTTACCCAATTTGCAGCTTAAAATCAAGGTTCATGATCGAAGTGTTATAATGACCACAGACGCTGAAAGAACTTGTGTCACGCCCGTTGGCCTGCAGGATGGTATTAATGAGGCTGTGGCCAACTACAAAAGGGGTCGTGCTTTTGTTCGTCCTTCAGGAACTGAAGACATAGTTAGAGTATATGCAGAAGCGTCGACAAAAGAGGTATATATTTATATGCAAAAATTTATGCACGTACATATGTAAGTATGTATGATTTATCATTTTTTAGGAATGTGAAAATCTAGCCTTTGATGTTGGTATTTTAGTGCAAAAAATGGCTGGAGGCGTGGGACCTGAACTAGCTCATCCAAATAATTCCGTAAAAACTCTTTTCTAAATGTGTTCTACGTCTTTTTTATCAATGTTTAAAAAAATAACTGTTTTTTATATTTAATTAAATAAGATAAAATTTTGCCTGCCGTTTAAGTGTATCTAGTACATATGTAAGTAAATTTATATCATTAAATAAGAGCCACTTGCTTAGTTGTGTTTTTTACTTGGTTTGGTTGTAGTTTAATCAAACTTGAATTAAACTTTAACCGGAAAATTTCAAAATGTTAACTAATTATTATTATAATTATGTATACATATGTATGTGAAATTTTATTGGGACGGGTGTAACCAAGGTGTATTTAAGAAGGTGGGAGCGGTTCTGCAAAAACAACAAAATTACAGTTACACCATGAGTTTTGTTGGTAGAAAATCGTCATACTAATGTCAAAATCAGATAATTTTTGTTTACGAAAGTAGTAGGAAGCAGAATCAGTTGCGATTAAAATTTCTTGTAGGTTAAGTTACAAGAAAATTGTAAATTATTGTTTATATTATTAAAAAGTGAAATAATATTGTTTAAAATTGGTGTAAAAGTATTGTTTATTATATATTTTTATAATAAAACACTATATTTTACCTTTTTTAACTTTAAAATAGAAAAAATTCAAGAATTGTTTAAACACTTTTTTTAGCTTTTCTTAGAATAGTAAAATTGTTGTTTGTAAACAAGAAAAAAACTACATAAACATAAACAAAATTTGACATTAATATAACGAAATACCGTTACTCAGCTGTTTATCTGAGGCTACCTGAGATAAGTGTACCCTGCAAATGTAAAGTATGGCTGAATTCCAAAACGCTGTTTGCTTTGCAACACAAAATTTTAAGTTTTTCCTAAAAGCAAAGATGAGGTTTCTTATATCTTCTCCTTCCAAATGAGTGCTTATAGCTATATTAAGCAAAAAACTTTGTCAAAATTATAAGGATTGTATAAGGGAAGAAGTTGAAAACTTGTAATGCAAATCAAACTGCGTTTTGGAATTCAGCCTATGCTTTACATCAAGGCGCACTCATATCAGGTGGGAGCAATTCTACAGAAAAAAAACCGTTATAAGAGTGTCAAAGACAAATAACAAAAACTCAAATTCTTTTTTCTTCTTTTTGAGCTTTTCTTACAATACTGCAGTTGTTGTTTGTAAAAAAGAAAAAAACATAAACAATGTTTGACATTAATATTACGAAATACCGTTACTCAGCTGGTTATCTAGGTTAGGTTAGGTTAGGTTACGAAGGGTAGTAGCGAGTTCACCACTTCCACTCGGAGGCCCTTAGGCCCATTGTGAATCCCTTCAGATGAGTTGAGAAGAAAAGAAAAACAGTAAGTCAAAAGATTCATAGGTAAGAGAAAAAGGATAAAGAAGCCAGAATACCGTCCGCAAGATGTCTAAGAAAGTCAGTAGTCCTAGGCTCTGAATCACCTAGCTGCCCAGCCACCCAACCTTTTTAATGAAGCCTATGATGCTCCCCAGTCCACTGCCAGGAACCTCACTAAGTCCATCTAAGAAGCGTCCTCCAAACCACTTCTGTCGGCGAATCTGCAGTCCAGGGCAGTGCAGAGAAGATGTTCCACCGTCTCTAACTCCTCCTCGTCCCCGCATACCCAGCAGAAATCTGGAGAGTTCCTGTCCCATTTATTCGTCCTGTATCTCACATCGCAGTGCCCCGTGAGAGTCCCAATAATGCGCCTCAGAAACCCCCTGCTCTCCTTGAGCAGCAGGTCAGTGCCCATCCTGGGCCATAAAAGCCTGGAGATCCTGCAATCGGCCCTATGCTTCCAGGTTTGGCCCACCCTGTCCGTTATCCACGTCCCTATCAGTCCATAACAGAAACTCAGTGGTGGCCTCACCGGCTCACAACTAAGTTCAATATTCCGGGCCGATCCCCTTCTCGCCAACTCATCGGCAATCTCGTTCCCGGAAATGTCAAAATTACCCGGAACCCAGCAAAGCCTGACCCTGCGCGTACCCATAATCGCTCTAAGAGCACGCCTGCAGTCGCCCACGAGTCTAGACCTGTCCCTCTAGAGCCTTAAGCGCGCCCTGACTATCAACGTATATTGTTACGTCACCACTCCCAATCGCGTCCTCCCCTATCAATTCCGCGGCCTTCATCCCGCCAGAATTTCAGCCTGGAAGATGCTGCACTCGTCCGGAAGTCTATAAGACCTTCCTTCCCCAGTGTCCATTATATAGACACCAGCCCCGGTGCCCACCTCCATCTTCGACCCGTCAGTAAAGACTGTACTCCCCTCATACAGCCTCTCCGTTCCCTTCCATGCCTCCCTATCCGGAAACACTACCTTCGGCAGGATCCCAAGTCAAGTTCCGCTACAATGTAGTCCGTCACACATGACTGCCCCAGGAGTCGACCATCCGCGGCCCTTCCCAAAATGCCAGCATGTCCCTCTAGGCATACCCCACGCATACCTGACTCACTAAGTCTAAGCAAACTCCTGGCCGCCATTCCAGCAACAAAGTCCCCGATGGGAAGAAGATGCAGAATGATATCCAGCGCTGCCTGTGGCGTACTTTTCCTGGCCCCTGTAATGCCCAGTACCGCACATCTCTGGACCTTAGTCAAGAGCTTTCCTATGTCGCACCTTTCCAGGGCTCTCCACCATACAAGGCAACCGTACGTAAGAACTGGTCTTACAACGGATGTGTAAATCCAATTTACCATGGCCGGCTGTAACCCCCAGTTCCTACCTATGGCGTTCCTACAGGCATAATCGGCATTGAGAGCCTTCCTTACCCTTTCCTCTGCGTTCGCCCTCCAAGACAACTTGCAATCCAGGACGATGCCCAGAAACCTGGCCCTATCCGCTAGCTCCAGCTGAACCCTGTCAAGCCCTGGCAGCTCAAACTCTGCCATCTTGTACTTTCTGGTAAAGAGAACTAGCTCTGTCTTCACTGGGTTTATACCCAGTCCCTGGCTCACGTAGACAAGTCGGATAATGCACTCTGCATTACCTCGCTCACAGTGGACAGGAATTTCCCCGTCACCAACACCACGATGTCGTCCGCATAAGCCACTACTTTGATTCCCTTTGAGTCAAGCCGTCCCAATACCCCGTTGACTACCAGAATCCACAGCAGTGGCGACAGTACCCCTCCCTGTGGCGTCCCCCTAATCGCATCTCTTTTCAGACGCTCATTTCCCCACTCAGAGTTGATTACTCTGCTACCAAGCGCAGAATAGATCCACTCAATAAGGTTACCCTGAGCTCCTACTTCCCTGAGTGCGTTCCCAATCGCCTCCATCGAAACATTGTTAAAGGCTCCCTCAATGTCCAAAAACGCGCCCAGTGTGTACTCCTTCCTGTACAACCCGCGCTCTATGAACCCCACCACATCATGAAGCGCACTCTCAACAAATTTACCCCTATGGTAAGCATGCTGAGCATTACTAATGACGTGCGTATCAATCGTGTTCCTAAGATAAAGATCGATCAGCCGTTCTAGCGTATTCAATAGAAAAGACGATGGACTGATCGGTCTAAAATCCCCAGGCTTCGAGTGGCTGGCCTTTCCAGCCTTGGGTATGAAAATCACTCTCACCTCTCTCCACCTCAAGGGTATGTAACCTAGTGTGATGCTAGCAGCAAACACCCTCGTCAGGAGTAGCAATCCCTGCGTCGAAAGATTCTGTAGCATACACGGGTGGACACCGTCCAGTCCTGGTGACTTATAGGGCTGGAAGGTATCAACTGCCCATTTTACCCTATCGATCGTTACAATGTCCCCTGCCACCCCTGTCACATCCGCTATCTCTCCGTGACGTGCACCCACGCCACCCGATAGCTCCCCTGCAGTCGGTACCCTGCACCCTGGGAAGTGTGTACCCATCAACAATCCAAGGGTCTCCGAGCCAGACTCCGTATGGTCCCTTGTGCGCTTTGCCCTATTGAACAGTCTTCTTACCATGGTCCGTTGCTCTCTGAGCTCCCTGGTCCACCAGCCTGGCTGTTCCCTCCTGCCCGGAAAAACCTCCGGGCATGCCTGTTCAAAGCTCTCCCTCATCGAAGCAGCGAACAAGTTCACCACTCTCTCTAACTCCCTGTGCGAAAACTCAGAAAGTCCATTGTCGCCCATCCTCAACGAAAAGTCTTCCAGATCTCCCAGTCGGTCCTTTTCGGATTCCTATAGGGGCCTTCCTGGGCCCTCGAAATTCAAACTAAAGGTGATTCTGCTACGGTCCGAGAAGGAATAGTCATCCGACACCCTCCATTCCCCTACAAATCCCTACCTACATTGGTGAGCGTGAGATCTATAATTGCCTCTCTGTCCCTAATCCTGAATGTCGGCTTGTCACCCCTATTACATACATAAAGATAGTTGCCAGTTATAAAATTATACACTGCCCCACCTCTCTTATTTATGTCCCTGCTTCCCTATTGAGTGTGACGTGCATTTGCGTCGCAGCCGAGCACCAGATTCCATTTTCGTCTTCTCGCCTGCCCGACCAGCCCTTGCACTTCCGGACCTGGTGGATCCGCAGCCTCATAAGGCAAGTACACCGAGGCCAGTGCCAACGTTGGCTCGCCCTTGGCCTCTCCTAAAACGACGGTTACGTCACCAGAGCTAAAGGGATGAGAAATTTTAAAATTAAGCTCATTCTTTACCAAAATACACGTTCTTACCTTGTCTACCGCAGACGTGACGAACAAGGTGTATCCTCTTGCCCTGACTCCAAGAACCTTATTGTTTCTTCCAATCCATGGTTCCTGGATCAGAGCCACGTTGGCCTGGTGACTGATGAGGTAGGTTGTCAGTTCGGCTGAGGCTGCTTCACTGTGGTGCAGGTTTATTTGCACCACTTGCAGCCTCTTTGGTCTTGTCAGGTTTCGGTAGCCGGAACCTTACACTACCAAGACCGAATTTGACAACCCCCCTCTCTCTTTTCCAGGACTTCAAGGGATTTCACAGTCACTGCAAACCTGAAATCCCTGCCATAATTGCCTTTACAAGCCAGTGAGACTACTTGGCTCCATTGGCTTGTGTCAAGCTCATTATTTTGTTTGGCCAAAACTGACAGTATGGTTTCCACCGATCTTACTGGCGGTGTAATCCACACTGTCACTATTGGCCTAAGCGGCAGCTCAGAGGCTCGTATCACCTCAATTTTCGCCCCTGGACAGAGGTCGCCACAACCGCCGACCGTGGACCTCAGAAATTCCACAGACTTCCTATTTCCACAGTTGACGATTTTAACACCCTTTGACCAGTCCGCGCCATTGAAGGATACGCCCTCCGGGTCACCTACGTATGAGACAATATTGTCAATAAGCCTGCCTTCAACCTGTTGCCATAGAACCGCATCTATCCTTCTGTCCGGATCATTACGGTCTATGACAGCAACTTGAAAACTTTCCTGGCTAGTCATGACTTTCGCCTTCTTTGAAGTGTTTGGCTGTTCCCCTTCGGACCTAACTCTTTTGACCACTTCTCCTCTTGCCAACGGTTTCTTTGGTTGGGCAACTCTCTCCGTAGACCTGAGCACCTTCCCCAAAGAACCGCTAACTTTACTTACTGCAATCCTAGAAACTGTCGGGGTCACCCCTTTGTCTACCTGGGTAGGCAAAGCACTGGTCCCTACACTTTCTACTTGCATTACTGGGAGGGAAATGCCCAGAAGCTCACCGGTGGGGCCATAAACTCTTTCGAATTTCCTTACGCCCTGCCGATGTCTTCTGATCATTCGCCTCTCCTTAACGGTGAACGATCTTGGATCCCTCTTGGCCATCTTATGCAGATAGGCCAAGGAGGATCTAGTACCGCTCAGCGCCTTTTCCCTCTTCGTTCGGCTTCCTGTGCCTAAATCTGATGATACCTCAGTCGGAGGTACCACGGCGTCTTGCCGAACTAACATTGACGGACGAGCTTCTTCACCTGTCTGTTTCCCAGAAGGCCCCTGCTCCGCACCTTTAGAGTCTGGTCCTAGGCACCGCCCAGGAGCTGATATCACAGTGATATCCAACTCCTCGTCGGAACCCAACGCCAGATCTCCCAGGCTCTGCGTGGCACCGGCCATTACCGGGGAAGCTCCCAACAAGTGAAGATGCTCCTCCGTCATTAGTTGCGTCCGTAAATTTTCTGCTTGGTCATTGATGCTATCATCAATGACCGTCAACAGTTCGTTCAGTCCGAGGGAATCAGAATCTGAAACGTCTGATCTGTCCGACCTATAACTGTCCGATTTTTCTTTTAAATTATTTTTATTTTTTCTTTCCATATAAGTCCCACGAGTACGCACGTAAAGGGAAGGACCGTTGGGCGCACTAATTAACCATTCATGGCCTCGGCACTGCTTCCAACCACCTTGCCATTAAAAGTGTAGCTCCCTTTCAGTTGGTCCGCGAGGGTCTAACACCCTAGGACTGAGCGTAGTGTGCAGGGGTCGACCAATTCTGTCTAGCCCCTGCACAATACGCTCGGTCCCCCCTATCCGCCAACTGGGGACACGTCCGATGGGAGTGAAAAGGAGCCAATACTCCACAGGACAGCTGGTTATCTAAGGCTATCTAATATACGTGTACCCTGCTTTACATGCTTTTAGTAAGATTTTGACAACTAGGTGTTGGAGCAAAACAAAGAAACAATTATCAGCTGACGAAATAATACCACCTTGTATAAAGGCACCTTGTGTATATAACAGAGGCCGTAATAATCATGCAAAAACTTAATAAACCTCACTAAATAATGAAGTTCATTCGTTTACTCAAAGTTTTTAAAAAATTTTGAATATTTTTACTGGATTGCGTTCGTTTACACAAAATCCAGTAAATGAGAACACAAGTTGAGAGCGCAAAGTGACAGTTGTCTTACTGAGTATTTAAAAATTTTTACTGGACAAAATTTTACTAGTAAAAATTACTAGTAAAATAAAACATATGTTTTCTGATGTAAACAAAAAAAGTGAAAAAATAAACAGCTAACAAATTGAATGACGAAAAAAATTAAAGTGGTAAAACTAGTAATTTAATGTTCACAGGCGAAACAATGGAACAGCTAAGAGATATAGCTAGTACTTTTAGTTTAGGGCTATGTTTTGCAAAATGCAGTATTGTATCTAATAGAATCGTCATCTGAAAGCAAAGATCAAGAAGATATAATCTTGTTTAAAATGTTAAAAAAAGCGAAGATTTTTTTCACAATAACTTGTGTTTGAGTAAGGAAAGAGTATTACGCAATTCCGTTAAAAGCTACTTCCATGACACGGTCCCGACCTATACGGATGTTTAGTTTCGAACACATTTTAGAATATCCAAATCAATTTTATTGCGGCTTTTTCTTCTTAATATTTACTTTTTTTTGAGTTGAAAAAGTGCTGAATACTTGGGTACTCGGTGCAGTCAATTATTACCCAAAATTATATATCCGTGTTTTTTTTTATTAACGCTAAGTCTTTCCCTAGCAGTATGTATTGCTCCAGGTAACGTAAGAAATAATAGTCTGAGACTCAACTTAAATTATACTGATACACTCAGAATCACTTCCTTAGCCAATTTAAGCATATCTGTCTGGCTGGGTGTCCATATATTCGTGTGCTCAAAGTAAAGGTAGCATTTCTGAAAAAAAAATTTGGCATGGGGAGCAAGCCAATTGTTTGTGGTGGCGATCGTAATAGACTTTAACCCCAAAACCAAGTTAACCCCACTCACAAAAGTCAGCTTGTTTTTGCTTAAAAATATTTAATGCATTTTTCGAGTAATCAAGTAATTGCAATATATTTTAATCTATCAGCTGTTTTGAGTAGGTAAACTTTTTGTTAAAATTTTCCGTTCGCGTACTTTTTACTTAAAAAATTTTAAGTGAGAGAAATTTGGTAAAATTACTCAGTATTTGCTAAGTTACTGGACTTTACTGGGAAAGTAAACGAATGAACCTATTGTTAGTTTTTGTTTTTATAAACTTTGCAAAAATAATTATTTTTTTTTATTTTTGCTTGTACACGATTTTTTTAATTGAAGATTCGGAAATAATTACTATTTACGATCTCTGGCATAATAAAAATAACCAGGTAGTCGGCCCAGCTGATTAGAACCAAAATGTCGAAATTAGTTTTTTTTTGTTTGTTTACAGTAAGTAGGTACGCGCAAGTACTCAGCTAAACTTTTTTTCCATGTGAAAAAGAAACAACCAAAATTGTGACTCAATTTTTAGTTATCTCAATTATATTGGAAGTTAACTTGTCTTGTTTAATTATTTACATTCAAAGAACGTTAATTGATACAAAAACAATAAAACTAAAATATACGAGGTAGGGACTGGTAAATCGACTTCAATTATAGTCGAAAATCGATTTTGACCAAAAAAAAAAAATCGATTTTTTGTAATCGGCCTTTTGTTGACGATTTTATACTAAAATCGATTATTGAGCCAAAAAATCGATTTTACCTAAAAAATTTTTAAATGCTTTAAATTTTAAGAATTATTCTATCAACACAATTTATTTCAAACTATCTGCACCGAAAACTCACGTGTTAATATGAAGCGGTAGTGTATTATTTTAAAATTTGTAATATTTGACGCCAAAAGTTAATTAAAAGTGCAGTCAGATTTGGAAAAATTGTTAAAAAACTAAGAAAGCAAAAATAGTTCAGTACACTAAAATAACTTATCGTCTTTAAAAATTACTTAAGTATACATATACATAATTATGAATGAAGTTTTAACTCTCCGAATTTGTTTATGTCCTGCGAGCTTTGTAATCATTAAATAGGTGCTTATGTACGTACACCTATTCTTATAATACCTTTCTTTGGGAAAAACTCAATTTACTTACTTAAAAATCATTTTTAAGGGTATCTTTTCATTATATATACATAGCTTGATAGTAATTAAATTTGGAAGTCGGCGTCAATTATGTCGCCGTTGACAGTCGCAACATTGGGACTTATTGTGTTTGGCGTAGTCGTGCGGAAAGTTGTCGAATACGCCACAAAAACGACAAGGGTGCTATTCATATAGCATTGGCGTTTTTGTTAGGCTGTACCAAAAAACTAAAAACGACTACGCCAACGCCAACGCCAAACACAATAAGGGTGATTATCTTCCATCAACTTTAGTGGGACACGACTTTAATTTAACGTCAACATGGTCATTAACTGTTTCCAGTGAATATTTAATTAACCCTTTTACGAGTGCCAACGAGAAAATAATTGCCGTTACTTTATTACTTTTTAAATAAAATATTGAAAACTGGCCCGCATCAACCATACCACGACAACGACTTTCAATAGAAAAACCGATTGATAAGACAGTAGTAAACAATGTCGACTTTTGGTGACGAAGCCATATTAAAATAGGTAATTATGTACATATATGATTAATTTTTTATCATTAACATTACAAATAGTTGCCTTAATATAGGAAGGCCATACATAACTCGTATTTTTTTTAAGCCCAGATTTTCGTTTTTTGCAATAAATGGTCATATTATATGTGTTACTATATTACAATTAGTCAAAAAATCTCAAACAATACGAGTTAAGGTCTTTCTATATTTAGATAGCGATATATATTATCAATCTTTGTCA
Organism: Melanophora roralis; assembly: GCA_963583895.1. NCBI lineage: Eukaryota > Metazoa > Arthropoda > Insecta > Diptera > Rhinophoridae > Melanophora > Melanophora roralis. Next base: position 34,271,845 of record OY757189.1, on the reverse strand, counting down.
CAAAATAAATAAAACAACATAAAAGAATAAGACTTCCAATTGCAAAAGTTTATATTTTTTATTTTGTATATGTATAGTATTGTAAAAATGTATACACAGTTTGATTGGACGGAATGTTTGCGTAAATTATTTGAGATAAAGGCACTATCTGTAAACATTCTTAAAAATTTTTACAAAAATATATATTAACCTATATAAGTATAAACAAACTACAGATTGTACTCAATTAAACAATTATCATAGATGCTAAAACAATCAACTTTGTGCTTCGTAAAAGTATTTATACATACATATATGCCTTTGTATCTAAAAAAAGGAGAAATATGTTCTTAAATGTTGGCAAAATATGTATTTGTCTTTATCATTCGAACAAAGAAGAAAAAGTTTGATTATGTTTTCTTATTAACTTAATATGATATAAAATGTTTTGGAATGTACAGTTTCGAGTAAGTGTTGCAAGTTATTTCTAAAACGAGATTTTTATAATTGCAGTATAAAGTGAGAGTGAGAGTAAAAAAAATGATACAGTTAGCTGACCAGAGCCAGCATGACAGTCAGTTATACGCCTAGCGCGCATAAAATTGCTGCCTAAGTAGATGTCATAACGCCGACTTTTTGGTGGTATGACCTTTAATTGGCGAGTTGCATCTTGGAAGATTAGATCGTAAAATCCAGTCGGCGAAGAGAACATACTAAAGCTAAAAGCATCTTGGTTTTTTCTACCATACAACTGTTGTGAGTATGTCAGTAAATTAATGAAGGCATTTATTTGAGTCTCATTGTAATTAATACCGCCACGAGTAACAATAGCATTTGCTTTAACTTTTCCCAAATTACATTTTTTATAGTCGTGCAATTCTGCACGAGTGCCATCTGTACACAAAAGCTCAAAGTCATCGTTTAGAGCGTTACGAGCCCACCATTCTTTTCTCTTACCACCAGTATTTTCCATAACTGTTGTATGCTTCATAAAGGCAACATGACCGCCACCTTCTACCAGGCAACGGAAAGCTCCTGTATGGCCATAATAATCTTCAGAAGCATCTCGACGGCAATAACGATAACTTGTACCATGGCAAAGATCACACATACTGTCGTAGGGCACACCAGTATTATATTCATTACTTATTGCACCGGGTATACAGGATTTGGTAAAGTATTCAGCTGCCGCCCTGATAGAATCGCACCCATATGGTCGTATCCAGCCATTCGATATTAGATGTGCCATTGGGTAAGTCCAACCAGCTGCTGTATTTATACCTGTGTGGCATGTGTACTTCCCCTTTAGGTATGTTAACTCAGTATCAGGATCCTCCTCTTTGGCCACAGCCACAACATAATATTCCGGTTCCCCCAGATTATAAACCTCGGACATAAAGGGAACTAAATCATAGTTTAGGCCACCAGTGTAAACATCGCCAGCATCAAAAACAGCTATATCAGCTTTACCCGATTGAATCCATTGCATGCAATTAATGTGCGAGTGCATTTTCTTGCAAATCAATTCGGGCTTTAAAATTTGAGCTTTTAAAGCAATCTAAAATAATAAACATTGAGAATAGATATATTGTATATAATGTGTATAAAACTTTAAAGCTGATGCAAAAAATTACCCTCATTTTAATGCACTTTTCCAGTTCGGGATCTGAAGTAACACATAATGTCATGCTTGGTACCGGGCATTCACGTAAGCCATAAATAAAGTCAATGCTTTTGTGCAAATATTTACTGAATGACTGGTCATCTTCGTTTATAACAGATAAGGATTTAGCAGCGTCCTGAAATAAATAAATAAAGTAGAACGGTCATGCATACATATGCATTTATGTATATGATTGGAGCAAGCCGCTTGAGTATCTAGTTGATCGTTAGCTAAAAGGGAATTTGTAAGTAAGTATTGATACATATGTATGTATATACGGACTAGAGACCTGCATCAAGTCCTATTCAAGCTAATTCAAGAACCGCATAATTTTCTAATTCTTGTGTTATTGTGCGGTTAAACGGTTTAAGTGCTGAAATGTAGAGTAGCTGACACAGTTTTTGTGCTGCAGTGTAGAGTAGTTAAGAATAAAGAGTGGTGTTAGGCACTGTGGTCGATAAAAAAAAATTACTGTGCTTATGGTGTGGCAACAACAACAAAGACTTAAGAGTAATGTAGTTATTATGTTAACAAATAATAATACACACAATGTTGAGTGGGTACATACACAAACAAACATATACACAAGCAGGCAAATCAATATAAAACTCATGCGTAATTACATTACCTTACATACATATGTACATTAAAAATCAACCCCCGTTTTTTATAACTATCACACCAGGAACATCCCGCCAACAGTAAAGTTTCGAGATGAATTGAAATGGAAGTGTGCGATCATGATAAATTGATGTGCCGTGGTTGTTTGCTTAAATGTGCTTAACTGTGAATATATTTTTCATTTAAGTTAAGTTAAGTAAACAAAAGAGATGGCGAACAATACAACGCAGTACTTATTTTTGTGTGTGCACACGTAAGGTATATGAAATGAATTGAAAATTCGAGATGATGCCTTATTTAGTGTCGTCTTGGGCTGGCCTCTAATACGGACATATATAAATACCGTTTTAAACCAATTTATTGGTTACTTTACAAAAAAGCAAAATGGTCGAATCCAAGAAGTTGACATAACTTAAAATGAATTTTTCAAAAATCGGTAGTAAATTTTGTACCGAATAAATAATTGGCTAAGCTACTTGCTTTGGGAAATAGACAAAAGTGGGAGAAAATAGGAAACAAGAAGAAAACACACGAACTCCCAGGACTAATACCCACAAAGTCGACATGTTTAACAAAGATGTTGATAGTTTGGAATCTTTAATTTGTACCTTTAATATTGGATTCCCTGAAAAGGTTTGATTTAAAGTTATAATAATAAACCAAACTAAGTTAGCCGTTTACCGCTGTTCTCAAAAAAGCTTTTTTTAATTTTAAAATTTTTTAAGTAATTCTGATTAGCTCTTTTGGTGTTTCTTAAAAGAATTAATTTTCTTAATGTCACGATTTCTTTTAAAACAAATTTTTAAAATTATGTTTCAAAAAAGGGATATCAGTGTTAGATAAACTTGCTGATTCTTATTACTTTTGACAACGTGTACAATCATTATATAAATATTCTAAAGTGAAATTGGGGACGAGATATATAACCCTATGTACATAAATGTCAAAAGACTTATAGATAACTTACCTGAAATAATAAATTTACTTTGCCATAACGTTTCGATTCAAATATACGAAACTTTTCGTACAAAACTGATTCGTTTAAACTATTTTCATTATATGAACGCTCTGTAGTAAAACTGCTATCCAAACGATCATTGCGATAGCCGGTGTTTCCCAAACGATCACGATTATATGTATTATAAGGATTATTGTCAAAACGGTTATTACGATCATCATTATAGAAATTATTGTTTACACCATATTTATTGTTGCCATAATTATTATTTCCATTTAAACTTTGGCTTTGAGAATCTTCTCTTAATCCATCCGAATACAATTCAATAATTTTCATTAGGAATTTTTGATATCTTTTACGTTCTATAGCATTGCGGGCGGATGAAGTAACAATTGCATCTGATGGTATGAGTCCCCAATTACATTGACGGTATTCAGTTATGGGGACACGACGACCGTCGGTACATAAAAGTTCAAATCGCTCTGGAGATAAATTTTCTGTGGACCAAATATTAGTTTAGATGTAAGAATATTCATATATGTATGCTTATATGTAAAGATATTTTTAGAAAAGATGATTATGAATAATTTAACAGAAATTGAATTTTAGTTTGTTGACAAGCCAATTAGTTTCAGCTCAAAATCAACTGCTCAAATAAATCTACTTATTTATGTAATTCGACTAAAACTAAACTAGCCCAACGCCTCTCACAGCAGAAAAAAGAACAAATATAGCCTAACAGACATTCAACAAGGGATTCTTTATTAGAGGACGTTTTAATACGAATAGTTTTGTAATAACGTCAGGGGAAGTTTTTTTTATACCTATACTATTAGACATGAACTCAATTAAATTTGTGACTTTAATTAACCTTCAAACAGCGACAGCATAGTCGGTAGCTATGTATTGGGATATTATATTTTTTAAATTTTTGAAGTAAAATTTAAGGATTTTATCAATTTTGTATTATTATGTACATAATCGTATTAAATTAAATACAATCAATACTTACTAAATTCAGCACTTTGTAACATCTCGAAAACTGTAGAATCGCGTAGGAATGCTACATCCCCTGATTCTAATAAGCAACGAAAAGCTCCATCATAACCATAATAAGGATCTGTCGCAGAACAACGACCACCAGGAATTTTTCCCATGCATAAAGTACATAACCTTTAAGAAAGCATTAAGTAAAAAAAAAATATTAGACCGCGCTTGATTGAATCATACTTATCTGAGTTGTCCCCAATTGGATTATATTTATCAATCAGAGAATAGGGCGCACAAGAATTATTAAAATAATTTGCTGCAGTTTTAACTTGGTTATTACAATCAACAACTTCCATTCCTCCGTCACGTTGGAGCTATGGAATAAAATGTTTTTTATCAAATAAATATATGTTTTTATAATTAATCGACATTTTTACTTTACCGTGTATATTGGTACTATCCAACCAGCTAAACTTCCAACCCAAGGAAAACAGGCTTTTTTTTGGCGCAAATCACGTATACTTGTTACTTCTGGTATTGTTCCTGTTTTAACCACTGCAACTGCATGATAATTTGTAAAGCCACCTTCAAATTTTTCTTGCAGTAATGGAACAAGTGAGTTATAACGGCCAGCAGTGAAAACATCTCCAGCATCTAGACTTGTTATATGAGAGTGTTCTCTATCGATATGATGAATACATTCATCGGCACTATGGGCCATAAAACAATTTAAATTTAATAAAGTATCGTCAAATAAAGCCTTATCACGAACAATAGCTGCTGTTAAATTGAGGCATTGATATTGTTCTTCTTGATTTTTTGTGCACCAAACAATACCGGTAACCTTTTGCTCGTTAAAATCATATTTGGCTGAAGAAATAAAAAAATATTTTCCTGAATTATCATTTTTAAAATTAACACATATATATTATGTATGCACATAAAAATTTATGTAATTTATTATTGGATTTAAACAAAAGACCTAGGAATAAATTATGTTATTCGGGAGCAGTTGAATCAAGAAATTCTTATTAGAACTCTTATAATGGAAAAATTAAATTGGTATAAATTGCTATAAATAGGTATTTATGAGGCATGTCTCAAAATGATTCTTCTGCGTTTCGTTAACAGGTGTAAATCCCCCATAAGTATTTCAAAAACATTTAAAACAACTGCAACTTACCCAAAACAATAACACCTACACAACGTACTAAAAAGGATTTTTTCAAATATATTTTGTACGACTTTAATTTTTTCCCTATAGTACCTATGCATAGTAATTGTTAGGTAAACAAATTATGTATCGTTTTAATATTGACAATAATGAAATGCATAAAGGCATTGAATCTGAATCAAACAACGCCCTGTTTTGTTTGTGGGGATATGCAACAAATAAAACTTATTCCAACGTATCCTTAAAGCTTACCTTCTATTTGTAAGGCAAAAATCAGTAACACTATTTTTGTAAATAAATATTTATACATTTTTTACTGTTAAATTTTAAAGCATTATTTTTAAAGAAAAGCAAATTTGTGTTAAGGCACTCCCAATTTTTTTTAAATTATTTATCAAGGTGAGTTCAACAACACGTCTGATCGTTTAACTTGCACATGATACAACTAATCAGGTAATCTCGTCCCTGCAACAACTACAAATTAGTACCAACGTGTCAAACAAGTGCTCATAGAAAAAAAAACGATGAGTAATAATTTTTGTTGTTTTATTTTTACAGGGAGAGCGTAGTTTTTACATATTGGCACTAATCAGCTGGGCCGACGAGACTACCTGGTTCTTTGTATCATGATCTTGCAAGTCTAAGTTTGTTTACGCCCCGTCCAAATTAGCAATAAATAACTTAGCAATAATGCCCCGTCTAAATTAGCAATAACGCAGTAGCGTCGGAAGAATAACGGAAAATTATTGCTTATTGCCTCACCTATGTTAAGGGTATGGGAACACGTATTTATCTTAATTCATTAAAAAAAACAAAACAAATCAGAAAATCATCGTTTTTTTAAGGAAAATTGGCAGAAATTATTAATTTTTTATCGCTTTGTATCACTTGGCGTCCTTTTTTAAATGTCACTTAAAAATCACAATTGAGTTTGACGTTTTATGTCCGCAATAATTGCTTTCGAAAAATGGTTGACAGTTATTGCTCAATAAAATGTTGGCAATAAATATGTACGCAATAGAGCAGTCCACATTAGAGATAACATAATTTTGACATTTGCTGCAATATATGTTAACATATTTATTGCTAATAAAGACTAGGGGTTAATTTTTGTTTTTATCAGGGTGAATTAATGCTTCAGGTGGTGGTGATTCTGCAACAACAAAGTTGGAAATAAAATTTTCGTTTTTTTTGTGGCTTACGTTAGCTCATGTGTCAAAAAAGATATGTAAAAGTTCAAGGTATATTCAACAAGGTAGGAATAACTGATCAGCTGACTTCTATTTCCGCCATATGATTTCTAACTTAGCTTGGACACTTGTTTATGTTATACAATAGTTGTGTATACTGTGTGTATGTGTGTTCGCTACATTTTCGACAACCAAGCTGGAATTAGCAACAGCAAAATACATGCTGAAATTTTACAGGAAGTTGTTGTTTTAGGGACGTTTCCACCTTCTTATTCCACCATGTAAAAGATCAGCTGTGCTCGTAACACCACCTGATCAATATAACTTCATGGCTTATACCATAGATTATTCAACTAGATAGGACAGCGCCATTTTGTTTAAAAATTACAACTCTGTTTTTTCAAGACTATTGAAAGTGGATAGAAAATTTCAAAATTAATATTGCTATCCCTTTCATGTAATGATGAAATTTGTTTACATTTCGTTAAACAATAAAAGTTAAATAAAAACGGGCAAAGTGTTTTCTTTTGCCAATAAAAATGAAAATATTAAGAATTTTTGCGCTATTTTTTATTAATTTTGGCGTAATTTTCTTCAATATATTCATTTTTATGTTGGCAAAGTGTTTTATTTTATTTAAGTGTTTTTTATAATGATGTTTTAAAAAGAATTTTCAATGCGCCTAAAAATAACAATGTTAGTATTTGTTTTCGTGTTTTTTTTTATAATATTAATAAAGTTTAAATAAATTTTCTTGTTTCTTCCAGGAGCCACAAGTGTGTCATGGGCTGTACAGCAGAAGGAGAAAGACTCCATACGTTCCCGGCTGAAGCCACAGGTAAGTAATTGTGCAAACTTTTTGTGCCTTATTGTGGCCGGTAGCGGATCACTGCCCCAAATATTTAATGTAAAGGCACGACTGCGCCGGCTACCAACCTTAACAAAATATAGTTAAATATGTTAAAGATCGAATTGGGATTTTTTTTAGTTACTTGGTTTTGCATTTGAGCTGACAGTAAAACAATTTGTGATGTGCTATTTTCAAGTCGGTTATGACCCTCTTTAACTTTCTAACTTCAATATGGAATTTTGTTTATTTGGGTTTGAAAATGTCGATGAAGTTACGAAACGAGTGACTAAACTTGGCGGCGAATGTGTCGCTACTATTAAAGAAAAAACTACAACGGCTATATTGGCTACAACAAAAGAAATTTCGCATATGGGAAGTCGCATGAAAAAAGCTAAAAGTTTGGGATTAATTGAATACCAATTGAATATTTGGATGCGGTCGAATCTAATGGTGCCGGCGCTATTAATTATATATGCAGTATGTCAATGTGCGATTGGGGTACAGACCCTGCTGCACGAATTCAGCAGGAGGAAACTACAAGTTCAAAATTAAAAAGTATGTATTTATACAAAGTCGGTGCCCAAGTCAATAACACTTAAAATAAAAGACGGCCTTGCTGTTGACCCAGATGGTGGCTTAGAAGATGTTGCTCATGTTTACAAACTCCAAATAAAGACAAGTACAATGTTGTCCTCGGCTTAACTTATATTCAGAGCAACAATAATTCTTATTATAAATTACAACTTTTGGAAAGCGATAAAAAGAACAAGTAAGTCAAAAATTAAAAATAAATACAGTTATCTTAGGTAGGTCTTAGGTAGAACAGGCAGCCGTTGAAAGAAAGGATACAACTCACTTGGGTCACAGTTATAGTAAGGTCCTATCTATTTTGCAAGTATTGGGTATTAGATCGTGAGATCGCATAGGTACAACAATTGGAGGAAACAAGCTAGAAAAGTTGATAACCTTATAGATGCTGTAGAATCCTTTAAAGAAGTATACTTGGAAAAATCAGGAAATCATTTTGAAAACCGTGCTAATTTTGTCAAGGTAAATAAGTTATAAAAGCACGGTGGCTTAAGTTTAAGCTGCCTAATAGAAAACAACTAGAACTAAAGGAAATCTCAAATGATGACTTATCGAAATTAAACAAACTTTTCGAAGTTTCTATTAATTTTGGTATTTAAGCAGTTTTCTCACATTGTTTTTTTATTTAATTTAGTTTGGTAGTTTATCATAAATAGACTTAAAAAATTAGAAAATGTTTACGTTTGTTTCAAATCAATCGTTATTTTACTAACAACAAATAGCAAATTTTAAACGTTCAATTCAACGGTAAGCGATTAATTTTAAACCTAAACAACAGTGTAAGGCTCTTACCCTTAACTTGCAACCTTAAAAAAAAGCAGGCAGAGATTAAACAGAAATATTTTCTAAATTTCTCTCAAAAATATTTAAAATTAAATGAACACTTTTACAGTCAAAACTTGCAAGAAAATGTGTTTTGTTTTTGTAAACTTATTTTATTATAGGTATTTTATTAATTATCAGAAACATTTTTACTATCAGAGTCTTTCTGTCATTATAGGTGTGTTCATTTACAGAAAATTATCACTAATTTTCGATAATTATTACTAGTAAGTGTTCACGTACACAAAAAATTAGCAGCTAGAGAGCCAAAAAAGAGCGTAATATGTTTAGAAACGAAAATGTTTCTGATAATTTCTATTAGTAAAAATTTTACTATCAGAAATTATTCAAACAGTCTTGCTGTCATTAGTTGTGTTCAATAACTTTCCAGTAATTACTAGCAATGAGAGAGTAAAAAGAAATATTTTCAAAATTGCTCTTAAAAATATTTAAAAGTAAATGAACACTTTTACAGTCAAAACTTGCAACCAAATGTATTTTGTTATTGTAAACTTATAAAAATTTAAAACTTAAATTTTTTTTCAAAGCATAATGACAAAAAGACTGTTTGAATAATTTCTGATAGTAAAATTTTTACTAGTAGAAATTATCAGAAACATTTTTGTTTCTAAACATATTACACACTTTTTTGGCTCTCTAGCTGCTAATTTTTTGTGTACGTGAACACTTACTAGTAATAATTATCGAATATTAGTGATAATTTTCTGTAAATGAACACACCTATTATGCTTTGAAAAAAAAAATTTAGTTTAAAATTTTTATAAGTTTACAATAACAAAATACATTTGCTTGCAAGTTTTGACTGTAAAAGTGTTCATTTACTTTTAAATATTTTTCAGAGCAATTTTGAAAATATTTCTTTTTACTCTCTCGTTGCTAGTAATTACTGGAAAGTTATTGAACACAGCTAATTTCTGATAGTAAAATTTTTACTAGCAGAAATTATCAGAAACATTTTTGTTTCTAAACATATTACGCTCTTTTTTGGCTCTCTAGCTGCTAATTTTTTGTGTACGTGAACACTTACTAGTAATAATTATCGAAAATAAGTGATAATTTTCTGTAAATGAACACACCTATTATGCTTTGAAAAAAAATTTAAGTTTTAAATTTTTATAAGTTTACAATAACAAAATACATTTGCTTGCAAGTTTTGACTGTAAAAGTGTTCATTTACTTTTGAATATTTTTGAGAGCAATTTTGAAAATATTTCTTTTTACTCTCTCGTTGCTAGTAATTACTGGAAAGTTATTGAATACAACTATTTTTGAGAGCAATTTTAAAGGTATTTTTTTTTACTCTCTCGTTGCTAGTAATTACTGAAAAAGTTATTGAACACAACTTATGTATGTATGCAAAAATTTACGAAAAATTTTCATTTTTAGCTTAACTTAATTAAACTGGCAAGCCTATTAATTTGTTGTTTACTTATTTGTTGCCGATTCACCGGTCGTCCGGCACCGACTGCGGAAACACTGCGGCGTTTGGCCACCAACCTTAAAAGTATGGGACCACACAAGACGCTGCCAAGAGTGGCTAGCCCCGGAGCGCTTGCTCTGCCGAGAATATCGCCGCTATTGGCAAGGATGTCACCAGAAACATCGACCAGACGCCGTGCCTCGCAAACAGCAATCAGCCCGTCGTCCCTAAGGCAAATTTGGTCAGCCTTTACATTGGCCCTTTTCAGGGCCACAATTTTTATTTACAAAAAGAGTTAAAAATTTGTTTCATTCAGGAAAACACTTTTGTTGAATTGTTTTAGTTTTTTGTTACATAGAAACGTTTAACATTAAAAATAAAAAACTTTATATGTATATATGCAACTTAACATTTTTGTGTCTGTAGTTTCTAATACTAATTTGTTTTTCTATAGATCACATGGATACTTCTTACTCTTTACCTGCTAAGATATCAACAACGTTTAACAAGAGATCTACCCGTTATGAAGGTCAAAATTTTGATGCGTCAGTCACAAAGTTCGCCGGAAACACCAAGGTCAATCACTCAAGGATTTCTAATTTTCTTCTAAACAACCTTTATATAGGCTCTTTTCAGGGCCACAAATTTTATTTACAAAAAGAGTTATACTTTTGTTTAATAAAAACAAATACATTTTTTTATTGTTTATTTAGTTTTTCTTAATACATAGGAAGCATTTATCGTCTAATACATGAAATGGTAAACAAATTTGCACATCTATAATTACTTTGAACATTAAATAATAAACATTATATAGATATGTATATTGTTAGCAGAAATGCAAAACCATGTAACTACATCTATTCTAAATTTTACATTACATTAACATTTTCCATTTGTATATTCTATTTTTGACATTCGTGGCACACTTCACAAAACGTTTTAAGAGACATTTCCCACTAATCTGTTGCACTGATCCGGAACCTGAGCCAGCAGCTCCTTTGTCACTCTTTCAACGGTTAAGTGCAGTCAACATCTCGCTTGTGCATAAATAAATAGCAGCAAACACCCAGGAAACGCAAAATTATATTTAGTTTTGCATTTTAATAGGTTACCTTGCATCCCTAGATGATTTTATTTACCCCAATATTGGAAATTGAAGGGTTTTCCCAAAAAACACATATCAGACAATGTTCAAAACAGTTGCCGTCTGTAAGAAAACAAAACAAGAAAAATACACTTATAAATACCAAAAAAGCAGCGTTATTTGAATTTAAACAATGCTAACAATCAGAATACACTTCATTTAATTTAAATTTTCAGTTTTGTAATAATTTTTCATTCAAAAATTAAAAAAAGAAAATTTTTGTAATTTTTTTGACCAAAATATGCAAGCGTCTGTCTGTTGAAAAATAAAGCACCGAAAAAACACTTACAAACAACATAAAACCAATGATTTTTTAATTCACACAGCACCGACACTCACAATGAACTTGAATTTATCTTAATTTTTATTTTATTTAAAACTTTTAATTCAATAAACATCAAAAGAAAATTTTTGCAAATTATTTCAACCCCCAAATAATTATATGTTTTGATTTCCAATTTGTCAAAAAGTAGTGTATGGCTGCTTGCACTAACCTTTGTTTGCGCTTATGCCGATTTTATTTTTTCTCTCTTTCGCAACAACTTGAAAAATATGATTTTGTCAATTTGGAAACGTCAAAGCTGATCTATTTGTTTCATGCATAAATCGAGTCTGGGTAGTCAAAGTTGTTTACTTTTAAAATTTCAGCATGTATTTTGTTGTTGCTAATTTCAGCTTGGTTGTCGAAAATGTTGTGAACACACATACACACAGTATACACAACCATTGTGTAAGATAAACAATTGTCCAATCTTAGTTAGAAAACATATGGCCGAATTAGAAGTCAGCTGATCAGTTATTCCTACCTTGTTCAATATACCTTGACACTACCTGTTTCTTTACCAATATATTTTTATTCACAATAAACGCTTTTCTCATGTCAGTGTACGTGGTTTTTGCATTTAAGAATTTAAAAACCCATTAGAAGATAGGGTTACAAGAAATTCCATATACTAAATATATATTATAAGTAAATTATGTCTATTTTAAAGAGAGAGGAAATATTGTTACTGTTTGATGTTGATGGTACCCTTACTGCGCCTCGTTCCATAGTTGAACCCGAGTTCGAAGAATTTCTCTACAATCAAGTAAAACCCCGTGCAACTATAGGAATAGTTGGTGGCTCAGATTTGGAAAAAATGTTTGAACAATTAAACGGGCGTAAGATACTGAATCATTTCGATTTCGTTTTTCCGGAGAATGGTTTGGTGCAAATCGAGAGAGGTAAAGAAATGGGCAAACAAAATATAATTAAACATTTAGGCGAGGGTACTATACAACGGTTTATTAATTTTGTGCTCCGGTATTTGTCCGAACTAAAGTTACCTTTTAAAAGGGGAACATTTTTGGAATTTCGTAACGGCATGATGAACATCTGTCCTGTGGGTCGCCAGTGTTCACGAGAGGAGCGTAACATATTTGCAGCTTACGATAAAGATCATCAAATACGTTCTAAAATGATCCAGGTACTAAAAACTGAATTTACTGAAGTTGATTTGACTTACAGCATTGGAGGACAAATAAGTTTTGATGTTTTTCCTAATGGTTGGGACAAGACGTATTCTTTGCGCTATATTGAGAAGCACCATAATTTTAAAGAAATACATTTCTTTGGGGATAAAACAGAACCCGGCGGCAACGACTACGAAATATTTATTGATTCCCGCACAATTTCACATAAAGTCGAGTCACCTAACGATACCAAAAGAATATTATCTGAATTGTTGAAACTTGACTAATTCCTTAAAAAACGCTTTTTTACTGTTATAAACATTATTGTTATATAAAATTATTATAAAGGTTATTTAAAAATGACTTAATCTGTATCCATTTCTGAATCATCTTCCTCATCTTCATTACTGCCATCTTCGTCGTCTTCATCCGAATCACTACTTTCGCTGTCAATCCAATCGTGAACGTTCATATCATTGGGTATAATGGTCTTCCATCCTTCTAATTTATGTAAGTCAAGAGAATAAAAATCATTTAAAGTATACTGTTTGTTATCTTCTTCATAAAGACCACCATAAATGTACAAAATTCCCTTAGAAACGCACAGTCCAGGATTCATTCTGGGAGAAGGAACATTTTTATGCTTCTTACTTGGAAATAAGCTAGGTACTTTCGGTAAGACTGGAGTACCTGCATTGGGACCGGCTACAGTGACTGTGAAAATGCCATTTGTTTGTACTGTAGGTTCAGGTTTTGATTCATTGCCATCCATTTCAGTATTACTGCTGTTGATTTTTTTCTCAGGTTTGAGATTTTTGTTTATTTCAAGAAGACGCCACATCAAAGTATTCAGATCGAGCAACAAAAGGTCTTCGCCAAACTGTCCTCTAACGTCTTCTTCGTCCTCATCAATGTCCATAACACCACCATAGCAATAGGTCTTGCCATTCGGAGCCGTACAATAGCCTACACTGCTTCTTGGTAAGGGTTTATAGCCACCAGGTTTTATAGTGACCCATTTAAACTTAATGGCATTGGGAGCATTTTCTGTAATTTATTATAAAACTTTAGTCGAACTTTTGTTTGCAGTTTTTTTTTCTTTACTTACTGTCGGGTGTCAACGCATACATATCAGTATGTGTTATTCCACGGTCGACGTCTTTTTTTAGTTGAGATTTTGTATAACCACCCCAAATTAGTATTTTTCCATCAGGATGAGCAGCCATACAACAGCCTGAACGAGGTGGTGGTACAATAGCTCCACCTACTTCAAGCTGAAGCCACGTATAGGATTCCAAAGAAAAGACGTGTATATCGTTAAAGTAACGATAGGACTGATTGTTATCATAAAAACCCCCAAACACAAATAGTTTCTTCTTGGATACCACCATGCGGTGGCCACTGCGAGCACTTGGACCATTAGGTGAATTTACCTTCTCCCATTTACGCGATTTCAGGTTCATCATCCATAAGTCCCTGTAGTGATAAAACTGCATTTGTGAGGGACTTGCATATTCGCCACCAAATACCTATGTAAATTTAAATTAAAAAGAATGAGTCTCGAAAATAATTATTGTAAAATATATACTTGCCCATAGCTGTCCGTTGTCTGTGGCTACAGTCGCCATTTGGTGACCACTCCTCGGAGCTGGACCCCCGGGTGATTTTAGTTGCTTCCATTCATTTTTAACTATATTGTAGAAGTATAAGTCATTGTAAACACAAACCCTTTGACCATTAAAAAATTCTCCACCAAAAAGTATCAATTCTTCCTTTTCTGGATGAGCCACTAACGTAAAATTTGATCTTGGTGTTGGTGGAGCAGCACAAACATCTTCCGTTATAGTTTTCTGCCTAGCTTCCTCCGCTTCCAACCCAGCTACAACTTCAGCAATATCTGCCTAAAAGTAAAACTGATACACTGTTGCAAAAACAAAAAAAGACATCGTTACCTCTCCCAGTTTCTCCAGCATTTTCTTTTGTTTGGCTGCCAATTTTTTGTCAGTTTTCATAGCAGTTTTTTCAGCTCCCTTCAGTTTTTTCTTGTTTTTATCTTTTTTCCCCATACTTACAATGTAAATAAATTCTGATAAACTGTAAAAACACTAACTTTTCATAAAAAGAAAACCAGGGTACACTTACCTTACAAGGTATTATCAATACGGCAACAACTACAACAAACTCGATACCAAATTTATGAAGTTGTAAAAGCGTCCTCGTTTATGTCAAAAAACGTACTGTTTGACAGATTTAACGATTGGAAAAACGAGCTATAAAAATGGTCAACTGTCAGGGTACACTTATCAGGTAGGAGCGGTTCTACAAAAACAACTAAAACCGTCATAAGGATGTCAGAGACAAATAACAAAAACTCACAATATCTTTCTTCTTCTTTTTGAGCTTTTCTTACGATACTACAGTTGTTGTTTGTATAAAAGGAAGAAAATACATGAACATAAACAAAATTTGACATTAATATAACGAAATACCGTTACTCAGCTGTTTATCTGAGGCTACCTGATAAGTGTACCCTGGTCAACTGTAAATCGGTAATACCTTGTGAAAAACTAAATGAACTGACTTTTTGTTTTGACAGTATAACAGGCATGGAAAATCAGGAACTGTAACAAGCAAGGTGGAGGTTAGTGAAATATACCGTTTGGACCATGGCGCAATAATGACCTGATTCTACAACAAAATTTGGTTAAAAAAATTTTCGTTTTTGTTGTAGTTTTCGTTGGCTCAGGTGTCAAAAAAGATATGTAAAAGTGAACAACTTTGACAACCCACCCTCGATTTATGCATGAAAAAAGTAGATCAGCTGTGCTCGTAACAACTCAAATAATTTCACCATGCTTTGAACAGTTTGAACGCGTGAGCAAATAATATATGTCGAATCGACTTTATCTTGTAATTGTACGTCTTGACGAGACAAATTCATGCCTGGACAAATGTAAAGTCCAAATAAAAAAAATCCGGTATTTTTTATACTGGGTTTTTTATATACTGAGTTTGACATTTGTTAAGACCTGAAATTGTCTCGTCAAGACGTACAATAGGGTATTTTTACCATGAGGTGTAGTTAGTGACACAGCTGATCAATCAGGGCTGAGTTGTCAAAGTTATTTATTTTGTGCAATCTTATTTTATACATCAGCCAAGGGGAGCACTTTAGTTATGAAATCGCAACCACCTTATAACATTTGTTTATCATGGATTTGTCTTGTCAAGACGTAGGTTATATGCAGATCGCTCAAGTAAACGTTATATTCGGGTTATAATTGTAAGAGCAAATGTGAAAACAGCGGTGCTATAACATCATGTTTTAACAAAATTTCCGTTCTTAACTATTACAATTTTACTAATAAACTTAAGGCCGAATATATAGGAATTAATATAAAAAATAAGTGTTCGTTTGCTATAATTAAAAGTTTTAAATTTGCCAGAAAAGGGTGAAATGCTACTAGTAGTCGGATTAATTTTTTCATAAAAAACCAAAAGGAGTAGCTCTTCCATCCCTGATACACGTGCAAGTAACAGTGATGCCGGGCCAGTTGTTTTTGATTAATAACAGGGTATACTATACAGGTAGTGTTAAAAATTCGGCTGATTGTCTTAAAATTTGGGAAAGCGATTGTCAGATATATTAATTTTGTTTGAAATTAAAAATTTTTTTGGCATTCACTGTAATTGGCTTTTAGTTACCGATTTTACACTGATATTGATTATTGAGCCCAAAACATCGATTTTACCTAAAAATTTTTAGAATGCCTGAATTTAATAATTTATTTCTTTGAACAATTTATTTTAACTGACTGCATCAAAAACCCATGTGTTAATATAAAGCGTTAGTACATTTTTTTAAAATATAAATAATTTAAAAATTGTTTTTCAGGATATTTTTTTTATATGTATATCATCAAAATATTCGACTTTGAATTTCGAGATTAAAATAGTTGATCGTAAGATCGAAAATCGATTTTAGGCTTTGCTTACCATTCCCTAGGTAGTTTTGTCATTCATATGTACACAATTCTTGTAATAAATAAAAAAAATTAGGTTACGAATTGTTTTGCTCCATTTACAATGGAATTAATTTATCCTAGATCATATGCTGTACACCAATGAAATAATTCACTGATAATATTTTATGGCGAGTAATGTATTCGTAGTGTACCAATATTGCATACTGATCAAAAACAGAATCAAAATCAATATCAAAATATTTTTGAATATTCTTTTTTGCTTTTATATACATATGTATATTTAATTGTATAAAAAATCTATTTAAAAACCCAGCTTAAAACAAATTTTTATAAACTGCAAACGAAATTTTGCTAATTGCTAAAGATATGATCTGGGAACTGGTTTAAGCAGCACCTACATATGTACATATGTGTATAGGCTGATTAATTTGGTTATGACTGTTTCTGATTAAGTGTGCGATACGATATGAGAATTAAAAATTCCCAATAAGCACAAATTTTTTGTGAATTCCAATGTTGGAATTCCGGTGTGAATCCAAGCTTGAATTACATTTAAAATCCATCCTCTTTCCAGTCTGTTTGAAGATGATGATTTTATAATTAAATTTTCAGATTTAAGTTCGGTTCAACTTGAATCACACCGTTATTCAAGGCTGGAATTACACTATAAAGGTACTGTTTTGTTCGACTGTAATTCAATGGTTAATTTTGCTGGATTCGCTATTAAATTCAACTGTGTTTCAACTGTAATTCAACACTGGAAATTGGAAATTGTGATTTGATTTCGAATGTAATTCCACTTGAATTTCAACCAAAATGCTTATTGGGTTAGCTCATAGTGGCAACAATTACGCATATATATGCATTTTTGCGTGCTTTGTATATCCAGTTGTTGCAGTTGTTTTTTAGTTAAACAAATTATAGTTTTAAGTATGGATTCAGACTGTGGAATAGATATAAAAAAGCGTAAGTTAAATTAAAATATAAGAATAATTATGCAAATATATACTTACGTGTATGCATTCATGTCAACATAAAATATCTCTACGCTAATAGCAAAAAGAAAAAGTGCCAGTAAATGGGATTTGCTTAGTGAGATGGCTTTTCTAAAGGTATGGAGTGACAAGATTGACGAATTACGTTCCTGCCGAAAAAACAGTTCCATAATCCTTAAAATGGTAGAGGAACTCCAAGAACAGGGCTTTAACTACACGCTAGTGGAAATAAAAACAAAAATGCATAACATGACTGCCCGGTTTAGGTAAGTGTTTACGGTCGACAAAATTTTTAATGTGTATAAATTTTTGGTTTGGTTATGAAAAAACCTTTTACACTGTACCAAAAGGGTACTGTCAATAACAAACAAGAAAAAGGTAATATAATCCGCAATAATATTCTGTTCAAGTTTGGACTGTATTTATATTTATTTATTGGGAGTTTTTTTAAATGGAGTAACGGTCAACGAAATCTTGTTAAGGTATTTTTATAAGTATTTTGATTCATTTCGTTAACGCAACATAATTTTAAATGCTATGTTTTCGGACTTAGTCGAAGTTCCAATCATTCTTTGTTTTAAAGCATATTTTTCCAATTGTCGACGCATATTTTTGACGAGTGTGCCATTTTCATAAAAACGTTAAGAAAATAAAGGACAATTATTCAGTGCATACTTATTAAAACTTTTCCTGAATAAATAAAAATAAAATATGTGCCAATTTATTTATATATCGATCACTTTATTCCCTTTTAGACGTATGAACATAAATAAATCAATCGTTTTTCAAAATAAAACAATGAATTTTGGGCCTTACCTAATTTGGGGTTTGTTGTAAAATAGAATGCTGTCTCTGGTTACTTCCATCTAATAATTGTGTAAGAACTTTTTTTTTATTGTTTTTCAATAGTCAAAGAGACCGTTAAAATTAAAAATGTGTAAGAAAAGCAAAATTTAACTTTTATATACATATGTACATATAAACGATAATAAGTTTTATGCGCTTTAACATATCGAAGTTTGTTCTTTTACAGAAGGGAAGAGCGACAAATGAGGGCATCCGGCTTACCTTCTGAATGGGAACTTTATAAGGAGATGGAACTATTGCAGGCTTCATATAAAAGTAACAATCCCGATGGACAAGTAGTTGATAGCATTAATAGTAAATATTACAATTTTAAATGTAGTAATATTAGATATAAATAGCACGAAAAATTTTGTGTGTTATTCTACTGTTTAGGCATGAATATATCACTAATGACCAATCCATTGTCACTTAAAATGGATTCCCCATCGCCATCCATGACCGCGTTCTCACCCAATCCATCCTCATCTAGGCCTGCATCACCGTCTGGCTCTGAAGATTCACCATCAGTATTAAGTACTGCAGATACAAATCCTGCTGCAATACAGAACGGTGACATAATGCGATGGAAAGGATTAGATAAATTGTTAAAAACATTCGAGACAAACATAGATAAAATTTATGAAGATATTAAACACACAAGTGAAAGAGTGATTGCCATCGAGGAAGAGAAAAAGGAAATGCTAAAAAAATATGTTGAAGGAGAAGCAAAAGTACAGCAGGCCCTTATAGATTTTTTGAAAAAGTCTTAGTTTTAATTATTTTTCTTTTATAAATTAAAAGAAAATGCCAGTAATTACTTTTAAAGAGGTTTAAGTTTTTTTTTTTTTAATAATTTTTATATATGTATATTTATTATTAAAAGAAAAACAAAAAAAAAATTTCATGTGGTAACTTTTAACAAAATTTCAACCGAGACTGACATTTTGTATGCTTACAAAAATAGTAATTTCTTCAAACAGTAGTATTGTTATCTAAGTTCTTAACTCTTAAAATCTAAATCTTAATTTTTATAAAACTTATTTTTAAAGCTTATCTTATTTGTAATAACGGCAAACTTAGCATATCTAAGTTTTTATTATTTTCGTTAGTTTTAATGATATTTTCTCGTTAGTAATTATGTATTTATTATTTAATTTATCTTATAAAAAAATGTCTACCACCAAAAATACATAATAAAATTAAAATTGACCAACAAGAATCGGTTAATGGGTAATTTTAAAGTTTAATCCGTTCCTATTGTAATGTCGGATTTTTGTCTTATTAAGTGCATTCAGATGGCTAAAAGTATTGATTAAACCAACATTTTTTTATATATAACTAAAACAAAAAAATATACATATGTACATACCAGAGTACTGCAGCCGGTGTTTCAAAAACAAGTAAGCATTATTCAACACACAAAAAAACAAGTTACTTCTACGTCATCTTTTAAATATGCCGTAGCACTCCTTATGTTTATTCATTTTAAATGTATCAGAATAATGATTGTGTTTCAACTTTGCACAAAAAATCATGCACAACATGTAAGTTAATCGTACCGAGTGTTTACCACATTTTCAACTATGCATGTTCGACACTCGGTTTTAATATGAAGGCTTGATTTAATCATTTAGAGTTGACGATGAAATTTTGCACAATGCATGTTTGATACTCGGTACAAATTAACATACTTTTTGCGTTGTTTGGTATGATTAAGATTGAAAAACGAAGTACAACATGCAATAATGCAAAAATATAGAAATGAAAGAAATCATTGTGTTAGCATTAAATAATTTACTGCCTACAAAAAAGAAGTGAATGTTAAAGTGTGTGTTGGTAGTTTAGTTATTTAAAAACATTTCGTCGTAAAAAATCTTTTTAAAATTAGATAGAGCATCTCTTAATTTTTGTGATAAAATATTTTACCCATTTTTATAATAAAATTTTATTGAATTTTAGGATTAAGAT
This sequence comes from Melanophora roralis, assembly GCA_963583895.1. Taxonomy (NCBI): domain Eukaryota; kingdom Metazoa; phylum Arthropoda; class Insecta; order Diptera; family Rhinophoridae; genus Melanophora; species Melanophora roralis. Next base: position 34,251,175 of record OY757189.1, on the reverse strand, counting down.
GAGAAGTACTTATTACACTTTTCATGTAAAGAAAACCCATTTTATTATTGTTTTTGAATAAAAATAAGTTTTAATATTTGCTTTTTATTTTAGAGAAGAAAATGAATGCCTGACTTTCCCCCTTATTTCTTAAAACGCAACGCCCTAGAACAAAAACAAAATGTATGGAAATGTTTTTTAAATTTATGTTTTGATCGATTGTATATGAAAATTTGTATGCATGCACAAATCAACAAAAATGTGATTTTTGCAGATCACTGGTACATACATATATAATATGTAGGTGGTTCTGAGATAACTGGCTAATTTCGCAACCACTTTTTGGCAATGAAGTTTTCTGCATAACTAAGTATTTTAAACAGGCAACTTAATTCATTTAAATAATAGTTATTCAATTATCGCAGGCGCACATCCATATCCGACAGCCTAGTCGAATTTTGCAACGTTTTAAAAATATGTCCATGGGGTAAGAATTTATTGAGCAGGAAAATGGCGATGGCCAGTAAAATCAATTAACACGCAACATTTTACAAAAATTTACATTGTTACCTTAATATAGAAAGGCCCAAACTCGCATTTATGTGGAGGTTTTCCTGGCAAAATGTAATATATAGGCAGACCATTTACCGAAAATAAACGCAAATCAAGGCTTTTTAAAACAATATGAGTTAGGGCATTTCTTTATTAAGGTAATGATAATGTATTGTGTACAAAATGATCGAATGTGGTCGGGAATATTAAATTTTTATAAAAATTAACACTTGAATTACATTTCCGGTTTTCTTGGTGATGATAAGTAAATCATATGCTTCACATTAAGATGGCGCTGTAGTAGAAAAAAAAGGGGTAGTTGTCTTCACTACGAAATGTCCACAATAATAAACTTATTGAATTTTCTTAATACAACCATTATGGTTTAACAGAATATTTTATATGTATCTATTTTTACTTACGTTTTTTTTAAAAAAGTTTCTACTACGTAAAATGGAATAAGAAAATTACTTGGATGAACAGCATTGTTTTATTGAACTTTTTTAAATTAACTTTATTTTAGTCATTTGACTTTTAAATAACAAAAAAATATTAAATAAAAAAAATATTAAAAAATAAATATATAAAAAGTTTGCATTTGATCGATTCCATTGTGGCGGATGTGATGATTTTGCTCACATTTTTGCCTAAAAATTAAACAATTCAAAGTTTCAATTCAAAAAGAGGCTGTAATTTTCAAGGATAGTATGTTTTAAAGCGATTAATAATTGGCACTGAAAGAACATAGAGTCTGCTTACAATTACCACTTGAAAATTGTGACGGATGTGACCAGCTCACAGATTTCAGTTTTAGGGAATTTCGACTTTTGTTTTTAATTTTTACGGTAGTTTAAAATGTTTTTAACCGCACTTAATTTAATATTTCGGCAAAAAACTATTTTTGCTTAAGGGAAAACCTTTTTGAATATGTGAGATTTTCATCATTATCAAATTGTAAAAAATATAAGAGCTCTCGCGAAATAAATAATAAACAAATGTTTGGGGGGAAATGAAAAAGCTATTGGATTTAATCGCTTCAAGATATTTCTAATTGAACTTCTAGGCTTTAACATCTGAAAAACAACTCAATATGAATTTGGTGTCTATAAAATTAATAAGAATTTTTGTTTTATATCTACATATAAGACAATGAGAAGTTTCTGCAGGGGAAAAGTTTTTAATTTTAAAACAGTTTATGGTTTATTTATTTCTCTGAGGGGATTCACAATGGGCCTGAGGGCGTCCGAGTGGAGGTTTATGGTTTATTTTGTAAAGCTTTAGAAAAAAAGAAAATGTTGTAGGATTTGCAGCAACAATTTCTATACTAAACAATAAAATCTTTTTTAAGGCTCCCACGATCTACAACACATACAAGAAAGAGTTTGTGAATTGAACAAGTATAATTCAAATTTAAATTGTTTTAAAAAATCTAAAATTTTTGAAAGTTTTTTTTATATTTAAATGATGAGCTTAAGAGATAAAATGAAGCCAAAATGGTGTTTTCTTATTTTAAATATATTTTGAAAAATTCATACAAATGTGTGTATGTTTGTACATACGTACATGTATATGTACGTATGTATGTATGTCTATGAATGAAAAATACACATACAAATTATATTTTGTAAGTCTTAAAAATTATCTAACTCTAAGTAATCTGAGTCTTAATATTTCGCCGATTTTAAATTGCCACTGCTTAAAGAACTGCGCCCATTTATGGACCAATTAGAATCGAAGCCGCATGCCGAGTCTGAATCGGAATCTGCTGTTACATTATTTGAACCACCCAAACCCAAAGGTGATCTCAACTGATTCGGTGTGGTAGGCATGCTGCTGTAACCTGAATTAAAATTGGAACTTGATGTTGATGATATAGAGTCACGAGGTGAATCAGTGGTATTCGAGCCAAACGATGAACGCTTAGCATTCTTTTGACGTTTCTTAATATTGTTCAGACCTTTAGGCGGTGGCATTTGAGCATCGTCCTCATCTTCGTCGTCAATATCGTTATAGTTTTTACTTGCATTTAGGCCATTTTGTGGTAAGTTATCGGCGGAGCCCCAGGATTTGTGCAACATATCATATTGCATTGAACTAATTGGAACACTGGCCCGTGAGCCCGGTATTGCTGGAGCATTCATTGATGATGGCTGATTTCTCATTGTCATTGTGGCTGATTTTTTCATCACCATCGGATGAAGATGATGCTGATTCCGCATCATACCACCGGGGGTTTGAAGATGATGAGGATAATGATGGTGACGCTGATGGCGCTGGTGAGGGTGATTTACTGCCGATGCTACTGCATGCGGATGTTGATGTGACTGCATCGTATTCCCAGCTCCATTGCCCACTCCCAAGAAGTTGCTGAATGCTTCGGTCGTTTTCTTCACTCGCACATTCAAAGAGCCAATCCGTAGGAATCCCGAATCTTTTTCGACTGAAAAATTAAAAAAAAAAAAAAAAGAAATTGAAATTTGTTTTTTTGCTTAAATACTTATAGGGATTTGATTAAAAAAAAAAAAAAACAATTTTTTAAATAAAAATATGGTACAATAAAAAAATTGTGGAGCCCATAAAGAATAAAACTGAAGGTTACAATGCAAATTGTATTATAAAACGGGTTTCTTAGATTTTTTAATTTTAACAATTATAATCTTTATCTCGCAACAGATAACTTATAAGAACTTGTCTAAAGGAAACATACTTATTCACCATCATACAGTCCAAACGCGTAAGGCAGGAAATTAAATTTGGACTGCGGGTTCCCCTCTCGATGCACAAACGGGAAATTAATATTAAAGACCTAAAAATTTAAGAAAATTGATTTGTTTTTATCCCCTAAACTATACACGATAGAAACAAAATTTGAAAAGTATCGTATTATATTAGAAAAATAAACGACGTCAGGCACTTTGGTGGGCCCTAAAGGGTAAAAGAGGGCAAAGGTTATATATCGGTACAGTTAAGGTAGTTTCTGTTACTTCTAAGCCATTTATAATCAGAAAAGTTTTTGGCCTCTTTTTTTTTGACAAAAAAATTATTTAACATTTTTTGTACTGTCTTGCCTAAAAATTTAAAATAATGGACTATTGATTGATTCATTAAAAGATTGAAAGTGCACTAAGTAGTCAACAAGTGTTTTTTCTTCACATTTAACTCTTTAATACTTTTTTGCTATTTTTTAACATTATGAGTCTAGAGGTGGACTAAAAGAAACCACCCTATTGGAAGATGCTCTTATTTTTGCAAATGGCGGCCAATGTAAAATCAGTTCTGACATTTGTGAACTTGACAAATGTAGAAAACAAGTAAACTTTTGCTTCTGGGGCACCGAAAATCCACGAGTGATGCCCGAGGAGCCATTACACCCGCTAAAATAGACTGCATGGTGCGCTGTTCACGCTGGACGAGTCATCGGGCCATTTTATTTCGAGGACGCCGCTGGCCAACTGCAACAGTGGACGCTGCGCGCTATAGGGCCATGTTAGCCGAGTATTTTCTGAAGCAATTGAACGAATTAGGACTGGAGGACATGTGGTTCTAACGGAACGGAGCAACGGCATAAGCTACGCAAGCCACAGCCGATATTCTAAAGACGGCGTTCTCGGGTTTTCTCATCTTTCGTTTTGCCGATTTAAATTGGCCCGCAAGATCGCCTTATTTAACCATTCCAGACTTTTTTGTTGGGTTTTTTAAAGTCCCGTGTTTACATGAACAAGCCCGAAACCCTGAAAGCCCTTAAGGACAAAATTCGACACGAGTGCGTGAATCTGTCGAAAGAAGTTCTCTTCGAAGTAATGAACAATGCCATACAACGAGCCCGTATAACGATCAGTTGTTGCGGGGCCCTTTTTGCCGATATCATCTTCTCGACTTGACTAATAAAATTCTAAAGGTTCAAATAAACATAAACAAAAAACAGAACCGCAGTTTTTCATTTAGAAAAAGAAAATGAGAGCCAAACAACATTGGATGACTTCTTTTGGCCCACCTTGTATATAAAAGTTTGTTTTTATTTTTTTTTATTTATTTCTTACATAACGCAATATGAGGATAAAATACATGTATAATTATTAGCGAATATAAAAAATCTTTCCGGTTTTCCCTACATTCCAGTTTTAGTACCAAAAAAAAAACTATGTTCTTGAAGGGGGGTTTTACCTATTTCTGGCAACACTAGTTACAATAACAAAATACACACAAAAAAAAAACAATCAAAGACGTTAGTTTAAACGCGTTCTATAAACTGTGCACAGCGCTCTAGAAATTAAAAAATAATTTTTTTCATACATACATACATCTTACCTGTAGGTTTTCTCTTTGCTTTGATTTCTGTGAAAAAGTAAGAAAATAAGAAATGAAATAATTATTTTTAGGTTAATATGTTGAAATATGTATTTTTTATAAAATATTAATGATAATCAAGAAAGAAAAAGAATTATATTCGGAGAGAGTAAAATGTTTTAAGAATGTTCAGCGCTTTTTTTTTAATATCAAATGTTCATGCTGGTGAAATTAAAGAGAGAAAACAAAAGCTATAATGGTTACAACAACTAAAAACAACAACAAAAAAACTTACCCCTAAAAACTTTTAACTGAAAAAATAACCCAAAATTTAAAAGGTGTTTTTTTTGATAAAATCGTTAAACGTAACGATCAGTTATTTTTCAAAGCGCAAAACTTTTTGAAAAAGCTGCAGTGAGCTTTCTTGTCTCTTATTGCACTCTTTGTTAAAAATCAAGCAAATATTTAAGAGTATTTTTCCCTAAAGGGAACTATTTTTAATTGGCAAATAATATTAATAAACAGTTTTTGGCAAATCAAAATTATTTATTACAAAAATAAAAAAAAAGGAAGAAAAACTAAATATTAAACAAATTGTTAGTTTTAAGCAAAAAATAACAAAAAAATATCAATTTTAATTAGTGCAAATTCGAACGAGCAAAGACACAATTTAAAACAATCAAAATATTTATTTAATAATCAACTGATATTGTTTGTGCCAATAAGCTTTCAATGGCAGAACGCTCAGTTTTGCCATGATTATGGTTATCCACTTGCCTCCAGGTGCCATATCCATTGTTGATCAATTGCTGGCGCATTGCTTGGATTTCTGAGGATGTTTGGATGGTAAGATATACATAATTCAGGTTCATAGAAATGAATTAGATTTTGAGTCCAACGTAGAATTTAGGTTTGCATGTATAGATCAAAAGAAAATAACATTTTTTTTAAATTATGCAATTGGGAGTAGCGATTTTTATTAGGAATTTCTAGTTTTTTTTTAAGTTTACACTTTTTCCTGTTTTTTTTTTGATATGTGGTTTTAAAAAACAAAATGATGGATTATTTTCAAGCAACATGAAAAATGAAATCCTTGTCTTTGTAGGACTTTTCGGTTAGGAATTGTTAAATTTGTTTGTATAAAAAGTAAAATCATATTAAATACACACATTTAAGTTTATTGTTAAAATTATATGATTAAATTGGTAACCTTCGGTCTCCATTAGACATGAAATCACTAACACTACACAATAACATCATGTTACTGTCAATTTGTTGACCGTTATTGTTAACGATATTTTCATGTTATAACACCATTGTTAATACAACGTTTTTATAACATTATGTTTCAACTATGATTCATGGCTAATGGAGACTAGGTGTAAGGGCAATTCTTCAAGACACACTGTTTTTAATGCACATTTCCTTATAGCAGAGAAAAACACAATACAAATTGTTTTTTTTTACCAAATTTTTTAGTAGTATAAAAAACCAAGAATTGGCGTGGTATATCATGCACAGAAAAAAACAACAACAAACAAATAAATATCGAAAGGCCTTAAGCCAATCTATTAAATAATAAAAATAACTCGTTCTGTTCAAACTTCTTAATTTTCGTTTAAAAAGACAATATCTAAAGTGTCTGTCAAAAACCCACGTCCGTCTGTTAAAATCAAGATTTAAGTATACGTATTCCTGTCAAATACTCCGGTTAGATCTCGTCAGTATGTTTTACTTACAAAAAAAAAAGCTCAAATAACTCCCCGTTATATCATACACAAACACACGCTATAATGACGGGTAGCTGTTTTGCCAGGAAGGGCCTCCCACAAGAGATCAAGGGTCTTAATTTGGCAAATTGTTGTTTTGGTAAAAGCGAAGAAGCGGCACATATTACACAAACTTAATAAATTAAGGTGATGCTCTATTCCGCAAACTGAAACAGGGTGCCGGCTTTAAATATCGTAAAAAGTGATTTTATTAACACGGGTGCTCCCTGTGCAGTTTTTATGAAGTTTTTTAAGCCATATCTTGAAAACTGCATATTAGGAGTTGTTTTATTATAAAATAGCTCCCAATACGTTGGACTTATTTCGTTATTTTTGATTAAGAGTTATTTCATTATAACTCTAACTTTTGCTTTGAAAGGTGTAGGAGGCAGTCGGCCTTCGGTGATAACGAATTAACAAATTTTGGGTTTTTTTGAGAAAATTGGTGTGGATAGTCAGCCTTCGGTCGGGCGTAATAAAAAATGAAATATAGTGGCGGACACCGAGCTTTAAGCTTTTTTGCTTTCAAATACCAGCTTGTATAAATTAAGGTATTTCGGTAAAAACACAAACTTTTTTATAATTCTTGCACACATAAAGTTTATAAAACGCAATACTTAAATATGGTTAAGCTTGAATTTATAAAGGATTAGAGCATTGGATTTTTGATTGGATTGTTTATTTTAAAAAGGGTACTTTTAAATAACTTCCAAATGAAACAAGTAAGAGCGTTATATTCGGCTGTGCCGAATCTTATATACCCTTCCCATTGGTCTTTAAATATACCCAGCCGAGTAATTTTGTACTGCAAATAATATAATAAAAATCCTTGTGTGAGTTTTAAAGTCCATAGTAAACTTTACAAAATGTTAACGTTCGTATGAATAATAGAAATAGATGAGCAACGTTTGAGGTCGACAGTAATGCAAGTTTTTGACATTATTTATATTAAAAGGTTAATAAAAGTTGTTAATTTTTATGGGATGTTTTAGTCCCCCTGCTTCTCTCCAACTTTTTTTCCAAAATGTATGAATTATTTGATTATTACTTTTTGTGGAATATTCGAAGTCGATAGTTGTTATAGTTTTCCAGATGTGGCGTATCGCAAATTTCATAAAAATTCTTAGTTTGTATTAGAGCTACCCCTTCCCCTGCCCCTGCCCAAAAAAACTTTTTTTTTGAATGTAGGTCTTATCCTGTTACTTTTTGCAAAACATTTGAAGTAAATTTCTGTTATAGTTTCCTAAATTTAGCATATCGAAAATTTCATAAAAATTGTTAATTTGTATGGGAGATACCCTTTGTCCATCCTCCACCCAAAAAATTTTTTCTTCAAATCGTAGGCTGTGTTGTCGAATTACTTTTTGTAGAACATTTGATTTCCAGATCTGTAATAGTTTCCTTAATATAGCGTATTGATAATTTCATAAAAATTGTTAATTTGTTTGGGAGCTACCCCTTGTTCACCCCCCACCCAAAAAAAAATTTTTCTTAAAAACATAACTCTTGATGTACAATTACTTTTTGTAGAACATTTGATTCCGATATCTGTTATAGTTTCCGAGATATAGCGTATCGAATATTTCATAAAAATCGTTAATTTGTATCGGAGCTACCCCTTTTTTTGCCCCCACTCAAAAAGTTTTTTCTTTAAAGCGTAGCCCTTGTTGCCCAATTACTTTTTGTAAAACATTTGATATCGATATCTGTTATAGTTTTCGAGATATAGCGTATCGAATATTTCATAAAAATCGTTAATTTGTATGGGAGGTACCCCTTGTTTTGCCCCTACTCAAAAAATTATTTATTTAAGGCGTAGCCCTTATGGCTCAATTACTTTTTGTGGAACATTTCATTTCGATATCTGTTATAGTTTCCGAGATATAGCGTATCGAATATTTCATAAAAATCGTTAATTTGTATGGGAGCTACCCCTTGTTTTGTCCCCTATCAAAAATTTTTTTCTCAAGATCGTAGCCCTTGATGTCCAATCACTTTCTGTAGAACACTTGGTTTCGATATCTGTTATAGTTTCCGAGATATAGCGTATCGAATATTTCATAAAAATCGTTAATTTGTATCGGAGCTACCCCTTTTTTTGCCCCCACTCAAAAAGTTTTTTCTTTAAAGCGTAGCCCTTGTTGCCCAATTACTTTTTGTAAAACATTTGATATCGATATCTGTTATAGTTTTCGAGATATAGCGTATCGAATATATCATAAAAATCGTTAATTTGTATGGGAGGTACCCCTTGTTTTGCCCCTACTCAAAAAATTATTTATTTAAGGCGTAGCCCTTATGGCCCAATTACTTTTTGTGGAACATTTCATTTCGATATCTGTTATAGTTTCCGAGATATAGCGTATCGAATATTTCATAAAAATCGTTAATTTGTATGGGAGCTACCCCTTTTTTTGCCCCCACCCAAAAAATTTTTTCTTTAAGGCGTAGCCCTTATTGCCCATTTACTTTATGTAGAACATTTCATTTCGATATCTGTTATAGTTTACGAGATATAGCGCATAAAATATTTCACCAAATTTGTGCAATTGTAGGAAAAATACCCCTTTCCCTGGTCCTATCTGAAAAAACTTTTTCCATTATTTAGGTCCTTTCTTTAGGAGTATACGTGCCAAGTTTTGTGGCAAGAGTGACTATACTTACTGAGATATATAGGGATATATGCACGGATTTTGTCCTAAAAAAAATGGGTTACTTTGGGTTTTCGCTTATATCTCGGTCAATAGTGAACCGATTTTGCTGATTTTAAATAGCGATTGTTAGCGGGATATTTCCAATAGTTTGACACCATTAACTGGTCTGTATCTTTTTATTTGACTCCGGAAACTTGATTTCAACAGACGGACATGGCTATATCAACTTCCCTATCTATAAGGATCCAGAATATATATACTTTATGGGGTCGCAAATGAATAATAAAGAAGTTACAAACGGAATGACAAACTGATATATACCCTTATCACTATGTTAAGGGTATAATAACTCCTAATTTTTCATGAGGCCTGCTTTCCGCAATTCTGTTTGTTTGAAGACTAATATCACGTTAGCGAAATCTTATTTATGGATACGAAACTTTTCCGGATTCTTAATATTTTAATTGGGAGTTATTTTGCTATTGTTGCGAGTTATTTCATTATTTAATAAAGGGGAATTTTTTTATTGGGGCGTATTTTATTTCGTTAAAACATTCTAGAGGATTCGCACCGCTGGCTTCGCTATAGCTTTCGGCCAGGCGAGTGGACTTTAAGCTGTTTGTTTAGGTTAGTTAGTTAATTTTAAGTTTTTTTTTAACAAAGTTGTGTTTTTAGCTGGCCTTCGACCGGGCGCAAGGGGTAAAAACACTAGTGAATTAAATCCGCCAGCTTCAGTGTAGCTTTCGACCTGGCAATGGACTTTAAGCTCTAGTGCTTTTAGAATAAAAAATTTAATTTGAGAGTCATTTTATTATGAAATAAGAAAAAATAACTCCAAAGTATTGGGAAATATGGAAATAACTCTCAATTTGTATGGAAAAAAAAATTTGGAAGGATTTCATAGTACCTTTCAAAAGACTTAATAAATATGTTAATGTATTTTAATGGCATTAGTTTTTTACAATTTATAAAGTGTAATGTAACTTTCGGAGATAGAGTAGTATTTAAAGTAGTCTACCCAAAGATGCTTATTGAGGAGGACATTTGTATAGGGGCTGACACCACATCTGGATGCTTGACATGACAAATCTGCATTGGAGGAATAAGAGTGACTGCAGGCTGGCTATGACTGTGGCTATGCAACTAAGGCTGGTTGGTCATCGACTTTGGGAGAATGGGTTTAAGAACCATAATTGGGGTTATAACTGGCTCTGTCCGGTTAAGGCTTTGACGAAAAATGAGATCACGACACTAGATTATTCTAAGTTGTGTGAGTATTACATTACAGGAATCAGAGGCTACAACATCCTTTGTCTGTTACTGCCTGAGATTGCAAAACCATAGAATCAAGTGTTTGAGTACAAGATTTTACGAGTAACTAGGCAATGTAACATTATTGGGCTTATTCAGGAAGGACATTTATATTAGGGATTTTTTAAAAACGGGCCGATCATCACCACAAACAATAGGCTTTGTGTCAATTCCAAAAAAAAACTTTTCTGTGCCAGATTTTATTAAAATAACTTTAAAACTGCGGCTTGTACTTTGTTCGAAAATATACATCGACACCCAGCCGGACGGACGAACATGCTTTGACCGACTCAGGAAGTGATTCTAAAGTGTTCGATGTGATTGAAGCTGGGTCTCAGACTATTACTTTTAGGCGCTACAAACATCTGGGCCGAATCGTCGATTTCGATTTGAATCAAAATTTAAATGTTCTTATACTTAAAGCGTTGACAACTGGAGCGATCGAGTAAATTTCGATTCGAATCGAATGCGACGATTAGGCCCCTGAACAAATGAATAAAACTCCTGTCACATATGTGGCGTGGGTATAAATAAAACCATAATATTAAAGCTTACTGCACTTAAATATTTTTAAGTCAATTGTAACGCTAATTCTGACATCTACTAATTAAATTTTATAACAACTTTGTACAACTCACTCTCGCGTAATTTGCTCCAAGACTAATGTTACAGTCAGATCTGTCAAATATTTTTCCAAAAAGACAAAGAATTGTTTGATAATTTTGGTTCTGAAATAATTTATTTTTTACGAAAGCGTGGTAATATTAAAGAAAGCAATTTGACTTACATACATATGTTTAAGATATATGTATATCCCAACAAATAAAGGAGGTTGAAAGTAAAATTTTTAGTGGTTATGCTTTTTTGGGGCAAATTATTTAACTAATGTGACCATAGCTTAAAGCTTGTACGCAGTTCTTGCCTGAATTTCAGGCCGCCAGTGTGTGTAAAAAATAAACTGAAGGTTTTGGTGCCTAATTTTAAGTTAGGTTTTATCTTACGCAAATAAAATATTTTATCAAATAAACCTCATAAAAGAACACTAGAAAAGAGATAAAAAAGTTCATACTATTGTACTTTAAATGGTGCATTGAAAATCTACTGCCAAATTTCGACTAATAGTTTTAATAAACAAGCGTATATGAATCATCAGATGTTTTAGGGAATTAAAATATATCTGCACATGTTTCAAGTTTAAAAGAATAAAAAGAAAGATTAATCAACTTAGTCCCCTTAATAATTTTAAATGAATATGTTAAGAAACCGGTGATACCCGCAGAATGTGCATAATATATATGCCTAAAAGCATGCTACCCTGCAGTTAGAAAGTTTAGCTCCTTCCTTGATGCAGCTCATAAGATTTATTTCATTTATATTTTAAAATAAAATTAAAATCTTCAATGAGTATGAAAAAACAAGCTTGAATAAAGTTTTTTCATAATTAGTATGAAAAAACTTTTAACTTTTTACTGCAGGGAAACATGAAATTTTTTTTTGGGAATACAACCTTATATAACTTAATATTAAAAAAAATTGTTTGTTATTGCAATTTAATAATATAATTTTAGAAGTATTTAGTGCCAAAACATAAGTATTTAAATATATTATTAAGTATCTGTTAAAAACAAATAAGCCAAAATAAAAAACAATATAATAAAAACTTTTTTAAAATTTTAAAAATAAAAATTAAAGATACATATTTATAAAAGCATGCTTTAAAGAAATAATTTTTAAAAAAACTAGTAACCAAATAAAAATAATAAAAAAAAACTTAAGAAAAATTAATTAATTAATAACAATAACAATTTTTCTTGTTAGCATTGAAACTATTTCCCTGCTGTTGTTGTAGCAACTACTTTGTAAAAGAATTATTTTGGATTAAGATATATTAAAGATATAAAATAAATTAAATCATTCCATTAGAGTTTGGTTAGTGACATTATCTGAATTGCTGCTGCTTCTGGAGGCGGTAGCAACACGTAGTGTTTTGCGCAAAAAACTCTCTTTACGTCGAACTACAGTACCATAACGACTTTCTTTGGGTGAAACGCTACGTGGTGAAGTTAACTCGGGTGAACTTTGTGGTGATGACAATATGTCACATGGAATCAAAGTCCCATCCTCATAATCGCATTTTACTGATTGTATTGCCGCTTTTTTGGGTCGTCGCAAAGAGGTTGTTTGTGTTAGTAAGGATTGGGTGCGTGAGAGAGGACTTGTTAGTTGGGAGCGTTTTTTGCCGCGCACTAAGGTACTACCCACTGTACCGCCTCCAAAAGCAAGTTTGCCAGAGGCGTTCTTCATATTAGGTGGTAGTTCAAAGTGGTAGTTGTTGTTAAGTTCGTTGAGAAGAAATTTTGAGCAATACTCACTGCTGTAGGTTGATGCCGAAACACTAGTTTGCTGTTTGCTGTAGTCCAACGGTTTGTTGCCGGCCCAGTCGAGTAAATCGCGATTGGCCTCTGCAAAGAGAAGAATAAAAATTTATTTAGATTAAAAAAAGAATGATGCAAAGCAAGCAGAGCTTTTACTACACTTGCATTTTTAGGATCCAAAAAAATACAAAGGAAAGATACACAAATATTGCCCTCCCAAACATATTCCTAAAATATACTTTCCCCCCATCTCCACGCCCTAAGGGGGTTGCTATAAAAAATTTACAAATATGATATGAAAATGCCCACAACTTCTTCAGAGTCGGCCTTAGAGCAATAAAGTGTACTACCGACCCCCATTAGTTTCTTCTCCCAAACATATTCCTAGGACATACTAACCCTCTATCTCCACTCCCTAAATGGGTTGCCATACAAAATTTACAAAAACGATGTAAACATCCCCACAACTGCTTTAGAGTCAGCCTTAGAGCAATAAAGTGTACAATGGACCCCCATTAGTTTCTTCTCCTGAATATGTTCCTAGAAAATACTAACCCCCTATCTCCCCGCCCTAAAGGGGTTGCCATACAAAATTTACAAAAATGATGTAAACATCCCCAAAACTGCTTTAGAGTCAGCCTTAGAGCAATAAAGTGTACAATGGACCCCCATTAGTTTCTTCTCCTGAATATATTCCTAAAAAATACTAACCGCCCTATCTTTCCGCTCTAAAGGGGTTGCCATACAAAATTTACAAAAATGATGTAAAACGCCCATAACTTCTACAGAGTCGGCCTTAGAGAAATAAAGTGTGCAACAGACTCCAATTAGTTTTTTCTCTCAAACATATTTCTAGAACACACTAACCCCCTATCTTCACTCCCCAAAGGGGTTACCATACAAAATTTACAAAAATGATATGAAAATGCCCACAATTTCTTCAGAGTCCGCCTTAGAGAAATAAAGTGTACGACTGATCCCCATTAGTTTCCCCTCCCAAACATATTCCTAGAATATACTTACCCCCTATCTCCACCCCCTTAGGGGGTTGCCATACCAAATTTGAACAAATTAGGATAAAAACCCATACAACTTCACCGTAGTCACCCGTGGAGCGTTAAAAAAAAACACCGACCCCTATTTAAAAATTAGAAATATATCACAAGTAAAAAATTGATAAAAATTAAAAAAAGTTCGGCGTTTTGAAAGGCCAATGTGAAGGGCACATAAGATTCTGCACAGCCAAATATATCGACCTTACTTGTTTTTAAAATAATTTTTAACAGTAGAACATTGGCAATTAGAATGTTTTTTAATCACACATTAACTTTAATTTAAATATTATTGTATGTAACTATGCATGTATGTTAGTTAGCTGGAATGGGAACCTAAATAAATAGAAATTATAAACCTTAAGTTTAAATAATAATAAAAATTTCCAAATTTAGACTTCCGATTAAACATAAAGAGAAAAAAAGCAAAAGCGCTATATTCAGCTGTGCCGAATCTGATGTACCCTTCACATTAGTTTTTTTTTTGTTTACGCATCGTTTTTAAAAGGTAATTGCTAGAATAAAATTACTTTGTGGCGGGTTCAAAAACAATAGCTGTAATAATTTCGAAATATATCGTATTAAGATTTTGATAAAATTCGATCGTTTGTATGAGGACTACTACCGCGCTGCTATTCATAAATTTTTTCCTGAAATATAGAATACATTCTAAAACTACCTTGTCAAGATTTTTGAGATACATATGTATATCGTAGCAAAATTTTCCTAAAAATGGGGGCTCCCACTTCCCTTATATATTTTTTTATTCATTTTACTCCTGCAAGGGTCATAGGGATATTTATGCCACTTTGTGTATCATAAGATGTGGGCATAACGTATCACCAACTACAAGATCATTTGACGTACACGTCTCTAGAAAAAGTGCTCTATTCACGGTCCAACATCTCAATACAACTGGTTCATTGCGCTGTCTACAATCGTGCTATCTGTTCTAACTCGGACATTGAAATCTCCAATCAAAATGTATATCTATCTGTGAGGCACTAAAATCATAAAGGTTTCCTTTACAAATAGTTCTGTAGATTGTTGAATTCGATAGCAGTTTTGTTTTTTTCGAGATACGACGTATCCAAAATTTCCTAAAAAGTATGAAACTGTAAAAGCGCTACCACTTACGTTCGTCCTTTCCAAAAAATGTTCTCAATTGAGTTGCCGCCTGTTTACATGCAAAGAATTTTGGTAACAGTAGCCATAGTTACTGAGATATTTTGGATATTTTGTTTATACTCGTATCTCGGTAAGTAGTTTACCGATCTTGCCGATTAAAATAGTGACTATGTAAGGGAGATTTCTGATAGTTTGATAACAAAACGAATTCTGTTAGATTTGTCTTGACTTCAGAAGCTTGATTTAAACATACGAATATGGCTAAATCTATTGGCCTATCTATAAGGAAAGTCGTTAATTAGTATTGTAGAAATTACAAACGGATTGACAAACTGAGATATAACCTTATTAATAAGTGAAGGGTATAACAAAACATTAAACGTTCTTAAATGGAAAAAGTATTTAGGAAATTTTGCGGTGTGATCATAAAATCGTAAATAAATCACGACACATTTAGCATGTTTTTTCTATTTGAAGAGTGATAAGTGAAATAACTATAGGTTTTGGTAAAAGAAATAAAGTAAACAAAAGTCAAAACGAAAAAAAGGCAACTGTGTCAATACTTACAATTAAACAAATTGAAATACATAGAAGTGAAAGAGAAGCCGCCTTTATCTAATTGTCGCCGATATTATTCTACATAGAAAGGGATCAAAGACTTGCCTTTTTCAAATAGAACATACTTAAGTAAACAAATACTCGTCTTGTTGTTCAAACAAATACAAAATTAATACTTTGAACAGTTAATATTGAATTTGGCAATTAATTTGACAGTTACAACATTTAATTTCAATATAAACCAAATATTACTTCTATTTGTTAAAGTAGAAGGTGTTATTTGTTTATGGTTTTTGGGGAGACAAAAAAGTAACACCATTTGATTGACAGCTAAAGATAACACAATGAAAATCTTATCCATATTTTATTTAAGATAAGTTTCTAAAATATCATTAAATAAAAAAAGAACTTACTGTAAGTATTGCAGAGCAAAGCAAATATATTCGATCTTCCAAACTGCATGGCTATATGTAAAGGAGTATAACCCTGAAATTAAAAGAAAAGAATTATAAAAATTATTATTTGTTTGAAACGCATAAAAGGACTTAAAACTATTAAGATTTGAAATGCAAATTACAATATATTTTAAAATACATATTTGTATTTGTTTTTTTTAACACGAAAAAATTTTAAAGTGGTGAAATTAAAAAATTAAACAACGTGACAGATTTAAAATTTTTTTGAAAAGCGTAACGTTTTTTGAGAACCCTTTTTCCTATTCCTTTAACACACGCTTACAGAATTCGTACATTATTTACACTTCCACAATTATAGCCACACACATGCTTGCATGCAGATGTATGGGTGTATGTATGTATGTAATACACCAAAGTGTCAATCATTTTATGTTGATTTGATTTCTACATAAAACTGATTAAATTTAAATTGTTTCGAACGAACGATTGTAAAATGGCACAAAGAAAAATTGTTTTATTATATGGAAGAACATTAAAAGAATATATTCAACTACAATCTTTATATAAGAACTAAAGATTCATTTATGTATATGTGACATAACCATACCACAGTAAACAGCTGTTCGAACCAAACTTATGGGCAACACTGTATTTGATTATAGGTGACTCACCATTACGCTATAACCACAGCCATACAAAACAACTGAGCTTTGGTTTTTATGTCAACGGTAATGATTACGGCGTTATGGTAAGTCACATATAATTGATGCTTAAGTTATCTGCTTTTTTAGGGAACTTATATTAGATGGAAGTAGTACTTAGGTCCTGTTAGAACTGAACTGATAATTAATACTACGTTAAACAGCTTTAAACATGAAATAAGCAAATTTATTAATTTTTATTAAAAAATTTATTATTTTATGGCCATCCCTGAAAAAACCTTTTTTTATTTATAAATAAATATGTGAGCATTATTCCGTTAATCTTATTTTACTGCAGGGGGTATAAATCAAACCATTAACAGATTTTTGAGATATAGCAGGGCTGTGTAAGGACACTAGAATTGTTCGTTCAGATACTATGTGCAAATCAAGGTTTCCTGTACTGTTATACGAATTGCTCTAGGGTAGAGGAAAGAATAGGGCTGGGCATCCTGGTTGAAAGCCCGAAGACCGAGATCTACTTCCAACTTCAAGAACAAGCCTCCAAGCGGATTTGCAAGCAACCGCAGAAAGTTTGCCTTGGCTCAGGGCAGAGGTAATGCCCTAAACACAACTGGAACGAACGCCGAATTTTTCGTTGCGAATATTCGTCTTAAAAAATAAAACACATTTGTGTATATGAAAATGAACACAAACAGTGCGTCGACTAAAATTCGTCATGCGTAACAAACTCTGCGATAGGTTTATTTCTATTTCTTACGCAGACGAACGACGAATAATTTGGCACAGAGTGACCATTTTGCTTTTATTTTGTTATTAAATAATGTTTTTTTATACTTTAAGAATAATTTTCACTTTTTATTTGTTGCATTAAATACAATTAGTGTATTTTAAGTGTTGTATTTATATATTTTTTAAATAGTTTTTTTTTAATTATTATTTTTTTCAAATAGTCTTTGTCTTTTTTAAGAAATATGGTCTCTCTATCATAGCTGTTTTATTCGTTCTAAATGTGTTTCACTTAACGAATTAACGCAACGAATTTTAACAGACGAATTCGTCGTGTAGTGCGAAATTCGTCGTTCGTCCCAATTGTGTTTAGAGCATAAGTCTTACAGACGTAAACATCTGTCGAACGTTGTGTCCATAGATACCAAGTTTAGGACAGTGTTGAAATCTAACAGAATTTATATTGACTACTCGGAACATGTTAAAGTTTGCATAATATAGTGTCAGAACATAACAGGGTAATCGGCAATGAAAGGGCCAATAATATTTGGATAGGGATTGTGAAGAACAGCGATTGTAAGGCATTTGCGTTTTAGTAAAGTAGTTACCTTAGGATATAGAAAAAAATACAAATGTCCTTTAGCGTATTTTTAGTGCAAACGAGTAACATCCTTTAAAGTTCTGTGTTCATAACACAAGTATAAAAAATATTGTGATATTTTAAAATTGAAAAAGAAAACATTTCATTTGTCGCGACAAATGTGTTGCCAATTTTAAGTTACTTTAACACTTACATAAATATACATACATATGAACATATGCTCAAAGATGTGTATAAATGGATGTTTAAAATTTAAAATTTCACGTTTGACATAAAACAAAATTGAAATTGCAAAATGTTTTCGACTATTACTTAAATGCCAATATGACAACTGAAAACGGGAGAAGTGGCCCAACCCTTTTGCTTGTCATTTTGTTCAAAGATTCGTTATGGTAGATGTGGTTGATAACTTCTATTCTATTCTAATATGTATAAGACACTATGAAATCTATTTTAAAAGCATCTTTGGAGAGAGTTAAGTGAAAATAATAAAATGATATCAACATAAACGAAGTGTTTCATATAAAGATACATTTCTTTAGACATAAAATAACATGTTGCCAAAACGTTTTATGTCTGTCGTCTTATTTAAATGTACAAAATAACATGCATATATTTGAATTGAATTGATATTTCTTTATAACAAAATACATGTTGAAAGCTAATAAAGATACCGAAAAATGATTTAAAGGTTGGCGTATATATAGAATCTAACTTACCCCATTCTGCCATTTATTGTCAGTAAAATATATATTAAAGTTTGTTATGAAAAGAAAAAAATAAAAAAAAAATTAATTAGTTTTTAATCGCTGGGAATTTATAACATAATTTACCGTTTGAGCATTGACATCCGCCTTGTAGGTTCCGGCTATCAATTTCACAACATCTTCATTGCCATGTTTTGCAGCCCAGTGTAAAGCAGTCTGAAAATAATAATTTAAAATCGAATTTAACATAGTTGTTAAAAGTTGTAAAAATTATATAAAAAATGTTGTGTTGTAAACTTAAGAAAACTTAGCGGACCTTATGTATTGGCTACCTTTCTATTAAAACGCGTAAAGAAAGGAATAACAATAACCCTGCAAATAACGTGACTAGTCAATTCATGCGTATATGAACTGAAGAACTGATCCCTCAATAATGTTAAACAAGTAACAGTGCTTTTTTCGGCTGTGCCGAATTTTATACACCCTTCACAACGTGTAAGGGATTTTACCCTAATTTTTAAAAATGTTGTATGGCAACCACTTTCGGGGGTGGCGATAGCGGGCATGCATGTTCTAGAAAAATGTTTGCAAGGAAAAATGAGTTGGGGTCAGTCCTGCATTTGACCTATCTATAGGCACTCCTGTAAGGGCTGGAGATAAGGGTATCTTTGTTCTACAAAAATGTATCACAAAAAATTAATTGGGGTCGGACCTTTGTAGGATCACCCTAGAAGCTGTGGTAGCCATTTAAAAAAATTAAACTTTATATGGCAACTCTGTTTGGGGGCGTGGATAGGATGTAAGTATGTTCCACAAAAATGTTCGTGAGGAAAAATTAATGAGAGTCGGGTTTCCATTGCACCCGTGTAGGGGCAAATCCGGACAGTTGTAAAGGTTTTTATGTACAAATTTTAGAGAAATTTAGCAGAGATAATCGCGTTTGCTGGCTTATATCTCTGTCAGTTATTGGGTAATTAAGCTGGATTTTAATGACGATTTTCTCGCAGATATTTTTGATATTTCGATACCACCTATAAGTCCTTGCGACATCGGGTGACTTTAAAGAAGTTGATTTCAACCATAACCCAAATATCTTTAAGGGGTAGGCTTTACAATAATTTTTAAATACTGCTGAATATATATTAATGCTATTTAGAAGACAAAAAGTCCACAACATAGACCTATGTAATGTAGTGTAGCGGCAAGTGTTCGTGTCTTATGGATCGCATATTGAGTTGTTGTAGTTGTAAAACCCTCTATGGTGTGCTATACAGAAGTTTTGAAACTACTCCGATGCAATGCAAAGTTGGGTTGGTTCGGCCCAGTTTATATACCCCTTACATCATAGATAAGAGCAGGCGCGGATCCAGCTCAAGCATTGTTGGGGGGGGGGGGGGGGGCGAAGTGTAGAAAATTACCTTTTAGCCGTAGCACTACTGACCGGCATTGAAACAAAAATTATGTATATTTTTTGCAATTTTGGGTAAATATTTTTTTTGTGCGGTCTTTATAAATTTTCCATTTTTGGTTCCAATGCAAAATTTCAGCCTTTAATTTCGATATAACACAGATTTTTTATAAATTTTTCCAAATTTAAATAAATCTGCGAGTTGTTGAATTAAAATTTCTAAATCAGTAAATGTAGTAATATTTTAAAGACGAAGTTGAGAAATGTAAAACAAATAAAGGATGACCCTTGAAAACGTGTTTTAAAGTCTTGTAAAACAGATTCAATTAAGGGTATGTAGCCATCGATGCGATGGTATACTTCGACATCTTAAAAATTATTTTTTCTTTTAAATAAAGATTTTTCAACTGAAATTCCCATACTAATGCAAATATTTTTTGCCTCTTCAAAAATAGTTTTAAATTGTGTTTGGGCTTTACTCCTTTTAGTCCCAAGACACATTATCAGGGTTTTTAAAACAGATTAAACTTTTTTGTAAATCTTTATCCTGATTTTATAATATTACTCTAAGCGTCTTTGTGACAATAAGTTTATCATTTAGAACATGTAATCCGCAAATAAATTCGAAAGTGACCATGGAAGTTCTTAATAATGAGGCTTTTGAAGACATATCCCTATCTTTCCACGCGGGTGTCTTTTCCAATGCCGCTATTATGTGCTTTATTCTAACTGCAAATTGTAGAGCTGAATCATGACGATCTACCCATCTTGTCTGGCATAACGGCGACAACTTTGTACCTCGATATTTTAGAAAAACTGCATTACGATTAGGGTAATGTTTTTTAAAAAATCAATTTGCTGGTTTCTTTAACAAACGATACATTTTTTTGTATTATTGGTACATTGTTGCCTTTCGATATTGAATGGTTAAGTCTATGGGAATAACAAGGTGTTTGTTTTGCATTTTTTGCAGATTCATGTACATATTTTTTTTACTGCCTCATTTTCTGCCAACATCAAAGGACACCCGTAGAAAATAATCCCTACACAATTTTCAAAATCAAGACCAACGTTTTTCAAAGCTCTTAAAACTACTGATAATAGTTTGTTCGCATTAATTGACGTCATCGCCAATATCATTTAAAGCCTCTTTAAACGCATCGATAAAGTCGATAAATTCTTTTTTTGCTAACTTTTCGTTTAAGTTAAAATACCTTAAAGCTAAAAAAGTTTGCTTTTTTCCTGATAAATAATCAGTGGTTTCGTCAAAAATAATCGAATATTATTTAGTGTCATAAAGATTTTTTATGTGTAATTTCTAAAATAAGAAGATGGAAACTTTGAATTTAATTAAGTTTGGATTGTTTTCGACATATATAATTATTAAAAGAAAAACTTGCAAACGGTGGCCTAAAATTTTATCCCCGGCATCGATACGAAACAAAAAAAAAAAATAAATTTTTTTTATATATAATACCAATAATATTTTAGTTTATTTGTATTGAATTTTAGATTTGTTTGTATTTTGAATAAATCGATGTATTAATATATTTTTTTTAATTCCATTTTTTTTTAATTTTTAATTAAAGTTGTTAATTGAGTATGCGAATTAAACATTTTTTTTTAATAAAATCAACAAATTTTTAATTGAAAATGGATTTTAATTTTTTCTGTAGACAAAGTGACCCTACCTGAGTTTGACAAAAATTAAGTTTCCTAACGATTTTATTATATTTTGCGATCGAAAAGTTCAATTTCGTTACAGCAAATACTTTAAAAGTTATAATAAAGCCATATTTACTTCTAAGTAAAAAAACTTTATTTGTTATATGAATTGTGATCGATCAATATTGCATGCTAAACGTACAATATATATCATGTTACAGAAATATTCTCAATATATGTATTTTCTGCCCTAAACTTGAAGTATATTTTAATAGTTTGCATTTTCGTTACACAAAAGTTTTTGAAAAACACTTTTAACAACAACCAACAAGTTGACATGTAACCTAATAATGGCGAAAATTTTGCCATTTTAATTTCTTTATTGCGCAAGTTTTAGGACATTTTTACACGCAGCAGATTAATGGCAGATGATAAAACAATGTGATAACTCTTTGCCAACTTATCGAATGTGAACATGTCGTAGTGCGTGCTAACAATTTATTTTAACAATAATGCCACCGATAAATATTATATTTATCTTTATGACATTTTGTTGGGTTTAATATTGTGTCTGTGTGTGCGTTTAAAACTTAAGTTGCAATTAACAACTTGCAATCATATTATTAAAATAATTATATGTCCTTTCATATTTTGTTGCAAAAAAAAAAATTCAAACGCAATAAAAACTATTGAAAGTGTTCATCAAGAGGGAAAATTGCCAAGAATTTGAATGTAGGAAGAAGGAAATGCATTGAAAAGGGAGATATTATATAAACCTTCATTTATATATTTAGGGCCATTAATATATGTCGCTTATAAAGTATACTTTAGCTAAAGTTAACTCTAGCTAAAGTAAACAATTAAGTGACCTTTAAAAGATTTGGTTATTGCAACCTCATTTTAGGCTTAACTAAAAACTTGTTAAAAGTACGGCAATACCAGTGTAAAAACCGACTACTTTTGCCATATTTGGGTGGCAACGACGCACAGTGCTTTGATCCCATATAGTGATGGGACAAAAATAGAAGGAGTGGTCCTAGAGCTTTGAAATTTGGTACAGTAGTATAAAATACTTAAATTAAGAAAAATTCAATTTTTTGAAAAAATCGGGCAAAGGACACGCCTACTGCCCATATATAGAAAGGACGAAATTTTCAATTTTGACTACATAACTGCACAGAAAGTTACAATAGTCCGTATATTATTTACATCCCGTGCTAGTAACTTGTGTGATAATTTTTATTGGGATCGACGCAAGGACTCTAGGTCCTGCCATATATCCTTTTTTGCAAAAATGCTAAGACTGTTACAAAAGTTAGCCGATTCTCATTAAATTGGGTGGTATGGTTATTATTATGTGTCAAACAAATGTTAGTGCCAAATTACATTAAAATTGATTTATAAAAATAGAAAATAAAAATTAAATTGGCTAAAAATCTTCTACATTATGATTTTGACGACAACGTGAAAGTACAAAATGACAATCTTTCCAAATTAAATTTAATTTAAAATACGTATAAGTGCGTTTTTTAATAATAATTTTTTTTTTTTTAATAAATTATATATGTATGTATATTTTATTTTACAATAAATCTTCTTCAGTATTAGAATCTTCCCAAAAAATATTGCCGCTCAATGAAACATTTGTCTCGTCGTCTTCAACTGGCTCATTAGCATTTTCTCTTAAGTATATTTATATCAATTTCTGCAAATAATGGATTTTTTTTGGTCTTTGGATTCCTTTTTGAAGTCAAAAACGGATCTAAAGATAGTATTAAATAGTATTAAATCTTTATGAGTGTATTTTCGTCCTCGTATGGGACAGTCTTGCTTTTCTCACGATTTTGTGGTTGGCTTCCAATGCTTCTTCAGACAAGCACCCTGAAATTCATTTTCAGATACCACAATAGACGGAATAAATTTTTTTTCTTAGTTTGTAATGCATACAGAGACGGAAAACAATTTGGGTGTATTTCATTAATTGTATTACGTAGCACACTATATTTTCTTTCGGTCAAATCTAAATTCATATATAGCGCCAAAGCTTTTGTTGCTGGTAAGCATTTTGAATTCGACATTAGGCTTTGAGATTCCCGTTTTAAATTTTCCACTGCAAAATGTAGTTCCTCAAGGGAACATTTTATTACTAACTCTGGTTGTCAAATCTAGCGATTTTCAATTGCTGTATTAGTTTGTTGTGATGCAAAGTTTTATAAAATTTATGAAAAACATTAAATTTTTGTCATATTTTGATCTAGTTTTTGTTATAAGTAGTCACAACAGATCTGGAAAAAACAAATTTTTTGGCAGTTCATAGCTTACATTTTAAAAATTTAGCTAACTTCTAGCGATTTTTTATACTAACTTATCTATATTTTTGGGAAAAAAAGTTAGCAGCAGTGGTGGGAGGTAAACAATGAAACACCAACGTCAATCTGTTAATTTAGCAGCATCTTGAGCGTCAAAAAGAGGCAAACACAATTTTATACTTATTTTTTTAATTTATCTCGTTAATTATTATAATCTTATGGTATCAATCTGTTTTTATATGTTATTATATTGTAAGTTTTTTTTATAGTTTTAGCTCCAGAAAACTGTCGAAATTTGAGAAAAAATCACGAAAATAGCCATTTTAAAAAAAAAATTTTTTAAAGTTCCGGTTAAATTTTTAAAATTTTTTTTCTTGTTATTAGAAGACAGTATGAATTTTTAAAAACAGAAAAAAACCCATAGACCATATTTTTCTTTTTTTTTAATTTTCCATCAAAGTTAAAAAATTTTTGGAGCTTAAGTGAATAATAAGCATTTTTCAAAGCAACAAAAACTATGTATAGCAAAATAATATAATGAAAATTTTTGCACAGTTGGTTTCGAATATACATAGTTAGCTATTACAAGAAACAATTTGAATTTCCTAGTACAATAATTTTTTTAAAACAATAAAAAACCTAGGTAATTTGGGGTTTTAGTGTCATTTTATAGCGTAAAATACAAAGAAACGCAAAAATTTTACTTTTTTGCGGTTTGTTTTATTAAACAATATTAATTTAAATTTATACTTTTTAGTATTTGTAGTTTGTTTTCTTTTAAACCTTAGAAAACTGTCGAAATTTGAGAAAAAATCACGAAAATAGCCATTTAAAAAAAAAAAATTTTTTAAAGTTCCGGTTAAATTTAAAAAATTTTTTTTCTTGTAGTTATGAGAAAACAGTATAAATTTTTGAAAACAGAAAAAAACCCATAGACCATATTTTTTTTTTTTTAATTTTCCATTAAAGTTAAAAAATTTTTAGAGCTTAAGTGAATAATAAGCATTTTTCAAGGCAATAAGAAATACTTATAAAAAAAGAAATCACAAAAAATTTTTTTGATAGTTAGTTGCAA
The DNA here is from genome assembly GCA_963583895.1 of Melanophora roralis. Classification (NCBI taxonomy): domain Eukaryota; kingdom Metazoa; phylum Arthropoda; class Insecta; order Diptera; family Rhinophoridae; genus Melanophora; species Melanophora roralis. The sequence goes on along the minus strand of OY757189.1, from coordinate 34,225,938 downwards.
ATATAGTTATTTAATACAGAAAAAAATTTCCAATCTCATAGTCCAAAAAATAATTTTTTTACAACTGTTTTCCGGAAGCATGTAAGACGCGGGTATTTGTTTAGCCATTTTTACTTCAAATTCTTTGACTTTGGCGCCCCCTAGCGCCACCAAAAAGAGCTAAATCGAAAAAATTCTTTAAAATTTATTTAAAAATTATTGTTATCTGTCGACCTATATATTTTTATCTACAATATAAAACATTTTTTTTATTGTATTTTTGTCTATGGGACACAGCACTGTGCGACGTGCTTTGATTTGACACCAGCAACAGTTAAATTAACAAATAATTTGGCAACTTTTAATAAATAAACCGTACCTTAAACTTTAAAGGTAAGATCAAGGTGTATTTAAGAAGGTGGGAGCGGTTCTGCAAAAACAACAAAATTACAGTTACACCATGAGTTTTGTTGGTAGAAAATCGTCATACTAATGTCAAAATCAGATAATTTTTGTTTACGAAAGTAGTAGGAAGCAGAATCAGTTGCGATGAAAATTTCTTGTAGGTTAAGTTACAAGAAAATTGTAAATTATTGTTTATATTATTAAAAAGTGAAATAATATTGTTTAAAATTGGTGTAAAAGTATTGTTTATTATATATTTTTATAATAAAACACTATATTTTACCTTTTTTAACTTTAAAATAGAAAAAATTCAAGAATTACAGTTACACATGTTACACCAGTTACACACTTTTTTTAGCTTTTCTTAGAATAGTAAAATTGTTGTTTGTAAACAAGAAAAAAACTACATAAACATAAACAAAATTTGACATTAATATAACGAAATACCGTTACTCAGCTGTTTATCTGAGGCTACCTGAGATAAGTGTACCCTGGGTAAGATGAGCTTCTCTTTAGCTTAAGGCATACCCATTATAACGAAAATGTGTTTATCTGTACTATAACATCTTTACTTTAGCCTAAAGATAATTTAAATTTCTTAAAATCTAAGAACAAAACAAAAACTAAAGGAAAAACATACTGTAAAATATAAGCTGTCAATTGTCAAAGATATCCCCTTGAAATTAAAAGTTAAATATTTAATTATAAATTATTTTAGACTAATACGTTTTTACTTTTAGAAATTTACTTATAGAAATTTGTCCAATAAATCCTTAATAAGGATTTAATTATTGTCAGTATAGGGGATTTTGTTTATAATAAAATAGCTATTAACGGAACTCTAGTGTTTTCAAGTATTAAATTTGGAAATATCATTTTTTCCCCTTCTACTGACTGCCATTTTGACTCAAAAACTGTTTCTGATACATCCGGATTAATATTATTTTCCTAAAAAACATTGTCCGGGTTATCCACTTGCTCCTCGAAAACACAATATGTTGATGGCATTGAACTAAAATTTGGTAGAAGGATCTTGAATGAGCGAGATGTTCGTACTATTGAGCAGAAACCTGGCAAAGGGATGTTGGATGAACGAGATGTTGACGAGCTGTAACCGGATTGTCTTGTATTGTCTTGAGAACCGTTGCATGCAGATGGAGGTGGTACTGTAATGCAGATTATTTGGTCCAAACTAGTTTGGAGCTTGGCGCGAGATGTCTTAAAGTATATTCTAAGTCCAATAATAATAATTGAGAGTAAAATAACCCGCGTAAAGTTTAAAACTCTTAAATGCGTCAGTTTGTAATTTGGGAGGTTGGGCTACATCTATTTAAAATCTTAATTCCCGCCTATACTGAGATCAATTATGCAGCTGAACAACAAAAACAAACATAAGAGAATTCAGCTGTTACAGTAAAAAAGTAAAATAAAAAAAATACTTTCGCTGCATTAAAGGTGTTACGGCAATTATTTTTTTACGTCCATATTCAGCTTTATTATGCATATTAATCTTATTAACAGCCATACAAAGTTTGGAGACTTTAGCTTTCATTGAGGTATATACAAAAATTTATTTTTATTGTATGACGTATACTAAATTTGGAGACTTTAGTTATAATTGTTATTGTTATATGTAAAAGAAACTGTTAAATTTGTATGGGAGATGCCACACTCGGTCCAAATTAAAAAAAATATGAGTCTATAGCTTTTTCTGAGATTTTGGATATGTATTTTTTTTTAATTTTATTGAAATCAGTCTAGAGTTAAATGTGTTATATCTAACACGAAAAATTACTTTCTGTTTTATATCATATTTTTCTTAAAAATAAAATTAATAAAATTAAGAATTTTCCATTAATCTTTAACTTTTTGAAAATATTTAAAACAAAACATTTGAGCATTAAACCTCTGCTAATGAAAGTAACAAAATTAAAACCTCTTATTTAGACTAACACCCTATACTAGAAGCATTTTGTAAGTGAATAAGTATTGTGTTGAAAACACATTACCAGATGTGGAAGACAATATAATAAAGATTAAATACAGACAATATAAGATTGTAGTGATATTAAAAAAAAAAAAAAAAATGAAAAAAAACGCCAAAAATTTCAGGTGCTGATACAACTATTGATTTTGTTATTTTCTGATGCGATTTTATGTTGTTAATTTTATTGTTTTCGTTTGTTTTTAGTTGCATGATGCAATGTACTATGTTTCGTATGCTCTTTGGTGCAGTGCGACCATTTCATTGGTAGTGTGTATTGACTGTTGCAAAGCACAGAAGGTGCACAAACTTTTTTAATTTGAGATGAAAATATAAAATTTCTCCAGAAAAGTTAGTCCACAAAAGGCGCGCAAAATAACACTCAGAAAAATCAAAATTTTTTAAAGCACAAAATTTTGCAAATATTTTTTTATAATACCAAATATTTAAAGTATCGAGGTCTGCAAGTATCAGTTGCGCTTATATTTTATTTGAAGAAAGGTCCAGATATATTCGATATCGGTGCTTTGCCACGGCCTCAGTAGCTTTGACACTGCCTCTTTTTTGTTTTCCCAAAAACGCCAAAAATTAAACGAATCACTTCAAGGGATCTATACTTCTGTCAAGGGATCATAACTTTCGTCTCTCTTTCTCTCTCCCTCTCTTCATATACAGAAGTATTTTTAACTACATCCCTAAATTATCCTTGAACCTTTACTTTAGATCGGGAGACGTAAGAAAAGTTGGACACCAAGTAACGGCTCTGATTGATTTTAACCTGGCAAGCCCCAGACCAATCTTCCCTCCTTTACCTTAACTCCCCGTGGTGTCACCTTGGATAATAACCTTAAAGGTAGTGACGCCTTTTACCCATAAGAACGGTAAAATTTGGTTGAATCCTTGGGTTAGTAGATCATCCTTGTAAAAACATGCTTACTATGAAAAAACGAAGAAGATTATTAATGGACCCCCTTGGTGTTAATGACCCCCGGAAACATTTTAGAGACCATAATTTGCGAATCTGCCCCTGGAATGTTACAACTCTATACAGAGAAGGTGCAGTATACAAACTGGCCGATGTACTCGAAAAGTACAAGGCCGATATTACCGCCTTATAGGAAGTGCGATGGGCTGGGAAAGTCATCACAACTACACGAAAATGCGACGCTCTGTATTATAGCTGAAATGAAACAAGACATAAGTTTGGCTTTGAATTCGTTGTTAGGCGGAGACTCAAACAACTTGTTCCCAGATTAACACCGGTGGTTGATAGGCTAGCCAAAATTCGTATAAAAGCCAAATTTTTCAACATCTGTCTTATCTGTGCCCACGCCCATAATAAGGACGAACAGACCAAATATATATTTTACGAGCTTGTAGCGAGAGCATATGACCGATGCCCTAAACATGATATTAAAATCGTCCTAGGAAATTCGAACGCGTAAATAGGAAAAAATAAATATCTTTGGTCCAAAAATCGCCACATGTAGCCTCCAGGAGGAAACATACGATAACGGAATGAGGCTACTAGACTTTGCTGTGCCAAAAAAATGGTAGGTACCAGCACCAGATTTCGACATACAGAAACTCACGCTTCTGTCACCACATCAAAACTCAAAAAACTAGATTGATTATGTTGTGATAGACGAAATTCATCTATCCAGTGTGTTGGACGTACGATCGATTCGAGGAGCGAATATCAATTCGGGTCACTACCTTGTTGCAGCAAAGGTTCGCCCCATCCGAATATGGCTTGAAGTTGGAAAACTGCAGACACAACAAACATCCACGTCTTACTTCGCTCGATTGACCCGATTGCTTGAAGTAAACACTCCTTGTCCAACTCCAACTCCATTAAGGTAGCCACAATATCCGTACTTAGGTACCAAAAGCCTTTCCCAAGAAGCCAATGGCACGACCAGCAGTGTCGTAATGCTACTAAAGCGAAGAATGCCACATACAAGGCAACACTGCAGTCAGTAGCAACAGATCTTGCAAAGAAATGGTATCGGAAGAAAAGGAGAGAGGAAAAACGTCTAATCCGCAGAAAGAAGGGAAAAATAGAAAGGCTTGAGTGTGATCGTATTGAGATGTTTAGAAGTTAACATGAAGTCAAGAAATTTTACCAAAGATTAAAACATCAAACGGAAGGCTTCAGTATAGACATATTCTCCTGCAAAGATGTAAAGGTAATAAAGTGACTGATACAGATAGGGTGCTGAGGATATGGAAAAATCATTTTTCACGCCTGTTGGTATCAAAAGGTAACAACGATTAGGATACCACAAAACAGATCGAAAAAACGGTATTGAGTGCATGCCGCCTAGCCACAATGAGGTCGAAATAGCAGTTATCCGGCTTAAGAGTAACAAGGTAGCATATTGCCCCCTGAACAGTTTAAGACCTGAGGCGACAAGTGCTAGAGGACTGGAACATCATCGTTTTATGTCCTGTGCACGAAACATGATACAATACAGTATTATCCAACTACGGAGGCATAAGTCTCCTTTTCATTAGTTAGTATTGTGTAAAAGATTAAAATTAGAAGCCGATGAGATAACTGGTCCATATCGATGTGGTTTAGACATTGCAAATTCACCAAAGACCCAAAAAAGACAGATCGTCACATACCATCTATTTGTCAGTGCCCCTGACGTTCTGTTTTGTAGGTTACGCAGTTGTATATACACGAAATAAATCGATATATAAGAAGAACTTGCTTGCAAGTCAAAAATCTACGAAGAAACTATAAACTATTTGCGATCAGTGTATTTTCTTTAAGTAAACGCTTATAAACATGTGTTAAAGTATATCGATCGACATACAGATTTGACTTTAAGTCATGTGAACACTTTGTTTTCCAAAAGAACTATATCAAAATATAACTCTAAAAGACCAGCAACTCAACGCAATATTGCGTATGAAAACGATGCAGCATCAACAAAAACAACAAGAAGCTTCCAGTTTTTTTTTCCTGTTAAATTATTATGTTAACATGAATATAATTGAAACAAGAATTCACTTATACCGAGCAATTTATTTATTTTACTTAAACATTTTGGCATCAGCATCCGACGATGAGCTAGCAGAAACAATCGACAGTGCTTCTGTTGTACTCATACTCACTTATTTTGCAACATGAATTTGTTGGATTGGATTGTTTGGCAAATGTAGACAGGATGGTAAGCAGGAAGACAAGCAGGCATTCAGGCATTTAGGCTGCTAAAGAGAAGAACATAACAATAGCTGGCAATTGATGGCCGAACAAATGTGTTTAGAAGTACAAGCAGATTGCTTATGTTCCTTTTTACAAATATGCACTTAGATTTTATTTAGCGATAGCTTAACTTAAATACCACATCTACATTAACATATAGAAACATACGTACGTACATATGCTTATGAAAATAGCTAAAGTTTGGAAAGGATGCTTTTAAGCATGTTTGTTTCTTTGTTTGTCGTTCGGATGGTACATACTACTTGTACAAGCATATTAATCCATCCATATGTTTCCCTCCTGTTGTTGTTGTTTCTTTTAGCTTTTGCCGCTTTTAAACAAAGTGTCTCCATTAAATGTCAATTTATTTAGGACCAACTTGGTTTTGGCATTTGCTTTAAAACTTTTTTCATCACTTTTAAAGCTCGAATTTTTTTAAAGCAAAAAAGTAAAATTACATGCAACGAAACAATGCTGCTGAATAAGTTTGAATAAACATAATCGTAGTATTTATTATAAAGGTTCTATATAAAATGTGTATATTGCTCCTGTTAAGCGTCGCCCTATTTTGTCGAACGATTTGTTTAACTTCGTGTAATTTTTTTTTTCAGCCAATGCGTTATATTGTTGTGGTTGATACACGCAACCAAACACTTTAAATTTTATTGCCAACATCTAAAGACTTTAAGCCAACTTTAGCAACAATAGAAGCAGTTAAATGAAAACATAAAAAATTAAATTTTGTAAATTTATTTTTGCAACGATGAGAAAGTAATGAAAACAGGACAAACAGCTACAGCATAGATAATGCTGACGATGGAATCCATTTAAGCTTAAAATATTTTTTTTGCAGGTCGATTTGGCCTATTCAGGAGTGAGGAGTGAGAAAAACTTTAAACATAAACATGTATAATTAAAAAACAAGTGAGAGCGCTACATTCTTCTGTGCCGAATCGTATATACCCTTCAAATTGGTCTTTTAATATATCCAGCCATCCTTTCTAGCCGAGTTATTTTGTACTGCAAATATTATAATAAAACTACCTTGTGCCGGGTTTAAAGTCCATAGCAATCCTAGTTTTCGAAATAGAAAATTTTACAAAATTTTAACGTTCGTATGTATAATAGAAATACCATGAGAAAGTTTGAGGTCGAGAGTTTTAAGAATTTTCGTTATTATTTGTATTAAAAATTTAATTAAAGTTGTTAATTTTTATGGGGGGTTCTAGTCCCCCTGCTCCTCATCAACTATTTTTTCAAAAATGTATAAATTATTCGATCATAACTTTTTGTAGAACATTCGAACTCGATAGCTGTTATAGTTTCCCAGATATAGCGTATCGAAAATTTCTATAAAAATTGGTAATTTATGTGGGGGGCGCCCTTACTCTGCCTCTATCCAAATAACTTTTTTTCCAAAATGTAGGTATTATTGTTCAATTAAGTGTTGTTAAACATTTGAAGACGATAGCTGTTGTGGTTTCCGAGATATAGCGTATCGAAAATTTCACAAAAATTGTTAATTTGTATGGAAGCTACCCTTTCCCCTGCCCCTACCTAAAAAATTTTTAAAAAAATGTATTGTCCAAATACTTTTTGTAAAACATTTGATGTTGATTACTTTTACAGTTTCTAAGATTTAGAGCATAAAATATTTCACGAAATTTGTGAAATTGTAGGGGAAATACTACTTCCCCTGATCCCATCTGAAAATTTTTTCCCCTTATTTAGGTCCTTATCTCCAGAGTGTCCGAGCCAAGTTTTGTGGCAAGAGTGACTTTATTTACGGAGATATATAGGGATATATGCACACACTAAGAGAAAAACTGCAAGCTAAAATCAAGCTTGGTCATGCTTGATTTTAGAATGGTAGAACGTTGGCAAAATTAAGTATTTGCAATCTTAAAAATAGCACAAAAATAAGAATGGCAGTCTTAAAACAAAATGAAAATCTTAAATTATGAAAATAAAACTTAATTTAAGAATAAAGTTCTTGATTTAAGCTAAACGTAATAGTGTTGTTCTTAATTTAAGATTTATAATTCTAGAAAAAAATCTGACGTTCTTAAATTAATCCGAAATAATTTTAAAATAAGAATAACAATCTTAGTAAGCGTTTTCTCTAGTTGTGTTATGTTTTAAAGCGTGTGAACTTGTTTCGGTAAAAGTTTTAAAAGTAAAATAAATATTGGGTGTGTACGATGGAAAATTGTGAAATGTTATATACTGACCAAAGGTCCGCAGATAATTGGATGACTGTAGCAATTTAAGCAATTATTCCGGCCGATGAAAACAGTCTTCATGTTACAGGAGAAGAAATTATTGAAAATGAAGCGTGCTTTGTGTCGCAAACTTTTCAAAAAGAAATCTGTGACGCACCAATAACAAGCTCCAATAAACTTGTACTTCTGAATAATGAAAAAGAACAGTCTCTGTGTGCTGCCACGGACCAGGACGATGAAAATTTGAGGAAACTACTGAAAGAATTTAATTTACAATCTGTTTTTGAATATTTAAAGGGTAAGTGGAAAATACGTTTGATTTAATGAGTTATGCATTTTTTACCTTGGGATACATTTACAATACTTCAGCTGCACAAGTGACTTATAGAAGCTTACGGTTCATGCAAAAAGAGGATATGAAGAAAGCTATTCCTCCGTTAGGGCTTCGCATGGAATTTCGTGAAAAGTTATTCGATTGGAAGAAAAAGAAAGTTAAATTTCTTGTCTCAATAAAATTTTTACTAGGAGCAATTTCGTAATACTATTTTTAATAGTTTGGAATAGATGACGAAACGTTGTCAATGCCATCGAAAGTGGAGGACTGGTTAAATCTGCAGATTTTGTCCTAAAAAAATGGGTTATTTTGCGTTTTCGCTTATATCTCGGTCAATAGTTAACCGATTTTGCTGATTTCAAAGAGCTATTGTCTCTAGGATATTTCCAATAGTCTGACACCAATAACTGGTCCTTAATACCTTATTTGACTCCGGAAACTTGATTTCGACAGACGGACATGGCTATACCGACTTTCCTATTTATTACGATCCAGAATATACATATATACTTTATGGGGTCGCAAATAGATGATAAAGAAATTACAAATGGAATGACAAACTGATATAAACACTTATCACTATGAAGGGTATACAAATCAATTTAACATTAATATTAGTTTTGGGGTTTTGTTTAATTTAATTTTTATTATTATAAAGCTTGCCTAAAATATATTATAGTTCTTATTATAAGTAATAAACCATTGCCGAAACCCTCTCAATTAGAGTTTTTATTGGTGCTTTCTGTCAATTTGTTGGATAAGGATGGACTACCTTAACATTTACCAGGCTTTTAGACCAATGTCAGCCAAGTTTATCTCCAAGGGCCGAACGCTAATCGCGTTTTACATTCACACTACACGAGTACCAACGAAGACCTAAGAACAGTACCATAGTAATGAACATCAAAAATACAGGTTAATGGGGCAGTGTTTTTTTACTGATACCCAGAGTGAAGGACCACTCATAAATTTTTATAAATCATATTTTTAATGGCATTAATGTTTACTCTTTAATTTTTTTTTAACAAAGCATTATATCTCTTCACGGCCCTAGTTACGGAAAGTTTGGCCAAAAGTAAGAGGACACATCGTGTTGTCTTGTGAATGGAAGAACCCTTTTTTGTAAACATTCATTAATGTAAATTTCGGTATTTATAGAGCCCGTTGTAACAAGCGCTTGGTTTTTTTTTTGCCGTAGCTGCATATTTGCTAGCCATACCAAGAATTTTTTTGGGAGATTTGGTCTGCTTTTGGATCTTAAACTTTTCTTCAATATTCCCTTAAGCATTAGCAACACAAAAATTTTAACCCGGAAGCTGCGAAGAATCTGCCAAAATATACGTTTTGTCGTCGTCGTCGTTGTAAATTAAATGTTGGCAAAAATGAACTAAATTAACCGATTCACCCCCAACTAAGTTCTTACTTTATATTTGATATTTTATGCAAACAAAAATTTTTTGGTGTTCCTAATAACTTTCTGTAAACTATAATGTTGTTACTTAATAATTGATATGTTATGCAAAGTGACTTATCTGCTTGTGAAAAATAAAAAACAGGGATTACTGTTACTGTTTGAAATAGCAGTGCTTTATAATCACGTCCCCTGTTAACAGTATTCTTAAAAGACCACGGGACTTGGTACAAAACTTGGGTTTAAAGTGGATTTTTGGAGACCTCTGCACATTTTCGGGGGATCCGAAAGCCTGCTTTAGATTTTTGATCGGTTAAAAATATTCAAACGCGAGTCACCTGTATGGGATATAATGCTACCTATGTACGTGACGAATTGAAGGCTTTCAAACTCGATTATTTAAAGCTTCCAGCTGTTAATTGTGTAAAGGCGTACCTTGGACCTTGGTCTTTGCGATGCTAGTATATGTCACTTCTAACGTTTGTTGCCGGTAGATTCATCGGGTCGAGTACTATCTTGAACAGTATTAGGGACAGAACACAGCGTTGTGCTATTCCTGTGTTCACACTGAAATTCATTTCCAGTAATCGTTTGTTGCGCGCTCTGCATGATTAATAACGATTAAGGTTTTAATAATATTGATTATTTACTTTGGAACATCGAGAGCTTTCCAAAAGCTCAGGGAATAAGGGTGTCGAAAACTTTTAAAATCTCTATTAATATGCACTATTAGGGGGCACACCATTCCGACGTCTGCTCGTCGATGATGCGGAGGCTGTAAACATGATCGTTGCAGAAGTGATAAGCTCTAAGTCCTGTTTGTTTGTTGCGTAGTCCAAGTGGTATTGAGGAGAAGAATTTCATATAAATGATGTAACCCAGAACTTAGTTGTTAAAAGGTAGTAAGGTTATGTCCTTCTTGTTTCCGCATTATAATAGGTACCCCTTTCTGGGGAATTTATATTTTTTTATAATTAGTTTAAAGGATAGTGAGTACAAGTTCCAATAGTCTTCAATATTAGGATGTATGGGCTTTGCGCTAACGGCGGGATCAGTCTTAAGTAGCTCTGGATTTGGTGCTCCGCCGTTTTTTAAACATTTTTATTCCAACGGCTATTTTTGATTTGTCGCGATATGCTGTCTTAATTTGGCTTCTGTTAGTATAGGTGTGAAACCGGAAGCGTTTTAAAAATAGGTCCACTACTTTCATCCAAACAATTTCTGGTGGATCAAAATCCGGTGTATTGAACTTGACTTGAAATCAACAACAACTTGATTTCAACAGACAGACGTGGCTTAATCGACTTTTCTACCAATAGGAATCTAGATTATATTTATCTTATGTGGTTTTAAATTAATATTGCAAACATTACAAACAAACAGCAAACTTCTAACTAAATGAAGATTATAATTATCTTACATACATATGTATAAAACGTTAGAATTTTTTTAATTGAATTAAAAGCTTTTATTGCTAAAGTACTATTTAAAAGATTTATATTTAATTTTTACAAAGAAAAAAAAAGAAGTAAAAAAAACACTTTAAAAAGATTAATCACTTTATTTCATACGAATTCCTTAAATAGTTTGGTCGTGATTAAAAAAAAGGATTCCAAAAATATTTTTATCCTTTGTTTCGCTTTCCAAAAGGTGATAATGCGAATTTGCTATAGAAATATAATACATTAAAAATAAAAAAAAAACAATCAAACAGTAAATGTGTGAAACATACGAACACTATAATACATTTGTATTAATATACCCAGTTGGCCACGTCTAAAAGACATCTTAAATAAAGGCTCCAATACCAAGGTTTACAGTTGATCACATATTAATGACAGCTCAAACACACCGTTGACAAAATTTTCATACAATATTCCTCACCTTGTCTTTGACCTATTAAACCAATGTAGTAGACTGCATTGAAGAAAATCTTATGATATTGTCCTTAATAGTTAATGATTTCTTCTTTATAGTTTTTTAAGACAATATAAATGATAAACGCCATTAGTAACATATTTGGAAATATTTTGAAAACATTGTTAAGAGACAATATCATCAATGATGGTTTGACCAGTTGGGTATTTGCTTAAACTTTTGCGTGCATATGCATAAGCATGCATGTAAATAAAAAAGTGTATGTTTTTTGAAAGTCAAAAATAAAATAATTTGTATGCCGTACACCAGGTCACAGATATTTTTTGTTGAAAACATAACCTACTCGTTGTACATACAAATATTATTTCCTATCGGAACACCCTTTTTTGTATCATGATGGCTTTTACTTGCAGATAATATTGAATTGTTTAAATTTTGTTTAGTAGAAATCGTTATAAATCTTATTCTGATCTTAAACGTTTTTGGGTTTTTTTTTATCTCTTCTTCTTATTGTCTGAAATATTTTGTTGGAAGATATTTTAAAAAAGGAATGCTGCGATTGCGTATGAAATTCAAGAATCAAGTTTTATCCAGCTGATTGCAAAGATTGTAAACAGTTGATAAGAAATCTTTGTTTTTAGTAAATATTCCTGCAGAAACATAAAACAGCAGCAGACAATTTGCATAAATATGATCACAAAGTCGAAAAGGAAAAAGAACACAGAAAATTCGTGGGATAAAAATGTCGCATGTTATACAGACATACTAATGTATGCATGTTTGTATGTTTTTAGCAAAATTAAATAAAATGTAAAAAAAGTTTTAGGGGTGGCGTAGGGGGTGTTTGATACCAAGCAACGGCCCTGATCCTTTTCAACGTGGATCTAATAACCAATATTGGTTATTCTTCACCTCAAGAAGACACATACCTGCACGGAGTACCGCCTGCATAGCTGTCTCGAACAACCGTTGAAAGAGTAAATCAACATGTGCCGAAAGTCCTTTCATGATTTTACGAAAGTGAGCCAGAACAGTGGACTGGTAACCCCTCCGCAGTAACAACTATGGAAATACGGCCCTCTAATGTTAGCGACCACCGCCAAGATTTAAGTAAAGATCTGCCCTTGGAATTTCCAGACGCTTTTTAGAGCAGATGCATTGGTCTAACGAACGTACGCAGATATGTAAAAGTCATATATAACTGCAATAGAATGGACATGGTATCATCAAAACAGAGAAAGATGACATTTAATACAGTTGTCATCCAGCCAGGCATAAATTTAGGTGCGAAGTTTTTGCAAGCAGGAGAATGCGGCACCTAGTTTCTCTATTTACTTCTGCCTCAAGGCAAAATACTTCTACATCAGCCTAATTTGTGCCCATGCCCCGACGGAGAAGAAGAATAACGACATCAAGAATGCTTTTTATGATAACCTAGAAAAGTAATACGATCGCTGTCCTGTCATGGGCAATTAAAGAAAGGAAAATGGACAAACGTAAGTGCGAGGAAACCAAACCTGCAAGAGTCGGAACGACGCCCGAAGGTTCTCCCAAGGTGCAAAACAACAAATGGAGGCCTATGGCATAGGCATCTTCTCCTGGAAAGAACAACAAGGTAATGAGGTGACAAATAATGAAAGCGTTCTAAGAACCTGGAAGAAACTTTTTTTTGATTTCGGCGACGATAGAGATTCCCCCTTCTTAATAATCGATGATGGTCCAGAGTACTCATCTCCCAGCCAAGAAGACGTTGAAACACCAATATCCTGAACGAATAAATATAAAACAGCAGGAGACGATAATTTACCGATGGAGCTTTTTGAGACCGGAGGCGATAAGTTGGAAAGGAACACGCACATGAAGAGCTTCATGCTGCGAGATGTCACTGCTGCGTTTGCAAAAAAAATCGCCAGAAATGGGTTTGTCAGTAAATAAGGACAAGACTTAGTTGATGATTTCAACGAATAGAGAGTCCACGAGATTAGGACGTGAACGTTGGTTTAGTTTAGTTTCGAGGATGTAGAGGAATTCGTGTACCTCGGAACCGCCACAACTAAAACGAACGACATCAGTTTAAAAATAAAGAAAGGGCTCAAGCTAATGAAGGTGTTCTTGAATTGTGTGAGAAAATAATACTTCGTAAAAATATATGGACCAATCTGCGCAGGCGTAGAATATCGCCATCGTACGAGCAAAGAGCTGTAAGAGCTATTTGCCGACATCCATGAAGTAAAGCGCGTAAAGATTTTAAGCAGCGTAGTCTTGTACATGTTGTGCGAATAAATGAAGATTTTCTAGCGAATAAGACGTTGGAATATGATTTAAGGGGAAAACGAAAAGGGGAACAATCGAAACTTCGTTGGAAAGACCAAGTCAAAGAAAACTTTTCCAAAATCAACGTAAGAAATTGGGGAAGAGGTGCAAAAGGTCGAAGTGTTTGTAAGTTCATTCTAAGTGCCGTCAATGACTCACATGGGTTGTTATAAAGGGGTAAGTTAGTAAGGGTATGCAAAAAGATGTAATGTAAAGGGTATATAGGATTCGATACAGTATATTTTAGTGCTCTTATTCGCATTTTTATTAATCTGTGCTTAAGAATACTGTATAAGAACTGGAATCAAAAGAAAATGTGAATTAATAATTTACCAACAATAATAAGGATTTTCTCAAAGCAGCAAAAATCATTTTAGTTGACCTTTTTTTTTTTTTAATAAAATTAACTACAAAAATAAAAACACTTGTAAAACATTAAAGCAAGCTTGTAGAACACAAATGCGACAAAATTTGCGGCATTTTGTCATTTTTATTATGTCTCAGCTACTCCCTGGGTGCAATTTATGAACAAAACGAAAATAAAACAGCAAAACAGCAACGACAAATGTAATAAATGTGACAGAAATGTTTATAACTAAGGAAAATATGTACCCAAATACATAGAAATCATTTTGTTGGTCGAATAATATAAGAGGATTATATATTAAAATTAGTGCTTTATGCCAAAATATGCACATCAACTCCTTTGGAAAGTCAGAATAAATTGGTTCTTTCTGGTTGTCAGTACAATGCCAAAAAGAACAATGGAAAAACACATAATAACATAAATCACTTTGTTATTGTTGTGGTTTGGCTGACGGTAATATTATTATCTTATAAATACATCAACACTATCAATATTTTGGTTTTCAACATAATTTAGCTGGGATTTGTTTCTTATTTGTTTAAAAAAAAATGCCAATCCGGTTCGGTTGACTTTTCGACAAAAAATCGTAATTTTTTATCAAAACAACACTTTAGAGGCGAAACAAAATGTTACACAAACAAACAACTCTTAACAAGAACAACAAAATTAAAAAAAATTTAAAGAAAGATTATTTCGCACATGATCATGTCATGTTAAACAATTGCAATTATGATTTAATCGTCTGACGTCGGTGCATAAAAAAATTTCAAGTTAAGCCGCCCAGTGTTGAAATGATTTAGTTGCAACAATAATTTTAATGGCAATGACAGGCGCCTTCTTCTTTTTGTTTTCACTATGAAATGCCATTAAATTTTGTACTGAAACTAAATATTAAATTTTTGTGTTTGCCAAAACTTTGTGAACATATTTTACACTGATAGACGTTTGAAACTTAGGTGACTTTATGCACCAGAAGATAAAACGAGATTCCAGCAAATCTATGAAGCTATTAAGTTCAACTTGCTAAATACATTATCCTCTCAGACTAAAAATTCTCATGTGAACATATTTGATAGTCAAGCGGTATACCGGGGGATAAGGAGGCTGTTGACTATATTCTGTGTCACCCTTTAGCACTGGTGCGCTGCAAAGCAAACTGTCTAGGAGCATATTTGTTCTCAAAACCTAGAAGATGTGTCTGCGGTTGGTGGAACACCCTGGATTTTATTGCCACGAGTTAACAAAAGTAAATCGTTTCTTTTTGTCTGTTAACACTAAGGATCCAAAGGATCTATGTGCGGTTTCGGGATCAGCCAGTTCAACCTTACCTATCCTAAGAGCATAGATACTCCGCCACTAGCAGATAACGATCATATCATATAAAAATTTATAGAAACCAGGTGCAGCACAATGTTTAGTGCTTTAGAAAGACTATGCAGTGTATTAGCATTGACAACTTGATCGATCGACCAGAATTTCGACTCAAATCAAGTATAGGAATTCTAACAAGAATTTTTAAATTCGAATCGAATGGCCGATTCCGCCCTAGGTAAGTTATGTCTTCACTTTTTTTCATTTAATTTGAAACCTTTTCTTACTGCATGCAAAGGTGTACTTAAATGTTCAAACCGTTTTAGCCCGATTGTGAATTTAAAAAATATAACAATTTTTATAAATAAAAAATTTGCTTAAGTTATGAGACTATTTTTCTTTAAATATATATATGCACAAATATATTTAGAACTACTTTTTAATTAGCAATTATAAAAAACAAAAATTTAAAACTTTAATACTTACATACTAATTAATTTTAAAAAAAAGTTGTTTAACGCCATCAGTTACCGAAAAAGAGGCCAGCAGAGAGACGTACCATGTGTTTGTTTCATGAAAAGAAATTAATAAAAGAAATTAATAAAAAAATTAATTAGACTTAAAAAATGACAGCAAAATAACTATAAAATAAAATATTAAATCTACCCTTA
The DNA here is from genome assembly GCA_963583895.1 of Melanophora roralis. Classification (NCBI taxonomy): domain Eukaryota; kingdom Metazoa; phylum Arthropoda; class Insecta; order Diptera; family Rhinophoridae; genus Melanophora; species Melanophora roralis. Next base: position 34,209,846 of record OY757189.1, on the reverse strand, counting down.
TTAAAGGAGAATAAAGAAGATAAACTGCAATTTGTCTGCAATATTTTTTCACGACGGGATGCAATTGCATAATGCATCGCAAAAATTATTTAAAGGGAAATACTTTGGTGGCACAAATTTCGGTCGCATAATTAAATGTTTTCTTTAATAGTACAATTTTCGTTAATCAAAGTCGACTAAAGGATGAGCTAATATGATATACTAGAAATGAACTTACTTCTTCGTAAGCGTAAGTATTAATAGAGATTTGATTTAAATATAATATTAACTTTGATAGGAAACACATCTTTAGGAAAGTTTACGAATTGTGCGACTGAGGAGCGGTTTTTCTCGACGTGCGATTAACTGGCCAGTTGACAACGAATGGGTGTACTAACTCAAAAGAGGAGTATCTTCGCGCGTTCCTGTACGCGCTCGAGTAGCTCCCAAATGAACTTTGAAGCATCTGCTTATACAAAAGAGTTGTATTTTCATTTTCCTTCCGCTATAGGTCGTAAAAATATTGACAAGGTCAGCTGGTGTAAAGTAATTCCTACGCCGTTTCAGGAAACCAAGACCCTTGAATGCTTCCTTCAACACAAAAAAAAAGTTTTTAATCCAGTAGACATCGCCCTGGATTTTCATGCCTAGAACATGAGAAGTCTCTCCCCCCCCCAATATTTATACCATCCATTGGTACAGACGATCAGATCAGATCATTTATGTCTCAAAAGACAACATTGAGCTTTACGAACATTAAAATCGACCCTATTCGTACGGCCCCAATCGAAAATTCCTATTAGATCCTGGGTAAGTGTGTTTTTCATACTCTGCCCCAAAGCTACTAGATGCAAAGAGCTAGGCCTGCAATAAAATGAGTATAAATGGCATATGCTGCGCTCTGCAAAAGAATGAATTGGATAGAAAGTCTGACATAGAAGGTAATTAAGAAAGATTAAAAAGAAAGTAGAAGAGAGGGGGTAGCCTTGCGTTACCCCTGAATTGTTCTTGAACTCATTAGACTAGTACAATTTCTGAGAAAACTCGATAAAAATCCATAACATTTTGCCCCAACGCCAAAAGCAACAAATTTAAATAGAAGCGCATGATGGCAGACTTTTTTAGCCGCCTTAGAGATATCTAGAGCCTCCACTTTACTTTCGCCAAAATAAAGAATGTAGACATATAACTTTCTGTTAAAGAGGTCAGTAGGTCTACCCAAGAACATCTTTTACGAAAGCCATACTGATGGTCGCTTAATAATCCTTTGTACTCCAGATAGTTAAAAAGGCGGTAATCAATCATACTCTCCATAACCTAAGAGAGCGCTGAACAAATAGGTGTAAGGAGTAATTTTCAGGGTTTTCAGCCTTTCCCTTTTGGGGATTGGCATGACATTAGTTAATTTCCATCATAAAAGGAACAATCCGGTACGGTACTTATTGCTGAAGAAGCTGCCAATGGACGCACCAGTGTCTTAGAGACAAGTGCTGGTATTTTATCCGAATCTGGAGACTTACTAATGCTGAGATCCGATAAAACCATTTCAACTGTGCGAGCTTGAAGGAATATGTGTGGCATAGTCCCAAACATACTTTCAAGGTCGGAAAAATATAAATTTCCCGTAGCTAAAAGGTTAGCTTTTCCAACCAAGTCATGGACTAATATGTCGTTCCTTTACAGAACAGAGATTGAAAAGCGAGCGATATCCTCTTCTTATTTGACAAATGGCCAAAAACTTTTGCTGCCGTGTCTCTTGCTCGAGCAGAGCCTTTTCACGTCTGAGTACTTTGGCACAGAAAGATCTCGCCTGCTTGCTTACGAATCAGTATCAGCGTTCTTGTAAAGACTCTAAATACTCAATGCTTCTTCTCTGGACCTAACTCCAGTTAAGCAAGCCTGAATTCTGTCCAGGTCTACTGGAAATCTTTTTTTTTTACCAGAATTAAGGATTTTATTTCCAGTAAAATGACACTTTCCACCATTTCACCCTTGTCATTGACATTATTATCCAAGAAACATAGTTTCCTGCTGAATTGCCGAAAAATTCGTTAAGATCTACTTAACGTGCTTTTTTAAGTAAAAATTAACCGCTTTTGGGCCGTCTTCGAAGCGTTCCTGCGATCAAAGTACAGGTTTCATCTGTTATGATATTTTGATAAAATATGACACAGATAAGCTGAAATTGGAAAAGATCGGCCCATTATTTTACATAGCCATCCTAAGTAAGTATTTTGTGCTATAACTGCTTTGAATATATGTAACTGGGTCAGCTCCATTTTTGAAATGAAAAAAAAAAAAAATACCACTTTCCTGTCCAAGTAGAGTGTAGCGCGGTAATTTTGACACGAACTAAAGTGCAGGTGAACATTTTAAACACATAATTATTATAAGAAGCAACAAACAACTGTTAAGTACTTGTTATCTTTTATTATTGGAATTCTGCAATTGCATCAACGATCACTTTGTAATTAGCTGCTAATGCAACATCTAGTTAATGAAACAGCAAGCAGCGTAAATATGTGGTCAAAACGACTGGGGCGTTGGTTGTTAAAAACACAAAATTCCTATTGCAGGCCAGGTAAAGCATTAACAGCAGCTGCTGTTATCCTTTTTTTTTAACCAAATTGTTGCTGTTGTTATTGGCAGTTAAAAAGCGTTTGTTCCTTTGAATGTAAATACGTCTCTCTAAATGTCCTTGCCTTATTAATTTTGAAACAATAACGAGATAGAAGAAGAATAAATAAATTGCATTTAGAGTGCTAAATATGATAATTAGGGTTATGTGATATCTTTACTTTTATTTTTCTTCAACTTAAATTTCAGGTGAGGAGAACAAGTGAATATGTACATACATACAAACATTTTATTTTAATTTAAGAATTTTTTTCTGTTTACCAGGTAGGTAGGTGCAGTAGATAAGAAATTCTTATAAAATTATATGCGACCGAAGGCAATCGTTCAGTTGTTCAATCGCCACTTAAAATCACTCAGTCAGTCATACAGTGTTTTAGTAAACTTCTTATTACACCCTTCACATAACTGATAAGAATATATATTAGTTTGTCATTTCGTTTGTAATTTCTTTATTATCCAATGACAGCCCCATAAAGTATATATATTCTGGATCCTTATAGATAGGGAGGTCGATATAGCCATGTCCGCCTATCACTCTGTCCGTCTGTACGTCTATTGAAATAAAATTTCCGTAGTCAATTTAAGCACTACGGACCAGGTATTGGCGTCAAATTATCAGAAATTTTCCTGAGATGATCGTTATTTAAAATGACCAAGATCGGTTTACCACGGACCTAGATATAGGCAAAATACTGCGATTGCTTTAGTTTTTTTAGAACAAAATCACAAACTCCATACAAAATATGTAACAAATGAAAACTGGCAACGCTGTTAAACATATATATATGGACGGGCATTAAAAATACGCAAAAACTTTCTTGTATGCTAGGACATAGATATGTATTGTCATATGGATATATGTATGTAGGTATATATCTATGTATGTATGTACATATGTATTTATTTACATACAAGATTACTTCATAAGGCGGAAGGAAAAAAAGAAAGTGGATATGCACAACGCAGTTTTATTATAATATTTGAAGTACGAAATCATTCCGCTAGATCATATGGCTGGGTAGTTTAAAGATCAATGTGAAGGGTATATAAGATTCAGCACAGCCAAATATAGCGCGCTTACTTGTTTCTCTTTTAGCAATATTTAATAATAAAAAGCCAGTTTTGCCTTCGGAGGCGTTTTTTGATCGAAATTTAATATCTTTCCGATAGCAAACACGCATTAGTTTTGTGCATTTTATTTTTCTACACAACGCAGTTTTTGCATACATACTTGTAGATATATTTCCTCACTCACTCATTCATTCACTTAATATGTTAATGTCTGTAAAAGTTGCTTGGCGTGCAGATGCTTACCTTTGATGGATAAAAAAAAATGTTTTGTTATTGCCCGGACGAGTGTGTAGATTGTTTTTGCCACCTTTCTGCGAAAGTGTTGCAAAGTTTGCTACCATTTGTTCTTAGCAAAATTTGATCGATGTGCTAAACATGTTGCATTTCATGTAAAACAATAATTTTTGTTTTCCATTCAATGAATACATAATGGATTTTAAATGTTTCATTATTTAATCCAACATTAATACCGGCTTATTAGCTAAAAACATTCAACTTTTAAGCGCTAATTAAAAAAGGAACACCTAATAGCAAAATATGTTTTGTATTTTCTGTGTTTTAACAAAATTAAGTTTGAAGGTGTTTGCTTTCAAGCTGTTATTAAGCGTAAGTAGTTAAAATTAATTAATTATCATAAAAAAACTTTTACTGCAGCAGCAAATAAAAGGTGTGAGAAGTATTTAGGAAAATTAAAAGAATTTTTACAATTATTGTTGTTTTTTTTAACTTTTGATTTAAAATAAGACCAGAGAAAAACTATATAGAATAAAGCCACGGCGCGAATCGACCGCAATATGTTTAGAAAATTTACGTGGGTGGTTTAGCGAAAAGTATGTATGGCTTTGAGTTTTGCAGGACATGCACTTGCGTCAGTGATCAGCTTGTTGTGAGGTCCTTGCAATGAAACAACACTGGGGAAAGTGGTTAAGGTGGGCGAATTCATTTAACGCCCCGCATTTAGAACCTCTTAAGTCACCACATCTGGTATGATATCAGACATAAGACATGGTACCCTGGTCTGATATAGGATATACTGCTTCGATTCAATGCCGCGCCTACATTATACAATCGCTGTTCTCTACAACCCCAATCCGATGTAAGCGTGCTTATAGTTTAAATGACCCATTGTGCACTTCTAATATTGCAATAGAATTCATTTAGCTTACTGTTTTCACAGTGTTCTGGGGTGTTTGTTCAAACTTTTAACTCTGCCTTCATTGCAACAAAATTCTAGTAGTTCTTCAGGTCAACTGTCAGTAGTTTTGTAGTTTAAATGCCAGATTCTTCGTTAGTTTATTTCTAATGTCTATGTAACGCTTTAATGCGTACATGGCTTTCTTCTGAGAAATAATTATTTAGCACCTCGCATTGAAACTGTCCCAAATTGGTAAACTTAGACAATATTGCAGTACCGCAGTACAGTCCAACAAACAGAGAAGCAAGCTATCACGCAATGCGTGTTTTGGCTCAGGGCCCATGCAGGTCCAAATTAAGCTATTTCTTCGGACAGTCGGAATTTACCAAATTAAACTGCATAAATTTTTAATTTGCTTATTTAACACTTATACGAACAAATTACTACGCTTTGGACTGCTATTTCCAGTCTTTTTGCGATCGGTTTATGATTTCAGAGGATTTGAGTTTTAATATTCTTCGTTCAGCAGATAAACGTTTCCTTAACAATTCGAATAACAGATGTTTCGGATTTGCCGCAGGCATTTGTTTGAAAGGTCCTGTAGGCCTGAGCTTCAAAGTGAAGCCGGTTGTAACTATAGAAGAATATGGCTGTGTGGCGGGTCTTTGCCCAAGCCACAACCCCTACAGCTATTTTACGGATGGGCCCAGAGCTGTGATCATTTGTCGAGGGTTGGGCATCCAGGCGTCCTAATGGTCGCTTATCTGGCCCTGTTTTTCCAGACTGGGAAATGCCATATGGATATGTTCAAAACAGTAAATCGGCAATAAAAGTAATCTCTGCGAACCTCACATGTTCCTTAGTCATCCAACCGTGCAAGGATTTTCTTGGTAAAAAGTGTGCCGTAAGAGGCGTGCTGTTTACAGGAACACAAGGGTATCGAGGGAAATGAGATGGCGGAGAAATTAACAAGGCACTTGATGCCTTTGCACATAGAAAGGACTATGAACGTTCGCACTTCACTTAAGTTTAATTATATCAGTTTAGACTCTGCTGTTGAGGTCAGGACCACGGAAGTTTGACTAAATACCACGATGAAGCTTTTTCTATTTTTGCAAGGGAGTGATTGTAGACTGCTAGTTGAAATGGTAAAACGTCAGCGTTGGATAGCGGCTAACGCCAAGAGATAGGGATGATTGCAAATTCTCTCGTGTACCGGCGGATAAGGACACTGCTGAGTACATTTTGTGTTACTGTCCAGAGCTTGTGTGCCCTGGGGCAAACTTTTAAGGGTCTCGTCTGTTGAAAGACATAAGGGAATTATCTGGAATTGCTGAGACGACCCTGCTAGCATTTGTCAAGAGAATGCGGATCACCCTTGAATTCATTTAATCGAATTAGTCATTTTGGAATTCTCTTTCTCATTTGGTAACAACCAAAAAATGTTTGTACGATCTTTAAAATAAGCGAACCAACCCAACTTAACATACTACAGTGGGAACCTAAAAAGAATCTGACATGGCCCAAATCAAACTAAGAACACTCCTTTCCAGAATCTTCATAGACAACGCCTGTTAACACTGTCGAAGGCATTTATTCCAAAATTAAAAAAAAATAATTAAAAAATTTTTTGGCAACCATAACCAAAGAAACATCAATATCTTTAACATATTTTACGTCTTCGAACTGCGGCAAATATAACTTTATTTAATTTTAAACTTTTATCTGCCGTTAATTTTTTTTAAATATCAAGTGTTGCCAACATTTTACTTTCCAAAGCTGGGAAATTGTTTAATTTTTAATATGTACAATTTAAAATGTTGGACTCAAATAAGTATTAAAGTTTTTGGCCAGTTGACCTTATCTTACGATCGAGATCATATGCAGATATGGCAGTGAAATATGTTTTTCTTGTTAAAAACAAACACATTTTCTTTGAACAAATGTCATTTTACTTTCACTAAGTTTATTTATTTTGTCATTAATCACTTAAAGGTCTTAAATTAATTGAAAGCATTTAAACAACAATTATAAAATAACATTAGAGCCAATTAGGGATTTCATGTGGAACAATAATTTGACCAAATTAAAACATGCCATCACAATTTTTCCACCTAGTATATGGCTTTGGTCATTTATTATTTTGGGAATTTATTTATTTAGGGATCTTAGCGAGAAAAAAATTTAAACTAATCACCTTTTAATCTTAACTGCAATGTTGCACTCACGCAAATTATCTGCGTAATTTTAAGGTGATATTTCTTTCTTTAAAGCAAACAAGTTTGTTTTTCGTACGTAAAAGCGTACACGCGTGTAGATTTGTATTCGTTCTTTGCAACCAGTCAAAAGAAGGGAAGACTTGCTTGCAGCTCCATTAATCATTGTATGGCAGCTGATCCTTAAAGTGTCGTCGTTTCGGCCACAATATTCAGTCAGATGTATTAAACGGATATGAGATATGATATGTATGTAGAAGGAAAGTGCATATATCGGTGGACCAAAGCACTTAATGTGAATTGGTTAGTGCCATGTTCATTAATGCATCTTTAAATGTTTATTTGTTGGTTTGTTGTAGTCTTCGCTGTTGTTGTTGTTATTGCTGCTGCATTTCAAATTGTTGCTCGTTAAGAAGTTTAAAGTGTAAAAGTAAAATGTGTTTTTAACTGTCAACAGTTTTACGCCCATCATTGTTGTATATTTAAATAATAATTTTCCATTTTATTTTCAATTCATTTTAGTTTTATCTGTCTGTCTGTCTGTCTGTTTGTTTGTTTATTTTTATAAAACAAATGATTAATTGTTAGTTTTATATTGTCTTCCTTGTTTTGCTTGTATAAAACCGAGTATTTTGCTAACGATTCGCACCGCTGCCACAAAAACAAATATTTAAGTTTTTCACATTCACTGAGTGGTTGACGGACGTTAACGCCTAAACATTTTATTTTTATTTAAGTAAATTTTTGTTTAGGTCTTAGAACTACAACAAGTATTCAATTCAATAATTACAGGGTATAAATTTCTTATTTAAAGAGAGGGGGAAAAGAAATGTTAAGGAAACAAATTTAATAATAAACATTTGGAAAAAAAACTAAGAATATTAATGAGTTTCTAATTAGAGACGATTAATATCTTATTAATGTACTTATAAACTTATTTTAAAAAAATTAGTTTTCTTAACAAAAGATTTTTGAAAGGATTTTGGAAAAAGTAATATGATTGCTAACACTGACGATATCGACATCATCGGGCGAACATTGCGAGCAGTAATTATCACCTTTGAAAGAGTTGAGAAAAAATCTTCCAAAGTCGGTCTGGCAGTAAATGAAGATAAAACCAAATTAATCGTATCAACGCATAAGACGTCTAGTTGACTTAGACAGTCAAGGATTTTATTTACCTCAGCAGCCATAAACAGAACAAACAACATTAGTTTTAAAATAAAAAGAAAGAAGAACAATTTTAGCCAAAAGATGCTACTTTGGACTAAGTAAGAAGTTTAAAAGCAAATCCACCTTTCGATAGACAAAATTCACTCTCTACAAGATACTGATTGGAGTGATTGGAGTGTTCGAGAGAAGATTTCTTCTACAGGTTTATGGACCAATCTGCGTTGACGTAGAATACCAGTGTCGTATTAACCACAAGCTGTATGAGAATTTCCGGATATTGACATACTTAGGTGGATGTATTAATATTCAACGTTGTGAAAATTAAAAAAGATGCTTCAGCTAAGAAGTAATTTGAATGCAAACCTGGTAAGGCATCACGCAAAAGTGGAATAACGTAACGCCGATTTAAGGTTCAAGTGGAGAAAGACATCTCCAAATATGGTGTTAGAAATTGGAGAGGACAGAAGCGCTTAAAAATCGATTATTCGTTCTTTTAAAGGAACAGACGTTTTGGAACAACCATTAAGTAATTAAATAAGACATAATATATTAACATTTACAAATATTAATAGACATTTGTCGGAAAATACCCACAGGCAATAAGGTAATAAGTTATAAATCTGACCATTAACATGTTTTTGACATGTCTAAGGGTATACCCTAAGTCAAAGTCGAGGCTAACTGTACAACGCCGAGACCAGATCGACCGCCCTAGTTAAATGGGACTCTAGGGTAGATGCCTAAAAAACTTGTTTTTACACAGATGGCTCTAGGATGGAGGGAAGAACAGAACTAGGCCTCTTTGTTGAAAGCTCTAAGCCGAGATGTATAAGATTACAGAACATTTGTCCTTGCTCAGGGCAGAGGCCAATAATGTTTGAGGCTATCAAAATCTAGGATCTAGGCAAAAGGGTGATTATAGGAAACCAAGCCAAGTGCGCATAATGGAGGTGCCTGGATATTGCGGGGTAGTAAAAAATTAGAGGGCAAATAATTTGGCTTCTCAGACTAGGAAACTTGATATGATATGGTTGATATGAATTTAAGGATAGTTTTCAAAATGACGCAAACCATTATTGGCGACCTAGGTGGGGGTAGTACTAAGAAAATCCTGAAATAAAGAAAGTCTCAAGTGTACTAACGGGCCACTTAAACCTACACTTCAGTACACTCCCATCGGATGGGGTTGTGGAGTACAGGGTATACAGGGAGGACACATTAAATATTTGGAGCATTTCCTATGCTACTTCATGTATGCCAGATGTGGCTTACTAGAAGTGTCCTAAATGGTAAACGTTAGGGCATTCGTTTGCACCACTGAAATTCTATGAACCTCCAGTTTTCTCCAGTACTTTAACTATTACAAGGAGCGCACAACAAGCCTATTACTGGCTTAAATGTCCTTTTAAAAGTTTCCTTTTGACCTGAATAGCTACTTACGGAGTTCGCAACGAGCAAACAATTAACTCACTCACAAGCAATAATGTTTCTCCTTTATATGATCGCTCCCTGGACAGAATTGTGCCACAGTGTTTTTCAACCCACAAAACATTTTTGAGGTTCACATTTTAATAAAGACTTAAGACATTTTAGTTTTATTCCTTAATACCTTTAACAAAGCAAATCTTCTTTTTTCAAATGGTATCTTTTTGAACAGATGGTTAGAGGCTTACAGTGATTTTAGGTCAACAGAAAATTGCTAAAAAAGTAGCGAGACTGGTCCATAACAGGGGGATAGAGAATACTTTGCACCTTTTACGATTTTGTCCGGCACTGAAAGATGTCCGGGTCAGGTACTTTAAGACCAGCAGACTCCGAAGTCTGTAGTATATAGATAAAATAAGTCTAACAAGTCAATAGATACCGAAACGGGACTAGGGCTAGGTTTTACAAGCATAACCTAATAAAGGAAACGAATGAAATGTAGCAAATTTGTACCAAAAAATATTGGTGGAATGATGATAAGCAGAAAGATTATGTTACCTTTTTTTATCCTAAATACGAGAAATTTGGGGTTTTCTTTTTTATAAAACAAGTGCAACGACTTCGTATGGTTCTGCCAGAGGTTAAATATATTCCGTAGTATTTATTTTGGTTGACTTAAAGTGTATCGGTTGAGAGATATACTCTTTTGAATAGATTTATCAATAAAAATAATTCTTAAAAAGCTATAGAATAATTGAATCCGGAATCATTGAAGTCTGTTCTATAATTTAAGCATTATTAGTCCTCTACTTAATAGTCGAACACTTCGTTCCATTTTGAAATAAAAACTTGAATTTGTTTTTTTACCCTGGGAATAGCCATTCAACTTAAAAATTATATTGGAACAAAATCGCCCTCTGAAAAAAACAAAAGCTCTTTGTCCCTTTAGCGCTTAAAGATATTATTTCCATTAAATGTTTGAAACTATATTTCATCATATGCTTTAATTCTCTCCTAATTACAATCAAACTGTCTAATTTCACCACATATTAAATCGCTTTACATTAAAAAAAAAATACTTACACCCTGTTTATGTTCATTTTGATGTTATTACGTCAACATTGTGATTAGATTGGAAAGAATTTTAAAACGCATTCGTTCATTTGTTCGTTCATTCATTTATTTACAGAAAATTCCAGCCAACAATTGAAGCAAACAGACAGTAATCATGAAAGGCAGGCAGGCAGGAAAGAAAGCAAGCAAGTAAGCAGGAAAACATAATATCCCGCAGTCATTAAGAGTATTTAGTCGAATGGCATAAATATGATCATCCGTCATTGTGTCACATAGTGTTGTTGCAAAGCATGTTTTAAAACCAACATCCACACAGAGAATAACAATAATGCATAAAGCAGCAACACAAAAATGCATATCAGGATAGCATCCCAAAAGAGCATCATTAAGCAGCATTGGGTCGAGGTGAATTGCAGCAATGGATGTGGTTGAATGAATGAATATATGAATGGATGGTGTTTGGATCGATAGTTTTTGTGCATGCCACAAGACCCGAATGCATTTGTCATTTTGGCAATTAATGTGTTGTGTGTGTTAAAGTGATGCCATCATCGTTATTGTCAACATTATCAGTAACGAAGCCATCACCATCAGCATTCCAAATGCGTTATTGAATAGTTAAGCAGTTTTTGGGAAACCAGCAATGTTTACAGACAGAAGCGTTTCGCACGTTATCACATTACCAGCAGGCGCAAGAATTATTTTATTTGATTGAAGGAAGTAACGTTGGAAGAAACCGTAAACGATGAAAGATGATGAGCAGCAAGTTTAAAGAGGTGCGGTCCAACATATTGAATGTTAAGATTTGTGGTGTCGTTTAAGGCATATTTTTTAATTGTCGTTATTATCAAAATCGTTATTTGCCGCCATTTGATGAGAGTCATACGGCATAAAGTATTAAGATCATCATTGAGATAAGAAATATGATGAAACGGTTGTCATTTAGGTTGTGAGCGCGTTGTATTTAAAAATATGAAAGAAAAGTTAAAAGTAATATGTTAGTTTGGATAAATTTAATTTAAGTCGAGATTTCATTGTTAAAATTATGAAGTTTAAAAAAATTTTAAAAATCTTAAAACATTTAGAACCGACACTTTAAAAATGGTGCTTGTCTAAATTACATATTTAAATTATATACAGTCAGACTTGCGTTTTACTATAATCGGAAGTAAATTTGATTTATATAAAATCTAGTAATCAGCTTGATACTAAAATGGAAAAACCAAAAAGAGAAATTGGGGGGAGTTTTAAGTTAACAGAAATTCGATTTTACTCCTTTCAATCAAGCTATATCTCGTATAAAATTAGGCACTTTCCCTTATAAATTTGGATAAGAATTAGTTTTCAATAAATCAAAACAGCTAATAGGAAAAAAATTCTTTGTTTGGTGTTTGAAAAAACTCTTGAATGTTTCGGTTTGATTATAGTAATTCTCAATAAGTTTATTAAAGTTATAAAATAAAGGCAGAAAATGTTAATGAGGTTTTTCAGAAATTTGGTGAAAGTCCAATGACGATTTGGTGTAAGAACTAATGAAATACATATGGATACACTTAACCTACAACAAACCCTATAAATAAACTAAGAAAATTGGGATCAAATCCTGATTAGTATTTGGAAATGGTTGTAATCTTATTTTTATTTAAAATTTTCTCAATATCAATTGCACATTTCTCATTTACAATTTGAAATTCTCAATTTTAAATGGAAATTCAAAATTTTAATTAGAATTTTCTAAATTTCATTTAGAATTTTCTCATTTACAATGAAAAATGGTGAGATATTCTTTCTGCATGCACTGTTCTCCGGAACCTTTACCCAGTAAAAGTATGCTTGCAGGTTTGATTGACCGGTTAGCACACTACTTAGTTCAGGTTTACTTAAACTCGTTCCCTAGATTTTTTTTATTTGTTTTATTGTCTTTGAGTGCCCTGAGGTTTTTTCGGTTTTCGTCGCAACAAGTCTTTGGATTTCTCAGGTCAACCATCTGCAGTTTTTCAGCCTTAATCGCCTTAAATATTACCCCTTCATTCGCGATTGTTCTGTTATGTCCAGGCAATAATTTAATGCGGATTGAGTATGTTCCGAGTCATTGTTGTTCGTTTTCTAAGATTGCAAAATTGCCCTGGATTTGGTACCCTAGGTCACTATTTCTCTTATTCACGTTTAACATATGTTTACGTCTCTTGAAGCTAAATGTGTCCTTAGCCTGGACAAAAAATATTCCATGGTTGTTTGGACCTGTGTTTGGAAGGCGGAAGAAGATCTTAAATCTAGATTTTAGAGCCCAAAAATTGCAACAAAGGCGCAAGTATTATTATCTGTTAAGGTTACTTGCAGGTTCTTATACCGACATGCACAAGCTATTTACGGCGGTTAACATGATTTTCGAGTAAAGGCCAACAATGGAAGGAACCGTCAATAAATGAAAAATTCCAAATTTGTGGCCTTATCGACGCATAAAATAATTGGATCATTTTTTTCGAAAATTTTCGAGGTTAGGCGACGAATGTCAACGGTGAAAATTATCGACGCATGATAACGGATTTTTTTTTGTCAAACTTGAGCTCATCCATCGTACTCTTCACACATGTGGTTTCAACAGGATGAGGCGACTGCACACATAGCCAAAGCTTCGATAAAATGCTTCGGGAAAATTTTCGCTGCTTATTCCCTCTTTAAGTCGGTTGGGCATATTTTAAGCCAAATTTTTTAATTTTTACAGGAATCAACCACCATTTAAATTTAAATTTTACCCAAAATGGCGAAATATCGATACGTGATTTGAAGAAATTTTATCCTCAGAAATAGGCCACAAACGCTCAATTTGGTTTAAATCAGGGCTTTGCGGTGACCAGTCCAGTTTATAAATATTATTTTCTCTACTTTACTTGGGCGTCTAGGGTCATTTTTTTTAAATGTTAGCATAGTGCTCTACAGTCAGTTTTAACAAGTCGTCCTACGCCTGCTAAAGAAAAAGACCCCGTAGAATTACACTTTCTTTAGTGTCTTATTGCCTTTAGACCGAAGTCTCTGAGAAGGCTCGCACCACACACGCTTTCGCCGTTTCTCAGTTTTTTAGTTCGATTTTTAATTCATTTGATCAGATGACTTTATACCAAAAACGCTTTTGCATATAAACATATTTTTTTTAGCAAAGTTCAATCGTTAATTTATATTTTCTACGAATAAAAATGACTTTTTCTTCGAGAAGAAGATTTTTAAACCAACTTCATTTAGTGTATTTCGTACAAACAGCTTTTCTTAAATACTAAAATACCTTTTCTTGCCAACACCTAAGAAAAAAACATAAAAGCGCACTTTCAACATAATGTTTTACTATCCTGCTGAAAACGACAGTAGCAGTAGTATCCCTATTGTTTATTGTCGATTGTTATAACAGTTAATTACCAGTACATTTACTTAATAGGTCCGTTTTATTGTCAAAATTAAAACAATGTTTGTTTTTATTTCACTTGTCCTCATAAAATGCAACATTTGTAAGTATATTATCACTATAATAATACCATAATAATCACAATAAACTGTTAAATCCTGCCTAAGGACATTGAATGTTCCACAAAAATAAAAAAAAAAACATTGTATGCGTAACTACACTGACCCTTTTCTCGGTGTTCAAAATATAATTCAAGTGAAGCAGGAATATACCAGCAGTGTTTAGCAACTAAGTTCATAATTGGAAACGAATGAAATGAATCATTATTATTGATATTCTGACATGTTAAAAAGTCAAAATATTTTAACAACTTAATAATACAGCAGAAGGATAAGAATATACACACAAATATACATGTTTGTGTGAGTTGGTATGATCGATGTTTCTTTACTTTCTGCTATTGAGACAAATGCATCTGTTGATGGTGCTACAAAACAGTAATGAATAAACTTTTACGAACGTGCCACATTTAAAACGAAAAGTTTTGGCAACAACCCAGCATACCATTGTCGGAGCGCTCTTATATATGAGCTCATATATGAGCGATTTTATGAGCTTCTGTGAGTGTTTCCTGCGTGCATATTTCTGAGTTCATAAACGATCGATTTATATGCTTTTTATGAGTAATTTCTGCACTCTGACAGATAACGGTAAATTCCAGCTAAGCAGAAGAAAGAAGTTGCTCAAATTGATTCATTAGAAAATATTTTTGGAAGCGTAAAGACAAAATTGTGAGTTATCTTATAATAAATACAAAAATAATACATAATTGAAATAATGAAAAGAGCAAACTAAAAAAAAAACCAATTAATAATAAGTGAACTTCGTACAAACAAATTAAGAAAAGAAAATCCAGCATGTAGTATTAAAAATAATAGTGTTGTTGAAGAAAATAGTGAGAGTGAAGGTATTTTAGAAAGAGAGAGTGTAAACAAAAACTGGAATAAGAGCTCAAAATGCGTTTTATGCATAAAATTTAGAGCTCTTTCATGAGTGACCAGTTTAGTGGAAAAAGCCACTCAAATATGAGCATTTTATGACTGTTTATGATTATTTTATGAACTTTTTATGAGCGTCAGCGTTTCGACAAAAGAGTCTTTATGAGCTCATTTAGAGCGCATATGGTATGCTGGGTAAACATTCATATACATAAACATAATCATCCGTCATTTTTATACATGAGAAGATCATATTGTTTGTTCGACTGAATCAAGTGGATGGAAGAATAGATGAATTGTTGATCGGTTAGTTTGTTGTGTTATTTAGTTCCACATACGATCGAACGGTTTGTCGTTTGGTTGAATGAACGGTCGGTTGTTCGTTTATTGAAAAGACTGAAGAAGTCAGTTACAATTATGATTTTCCACCTGCTTGAATATCTGTCGATTTAATCTTATGAATGCTATGTAAGTTTATCATAAGTCGTATATTTTTTTTAAATTTTCTTTAGTATTTTACAAAATAAATATTCTTTTATTTAAATTATTTATGACTTTATTTGAGTATTACCAAAGTATGTTACTTTAAGCTTTTGGAGAAGTAAATGGAAAATCTAAGCATAGCCTACGAAGGGTGCTAAAGATAAGCACAATCTCTCATACATCTGTGGTCTAAGACCTCAAAGGTCCATTCTGAATGCCATAAAAGAAAAATAAAAAAAAGCTTAAATATTAATTCAAGGGGAAAGGAGTTTTAGAACTTATTAATAACCCAGGGCTAGTTGGGGTATCCTAGTGTCATCTGCTTTGCTACAGTCCCTTCTGTGCTCCCAGTAAAGGTTCCTCATGTTATGTATCAACGTCAAAAATCTTCTCATAATAGTGACCCATTGATTGTCCTACAGTTTCCTTGTTCACTTCAAGAAAGCTCATCGGCAATTTCATTACTAACTAAATACATGTGTTGTTGTACCCTGGAGGCCAGCATAGTCTGACGTTGAAGAAGTCCATTATACTATCAGGGATATTTCAGTAATCTCTTCTAACCGAGATTTGATGCAATGGGCCTTCAAGGCCTTAGGAGCTGCCAGACTGTCGACATAAAAAACTACACTCACCAACTAGTTTCTTTAATAGCCTGATGTCCAAATCTACACAGAAAAAATTATTTGAACTGAACGCAACGTTTAGAAAAAGTAAAACTGAATGCGCGTTGTTAAATTTACTATGTTCCTTTAAGACTGCGTTCAAAAATCTTAAACCTAAACGTACGTTCAGTATTTTACTATGCGGCGTTCAGCTGTGGAAAAAAAATATTTGACTAAACCAAGCTTATTAAATACTATGATGGTATTTCAAAGACAAAGTAAATGTTTTGTTTACTTTTTTTTTTTTTTTTTAATTTTTATTATTATTTTATTATTTTGGACTGAACGTTCATTTAAATTAACTGAATGTAACATTCAGTTTCTTTTGTATTTTTAACTAAACGTGCATTTAGAAAAACAGAATGCAACGTTCAGTAAATTTTCTCATAATAAACGTAAAATTAGACGTTCAGCTTCATACATTGTTAAATAAAAAAAGTAAACACATCCATACATAAATATGTATGTATTAATTGCAACATATAAAACGGCATAAAACCGAACGTCTTGTTTAGAAATTCTAAACGTAACGTGGTAAAAATATTTTTACGCATATTACAAATTAATTTAAGAAAACATCAAAAGCAAATGTAACGGGACACAATAAATAACCCAGCAATCATTTCCTGAGGTAACCTTGAAAAATAAAAGTGATTGTATTAAATCTGTTAGATCAGTTTACATATGAAGGAGTAAATAATTTTCATACCAAAAAAAATTTTTAAATTTCCGATTTGTTTAGTAAAAATATAAATATAAAGAATTAAATCGAATAGAATTTTTGATTTTTTCAACTGCAGTTTTATTTTTGTTAGTACAAAAATTAACTGGGTAATTTATTGTTCGTGCAGTAAAAAGCTTTAATACACAAGATGACCGCATTAGAGATACAAACAAAACAATGAATTGTAAAGACTTCCATGATGCCTCAACACAGAGGTGAAAATTATTTGTGTGTGTCATATTGAACGAACAAATAACAAGGAGCAAAAAAATAATCAGCTGTGCTAACGAGGTCACCTTATTTATTATTTCACAATACTACTGTCCACTTTAATAGAATTTCATTTGTGGTGTGTTAATGTTCAAAACAAGTTGTCATAATGGAAGAATTATTAAAGCAATTTAACATGGAATTTCTTTTGCCAGATTTGCAAGGTAAGTGATATTACGATTAAATTAATAGGTACATATTTACATATTATTAATTGATATTGGAATATTATATTTTAGAATAAAAAACGAATACCTACTTTTATTTCATTTAGAGGCGGGAATTGAATATAGGCATCTTCAATACATAAACGAACAGGACATTTCTGATGCAATAAAAAAAGTTGGCCCCCGTTCTGAGTTTCGCGAAAAGCTTACCAAATGGAGAAGCAGTGCAGTAAGTACCAATCAAAAGTGTGGCTAAAGCCTGCAGTACACGAAATGTAAAAATATACATGTACATGTAGCTCTGACGTTATTTTGACGTTATCAAACAGCTACCACGACTCATTTTAAGCGAAGTGGTACTATGATGAAGTCAAAACTACGTCAGAGCTACATGTACATTTAGCTTTTTACATTTCGTGCACTGCGAGCTTAAAAATTAAAAATATAACTTTTCATTTATTAGTTCTTAAAAGAGGCTGGTAATAAAAGTGAAGTTTTAGAAAAGGTAAGCAAGAGCTGCTTAATTTATTCATTTAATTTTTTTATTGTTTAATGTTTAATTATTTTAGACAATAGCAGAGCTGCTATCATCAACAGATAATGGTATAACGATTAAACAATTTTATTGTAAAAACGAGTTTTTGTCCTCTGAATTAAGAGACAAATTAATTAATATTATTTTGGAAAACACGTTTACCCACGGAAAAACTTTGACCCCATCAGATTTTAATAAAATCGTAGAAGAAATATGCAGAGAGTTTCCTAAGGAGCAGAAAGTTTCTGTAAGTATTTACATTAAACCTTTAAATTTAACTGCATATCCCAGTAAAAATCAAACGAACGTTCAAAATTTTATATCAAAACAAAAAACAAATTTTGGTTTTTTGTTTTTGTTTCATATATAACTACTCAACTACACATTATTTGTGTACGGTCTAATTTGTATGTATTACTGATAATTTACTTTTGCAATTTGTAAAAACTTTCATAAATTCAAATATATTGATTTAGTTTCTTTTAATCAAAATTAAATTTTGAAATATGCCTCACAAAATAGCCTTAATCATGTAAATATAAAAGTATATTAGCTGACCATTCTATTCATTTATTTTGACAGCAATTTAATTTTTTAAGAAACAACGTTTTTAAACTGTTGGTGTAGATATTGCGAAAAAAACAGCAAAAATGAAATTTAATTAAAATTAAAATCAAGAAATCAAAAAATGGTCTAATTGTTGCTAAAATAAACTTAAAAAAACTTGAAAAAAATTAATTAAAATTTTACAAAACTTGTATTTGAATAAAATTTTCTTAATATGTTTTTTTATTGTCTAGGACTATTATTACTTTCCTCGCAAGGGAAAAAAAGCTCCAGGAGGAAAATTATTTCATCGCTATCACAACTTTAAGGCAAAACATAAAAAACTTAACCAACCTGATTCAACTGAAACGCTGTCAGCAGAAACAGAAAAAATTGACGATCATATTAAGCAGTTAAAGCAAGAATTGCTGTGTCCTCTGCAAAGTTGGGAATTGATACGCGACCGATGGGCGCGCACTTATTCTTTAAGAAAAGAAGACATTAAAAATTTAGATAATTTTTCTTTTTTAAAGGAATGGACAGTCTTAAAAGATGCGAGAGCCATTGACCTAGTATGTTTTTTTTTTATTTTTTGACTTTTTGAAATCTATAAAATTATTATTTTCTCATTAAGATAAATATTGATTTTGAAATTGCATATCCGGCCAAGAAGAACAATTTAATCGAAAAGTGGTCGAAATTTAAGGAGGACGTTATCAAATACTACTCAGTTAAACCTATAAACCAAAATTCTAGAGACCTACTGAAAAAAGCTTTAGAATCTAATAATCAAGGTAATGTCTGCCGTTTAATAAAAATTTGTAAGCGTTTTTTAATATCGATTTATTTTATCTAGATTTTCAAAACAGCGTATTGTTAAATTTGTTGAATGCTGTACTGCTGCCAATCGGGTTTGGGGGAAAGCCATATACAATTTTAGATGCTCAACAATATTTTATCGTTACAGTTCACACAATCAACAATATACAGTTAAAAATCAATGAGCTGGAAGAAAAATGCTTGTCGCTGAAAAATACTTTGCAGCCATTTGTTATTATTGAAGGTTTTCAATCTGCTCAAAATTTTTACACGTATTTTGATAAAACATTTTTAAAATTTTCATCGTTTTTGGCAGCTTTTGATTGTGCTTTTAAGCTTTTCTTTGTGCTTAATTTAAAATACCCAGATCCATGCGTTAAAGCATGGACATTTGTACAGCAGTACTTTTATGAAATTTATATTCCTGAAGATATACATTCAGCTTCTTTAGCTAGTTTTTTAAATCACATGTTAAAAAGTTTAAGTTCAGAATGTTAAAGTGTTTCAAGTGCAAGAAAAGCTTTCAACATATCGACGAATTTATACATCATCTCAAATTTTTTCATTTCTTAACCAACTCTGATCCGAAAAATTGTGGTATAACAAATTGTAAAGCAATTTTTTCACGATTTAGTTCTTTTAAACGCCACTTATTTAAACATAAAAAAATTTATACCAGACCCACACAACAAAACGAAGAAAAAAATATTCCACAATTTTTTAATGAACAACAAGAATTGACTGCACCCGGTTGCTTAAATAAAAATGAAAATTTAAATGAGCAAGTTGTAATTGATAAAAAACAAAACGACAACGCTTTACTGATAGCTTTAGAGCATAACATTTTAAAATTTGCTTTAAGCATATACTCAAAAAACTCTTTTTCTCGAAAAGATGCCAATTCCGTTTTAAATAAGTTTGAAAACATATGGCAATCTACCCTCGATTATTTGCAAAAATCAAAATTTTTGCAACTTGAAATACCAAATTCACTGCAAGTTCCGTTTAAAAACTATACAAGTGAATTTAAATTTATAAAATATTTGAAAAATGCTGGTTTGTTTAAAGAATGCGAAGAAGTTGTTATAAGTAATGAAATAGATGAAATCGTTGTGATGGGAAATCCAACTTTGGGTCCAAAAAGAAAATGTTTGCATATTATGCCTTTAGAGTTTCAAATAAAAAAATTTTTTGAGCTACCTAATGTACTTAGCACCGTAGAACAAAATTTAAAAGCGTTGAGAGAAAAAAAGTCACTATGCAATATCATAAATGGGGAAGTCATGCAAAAATATTCATCCTGCTCAGAAATAGTAATTGTGTATAATTTATACTTTGACGATTTTCAAGTCAATAACGCTTTAGGTACACATACCCACTCAATATGCGCTTGCTATTACAACTTTCCAACACTTCCTCAATTTGCGCAATCAAAGCTGGATTTTATATTTCCGGCTGTTTTTTACTCCAGTGAATATTTAAAAACTTTTGGGCCTGAAATATGTTTTAAGCCACTAGTTAAAGTTTTGAAGCGATTAGAAAAAGGAATTATTATTTCTTCAAAAAAAGTTTGTTTTGTTTTGGGGTTAATAGTTGGGGATAATTTAGCCTTAAACTCGGTTTTAGGTTTAACACAGTCTTTTAATTCAATAAGATTCTGCAGGTATTGTCGGGAAGAAAAAACCGATACACGAGTGGGTACCTTTGAAACCAATTTACGAACAATAATTAATTACAAATCAGATGTCCTTGAAAAAAATATTGTAACTGGTGTAAAAAGTGAATGCATTTTTAATGATTTGTCATCTTTTCATTTAGTTGAAAATATGTCATTCGACATAATGCATGACATTTTTGAAGGAGTTTGTCATTATGATATTTCAAGAGTCATAATGTCTTTAATTGATACTGATGTTATAAGTCTGCATTCTTTAAATAGTCGAAAACGTCTTTTTCCTTATGGTGAATTTCAAGTAGCTAATAGATCTCCTGACATAACAATGAATAATATTAAAAACCAACGTTTTAAAATGACTGCAAGTGAAATGATATGTTTTGTAACATATCTTCCCCTAATGATCGGAGATTTGGTTCCGGTAAAAAATAAACATTGGAATCTTGTAATAGTGCTTTCTAAAATTATAGACCTTTTAATGGAAAATGATTTTTGTAATGAAAAACTTGAAAAGTTGGATGAACTTGTAAGAGAACATCATACCTTATATTTATATTTATATGGCAACTTAAAGCCTAAGCATCATTTTATGACTCACTATAAAAGAGCTATTTCCAAATGCGGACCTTTAAAATATATGTGGGCTATGCGATTCGAATCTAAGCATAAAGAAATGAAAATTTATGCCCATGGCATTACATCGCGAAAAAACATAGAAAAAACAATTGCGAAAAAGTGTTCATTTAAATTTTCTGATTTACTTCTTAAATATAAAGATGGGTTTTCAGATTTGTTCAGCAATTCCCTTTTTGTGTTAAAAGATATAAGCTCAAGTTATATAAAAAGCAACGAATTTGGCATTGATTTAAAAAATGTTTTAGCTTCTGATTGCATAACGTACAAAAATATAACTTATAAGAAAAATACCATTTTATGCATAAAAAATGGTGATGAAATTAATATATTTAAATATAAGTTTTGTATAAAAAATGATTCAAAAATTTTTGTAGTATGTAGTAGTGTGGAAGTGGCAGAGTTTAGCGACCACTTTTTTTCTTATGAAGTATTAAATACTAAAAATAATTTAATGTATGTCATTGATATTGACTCCTTTACTTCAAAACCTTTAAATATAACATATGCCAGCAATGGGAAAATGTATTTTAGATATCAAAGTTTGTAACCTTAAAAAAATTACAAAAAAAAATTGAATTAATTATTTTAAATTAAAACTAAATAAATATGTATATTTTTTATTCAAAAACTTAAAAAAAAACCTTTTTTATTTCTAAAATTTTTAAACGCATCCAGTAAAAAACCAAACAAACGTTTAGTTATTCAAAAACTAAACGCATCCAGTAAAAAACCAAATAAACGTTTAGTTATTCAAAAACTAAACGCATCCAGTAAAAAACCAAATAAACGTTTAGTTATTCAAAAACTAAACGCATCCAGTAAAAAACCAAATAAACGTTTAGTTATTCAAAAACTAAACCTATATAGTAGAAAACCAAACTAGCGTTCAGCATAAAACTGAACGCCATGTTCAGTTTTTTACTACAAACGTTCAGGGTGCAAAACACCTAACGAATATTCAGAAAAACTGAACGTTTGTTTGGTTTTTTACTACGTAATTTTTTCTGTGTATGATATGGACGCCATATTTATCTTTGATTTATCAGTAAAAGCCTTACACCTGTCATGCACAATATTGGATCCTAACACAAATCCATTTCTGGGCTGGTGTTCTTTCGAAACCGACTCTCTGATCATAAAACCCGCCTCAGATCTCTGCCTTATACTAAGGTCCTTAAGATAAATTTTTCATAATATCCAAGTGGCCAGTATTACTAGAATGTTTCTTATCCTGATTTTCCTAGTCTGACTTAGCTTCCTGGCACCGTTCCCCTTATTCATTACCGTGTTAAGAACAACGTCTAGTTTCGCTTGAGGTGTGTGCGCCCCAGTAGATCACTGGTAAGTGCGCAAGTCTACCAGACCGTGGTCTGCTTAATTATACCTTTCTGTATTTCTGATCCTTTCCTAAAATTCTTCTTCCTTTTTATATTTACTTTTTCTATTTGCCTCTTCAAATAATACAAACGGACGGAGCTAAGCGGATCCAAGTGACCTGTATCCTTTCCTTTAACAGCTGCTTGTTCTACTCAATGTAATTTACCTACCTATCGTTTGAGGGGTGCTTCTAATGGAACCAGTGATGCCAAGTGAAATACTTTATTAGGCCTTTAGAAGATTCTCACCACACGGTGTGTCTCATATGTTAGAATGAGTCTTACAAATTGTTAAATTAAATGAATAAATTTTGGGTGACACAACTTTAAAAATTGTCTTGCATCGAGTGGCCTCTAGCAAGCTCTCTTACGGCATTTGGCTGAGGTCGGATTCAAGATGCTTTATGCGTCTTTTCAATCTAAACAGGCAAACACGCCAGGTGACGTAGTATAATTAACGTCAGCATATGCCATGTTATCTTAAGTGAAAATGGTCCTAACATGTGCCAAATACTTTTGCGTCCAAAAATTGCTCCCATGCGGTTTGGCAAGGACACACACAGGTAGTAACTTTTCTATTTGTTAAGACATTGGGCTATTAAGAGCTCGTGCTATGTAGATCTTTAACTGACAAAGAAAGCTGTCTGTACTAAAGCATGCATGTTTATGACAGCCTCCATAAGAACCTACGGCAACTCGGATTCCACTTAATTAAATTGAAATCACAGAGTACCACCTTGATTGCTAGGATTACTTAAACCAGTTATCCAAGCCTACGTTACCGGGCTTAGCACCAGGTAAAATGACATTCCTACATACCATTCTCCAAGCGGGAGTCTAGGTTACCACAACCACCACGTGCACACGGTTATGATTCCCGTGGAACCAGCACAGCCTCTAGTCAGAAACCAGTGGGTTCCAACGCAACCCAGGGCTGCCACTACTTTTTACCCTGGCATCACTAGCACAAAGGTGTGGTCATTTCACTTAGGTTAATATGGTAACCCGGGGGAGTTATACCAGAATCATAGAATTGCCTTTCAAAGACTCCTGTATAAGTTTAAAAGGCACAGGGAGGCCTACCCTCAACTTATATATTACCTTGTTACCTTGAAATATGTAGGATAAAAAGTTTGTTGGCTGTGGCTGGAATCGGGCTATCGAATCCAGGAATATTTGTTGCTCCCCGTATCGGCCCCAGAATAGGGCCGTTATTGCCAACCAGGTACCTTAGGCTCTTTTAATTATTTTCAGATTTCTCACGCCAAAACTTGTCTTAGAAAATAAATAAACTGTTATTTCAACATATTAAACTCTGGCAACCCTATTAAAACGATCCTTTTTTTATTAGCTGACAAATAAATTAGGCTGTTGTTTATGAAGCCAATTAAAGATATCAAATAACGCGAGAGTATTAAACCGACACGTTTGCGCAATGATGTCGATTATGACAATGATGATGTAAACGAAATCGACAATGCAAAGCCGCCACTAACAAACCTATCCTTCCCGTGCATATGGAAGAGCTAAAGTGATAAAATAAAAGCAACACCAGCTACCGCTGAAGCGCTCTTAAGAAAAAAGTTGTTAAATGCGCGCATTTGTATAGAAATGAATTCCTAAAATTTTTTTTTATAAAGTTTGAAAAACTCATAGATCATAGTAAATTCTGTTTGTTTATATCAAAAGTGAGTACAAAGGGGGCGAAAAAAAAACTATTAAACTTGAATATCATATATTATTTTTATCTTAAAGCTTTAAATATCAAATAGATAAAAATCATAATAAATTTAAAAAGAAGTTTGGATCCTCTTCAATTAATAATTCATATGACAAAAATTAATAAATTACAACTGCTTATTATCACAAGAAATAGTTGAATTGTTTAAGTATTAGTGACAAAAAATAAAATTTAAATAAAATTAAAAAAGGAACAAACACCTGTCTTTGGCAAAAAGAGCTTAAAATTCGAAAGTAAAAAACAGGATCCTCCTCTGTCTTTTTACATTATGGGTTATTGTTCGCTCTTGAACTCGCAATGTTTTTTTTTTTAATTTTTTAATTTTGTTATTTAATGTCAAATGGGTGTTTTCTTTGCTATGGGCACACATTCACATATGCTCACATCGTTAATAATTGCAATGACTAGTCATCGCTAAATTTAGAAACTAAATAACTACAATTAAGGTTAACAAGCTCAGTTGTCCCTTAAACGACAACTTTTGACAACTTGTAAATTGACAGAATACAATAACAGTGACATATGTACATACGCATTTCATCCACAAAAATTGAAGTCTTCGACAAAATAGTTAAAGATAAAAATTAAAAATATATTTGACGTGCCCCCTAGTAGCCAAAGGAATATAAAAGTTTTTTGTGATTCCGCAAAAAATTTAAAAAAAACAGTGTTGGAAAATTGACAGAAAACACTTGGATTGAAGGAGCATTTTAAAAAGATAAATACAAATGGAAAACTATTTTAAGAAATGTTTGGGTTATGTTGGGTTAAGTTAAACTGGGGGCAAATTACGCCATTCGATTCTAATCGAAATTTTAAAATTCTTATTAGAACTCCTATACTAAAAGCATTGACAACTCGATCGATCGTGTAGAATTTTGATTCGAATCGAATGTCATAATTTGCCCTCTGGTTGGCATAAAAGACCACACCTAAGCCATTTAGTGCTACTAAAGAAGAAGAAATAATAACCGATAGATTTTAATTCGATATAATAGAGTCAATTATGATCCATGCTTTCTTAGTTTGGTGGCAGATTTATATTTTCAAACCTAGATAAAAAAGGTAATAATTAACACAAAGTTTTATTAAAAGCATTGAACGATAGAATAAAAATGCAGATTTTTTAAAAAATATGCCATCCAGATGTTTTCCGTCGAGTTGAACACGCTGTTCAAAACGGAGCCTTGTGTTCTCCGTCACACGCTGCAGTAAACGTGGTTCAATTGAGCTGATTTCTCGACTAATGTTTTACCTTTAAAGCCACAAGAGATTGGGGATTGTCATTATAAACCCTCTCTTTAACGTAGCCCCTTAAAAAAAATCCAAGGGAGTTAGATCGGGCGGTTTTGGTGGCCATGGAATATCCTCAAAGCGACTGATCAGTTTTTGTGGAAAAGTTTCCCGAAGCAAATTAATTGAACCTCTGGATGATTGTGACGCTGCCCCATTCTGTTGAAACCACATGTGTAAAGAGGACGATGGATGAATGAGCTTGCAGGCTTAACAAAAAGAACTCCGTAATCATGCGATGATAATTTTCACCGTTGACATTCGGCGCCAGCACTTGAGAATTTTTGGAAAAAAATGGTCCAATTATTTCATGCGTGGATAAGGCACACCAAACAGTTACCCTGGGGCAATGCAATGGTTTTTGATGCAGGTTCTTGAATACCAGTAACGGCAGTTTTGCTTGTTGACGTGGTCGTTTAAATGAAAACGAGCTTCGTCGCTCCAAAAAAAAAATGGGATTTACAGTGTGAAAACGCTCCAACATCGTTTTACAAAAATTGTTGCGTAAATGAAAGTCACTTCCGTTTGGTTCTTAAACTATTTAAATTTAAAAGGAAGAGAAAGGAGATCCTTTTTTAAAATTCCATGAATAATCGCTACTGGAACTCCCAGTGAGGCTGCTCATTTCCGTATTGAAAGTTGCGGATTTTCACGTAAACTGTTTTCAACCAGCTTAATGTTTTCGGGAGTCCTCGAAGATCGACTGGGCCCTGGCCGTAGTACATTCATAGCCGAAGCAGTTGCGCGGAATCTCTGCATCAACGAATGAATTTAATCTACACTCGGTCCATCTTGTTTTTGCCGAATACCGAACTAAATTGTCGACGAGCAATTACGTAGAAATCGTTGCTCCTCAAAAATTTTTTCACATTGAATGCGCGATAATTGCAACGGCGCCAACCTCCCTCCACTTCGTTTATTACCTTTTTATTGTAATTGTATTTAGAAATATAAACCCCTGCATTTATTCCTTTAAATCCATGGTTTTTATCTAATTCAAGCTTATTTCGATTTTTTTTTTAATTTGTTCTTAAGATGACTTCTACATTTGTTCTCTGGATGCCCTCTTTTACGATATCCCTAAGGGTTTCATTCAATGGCTTGTCTTGTAATATCATGCGGAGCTTTTCTTAGCGTTTTCTTCTTAAGATGATCGTGCCAAATGGTTAGTGCCCATAGCCTCACAATAGTTATGGTCTCTGATCATCGCATCTTTAGTATGCGCCTAAGGCAGGGACTTATGAAGGTCTGTACACGCTATTAGAGCCGAAAGGTAGTGCTTAATGTTTCGCATCCGTACATTAATATAGACATTACGTTGAAGCTTAATGTTTTTAATTTGGTGCCACGAGATAGCGATGAACAGCTTCAGATATGCTTGAGTTGCCCAACTTATAAATTCCACGCAAAAAAACTGCTCATCTTATGATGCCAAAAATAATAAAAGTCATTAAGCATCTTCTGAAGTGAAGCGTATCCCAGAGTCTGTTCTGCATCGAGTAAAACGATTAGTCCGACATGGCAAGGCCTAGACAATTAAGCTGGTAAATTGAAGCTTCCCAGCCATTTCTTTCCTAATAGCTTTCCATATGTATTGCAGTATGCGGCCGACCGTTGTACTAACGGGAAATTACGATTTCATTGTGATCGTCTTTTGGGACTTGTTCCTGCTTCAAATGAAACAGTTGCGTTCGTCGATGGTCTAGATAGATTTCAATAGCTCATAATAAGTGGCCCCACCAAATACAAGCCGTACATTAGCGCCAAGTGTATTTAGCTTTTATCATTTAAATTGCAAAAATGTTTTATTTTTCCAGCGGTGAATTTGCAAACTCGTTATCTAAGGTCTCTCGGCTTTAATTCGTTAGTTTTGCTAATCCTGCTGCTCTCAAACGTTTTGACTTCTTCTTATGATTTCAATAGGTCTTGTTTGAAATTGACCACGATCTTTATGGAGCAATACCTCCAATTCTTGGTCCTCGAATCACATTCAAAAGATACTTCCTATCTGCTGTAAGTCCCGCATTAATAAGATTTTCCTCCATTGACGAAACTAACATGAAATGAGAAGAAACTCGAATTATAAGGACATGAGCGTTTGGCTTAAGGAAACAGGCAGCTGAGATCGCTTTAAGACACCTGTAAAGAACTAGCAATGGTCGCCCCGTTTTGTTTCCGATTGGTGAATCCATCTTATTAAGCTAAATTCCAATCGTCTCGTTTAAACTTTCGAGTTTGCTAATTCCAAACTCTTCTTTTCATTAACCAGTGCAGAGAAGAAGAATAAGAGACGATAAATGTTATTTTCGTTTTGATAAATTCCGCAGATGAGGTTGATAGTATTGGCGTGATGTCCTTACCAACTGTGATCGATTTTTTTTGGTTATGGTTCTCCTCAGATGTCGTCCGTAAATACTTAGAAGACACATGGAGCGTCACACTAAGGTTCATTAAAACTTATTTGTGTTAGCAAGTCCACAAAAGAAAGCGTCCACCTGTTGCCTACTGGCAGAGAGGGAAACGCCGCAGAAGCACTCATTAATAACATTCGTTTCTGATCCCATATTGTGGACTTTTTTTCTAATGATCGCTGGAAATAATCCATTTCAGTACAGATAACCTGTTCAGTTTTCATCTCATAATAGATAGGATCCTCTTCTTCCCACCAAATACTGTGCTTTGATGTCGAATCGGGTAGTTGGCCGGGCAACACATACAATACCTTGAGATTCGGGTCATCGAAATAAATTGTAATGATTCGGGAAAAAATCGGCTCAACTATCACTTTAATTTGTATAATATTGAGCTTGCTTGCTTAAGGATAAATCCTGTTGCTCCCAAAAGTTTAAAATTGCTGCTTAATAACCTCCTAAGTATTTTGAAAATTCTTGTTAAAGGTACCTTTACACGGTAATACAAAGTAATTAGATTTTTTAGAATTAAAATATTATGAAATTCTCTCCGTGTTTAAAAAAAGAAATTAAAAATCTGTTCTAACTATTTTTCATGTTTACACGGATGAGGTTGGTAAAATCAAAATCGGTTGTTTCTTGCCACTTTCCTTTTGGGGTAACGCCATATGGTTAAGGTTCAACAATATTAACAAAAACAACATGAAAAAAATCTGCTTTTATTTTGATTGTTTGTGTATTGTTTCATTAAGTGTAGCCACCTTCATTAGATGCTGTACGTGCTGCCAAGCTTTCACACCTCTGATGTGATGAGAATACACAAGTTTCTAAAATGGTTTAGAAAATAAACATTTACCGAACACTTGTCAAATTTTGCATCCGTATTCTCTCCTACCCAATATATTATGCTTTAACATGATGAGATTTTGTATTATTCTACAACATATTTTGACAAGTCATAATATATGTATTACCATGTAAAGGTACCCAGCAAAAAATAATCGAGATTTTGTAAGCAGTAAATACTTTTTCTAGTATACTAATGCGCTTCGCAGCAAGCACTTATCTATTCCCTTAATTAATGCAATAGTGTATGGCAATAAATGTAAAACTTTTACCGTTTTACACACTCGCTTACTCAAGTGCATACTAAGAAGCACTATTGTAAGGCAGTGAGTAAAAAAAACATTAGTTTTTCGTCAAGTAACGAACATAATAACTCGGCAAAACATTTATTTCGATGACGCAATAAATTTAAACAACTAAAGAAGCACTAAAATTACATGAATTAACTGGATATTCATAGCCCCGAAATAAGCACTTAACATGAAATGCAACTAAGTGGGACATCGCGAACAAATATCATGCCATACGTAAGCAGGTTTGTAAGCTTTGCTGTCTTGATATTCCCTTACAAACCTACCTACGGCGAAGCAGTAGTTTTTGCTGGGTACTTTAAGTTTGACCAAAATTACCATGTTGATGCAATGTTACGTTAACCTGTCATTAGTATCATTCGTATACTACTTAATCAACTTATTTTAAAATATTTAAAATCCTAGAAAAAATGCGCACAATTAAGGATTTAAAAATCACCAACAATTTAATAAAAGTGACGTCAAAACATAAGCAGACCTCACTTTAAGCTCTCATTGTTTTGGTTTAAATTGACAACTAACTGACTTAAGATATCAATAATATAGTGACAGTAAACGTTTTGGTTGTTAAAATTTTCATAGAACGAGAGATTATTATTTTCATAAAATAACATTTGTTGCTTGTAACTTTGATGGCTGCTTGTTTGCAGTTGTTTAGCGCTTAATATGTCATTTAGATGGTTTGTCACAGATAAAGAAAGAAGTAAAATGACTGGCTCAAAGGACTGACATGCATGCACTTACCGTTAGCATAATTAATATAAACATCGTCATCATTATTATTAACGTTTTAAAAGGGCTGTTATATATATGTAAAGAAATTTTTAATTTACAACATGAGCGAGCATTTATGGCCTAAATGTTTATACGTGTCCTTAGTAAAGGTCACGATTTCCCAACAAGAACTTTTATCGTTACAATAATTTGGAAAATTATTAAAATAAAAATAAACGGCCTTAATTTTCCTTTTTTATTTCCTCAATTTGGCGTCATGTTTTAATTTTATTATTTTTGGAACCGGAAATAAACTTTCTAATCCATTGATTTTTATCGTAAAATTACGGTATTTACATGTAAATAGATTCTAATTGTTGTCCTAATTAAATTTAATATATATTTTTCTTTAGAAAATTATAAACATTTGGGCATAGAAAAGTTCGTTTTTAAGTTACAGGTAACAACTATAACTATTTGAATGAAGTCTTGAGAAATAGAGCAGCTTGTTAATGCCCATGTAGATTGAAACAAGATTAAAACAAAACTCGCTTTCGTTTTAATAAATAATTTTAGTTTCATTTTATATTTAAATATTAACAAAATAAACATTTGATTTTGTATGCCTGCATGTATGTTGAATTTGATATCCTTGTTTGATATTTATCCTGTTTTTAATATCATGTTTATTGAATGTAATAATTGTGTTCTACATTGCAGCCAAATGTTTTCACCTGGTCAATTCCCATTAATAAAAAATGAATAATTTATTAACTATATTCGTTTAGGTAAAATCTCAAAGTTTATGTTTGGGTTTACTAATGTAATACAATGTTGTATTTTACGACAAGTATTTAACAATTAGAAGGTCAGATTTAAATACGTACGAAGACTTTTCACGTCAAAAAATTCCATCGCAACGAGTAACAATTATTAAAAAAAAAATCAGAAGTTTAAGGTTTATTTATACGCGACTTAACCATACCACAGAAAACAGCTGTTCGAACCAAACTTATGGGCAACACTGTATTTAATTATATGTGACTTACTATTACGCCGTAACCATAACCTTAGAAACCAATTGAGTTTTAGTTTTTATGGCAACGCTTGTGATTATGGCGATATGGTAAGTCACATATAATTGAACCTTTAAACAAGCTGTTAAGGACTTTTGGGCCATAGCGTGTCAAAAAGGGGGCAGCTCAGGTCAGGTTAGGTTAGCTAAAACAGGCGGTGAAAGACATTAAATTTGATTAGCTCAGATTAGAAAATTTAGATAAAAGTAGAGATTAACCCAAATGGTTGGCAATAGTCGCTCCATAAAGGTCCTTGCCCTTAAGCTATAATAATAGACTAGGTAGGCCAATGTTGGCTACATCCGACAAGCCATCCAGTCCGTCAGTACCAAAGTGCTTGATCCAAATATCGTTTAGTGCCGGGCAGAAGCGTAAGAGGTGCTGTATACTTTCAGTGGTTGATAAGTGTATAACACAAGTGCCTAAGTCTACCTCCTAGCGGTATCAATCGGGCAACTTTCAGTTCAATTACTGAAAGGCTAACAGACATGGCTGAGACGAAAACAATCTGTCTTGGGCTAAATGTGTGATCAGTGATTCACTGGTCTGGCTTGAGGCAGGTTGTCCTTGTTGTCGCTGTGTCATGTACATCGCCATTAAGTGGCACAGCAATACAAGGTTCTAAGGGTACCAATACCTTATCTGTGTGAAATAGTAACTGGTAGGAATGATACGGAAGTAGATTTCCGAGGCTGACCAGAGTCCTATTTGGTACCACGGGAATCAGTTTGCCCCATGTGCTTACCAGTGCATGAATTGATTAATGGTGAGGTCTCCTTCGGGAGTTCACGTGGTAGCTGTGGTTATCCGCAAGCGGGGCAACTGAGAACGAAAGTTGATATGCTGTGGTCCGTCCTGTACGGGCCCCAGAGTGACCGTGTAAGCGGTGTTATATGAACCTAAGGTATACAAGATAGAGCTTCTAGTTTTGGCGGGTCTACCCAGGCCCATAAGCAACTGTTGAAGTAGGCTATTAGCTGAAAAGGTGTAAGTGTGCTGGGGACCCTAGTATCTAAAATAAGATCCCGTCAAAGTAGTAGCAAATAATGAGAAGACCGGCATTGGCATGTCGAAGCATGTGCGTGACTCGATCCTGACTGGCGGTAAGAAGATTATGAAGCATTGATGATGGTGGAGTAATTGATTTGTCTATATGAGAAAAACATCCTTCTAACAGAGCTGGGTGTCGCATTCGTTGGGTGCGACATGATATTCATAATCTTTCTTGCTGAAGGTTGGGTGCTTTTTCACAAGCGTGTGGAGAGGTGTCTTGTCGGCGCGGATCTGTTTTGATTATGAAGAAGCGAGATCAAAACTAGAAGCGCAATTTGGGTTTAGATAGCCCAACTCCTCACCAAGGGGTCTGTTGTGGCTACACAGAGTCATGACAGAGAATTGGTACCTGGGTGGCAGGGTGAGCCAGTCTGGGGGCGCTGGTGGACGCATTGTTTCCATCAAGTGTTGAGAGCAGCATAAATTATTGCCAGCATGGCAGGTGTCACGTAAAACCCTTAACATCTGTATACTTTCAGTATACTGATGTGACCATATAGTCTCTCTCTACATTTAGATCCTCAAAATAAATTCTTTAGAGATAACTAGGTGTGCCTAGAAGCTTGTCCTCATTTTTGTGTAGGAAATAACGTCTGGTGCGAAGTTAGGCCCATCTTTGGACTCTAGCTTTCTACACCAGCCCATTTCCACTACCTCCTACCACACAGTGTTTACAATAAGATAGAATGGGTCCTCAAAAGGAGTTAAAAAAACTTGAAAATTTTGGTTAGCAATGTTTTGAAAAATTCGTTATGTCCAATTTACTGTTTTTATACCCTTCACATAGTGATAAGGGTATATATCAGTTTGTCATTCCGTTTGTAATTTCTTTATTATCCTTTTGCGACCCCATAAAGTATATATATTCTGGATCCTTATAGATAGGGAAGTTAATATAGCCATGTCCGTCTGTCCGTCTGTCTGTCCGTCTGTTGAAATCAAGTTTCCGGAGTCAAATAAAAAGATACAGACTAGCTAATGGTGTCAAACGATTACAAATATCCCGTTAACAATCGCTATTTAAAATCAGCAAAATCGGTTCACTATTGACCGAGATATAAGCGAAAACCCAAAACAACCCATTTTTTTAGGACAAAATCCGTGCATATATCCCTATATATCTCAGTAAGTATAGTCACTATTGCCACAGAACTTGGAACGGATACTCTTAAAGTAGGCACCTAAATAATGGACAAATTTTTTTCAGATAGAATCAGGGGAAGTGGTAGTTTTCCTACAATTGCACAAATTTGGTGAAATATTTTATGCGCTATATCTCGGAAACTATTACAGCTATCGACTTCAAATGTTCTACAAAAAGTAATTGTACGCTAAGGGCTACACTTTAAAGAAAAAATTTTTTGAGTGGGAGCAAAAAAAGGGGTAGCTCCCATACAAATTAACAATTTTTATGAAATATTCGATACGCTATATCTCGGAAACTATTACAGCTATCGACTTCAAATATTCTACAAAAAGTAATTGTACGCTAAGGGCTACACTTTAAAGAAAAAATTTTTTTAGTGGGGGCAAAAAAAGGGGTAGCTCCCATACAAATTAACGATTTTTATGAAATATTCGATACGCTATATCTCGGAAACTTTTACAGCTATCGACTTCAAATGTTCTACAAAAAGTAATTGTACGCTAAGGGCTACACTTTAAAGAAAAAATTTTTTGAGTGGGGGCAAAAAAAGGGGTAGCTCCTATACAAATTAATGATTTGTATGCAATTTTCGATACGCTATATCTCGGAAACTATAACAGATATCGAAATCAAATGTTCTACAAAAAGTAATTGGACAGCAAAAGCAACGCTTTGAAGTAAAAATTGTTTTGGTTGGGGTTGAATATGGGGTAGCTCCCATACAAAATCACAATTTTTGTAAAATTTTCGATACGCTACATCTCGGAAACTGTAACAGATATCGAAATAAAATGTTCTACAAAAAGTAATTGGACAGCACAACCTACGCTTTGAAGTAAAAATTTTTTTGGTGGGAGGTGAACATGGGGTAGCTCCCATACAAATTCACAATTTTTTTGAAATTTTCAATACGCTATATCTCGGAAACTGTAAGAGATATCGAAATCAAATATTTTACAAAAAGTAATTGGACAACAAAACTTACGCTTTAAGGTAAAAATTTTTTGGGTGGCAGGTGAACAAGGGGTAGCTTCCATACAAATTCACAATTTTTATAAAATTTTCGATACGCTACATCTCGGAAACTGTAACAGATATCGAAATCAAATGTTCTACAAAAAGTAATAATCTAATAATTCATACATTTTGGAAAAAAAAAGTTGAAGAGGAGCAGGGGGACTAGAACATCCCATAAAAATTAACAACTTTAATTAACCTTTTATTATAAATAATGTCAAAAACTTTTATTACTGTCGACCTCAAACGTTCCTCATCTATTTCTATTATCCATACGAACGTTAACATTTTGTAAAGTTTTCTATGGGCTTAAAACTCACACAAGGTATTTTTATTATATTATTTGCAGTACAAAATAACTCGGCTGGGTATATTAAAAGACCAGTGTGAAGGGTATATAAGATTCGGCACAGCCGAATATAGCGCTCTTACTTGTTTCATAAAAAGGGTGTTTTTTCCCGAAGTAATCCCTAAATTTTTCAATGTTGTTTTTAACACAAATATGTACATACCGTTGCTGGATCCTGAAAATATAAAAAAAGAAAACTTATTATTTATATATTCGAAAAAAAATGTATATTTTTTTAAAACAAATGTTATATATAGCTCAATTATAAATAAGCATTCCGAAATGCTAATTCCGGGAGGACAATTGTATCGGGGCTATAACAAAAAAATGGGCTAATCATCACCACAAACAATAGGGTTAGTGCCACTTCACAAAAAACTCATTTATGCCAAATTCAATCAAAATATTTTTAAAACTAAAAACTGTACTTTGATCACAAGAACAGATGGACGCACAGACGGATATGTTTAAATCGACTCAGAAAGTGGTTCTGAGTCGACCGCTATAGCTGAAGGTGGGTGTCAGACCATTGTTTTTGGGCGTTACAAACATCTGCACAAATTTATTATACCCCTACCACGTATGTGTTGGGGGTACAAAAATAACCTGTGGGTAATCTTTTTGGTCGTGATCGATTAAAAAGGCACACATCACGTCAATGGTTTAAAGATGTTAAATATATTAAGGAATAAAATAGAAATACTGGTCTCTATATATGTACCTTACACGTACATCTGTTTATACACACACATACAAAGTAACTTGAACAGAATCTTAAGCAAAATGCAAAAGGGACTAATAAAGGAATCGTCTGGAAACCGACATGAAGTATTAAATTTGAGCCAATCGCCCCCTACAATGACAACCCCATTTTAAAGTGAAATCTTTCCTTCATATAAAGTGTAAGAATTAGAGCCAATCCCTACCCTAAGGCACCAGTCACGTCAATTGTTTTGGTTCAATTCCCTTTCCCGTAAAATAGCTTTGGTGCGAATTAATTTGCTGCTTTATTTATGATTTTATGTTTTATGCAAGTTTTTGTAGGATTTTTAATATAACTGGGCCAGAATTTTTATAAATATTTAAGAAACTTGTTATATTTTTAATTACAAATGAAACTTTGTGGACATTTTTTTTTAATTTTCTTTTATCTGGAACACATTTTTTTATTGAATCTTGGTTTCTACTAGATATCTGCATGAATACATTTATTTGACACAACAAAAACAATATTCCTTCAAACATTTTTCATACTATGGGATATAAATAAAGTTAAACCAGTAACAACACAAGAGAGAATGTATTGTGTGTTACACTCAATGATATAAGAAGAACACATTCATTTTACAGTTTTCGTTTTGAGTGTGTAAAAAACTCACTTGAAAATACAAAAACATAGCAAAGTTTCATTACAGTTAGACTTTTTATAAAAACATTCAGGTGTTTTTTCGAGTTAATGAATGTTTTAACAACAACAATAACGACAAATTTGCAAACACAAATGAATGCGCTCAATAATAATTTTTTACACCAATCATAAAACAATATTTACACATTCTATTCAGTATTTATTTATATGAATGTATGAGTAATATTTTGTTTTCGGTTCCAGTTGTTTTTTTATTTGCTTTCTCTTTTGGGTTCATTCATTTAGTTTGTTTAACATTGAATGAAAAACACTATGTGGTTGAAAAACAAACGAATGTATTTAAACGGCTTTTGAGTGTAGTTATGCAGACGTCTAGTTTCTACTAACAACAATTATTGGAAAATAAAATAATTAATATTAATCCAGCCAGTGTCAGATTATAACTTGAGTTTTTAAATTAAAGTTTACAGTTGACATTCGTCGCCTGGCCTCGAGAATTTTCGAAAAAAAACGATCCAATTATCTCAAACAATTACCCTGGGGTAAGGCAATGCTTTTTGACGGTTCAATCGAGGGTTGCGGGTTCTTGGAGATCAGTAACGGCAGATTTGCTTGTTGACGTGGCCGTCGTCGCTCAGTGTAAAAACGCTCCAACATCGTTTCACAAATATTTGTGCGTAAATTAAATTCACTTTCTTTCAGTTCTTGACAATTTGAATTTTAAAAGGTTAGAATTTCTGATCCTTTTTTAATACTTTATGAATAATCGCTCTTAGAAGTCCTAGGGAGGCTGCTCTTTTCTGTATTAAAAGTCGTGGATTTTGACGTAAACTGCTTTCAACCAGTTCAATGTTTTCGGGAGTCTTTGAAAATCGACTGGGCCTTGGCTGTGGGACATTTATAGCCGAAGCAGTTGCGTGGATTCCCTGCACCCAAGAAAGAATTAAATTTACAGACGGGTTTGCCGAATACCGAACCTTGAAAAAAATTGTCGAGGAGCAATTACGTAAGAATCCGCACAATCGATAATTCCAAAGGCGCCACCCTCCCTCCACGTTGAAAAAGTCGTATTTAAAAATACAAATTCGCCACCAGACACCCTGTAGCACCGAATTGGTTTCAAAAACTAGTTTTAGAACAGAAGTTAACGATCGAAACGAAGCGCAGAGTTTCAACAATATAACCACTGATTTTGGGCTGCCCTGAGATTCATTTGGATTAACTTCGTATCTAAATGACTTCAATGTGGTGCGACGATTAAGGTGAAGAAGCTATTTTGCCAAAAAGTTTTAGAAAGATCGATTCAATGCGTAAAGTAAAAAAAAACGTGGGTGGATTTTTATTCAATAACTTTTATTTCGCAAAGCTTTCACCATTACTTTATTTAAAAAATATGAAGCCTCTAAACGAACTTCATGAGAAATGAGAGACCAGGGCTTAACCTTATAAATATTTGGAAATATACCTTTTGTTACGCCGAGATCATTAATGTCTAAAATTTTATAATGGTCAGTTGGCTCATAAGTTATTTAACTAGTTGAAAAATCATTCAGTTTCTGTTAAGACAATGCATAATACCAACGACAATGTCTAGGGGTAATGAGCCGAAAGCCCCAACACGCATGCTAAGCGCTATAGTAGCCAGCAGGTATAAAGCGAAGACCTACTGATCTTTCGTAATTGAAAATCTAGGCGGACAATAAACTGACGCAAATAATAGTGAAGTCAATTTTTAATTATGCTTCCCCTCATGCATTACCATTTTAAATTCATTAAATTCCTATTAATTGCAAGTTATACACATGTCTTTCTGGGGAAAAATGTTCAAATACAAATTTTACAAATTAATTTGGTCCACTCTACACGATCTCATGAGATTTCTTTTAAAACAACTAAATAATCACATGCTTATATGTATTGAATTAAGTTTTTATTTTCTTAACAAATACTTTGCTTAATTCCCAATGAAACCAACTAAATAAATAAATATTTAATTAAATAAAGTTGCTTAAAGAAAAAACTAATTAACTGGATGTTGCAACTATAAAAATAGTTGTTTTCAATTGGTTTTATTAAGGCTCTTAATGCATAAAGTTGGTCACATTAAACACAACAATTATGTCAATTCAATCCAATTGAAATAAAAACAAGTAAGAGCGCTATATTCGGCTGTGCCGAATCTTATATACCCTTCACATTGGTCTTTAAATATACCCAGCCGAGTAATTTTGTACTGCAAATAATATAATAAAAAACCTTGTGCGAGTTTTAAAGCCCATAGAAAAAATAACAAAATTTTAACGTTCGTATGGATAATAGAAATAGATGAAGAAGATTTGAGGTCGAGAGTTTTAAAAGTTTTCGACGTTATTCATATTTAAAAGCTTAATAAAACTTGTTAAATGTTCTGGTCGCCCTGCTCTTCTCCAACTTTTTCACCAAAATGTATGAATTATTTGATTATTACTTTTTGTAGAATATTCGAAGTCGATAGCTGTAATAGTTTTCCAGAAGTAGCGTATCGAAAATTTTATAAAAATTGTTAATTTGTATGGGAGCTACCCCTTCTTCACCCCCCATCCGAAAATTTTTTTCTTCAGAGCGTAGCCCTTGATGTCCAATCACTTTTTGTAGAACATTTGATTTCGATATCTGTTATAGTTTCCGAGTTATAGCGTATCGAAAATTTCATACAAATCGTTAATTTGTATGGGAGCTACCCCTTTTTTTGCCCCCACCCAAAAATATTTTTCTTTAAAGCGTAGGCCTTCTTGTCCAATTACTTTTTGTAGAACATTTCATTTCACTATCTTTTATAGTTTCCGAGATATAGCGTATCGAAAATTTTATAAAAATTGTTAATTTGTACGGAAGCTACCCCTTCTTCACCCCCCATCCGAAAATTTTTTTCTTCAGA
This sequence comes from Melanophora roralis, assembly GCA_963583895.1. Lineage (NCBI taxonomy): Eukaryota > Metazoa > Arthropoda > Insecta > Diptera > Rhinophoridae > Melanophora > Melanophora roralis. Next base: position 34,170,601 of record OY757189.1, on the reverse strand, counting down.
GCGTAGCCCTTGATGTCCAATCACTTTTTGTAGAACATTTGATTTCGATATCTGTTATAGTTTCCAAAATATAGCGTATCGAAAATTTCATACAAATCGTTAATTTGTATGGGAGCTACCCCTTTTTTTGCCCCCACTCAAAAATACTTTCCTTTAAAGCGTAGGCCTTCTTGTCCAATTACTTTTTGTAGAACATTTCATTTCGATATCTTTTATAGTTTCCGAGATATAGCGTATCGAATATTTTATAACAATTGTCGATTTGTATGGGAGCTACCCCTTTTTTTGCCCCCACTCAAAAAATTTTTTCTGTAAAGTGTTGATCTTTGCGTACAATTACTTTTTGAAGAACATCTTAAGTCGATAGCTGTTATAGTTTACGAGATATAGCGCATAAAATATTTCACCAAATTTGTGCAATTCTAGGAAAAATACCCCTTCCCCTGGTCCTATCTGAAAAAACTTTTTCCATTATTTTGGCCCCTTCTTTAGGAGTATCCGTGCCAAGTTTTGTGGCAAGAGTGACTATACTTACTGAGATATATAGGGATATATGCACAGATTTTGTCCTAAAAAAATGGGTTACTCTGGGTTTTCGTTTATATCTCGGTCAATAGTGAACCGATTTTGCTGATTTTAAATAGCGATTGTTAGCGGGATATTTCTGATCGTTTGACACCATTAACTGGTCTGTATCTTTTTATTTGACTCCGAAAACTTGATTTCAACAGACGGACAGACGGACATCGCTAAATCGGCTTCCCTATCTATAAGAATCCAGAATATATATACTTTATGGGGTCGCAAATGAATAATAAAGAAATTACAAACGGAATAACAAAGTGATATATACCCTATCACTATGTGAAGGGTATAACAAAAGAAATGTTTCGCATTTAAAATAATTTCGTATTAATTTATAAAGCTGTTTAAAAACAAGAAGTCATTTTCACCACCTGGATAAATGGACATAACATTTAGTGATGTGAATGAATGTCTGTTTATCTCAAGACAAAAATGGAAAACAAATAACTAAATGATTTGGTTTTCAAGTGAAACATTGATGGATGCCCCGGATTGCAGCTAAACTATAACAACAAATGAAACAAATCAGTTAAGGGGAACAAATAAAAAAATTCAATCATTCTGAGAAGTAAATGGAATGAAAAAAAAATCGGTGGCAATTTGTGAAATGAATGTTAAGTAGAAAACCTGCGGGTGGTTCTGACAAACTTGCCACCACCAAAGTACAACCATAAAAATGTGATTCGCTATAAAGATGGAAAACAATTTAAACTTGAACTTAAAGTAGATAAGATTGAGCAAGAAATTGCAATGAAATACTTTTGGTTTAGAGCAGTTGAATCTTAAAGAGGCAATGGCATTCATTTAAGATACCTGAGAGGAATTCATTTAATATTATTTCAATTAAATCAACAATAATGACAATTCAAAGTAGTTAGAGTAGACCAAAGGTTTTCTTTAGTTTGATGACAAGAAGATCTCAATACAAAATCTTCTTATTCAATTCAAATACGTTTCGATTACTGATTTAATTGTTTGACTAATTGAGAGATTTTAATTTTTTTCCTTAACATCAAAAGTTAAGTAAATGTTAATGGGTTGTCCTTTTTAGTTTTTGTAAAAGGAAAAAAAATATTTTCATTTATTGATTATGCATTCAGGTAAACGTGGTGACATTGGCAGTGTTAATGATCTTACTTTCGTTACAGTGATTATTGTTACTTCAAGTTAGGAGTGACAAATGTAATGACTTGATTTTGTATGTAACAATAGAACTTGCCACTAACGGTGGGATGGATGTGCAGCAACCGACAGAGATGACATGGCAGAGCAAGTGTACTCCACGTATTTGCGTCATAAACAAAAAAAAAAAAAAGCCAAGTTAGTAGCAGCAACAAGATTGTCGCCAAATTGAAACTTGCATGCAGGCATGCATGCATGGCGGCATAACGGCGACAATGAGAACAATATTGATCATGATGACAATCATGATCTTGTTGCATGATGTATGTGTGTATGCCTATTGGAAAAAGTATGAGTATGAATGTTTCTTATGGAATTAATTAACTGCCTGATGGAGGCGCAACCTCACAAGTAGTTGCAACTTTAATTTTTGTCATTGTTTGGAAGATTTTGGTTTTGGTTTTTTATTAAGCAAAACTAGAGAGCCTTTTGTTGATGTCTTGTTAGACACGACGAGGACACACAGAAGCATGCAATCATGCACTTTTTATAAGAGTTTGTTTGGTTACGAAGAGCATGTGTGGTGGCAGCTGTAAGTTTGGTCATGGTTTTGGGGTTTTTATGTTTTTTTTTGCTTGATTTTTAGCTTCTTTTCTTAAATCAGCCAAAAAATAAATTTTGCTACTTTAGAATTTCATTGAATAAACGTGGACACAGTGTTTAAGTGGAGTTAAATTAATGCTGCTGTAATTTTATTACTCTGCCTAAACAGTTTGTCCAAACAACTGCTTATTCCAGGGTAGTCAAACTACAACCAACGCATCTGTGGCTTTTTTAGTAAACCACACCAAGGTTATAATGTTAGTAGTAGTAGTAGGAAAATAGATCGCGTTTTACTTAGGAGCTCATCTGAAAGTATATAGGGTCACGTCTAGAGGCACATGTGGGGGGGTATATTCATTGGACAAACAAGAGACAAGAATTCAATTCAGACTTCACCGTGAATGCAGTGTACTACAGGCTGAACTGTAAGCAATTGGCAAAGCTGCTTAGTACCTGGATCAGGTACTGCGGAATACTTGGCATAAGCAAATGTTAGGTGCTTGATGCTTTTGATGCTATCTAGAAGTTGATAAACTTCTAATGGGGAAGAAAGTTTCCGATACATCTTACTTTGCCCTTGAAAGAAAATGTTAACCTTAACAGAGAGTAAACTGGGTAACTCTATGTAAACCTGAAAGGCTTAAAGACATGGTCGTACTAAGCCGTAGGGATGAGAGAGGACTGCTTTCTTTTAGCATTATTGGAGCCACCACCCACCCTGGTCCTGTTGAGAGGAAGAATGGAGTCTAGGCCTTTAGCAATATTTAAACCATGTCTAACGCTCCTTGGCCGTGCTATGGGTGAAGTTTTAATTTAGTCTGTCACTAGAATTTTATAATAATGTGGTTCGCCACTGTTTTTGAGGAATATAAACTCCTCTTCTTTTTATGGAAGAAGTAGTGTCGTGTTTGAGCTTCAATCTTTTGCACAATACAAGATAGGATCTTGTAGGCGACGGATTGGAAACTTACTCCGCGATAGTATGTGTAGTATGCTGAGGTCCGAATCTTAGGGCATGCTTTATGACCCAAATTGGAGCATACAGGCTGGAGCATGCACTTTATTAGCTATTTCTAGTCTTATATAGCTTTGCAGGTATTTACTTCGTGCCTGCGACCTTGCTATACTTAAGCCGGCAAAATACTGATTTGATTTCATGTCAGCTAGAGGGTGGACATTTAACTCAATCATCTGTGATTGGTTGCGAAATATATTCACTAAAACAAGGAGCAAAAAAATGGTTTAAGATAGGCCGACTCTCAATGCAAAAAATTACAACCCGGTTGATCTCACAAGTAGTCCAGTGGCGCTGGTCTTAAGCATTATAGTAGTAAGACCACCGTGAGATTGATTCCTGTACTATACATTGGACTTGTCTGTTAATGCCGAACATCCTTGAGAAGGATGGCAACGACTTCAAACATCACATTCAAAGGAGTCCAGAGACACGGGGCCAATGCAGGCAATTGTTTGGTTACAGAATGGACAGTCATTTAAATGTGGTCAACGTAACCCTATCCTTCATCAGGAAAAGCGGTTGGTTCGCGTATAGGGACTAGGAGTGGGTGATTATTAGCAGCCACTTTCAATTTTGGACTCTTCTTATCTAAACTTTTCTCCCTCTCTCTCTTTAATTTTTTTTTTAATTTTTTTCGCTGGTAGCGCAATAGGATCGAAGCAACGGACCCAAGTGAGCTGCTCCACACTATTCTTTCTTTTTCCTAATTCAAAAGTTATATGTTCTACCTTACCTTACCTACAAGGAACTGGGGCTATATATTTGCCACGTTTAACCAAAAGGTCTTCGTTCTCCTGTAAATGTAAATCAGATGGTTTCGTTTTAATTTCCTCTCTCTTAACAGAGATCTTAGTAGCTATCAGTTGCCAGACTTTAAAAGACTGCCTGGGACAATGTCAGACACATTTTTCCTTTTTAAATATTAGTATTAGGATGGAATATCAGCGCTGGTTTTATAGCAATGCTCTTCGAATCCGGTACGCCCCTTATCTAACCTTCTCGGCATTCTAGACAATGCTGGGGTGTTTTCCAAATGTTGGAAAAGAGCTTATGCCACGCTGATCCCCGAAAAGGGAAAGGCGGAACCTCCTGAAAAATACTGGCCAAGAGCTTTCCGTTCCGGATAGAATATCAGCGCTGGTCTTAAAAAATGCCTTACGATACTGCATGCATTCCGCATTGTATATATGTATACCATACCGGAGTATTCCCAATATGCAGGAAAGAAGCTAGTGCTACGCCGACCCTCAAGAAGGAAAAAGCGGAAAACCTGAAAAATACCGGCCAAGAGCTTTTGTTTCTGTTCTGTTCTGTTTGGTGGTTGGAGCTGTAAGGCAGATTATAAATGACACAACCGCAATCTGATGTCAATTTCTGATTGAGACAATGTAAATAGTTTCGATAATAATGCCCGTAGACCCAATGTTGGCTTTTAACTCATAAATAAACTAAGGATCCTGCTGAATCGTCTGCATTAACGGATGGCATAAATGTTGGGGAGAAAGAAACTCTTTAAGTTCTAGGCATGAAAAAAACATTCAAGGGTATTGGATTCTTAAAACGATGAATGAAATACTTTACATCATTTATCACGTATGTATATCTGACCGTAAATGAAATTTAACTCGCATAGGTTGGTGCTCTCAAGTATATTTTGGAGCTACTTGACCATGTACAGGAACTTCATTGATTCATTTGAGCAGCGCCGTAAAGTGGGATGTTTCACGGTTCTATCGATTCTTTAATGAAGTGTGCTTTGGAAAAAAAGGAAACTTGCCCCCGAAACCCGGAATTTCGCGCTTAATCCGCGTCGTTCAAGAAAAGCACACCAATTTGTGGCCGACTGGCCAATGAATCACAACACGAATTACAGAAAAAAATTGTTCCTTAGTCGCACAATTCGTTTGTGGAATAAACTTCTTAAATATGTCTTTCCTGTTACTGTAAAAATCAAGAAGTTTTAATTAAATGTTCACAAATCCTGCTATTCACTATATCCTCCTTTTGATAATCTTGCTCGCAAGGCCACGAATGACCTCGTGCAACCCTTTCCAATGCTGGTTTGACAGTGGGTAAGTTTCCATTTAGAAAGGATTTGCTATAAGATGACATGATATTCACACTTGTCCTTTTTTTTAACCAACTGAGGTAATATTTCTAAAGACTGTTCTAATTTTTATGTTATAAATTATCTTCGATCCACTGTACGGTAGTTTATTTACGCTACTATCGAAAGCATGCAGAAAGACAGGTCATAAGGCTTTTTATATTTATTTTTTTCCACGGCTTCATTGTTTTTAGTTTTCAATATCATTGGCAGAGATAGAAACTGATCATGGTTACATGGTCTAGTTGGACACTAATCTTTTACAAAAGTGGCGCCAACAGAATTTGATGACAAGATTTATGCAAATATTTTGTTAACAACAACAGTGGGAATTTTATTATAAGAATTAAATACACAACTTAATTTTAATTTGAAAGACAGGAAAGTTTTGCAAAGTTATCTATCTCTAAGATTTTGAACAATGTATTTGCAACAGCACTAGCAAAGTCATTTAACTTTGAGAGAAGAAAGAAAGAAATAATGGTTTAAGAAGCATTTAATAAACTAAACAGGATAAAAGTAAAAAAAGAAGAGAAATAAAGATTACAATATCTCTTAGCTAACGTTTTACGCGTTTAATGCGTTCAAAGCCACAAAATCATTCTGCACGATTTTTAATTGCAAACATTATGTTACTCTTGGCCAGCGAAGTTGATCCAGTCTTGAACAATATTGATCACGTGTTGGTAATTTTGTTGTTCCATTGTTGTTGAAAATACATGTTTTAGCTCCCATATAGGCGCAATTGTTTCATTTTATTCTTTTTTTTCCTTCGTAATGGTCATTATTATTTTACGTTAAATTGCCACTAAACTAATTTAAAAACGATTGAGAATTTGCTACACCTGATGAACTTTTAATCATTTACGATTAAGAAAAAAAAGCAAAATAAATGGCAAGAATTTATTGGTAAAAGTAATTGATGATGGGAATGTTGTAATAAACGAAAGGTGGCTGGTTGTAAGATGATAATGATTGATCTTAAACTCAATAAACTTTGAATTTCGGCTTAAGAGGAAACTTTGGTTTACAAAAACTATAGAATAATTTCATTTAGAAGTAGATAATCCTACTAGAGGCTTTTTTTTTATAAAGAAATAAAAAAAGAAACATAAACTCTTTAGATCTGTGAGGGTATACAGCGTGTCTGGTGGCAAATTTATATTTTAAATACGATTATTTCAAAAAGTGATAAACGCTGCGGAAGGAGGGTGGCGCCGTTGGAATTATCGATTGTGTGGATTTGTCAATCACGATGTCGCAGTGGTCGAGAGAGCAATCCGCGTTCGCTGTAGAGACATTTTTTAAGGGTCATGATTCTTATGTATTTGCTCGTCGACAATTTTGTTCAAAAGTTCGGTATTCGGCGAATACCTGATGGACCGAGTGTAAATTTAATTCGTTCGTGGGTGCAGAGATTCCGCGCAACTGCTTCAAGTATGAATGACCCACGGTCATGGCTAAGTCGATCTTATGGGATTCCCAAAAGCAATGAACTGGTTGAAAGCAGTTTACGTGAAAATCCGCGACTTTTAATACGAAAATGAGCAGCCTCACTGGTACTTCTAGGAGCAATTATTCATTAAATTTAAAAAAGGGCCTGAAGTTAAAATTGTTTAAGAACTAAAAAAAGTGGCTTTGATTTACGCAAACGTTTTTGTGAAACGACGTTGGATCGCTGTTGCACTGTAAATCTAATTATTTTGGAGCGACGAAGCTCAATTTTATTTAAACGGTCACGTCAAAAAGCAAAACTGCCGTTACTGGTTTCCAAGAACCCGAAACGCTCGATTGAAACATCAAAAATCATTGCCTTGCCCCAGGGTAACTTTTCGGTGTGCCTTATCGTTGCATGAGATAATTGGAGCACCGGTTTGCTTTTTAAACCTCAGGGCTTAGAGATATTTTCTTTGAGGTATGTTTCAAAGCAGCTTCGCTTGTTCAAGCCTTTATCCAATGTCTTTATTTTTGGTGATGCCATAAAAAGTTGTAGGACCTGTGGCCGCCAACAAGCCAAAAATTTCGAGACCATATAGTTAGTGCTGCAGTAAGCGACTCCAGTAATTTTGCAATGATCGTATGGTTCATGAGTGCAACTTTGCATCAACGCCTGCAATCAGACAGTCGTCTGCAGGCAACTTCCTTTTCCAATATGGTCCAACACGAGTAAGCCCTGCACACATTTTTTCTGCATGCATAGAGGGCTTTAAGTAGCCGTCTTCTTAATTTTTTTCACTACATTTAGACCCCATGACAGCTTGCTATCAGCTTGCTATTGTATCAGATTAGTATTTTTGGTGTTTTCCATTCAACGCCTTTCTGGTGAAGAGAGCCTGACTGTTTTACACTAATGTTCAGTTTCCTCTGCCACTGGGTCATCGTAGAACACGTAGCTTTAATCGCGAAGCTGATTGTAGTCAAGCTCGCTGACCAGTGACAATAACCACTACATTATCCACGCGCACTAAACCGTAAAAGTACCTCTCCTTAGAAAGTCCCTCTCTCCCTCTGTTTTCGCATTTTACCAATTCGCACTGACATTACTGACTTTCGGGAGAGTAGATATTCAGTTTAGAATCCGTTGGGTAGTTTCTGTTTGTGGCATGCATATTGATTGCCCTCGTGGCTACATTGTTGAAAGCGCCTGTAATGTCAAGAAAAACTCCCATAACATATCAACTGCAGTGAAAGACTTTCTCAGTCTGCGAGACAACTGAGTTAAGTATCGTTCTTACCGGTGTATCCTTCGTGTAGACGTACTGGTTGTCACATGGTAAACGTAAGTCCTATTTACCATGATGCGAAACTCAATAATCTTTTCCAAGGTCTTTAAGATGATCGAAGGTCTTTTTGCCCTAAAGGATTACTTTTATCTTATGTCGGTAGAAACTAGAATACAGCCAAGTAGTGCCAAAAAAGACTGCTCACATTTACCAAAAGAGTTTGGAGCTCCCTGGAGTGTAAAGATCCAGCTAGTTAAACCTGACCTAACCTCAAACAACACAAGGTGCGCCATGCATTGAAAACACGCTTGAGTTTGGAAATAAAGCATCAACTTAAGTAATAAGTTAAACGGACGTATTAAGTTAAACGGACGTCAAACTGTAGCTCATATAAATCTTCTTATCATTCCTTTTGAAAACCCCAAATAAATTCTGTTGGTGGTAGGGTACGTTTAATGCAGATGAATAATAATTTTACTTCTTCAATTAAATATGTTGAAAAAACAAATTAACTTGCGCTCCTAGTGGGACTTGATTCTTATTGCTTCTGTCTTGTGTCCAGTTTCTTTCTACATATTTGAAAAAGCACCGCCAGCGGTAATATCGTTGTCAATAATTTGAGTTGTTTTAAAGAAAACATGTGTAGTACTTGCAATAATGTGAATTTTTTTTTTTTGCAAATATCTATGTAGATATAAAAGACAAGAACAACAACAACAAAATAACCACTACAACACTAAAAGTCTTGAACGAGACAATCCTGTGTGTTTGTTGATGCTGTCAATACTCATGTCCATTATGATGTTAAAACAACATTTTCCGTTTAGTGTTGTCTTCTTATATGGGCTTCTTACAATTTCATTTAAAATAAGTAAATTAAATTAATCCTTTTTTTAAGATAATTTTTTATACATTTTACTCATCGTTGTCACGTACTCTTTAAACGATGGCAAGTGTGTGTATGTTTGTATGTAGATCTTGCCCGGAAGTTAATAGATTCTTTTACCACAGCTCTGGCTTGGTTACTAATTCTTAATTTTCCTTAAACTCGTATGGGGTTTGAGTCAAAAAAAAAACATGCAAGAAAATAACAAACATTAAATAAATGATGTTTTGTACATTTTCATTTAAAACCATTTTTAAAATTGCTTTTATGTGGAATTTAATTTGTGAACCACACAATACAGTCAATAATAACAACAATTTAGCTTCCTGCTACAAAATGGTTCTTGTTCTTCAACATTTAACACAGAGTAAATTGTTAACTGACCATTTTCAGTGTACAGGATTATAATAATGAAGAGGATAAAGAAATAAAAATTATTTTTCAGTTGATCGGTCGGTAAGAGTTGGTGTTGTTTTTAGGCGCCTGGACAATTTGGCTTGACTGGTTTTCGACATATTATAAAAATTTATTTTCGGTACGTGTTATTGCAATAATGCTGTTCACTAAGGGCTTTAAGAATTAAAAAATTTATTATAATTTTTGTAACTCAATATTAGGAATTAAAAATTTGTAAGAATTTTCATTATAAATAAAAGAAAAAACATTTAAAAAAAGAAAAATTTTCCATGCCATGGTAAAGTTATACGAGGTCAGTTCATAAGGAACAGAAGTTTAACCTGTGTTTTAATGTATAAGATTTGACAATATGCCATGTAAAAGTTTTTCTCCCGCAGTCTAAGCGGTATACTCATACATGTTTGAATTATTTACAGCACAAGCTTTTAATTCATTTGCCGTCTAATGTTTGTGAAGAACACCCCTGCGTCTAATCTCCCGTGGATCCTACTCGATAGCCTGTCTTACGATGGCATTCGATGATTTCATTTAAGTGTTACGCATATGTGCCTGATTCCAAAATGAATTGTGAAATGAAATATGCACTCTAGTTTTGCCATTCCCATTTTCCTTTTGTGTGAATTCTTCAGGAAGATTGAACGATACTTCAGTGACAGGGCAAGCAGGAATTAGACTGATGATGTAGGTTGTAGGGAATCTAAATATCTATTGATATCGGAATTCGTACCGGTCACTGCTGCATTAGATCATTGTCGATATACTGGCAGTAGAATGCTATCGACTATTGCCGGTTATGTGAGAACGGGGAAGAACTCGAGGTAGTGAAACACCTGCTTTACCAACGCCCGGCACTTGTCAGATAACGTCGAGCGAACACTTTATCTACCATCACTTTTGGACTGCGATCTTTTTGCCATGCAGGACACGCAAAAACATTTTGCCATTTTGTCACTGGACTTCTTAACGTACACATTTGTACCGCTCTCTCACTCTTATAATTTTTTATTTTCACCTTCCCTTTAACTTATTTTCAAGGCCATATACAATAGACATATCGTCTCGGGGTGTATCGATGGACTACCGTTGGAAAACATCGCACCTGATTTAACCTTTAGGTGCTACGTTTAAATTAAGTTTAGGTACAAAATTTAAACTTTTACAAAAAAACTGACTTAGACAAGCGAAGGTAAATAATACTTTACATCACGTTTTAGCATAAATAAAAGTCAACATACTCGCTTATTTGTTGTATTAAAATATTTTAATTTCAATTTAAAAAAAAATATAATCCTGATTGCCTTGTACCAATACTTAAAATCATTCCTTTCACGGTGATTACAGATAAATAGACTTGAGGTAGCAGTTGTCCTTAAATGAACACCATTAAATGTAATCGATTTTTTAAACGTTTACTTGATTGGAATAATGATGGCAAGCAATCATTTTAATATTAATCCTTTTTCAAGGATAATCAATTGGGATGATTGATTATATAGCAGTCAGAAAACATTGCACTAATTTCTTTTGGCAAAAATTATACGTGTAAGTTTAAAGTAGAGTTCCAAAATTGAAAAAAATTTGTTTTAATTTTAAAGCAATTTACAATAATGTCTGATGGACCATAAAGTTAAATACATAAGAATGAATTTAAATGCAGCCAAAGTAAATTTGTTAAATTTGCTTTTTGGCAAAACTCTTTTGTGGCTAATTAAAATACAATAGAGTTTAAGCGTTATTGCATTCAAAATGCAAATTACTAATTGGATTTTATTTCGAATCTACTTAAAATTTCATTCAACATAAAAGAGCTTCTCCTTTGGGGCAAAGTTAAAAGATTTCCTTATTAAACTCTTAAAACAACATGACATAATGCCAGCAAGCCAACTTTAATATGTCCATATGATGCAAGATAAGCGGTTCTTAACCTTTTTGACTTTGGCCTTTAGGCCAATCAGTCTCACGCCGTTTTTGCTTAAATCCGTGGAAAGGCTGATCTATTCCCACCAGACAATGTGAATTGACCATCGGTCTCTTAAAATGCCTACCCCAAGGGCAAGTCGGTGGAGACGGCTCTCAACTCGTTGGTGAGTTATATGGAGAAATTGTATAGGAGCTATACGCATAAACATAAAAGCCGGACTTAAAAATGTTAACCCATCATCCAGTTTTCTGGTTCAATTCACTTCCAACATACTGGGGCATAGGATAACAAACTCCTGAGTAAGACGAGGTTTCTGTGAAAGATTACTCTTAACATGTTGCTCAGAAACACATGTTCGCCCAGACGGATTACGTGGCAGTGGCTATCTCTGAATTTCACCTGGATACAATCTAAAAACATAAATGAGTTAAGCGCTTAAAACAGGCTGGCTACCAACCCTTACAAAAAAAGACGGTGCTGTTTACAAACATTAACAAGATTCCTTCTTTTGAGACTCTGAAACTTAAGTGAGCAGTAATGACTTTCCCAAATATCTTGGAATGCAAACTTTTCTAAAGGGCTCAAGTAAAGGCGCGAGTGGAAAAAGTATAGAGGGCGATGCATGTGTGCAAACGTGCTGTTGGCAAGACTTTGGGTTCTCGGTCAGTTGGCTTTATAAGATGGTGATAGAGCCGATTCTAATTTATGGAGTTACAGTCGGCGAAAGGTAATGAACTTTGGTGTGAATCGTCTACATGTTGGAAGAAGAATGGGCAATATAGAGATGCTGATAGCCAGCACATTGGAATCGTTTCTGAGTAGGGCGCTTTTAACCCTAATTAGAAGCTTTCCAGCAGATCTTCTGGCTTTGGAAGCAGACGCCGAAAACTGCAAAAAATCCACTTGCCATGAATGAACTTAAGCATGCGGTTACGCAAGTATTATTGGGATTGTGGATCTTACCCCTTTCCTCCTACATTATATCAGAGCAAGGAGCGGAGGATGAAATCACCCGGGGCCTGTTGATTTGGAAGTGTATACAGATGGGTCTATGAGAATAGCAAGTAAAGGAAAAGGTATATTCATTGCCAAACAGAAATCCTTATTTCATTCGGACTTTCCGTTAAAAGCAGTGTAGTACACATTGAACTGTCAGCGATTGGCAATGCGGCTGCGATTCTAAAGAATATCCGACAGTAATATCCGTATCTTGCCTTGCAGTCATGGTTACAGTTTCCTTACTAAAGTACTTTATAGCACAAATATCCGCGAGTTGCGGACATCCTTCAACTGAATGGCTTAACTTTCTAACACGGAGACACGGAACCAATGCAGACAATTCTGCTGATAATGTACTGGGGGAAAGGTGTTATGAAACTGGGCGATTAAAAATTTTTGCGGCATTTCCATCTCTTTATGTGAATTTCACAAGGATATAAAAGACTCTTTGCGACCAGGTGGTTTGCAGAATCAAATGCAAAACTACAGACATAAACTAGCCGATGCTAGATTCGGGATTTTCCAGGTGCCCTCTTAATCTGGGGCCAAATCGTCGCATTCGATTCGAATCGAAATTTCACTCGATCGATCGAGTTGTCAATGCTTTAAGTATAAGAATTCTAACAAGAATTTTAAAATTTCGATTCGAATCGAATGCGACGATTGGTCCCCTGGTTAGATGAATGCCAAAGCACCTCTTTCTTCTTACATTTCATCTTAAACTCTTAGCATCTATAAAAGAAAAGCTACGCTTTCGAGTTTATTATAGTGGCCTGAACCTGGTTTACCCAATTTTTATTTGGTTAAAAAATCAGTCTTTCTAAAAAATGTTTTAAAACTATTTCGGCCCCTACTTAGATTGGGAAGTCCTGGAAGCTGAATACTGTCTATAAATTTTTTAAACGAATTCCTAAATGATTCACAAGGATCAAGTACGAGTTTGTAGGTAATTTGCCATTCTTTTTAGTAGATTTTGGCTTTTAAGCTTTGCTTTGTTCTTAAAATATAACTTTTCTTTAAATTTTTGTTTCATAAACTTTATGACAAAACTTTTATGATGCTTGCGCTCATAAATGGTCAAAATAAGTTAAGAAACAAAACGAAGTTGGTTTTGTTCTTTGCCTAGAAGCCAACAGTTGTATGGGAGTTCATGTAAGAATGAACACAAAGCTGGTCATTTTAAATGAAAACTTTTGCATAAACAAAACTGGCAAAATCAAGACGACGTTACATTACATACTTGTAATCATAATAAAAGAAACGAAAACAAACTGTCTTGGGAAATGTTTTTTTGTAGCTGGTGGCGCTTAAAATTAAGCAGCTAAAACAAACAAACAAAGCAGCCAACAAAGCAATAGAATACAAACGAACATCATAAAAAAAGCGAATTGTTAGCAACAACCTGTTGCCAAAGTCGTGCCGCAGTGGCATGTGGAGTACGGCTAAAGGCAAGTGGTAGTACTGGTGCTTGTTCGCTTATCCAACTAACTGCCTGACGACTGGGTGATGACTGGTTGGGGTATATTTAAGGTACTTAAGCTAACATAGCTGACTAGGGCAACTAAACTGTTCTCAGCCTACACACAAAAAACTACAAAAAAAATTTTTCAAACAAATTCTTGTTCAAAATAATTTATTTTTTTAGTCAATTTATTTAATAGTCTCTAATAATATTTTTATTTGATTTTTAAATCAAACAAAATTTTCGCCTAGACAAATAAAATATTTAACCAGCTCAGCAAAATTTTTTAACAGAAGCTAAAATTCTTGCAAAATTGTTTGTCTAAATTTACAACTTTCGTTGTAGGTCCTCAGCCAGACAAAATATTTACTGATTCTCTGAAATTTGTTACTGATTCTACAACTCAGTTTTTTCTGTGTAACTGCTGGCCATCATAAACTGTGAGTTAGTTAAATAAGAAACAAATAAACATTTAAAATGATTAATTTAAGCGATTTTATGATACCTTTTCATTGCTGCGCTGATTTATTATCGCCATCATTGTTTTTATCGCTGCAAAGGATTTTCAGTTGATCGTCTATAGTCTGATTGCCTTAATAGTCGCATAGTGTTTAAGAATCATGGATATTTTCTTTAAAAAAAGGTGGCTACAGTAATGAGCTAACGACCTTCTTTAAAATGGAAAACAAAAACTTTAAAACAAAATTGAAGCTATAAAATCAAGCGGCTTGCTTCCAGCTAGTAGAAAATTGTTTTTCTACTCAACAGAAATTAACACAAATGATGTGTAATCAGTGAGTACGTTTTAAAGAAGCCACCCACAAAAGGTCCAACATACATGTTTCCAGGGGATAATCGCGGCATTAAGGACTACCCCGACGAAGGCTTTGGGGACGATTTTGAGTTTCCAGCCTATTGAAACCCGCATACGCTACGAGGCGGCAGGTGTAACGAAACGCTTTAGGCAACGGGGGAATGGATCCATTGGGGTCATAAGTCTAACCCTCAACGTATTCTGGAGATACTGGAGGGTTATACGGATACAGTAGAGTTTTCCGATCGTATAACTCGAGGGAAGGTAAAGGCTAACTGAACTACGTTGACACCAGATCGGCAGTCCCGGTTGGAAGACCCTAATTTTTTTAAGGATAACTTTAGGACACAGGAAAAAACGGGACTACCCGTCCTTGTTAAAAACCCGTAGATCAAAGTTTGTTCCGCCTCCCTGACTACAATACTGTCCTAGAAGCGGAGAACCAGGCAATCACGGAATGTCGCTCCTGGCTCAGGGCAAACACACATCCAACGGATGTAAATATCTGTACAGATAGCCAGGTGTTTATAAAGGCAAATATATCTGCGAACAATGGATGAGGAAGATATGTGAATACTAGAAATATTGACAGGTTCGCATAATATGGGTGACTGGTCATCAGGGGGTGGTCGGCGTAGTGGTAAAAAAATATCGGAAAAGTATCGGAAAAATAATTAACGGAATGATTTTAGTGTTTAATGAGCCCAGAATTTTAAAAGTTTAAGGTGGCAATATTTCTAACCATTGTTAAATGGTAAGAAAAGACCTAAATGAAGAATGATTCACTTTTAGCGGCGTGGGCCTAACAGTCTCTTACGGTGATGGAAACTGATATCTGATAGTAAGGACAGTTCTCTGCCTGTAGGCAGGAATTGTGCATCTTTAGCGGTGAGAGGTCACCAGTCCCTAAAATGGTCGAAACTGGCAGTCGCCAGGGATGTCAATTCTATGTCTGTAGGTGAGAATGATGAATCTTTAGCGGCGTGGGGCCACCAGGGTCAGACGATGGCCGAAACTAGTAGCTTTTAGGAATGTCAGCTCTTTGTCTCTCTGTCTGTAGGCAGGAATGATGTGTGCTCGGCTGTGTAATTAATCTCTTACGGCGTGATGTCATTATTATCTTACGAAAGGCGAAACTAGTAAATGCTAGGATATGTTAGTTCTGTCTGAAGGCAGGAATAATGTGCCTTTAGCGGCGTGAAGATATCAGCCTATGATGGTGGTCGAATTAGTAGCTTTTAGGAATGCCAGCTCTCTGTCTGTTGGCAAAAATGGTGCATCTTTAGTCTCTAGGAATGTCAGTTGCTGTCTGTAGGCAAGAATAATGTATCTTTTAAGGCGTGGGGCTACTACAAATGCCTAGAGACGTGCGGCTACCAGTCCCTGAAGGTGGTCGAAACTGGAGGTGGCTTCAGCCATAAGGGGTGACCAGTATCTAAACTGTTTTGGGGTTCACCTACAAGGCCTGACCAGAGGCTTGATTCTGGTACCATGAGAGTAGGGACCCCTGCACCTTCGGTTCTGGCCTGACTATGATGTGGGCCATCTGGAAGCATCGGAGATTGTGGTTTAGACTCAAACTACCGAGAAAGCTCGATGTAAAGTTGCATTGCAACCGAGGATTTGCTTTAGGCACAGGTATTTACAAGCCGCAATGGTCTTGTACTCTAAGATTGTTAAGGTGATTGGGCTCTTCTATTTTTAGTTTATTATAACCTTTGCATGGCGTACAAATATCTCGGGTGCATTTCCTTTAAAAGATTTTTTTATTCCAGTCAAAATTATCTTAGTATTACACGAATAATCTTTCGGCCTTTTACACTTAGACCTCAATGCTTATTCAAGATACTGCCCACTGTTAGCTTTGGACTTTTTCCATCTTCCTGGCAACAAATAGATTTTAAACCAAAAGAACCCTTTTGAGGCCAAGAAGGAATCGTCTCAATTTCGAAAACCGGAGTGAAGCGCATCCCAGAGAAATAGACTTATTTCGATTAATAAAACAGTAGTCGGACAGGACAAGCTCTGGGCAAGGTCTGGGCAAAGTCTAGGATAAGCTTAACCGCGTCTTGTTAAACAGTTTTTTAACAAGTATTGCAACGTACTGACGGACATTGTCATAAAGGTATATTATGGCTTCATTACCTAAGCGCCATAGTGCTTGGCTTTGGTATAGATTTGGCTGGTTGAAACATTAGCCTTTCAACGCTTTGGGCTATCGTAGTGGATCCATATTTCAACGCAAAAAATTTTTCGATGCATAGCCTAAGTAAGCAGGAAAAAAAAATCAGTCCCTACAAGACACTGACACTACCCGTGCCTATATATGGCTCTGAGGCATGAGTACTTACGAAAGCCGATGAGGCAGTGCTTGGAATTTTCGAAAGGAAGATTCTTGTCGACATTGACATGTATGTTAGCTGCGCCATATTGTGAGGATGAATGAAGAAGCTCCGGCTAGAAGGTAATTTAAAGTCAAACCTGTTGACGGACCACGGAAAGGAGAAGACCAAACTCCGACGGAAGGATCAAGCTGAGGAAGAAAACTCGAAACTTGGTGTCAGAAATTAAAGAAGAAGAAGAAGAAGCGCTGAAGATAGAAGCGAATGAAAATCGATTCTGCGTTCGACTAATGGAATAAACGTTCTGTAATAACAGTTTAAGTAAGAATAAGATTCTTGGTCCTTAATTTTTTTTTTGCTGATTCAGGGCGATTTTTTATTTTTCGTGTCCAAATCACCACTTTTAAACCCAGGAAACCATCTCCGGCAAGTTGAAATCAATTGGTGAGCAATTGGTGACGAATTGGTGTGCTTAAAGGATACCATTCAAATTAGAAACGATGAGCTTCCCCATATAAAGCGATAAAACCGGAAGAGTACTTAGGTAATGTTGTGCTTCTTTCCTAAAGTCTTAAAAACAATAAAGATTTAAAATTTTTAGGGCACAAAAAAATTTTTTATTGTTATAGCAATTCAGTTAACCTTATTTAATGTTGTGTGGTGTACAATGTACAAATGTTTTTCACAAATTTTGCTTCAGGACATCCTCACTTTACGACGGACACTAAAATTTACGGTTATTTTTGGTTTATATTGAAATATGCATCACAAGCCTTAACGATCACATTCAAGTTGAAACAAGGTAGTCCTGGGTGGTTTATGATGTGTCTCTTAGAGATAAAGGTATTTAAGATATTAAGTATCGTCCTCTTTCAAACTGGCTAGCTTAACCAAAAAGACATTGCACGCAATGCATCCAGCTAATCAAAATGTCATTGCCTCATAAGAAAAAAAAGTGCAGTTAAGTTGAATAGCTTTAAATTTAATCCACTTTTGCTGCAACCAAGGATCAAATCCAAAGAAAAACAATAACAATAAACCATTAAAAAGCTCCAAGTAATGACGTGGAAGTCAAGACAATATTGGGTATAACAGTAGTCAATACTATATGAAGAGATGAGGGTGGAGGAGCAAAGCAGATTAACGTAGTCAAAACACTGCAGTTTAAAACAAGCTTAAGTAACACAAACACAAAGTCATATGAATTTATATGAAACAAGATTAACATGGCCCAGTGTCTCGTATACAGCGATAAGGAATTTTGTCATGACCAAAATATCAAATAATTGCCAATTTGTTAAATTATGCATTATCGGGCGGTATTTTGTTTATTTTAGACCAAGAGAAAGAAAACCAAAACCACAGAAGAGTGAAGCAAATGCAGCGATTTTTTTTTAAATTGTCATACGTTTTAGTTTTTTTACATTTTTGTTGTTGGCTTTCGCTTACGACTGTAATCGTGTTTCATGACAGTTTGACAAAAACAAAAAAGAATCGTAAGAAAAAAAACGGATTGTCTTTGCGCTTTTTGTCCGTCCATTTGTCTGTTGCCTGTTAATACTACTTGGTCGTTTTGTCATTCATTTTCAATTAAATCACGACCAAAAATTAATGGAAATAATTACTTTTTTCACTTTTTAGTTTTTGCTTAAGCAGATGAGAAACAAAAACAATTGAAACGTTTTCTTTCGAAAAAAATTCACGTTTTTTTCCCCGTTTCTTCTGTTTTCTTAATGTGTTGTTGTAAAGTCTAGCAATTAAACGTGAGTTTTAAAATAAAGAAAAGTTTTTTAAAAAAAGAAAAAAAATTTAGAAACTTAAACAATCTTTTTAAAAAAACGTGGCGACTTAATAAAATTCATTTGTAGTGGTGGTTAGTTGCTTCACCCTCTCCTTGTATTGAAGTTTTGTAGGTTCTTCGGGTTAGTATCTCCCTTTCCTTGACAAATTGTTGTCAATAGCAGGTCGTGAGTCAAAAATTTTATTTTTTTTTAATTTCTTAAGTTGAAAATAATTCATTTATTTCAAGTAAGTTAGTGTAGAAAGGAATTTGTGATAAAAAATTTAAAGTGAATCTTTAAGTGAAAGAATGAAAAGTGGAAAGAAAACAAACCTTTTTTATTTACCAAAATACAAATTTAACTTTTGGCAAGTTTTCAAATAATTATTGGATTCCCAACGATTAAATTTAATAAATTTATTTCAAAAATTTTGAATTGACTCTTTAATTGGATCTTTATTCAGATCATTCAGCTACATTAATCACCAATTGCAGCCTTCAACCAATCGTAGCTAGTAATTTTCCTTTACCTCTCTTATAACTTTGTGTTAGTTCGGTTGACAAAAACATCAAAAAATTACAACTCGTCGGAAGCAGTTGTTTGGTTTCGTTGTAATTATGACACCAAGTTTCACATTAAAACTGAAATAGAGTTAAGTTGTAAAGCCCCTATCCAAATTCACTTAAAAAGTCGCTTCGCATGGAAGTCACATTTAGATGCAAAGTTGACACAAATAAAATTGAAAGCAGCTCAAATTCATTGGCTCATTGGTAGAGGCTCTGTTATCATCTCTATTTACAAACACTTGTTTGAGGAGGAGGGACAAGGAAGATTCGGAAGACTAAAAGTTGCTCCATTAAAGATATTAAGGGCAACATGCACTAAACGCAACTTTTTCTTCGAAGTAAGTATTGACAAAAAAGCGTCTATAATATGGGGCCAGACATAAAACCGTGATATTCCATTTATGACATCAGTCGCCCACATGCGAGTACTACTTAAAGCTATTTAGAAAAAATTGGAGAGTTTTTTCCAGCTGATTTATAGACCAAACCTTGTCCCGTTTAACTTATATTTTTGCGATCGATGCAAACTGCACTCTCTAGGAAATGATTTATTTTAAAACCAAATTTTTTTCAAAAACCTTTGACCTTTATGATTCTTATTTAAACTTTTTTTTATATAAAACACAATTTAATTTTATTTTATTTAACCTTTGCCTAAGTTGTCGAGGCTATAAGAAGCAAAATAAAAAAATTAATATTCATCTTAAATTTAAGCCAACCTTCAAACGAGTAGTATTATTTCGATTTAACTACTGCTACATAAATATTATCTACTCAAAATACTTTTAAACATGTAAATTAAACAGAAGCTACTCAAGTCACGCAATATTGAAATTCAAACCAAATACCAATCATCGTATATTTAAAAAAAAAATCTTAAATGAAAAAAAAAAAACATAAAAACATTTATGTAGATAAAAGTATGAAACTCCTCTTAAGTGTGAAAAAAAACTTTTCATTTGGTCAAGACTTTGAAAACAAAAACGGCAACAAACACAGTTTTGAAAAAGGTGGAGTTCATAAGCACCACAATATATGACAGTAAATGTTATTAAATTCAACGACCAATAGTAAAAGAATCCGATTACATTAAATAGATAAATAGTAGTGGACATGGATATTCAAACATAAATCTCAGAAAGACAGATACTCGTATTTAAGACTATGAAATTTGCATCCGTAAGTACATATGTATGTACGCATGTGTTTTTAAAAAACCTAAGACAGACGCAAGGAAAGACATCCGATGATATCGATTAAAATATTGTCAGAAACTCAATGAAACTTTAGGCGATTATTTTTTGTAGTAAATGTTGGAGTTATATTACTTAGATTTAAGAATGAATTTAAACACTATTTCAGTTACAAGAAGGATTTAAAGACAATATTTATAAAAAACCACGCTTAGAGCTCAGCATCGGCAGTGCAAGCCCATTGCTTATTTAGTTGGTCGAAAATTGATTTTAGCAAAAAAAAGGAAATATTTTTAAAACTTTTCGATAAAAATCCGACTTTTTATCTGTCTATAAACACAAATATTTACAGCAGTGCCATGAATCTATGAATATTTAATTTTTATACCCTTCACAGAAGCGATAAGGGTTTATATACGTTTTTCATTCCGTTTGTAATTTCTTTTACATTCATTTGCGACCCCATAAAGTATATATTTTCTTGGTCTTAATAGGCAGAGAAGTTGATTTAGCGATGTGCATCTGCCCGTCTGTCCGTGTTATGGTTAAAATCAACTTTTGTAAGCCCCCCGACGTCATATAGACCCGTAAGTGGCGTCAAACTATCAGAAATATCTGCGAAAAAATTGCTATTGAAATCCAGCAAGATCCCCCGATCACTGACACGACAAATAAGCCAAAGACCACGACTACCTCTGTTTATTTATCTAAAATTTTTACATAAAAATCTCTGCAATTGCCCCTGATTTTTCCCTACACGAGTGCAATAAAAGACCGACTCCCATTAATTTTTCCTCACGAACATTTTTGTCGGCCATACTTACACCCTATCTCCGCCTCCTTACAGGGTTGCCATACAAAGTATAATTTTTTAATCGCTCCCACACCTTACAGGGTGCTTTTACAAAGCACAAATGTAAAACCGACCCAAATTTTATATTTTCTCCCAAACATTTTTGTGCAACATACTTACTCCTTATCTTCAGCCCCTAACACTGTTGCTTAACAAAATCTGAAAAAATTAGGGTGAAAATCCCTACAACTTCCTCGGCGTCGCCCTTAGACAAATAAAATGTATCATAGACTTCCATTAGTTTTCCCTCCCAAACATATTTCTAGAGCATACTAACCCCTTATCTCTATCAACTAAGGCGGTTGCTATACCAAGTTTGTGGAAATTTTAATAAATCCCTCCTACAGCTTCCAGGATGCCCGTGGATACCTCAAATGTAGAACAGACCCCAACCAATTTTTCTTTGCAAACATTTTCCTCGAACATACTTACCCCCTATTTCCACCGCCTAAGGGAGTTGCCATACAAAATTTGAAAAAATAGGGTAAAAACCCTTATACGCTGTGAAGGATATATAAGATTCGGCACATCCGAATATAGCGCTCTTACTTGTTTTTTCCTTCTCTACTTTTTGTATTTTTAATTTCAAAAGTACAAAGTTTGTTGTAGTTTGAATTAAGCACATGTTTCCTTCATATGGTTTTACTATTTTGCATAAATCATAATGTAATCTGCATCTCAAACAAAATTTATATTAAAGCGAAAAAAATGTCCAAGCTTTCATAATTAACTGGGCTGCACATTTTCAGTGCACAGTGAAGCTTTGCTGTATCCTGCATACAATATACGCCGGACAGGCACAATCGGAAACTTAGCATCTGCATTTGTGTTGTTTTTTTCTTGGCCTTTTAAATTGTTAATAAAATTAAAAAGAGAACCAGCATTCTTAGTGAAGCTTAAACACATAAACTTCCAACCAAAAATATATAAAAAAAATTAATACTTGCGTAAACCCTCACCTTTAAAGTAAACACAAGAAGTAAAGAAATAAATAAAATTCAGAAAACTTTTAAAGTTACCAAATGTAGTTTAAAACAAAAATTTTTTAAATTGACATTAGAAGAATATCATGTATGCTACACGATTCTGCAAAACGCTTTATTTTAAAGAAGGCTAAACCGATTTAATGCCATACGATATTACAAATGCAAGATGCACTATTTCTTTTCAAAATTGAGAAGGATAATGATTGCTGACTAAAAGTTCAATTATACGTGATTTAACATACGCCATAGCCATAACCGTTGCCATAAATACCAAAATTCAATTGGTTTCTATGGTTACGGCGTACTGGGAAAGTCACCTATAATCAAATACAGTGTTGCCCATAAGTTTGGTTCAAGCAGCTGTGGTTATACAACGTATAATTGAACCTTTGGTATAGAAAAGATTGCAACGGCAAGTTATAAAATATTAGGAAGTCTATCCCTGACGAAATTAGCTTAAACAATCAAATAGTACACAGTCTAGTACGCAACTTAAAGCAAATAGGGCTCTCGGAGAAAACAGGTCAACAATTGAAAAATCATGCAGGTTCTGCCTTATTTGATCTTATTTGTTTCAATGTCTGGAGGAAATATTCAGGATCAGTAAGATAAGGCTATATTTGCCAAGAGAGTGTTGGACACCCTGGATTTCATTACATCGAGTTAATAAGATTGGTTATTGCTTCCAACTCAAACGGTCCATGTGAGATCTTCCCGGTCAGCCAGTTTCACCAAACTTACATTTATTTTTTCAAAAATCATGGAGTACTTTGCATGTAGACCCATTTTATAAACTTCTAATAAACGAAATAGACTAAGGTCAGTTCTTGTCGCTTCCCGAGGTTTTTTCCGGCCTTACCGATTGAACAGTTACACAGAAAAAACTGAGTTGTAGAATCAGTAACAAATTTCAGAGAATCAGTAAATATTTTGTCTGGCTGAGGACCTACAACGAAAGTTGTAAATTTAGACAAACAATTTCGCAAGAATTTTAGCTTCTGTTAAAAAATTTTGCTGAGCTGGTTAAATATTTTATTTGTCTAGGCGAAAATTTTGTTTGATTTAAAAATCAAATAAAAATATTATTAGAGACTATTAAATAAATTGACTAAAAAAATAATTTATTTTGAACAAGAATTTGTTTGAAAAATTTTTTTTGTAGTTTTTTGTGTGTACATTTTCATTGGATTGGCTGAGAGTTTTAGGGAGGTCAGTGCAACAGTTTGTCCATATCTTCAGTTTTTTGAGTTTTCGATGCCACAAGGTTGTGTTTAAGTAGCTTTTAGAAAGCGAGCTCGTTAGTTTTAGCTTATTCATTATGCAGTAGATGTCTCTAGTGAGCTCTGTGGAAGCTGCCGATTGCGCTTTTTTGCAAGACCGTCTGTGGACGGTTTCTTGTTTTGGTCTTTACTTGGTCTGACTTGTTTATCCAGGCCACTATATACTTTTGCAAACTCAACCGCATTTTTGCACTATTAAGCAAATCTTTAAAAGACTTTCGGTCCTAGATCAGCTCCTACTTAAGTGAGGACATTAACGGGTTTTGTATGTTGGCATTGCCCCAAACAGTTTTCGGGGAACCCCAAGAAAGAACGTGCCACTTGCTTTCAGTCGTTTATATTTTTAATATAATTATCTCAGGAAACAGCTTGGAGTGTTGCGGCATATTGTTCTACGACAGGGACCTTTCCCGTCACAGTTAGTATCGAGGAATTTATATAAAATGTCTATAAACACTCCTTCCTCTATTCTCTTTCCTGCTTTACATTTTTAGAATGGAGAGGATAACAAAAAATAAAAAGGATCGAAAATGGGTCTGGAATAGTACTACTGCTCTGGAATAGTACTACTGCTCTGGAATACATCAGCTAGCCTACTGTTTACCCCATGCAATGAAAAAATATTAATATATGAAAAGATCCATGCCATTCGATCCTTTATTGAAGTCATACCTGGTAATGCGACCGACCTCAAGCACGGAACTATAAACTGTGCAAGTAAAGGATTATGATAAAGCATTAAATGTTACACATATTTTCGTCTCTGCAATGTTTTCTTTGAAATTGCAATTATCCTTAGAATTATGACACAAATAGAATCGAAAACTTTTCCAAATGCATGCAGCAATTTAATAAACTCAGTCCAAACGTGTAGGGAAACGATTGAAGAAGAAAATAAATAAAAATTCAAGATCACAACTGAATCAAAAACTATGGGAAATAATTTATGCCTGAAAATCCATCTGCAAAAAGAAAAAAAATGACGGCGACACCAGCAATAACAAATCTCAACCTTTTTGTGTTTCTCTACTCAAAAAACGTAGGAGGACAAATACAGACGCAGAAGCAGCACCAGCATTACTAACAACAATAGCACCAGCAGCAACAGGCAGAAATTGCCACAAGGAGATAGCTAAAGGAAAGAATCAGCAGTTATAAACCAGTAAAAGGTACTAAAACAATTTAGGAAAAGTCCTAAACAAACACATACACAAATACGATCAATTGCATTTACTTCTTGATCTTAAGTTAACATATTGGCTTAACATGCGCCAATGCGCCAGCGTGCCTGAACCTCATAAAAACATTTAAACATTTTATTAAAACGGCGGGAGCAGAAAAACCAACTAAAACAAATAGAATTAAAAATAAATCCCTAAACAACAAAAACATGCACCCTCTTGAGAAAATCAACAAAATTATAAATTATCAAATACTTAGCCACAACAGCAAAGTCCCAGCAACAACTAAAAGTTAAGAAACAAACAAAATTTATGCACAATTAAATCACAAGCGAAATTATTAATGGGCCCGTTCACGCTTTTAAATATGAAGCCAATGAATAATAAAAACCTTTTCTTTTTTTTTGCATGAGATTTCTGTGAAACAGATTTTGTTGTAGCGTTAAAATCAATAAAACATTTCATATTTGTTTATATCGATGACGTTGAGTTGGATTTTTCAGTACGATGATGATAATGATGATTATTATTATTGATGTTTAAGGCTTCTGCGGGGAACATATTGCCAAAACAAATGCCACGCAAACCAATAGACGCACTGGGAATCTGACTAAACGTATGAAAAACCCGCAAAAGATATAACGCCTGAACAACACCGACAATAACATGAATGCTTTATGTACTAGTTGTTTGCATGTACGAGCATGAATGAACGTGCTGTACGCAGCAATAAAGTACAGCAAATGTACATGAACATTAGGCGCCGGATATGTTAGGTTAAGACGTTAACAACTTTTTAAAATTGTTATTAGCATATGATGGAGCTACACTAACATACATAATTGCAAAAATTTATATAAATTCTTTATAACAAGCAAATAAATAAAAGATAAAGAATATTTACAAATTTAGTGGTACAAAGAAAAAGTTTTGCAATTAAACATTTACAAGTGTGTTTAGAATTTTTATGACTTTTACATTAACTATTACGCCTGTCTATCTAATGTGAAACTTTTTAAAGTTTTTAATTGAAAATAACATGCAATAAATTGTGTTAAGAAATATGTTGTTGTTTTTGCAAAAATATTTATGTTTAACATTAGTTTTTTGCTTTCATACAATTGGCAACACTAAACACATTATGTTGAAATATCTGCAACTAAATACTTAAATAACTGTACATCTGTATGTTATTAACTATATCGTCCGATGTTGTTGAACTATATCTTAAGGTTGAAATTTTAAACATTTTTTCTTTCAGTTGACATTTTAAAGTTTTTCTAATTTATTTTTGAATATATCAATCAAGTTGGGAGATTAAAAATTTCAATTAAAGGTAAAAAGCTTTTGCTTGCCACTTACTTGAAAGTGGCCAGAAAATGCAAAAAATATTGAACCACATGGTCCATTTAAGTAACAAAGTCCAATGTAATGCAGTTATGGAAGATGCCATTGTCAAACAAGAACTTGTAGCTTGTTTCAACGATCGCATACTGAGTTGTCGTTGTTGTAAAACTAGTCCTGAAACTACTCAAGTGTTCCTATTCGACATGTAGTTTGACCACGGTTAATTGAGCCAGAGAGAAAAGCCTTCCACTTCTTGCATGTAATTGAATTTCTGCTTTCGGTAGATAGGGACGTTAAGCAAGTCAAGTTGCTTCTCACGGATGATCTTGATGCTAGGTGAAGGATACGCTGAACAAACAGCGACAAGGGTAGGGAAAAGTATGGTTATATACGTAACGCGACGTTCGTACGTATACGCCTAGATATTGGCTTTATCTTTAGATTCTTACTGACGGGTCATGGTTGCTCAATGCAACAGGGAAGCATATCTGCGACTCCGGGTTGCGTGAACATTTGCAAAGTTCGACGCGTTTGCTGATTTACTATTTAATAGAAGAAGGAACAGACTTAGTGGAACAGGCTGCTGGGGTTGATCAGTCCCTAAACTGTTGGAAGTTCTACTGGTAGCAGCTTAGGCTACAAAGTGTAACTAGATATTTAATTCTGTTACAACGGGCGCAGGAGCCCCTTAAACTTTGC
The DNA here is from genome assembly GCA_963583895.1 of Melanophora roralis. NCBI lineage: Eukaryota > Metazoa > Arthropoda > Insecta > Diptera > Rhinophoridae > Melanophora > Melanophora roralis. Next base: position 34,143,716 of record OY757189.1, on the reverse strand, counting down.
CTTTAACCTGACTACAGTGTTACTGATTTGTAAAGCGACGTGGTGGCTGTGTTTAATCAAATATCCTCGGTTCTTTGCGCGATTTAGAGTTGCAACCGGATATGGTACCCCATAGATCGCCAGGGATGTTTAATAGGTTCATCCCCTGAGGAATGTTTTCAAATATGTGCTGGTCGACACGCTCCCCAGGTTGTTATATCAGATCTTTGCGACAATTTAATACCTTGGTTTAAAAACACTGCCGGAAAGTAAAAATGATTGCAAGAAACATTATGGTGAAACACACGAACATGGTGCTTTTGATTTGAGATTAAAAAGGAATATAAGCTTCGGGAGCCGTAAAACCTTTTAAAGCTTGGTACAATGAGAATGAGTCAGTAGAAGTCAGAGAAGGCTTTGACGTCTTAAATGGACAGAAGAGGACCTACTCATAGGGAAAAGGCTAGCTAATAAAGCAGTTTAATTATGACATGAGGGCAACACTAGAGCATTGTCGACGTAGATATTTATTTTTTTTTTGTTCTTTGGCAAAAAGAAGGTGGTAGTTTGAGTTGTAAGGATGATTATATAGAATGTGTTAACGGCGTCAGAGTCGAATTGGGTAGAGAGCCAAGAAAAAACCTTCAGCAGTAGATGGGCCTTATCGACGATAGACTTCATATTCGTAAGCATTAGCTCTTTTGACACTAAAAAAATCAGTTTGCTCAACCCAAGACTATTATATAAATGGAAAGGTAGACCGAACTCATTAGAAAAAAATAACAAATGACAGGGAAACTGGCATTTGTGTGTGCTAAGCAATTCACATTGATGAGTTTGCCAAGCTCAAGAGCTTAACTAGTGGTATGACCACCCTTAGACAAAAAGCAGAAGCCGAGGTGAAGAAAAATATTTTAAGAAGGGGAAACTTGGCTCGCAATAGCCATAATTCATCAGTAAAAACTTGTTTCTGCGTATTTTATGACAAGAAAAGGGATGAAGGAAGGTATGTAATATCGGGACAGTCTAGTAGCCAGTTAGTTTTAAACTTCTAAATAGCGGATTAACATATTTTAAATATGATGCAGTAAATTTGAGCCAAACATTCATCTATTTCAAAACTCAAACGATACATGAAACCATAACAACAGAAGAAGGTATATACAGGGTGTCCATCGGCAAGGTATACTTCTTTGTTTGTTTATAATTTTTGATTAAACAAAAGAGAAGAGATCTTATATTGATAAAAGTTTTACTTAATGTCGGCAATTATGTATGAAATACAATATCAGATAAATGTCCGCCTCTGTTAGTCTCACAATTGCGAGCCTTTCTGAGCACATTTTTCATTACATTCTCAGACATTTCACGCAGTATTTCAATAATTTCATCACAAATATTTTGTTTGAGTTGCTTCGGCGTTTCTGGTTTGTTTGCATAAACTTTGCTTTTCAGATATTTCCACAAAAAGAAGTCCGAAGCAGTCAAACCTGGCCACCGTGGAGGCCAATCAACAACCACATGTTAACCAAGACCAAAGTATGCAGTTGTGGCATTAAGTTTTCAATCATATCACGATATTGCTCCCCATTGACAGTTACCGTTACCCCGTTTTCAGTTTCAAAAAAGTAAGGTGCAATGGTTCCTCCTGACCAAATTGCACACCAGACTGTCATTTTTAGTGGATGCAAAGGTGACTGATAAATAATTTGAAGGTTTTCAATTACCCACAACCAACTATATGTTTATTAACATATCCATTCAAATGAAAATGTGCCTCGTCACTCAATACGATTTTTTTTAATGAAAATCGATTACTGATTTTGATTAAATGTTTTAACGATTAAAACACGTTGGTTTACCGAACATTCTTCCATAATAAATTTGCCACGTCTCTACTTCACGACTGCCAAATATGAACTGTCAAGACCAATGTTTACCAAAATGGCGGCAAAACAAAATAGTATACTAAAGGCCAGCTCAAGACGTCACTAAATAAGGCATCATCTTGAATTTTCAATTCATTTCATATACCTTACGTGTGCACACATAGCAATAAGTGCTGTGCTGTATTGTTCGCCATCTCCTTTGTTTACTTAACTTCACTTAAATGGAAAGAAATATTTACACTTAAGCACACTTAAGTTAACAACAACGGCACATCAATTCATCATGATTACACACTTCAATTTCAATTCATCTCGAAACTTTACTGTTGACGTGATGTTCCTGGTGTGTTAGTTTTAAAAACGGGGGTTGATTATAAATGTATGTATGTAATGTAATGTACTTACGTATGAATTTTATATTGATTTGCTTGCTTGTATATATGTTTGTTAATGTATCCATTTAACATTGTGTGTAATACACACAGTTTTATTGTTGTTGACCCCACATCATCACCGTCATTTTTTTTTATCGATCACACATCATGACAGTATATAAGTTGCATCAACAACAGTGCATGACACCACTCTTTATTTCTTAACTACACTACAATGCAATAAACAAACTGTGTTAGCTACACTACATTACAGCACTTAAACAGTTTAATCGCACAACAGCACAAGAATTAGAAAATCATTCAGGTCTTGAATTATCTTAAAATAGGACTTGATACAGGCCTCTACAGTATACCTTGCTGGCGGACATCCTGTATATATCATTAAAGCCCAATGATGTTATTATGCATGAAAATAACTCGCTTTTGTATTTTGAATATTAAAATTTTTAGATGCTAAAAGAACCAGGAAGTTTGGAACTTCAAAATAAGTCTGCCAATGTAAATAGCACACCTTGCCGTACTTCGAGCAATTGTGAGAGTTCGTCAAAAACAAGAGGCGTAGAATCTAAGTGTCCCAAAAGTTTTAAAACGATTTGTTTACGTACTCTCCCTCGTTGTCTCTTCAACGCTTTAAAACATCTATTTTGTTACTGTTTACTCGGCTACTATGATATATTTTGCACAACCAAGTAGTTTCCAACAAAATATAAAAACTTTTTTTCTTAGAACTTAAAACGCATTTCAATAAATTTTCGTTCCTTAAAAAATTAATTGTGAAAAAATCTTACCCAACACTTTTAAATAAATCTTTATTGATTTTTTCCAATTAATTGGGTAGAAATAAAATGCGTTAAAATATTTATACCGAGCAAATGCATTTAACAAAATTAATTGACCACTTAGATTGGCATTAATAAGGCGGCAGTGTGGTTGTCATCATGGCCGACGTCGTCGGAGGTTACCTATCTTTCTCAATAATCAACAAATTTTTTAAAAAGTTTTCTAAATTAATTGACGCTAAGAAAAACATCTCAATGAAAAAATTTTTCTGGCGGTGTGGTAAAGCCTACATTACACGAAATGTAAAAAATCCACATTCGAATGTAGTTTTGACGTGATTTTGATGTCATCATAAGGCCTCCTTGCCTTGAACTAGCTGTAGTAGCTTTATGTTGACATTAAAGCTACATTCGCATGTTGCTTTTTACATTTAGTGTACCGCAGGCTTAAGAGATTTTAAGCCTTAATTAAGCGCATTTACTCGTATTTATGGGGTTTGAAAATAAACGATTGAAAATAAACTTTTAAAAGTGCACAGCTTACAGGTACATAAACAGATACATATAAAACGCAGACATGTGGATGTGTGTGAACTTTGTAGTTTGGTATTTGAAAAAAGTTTAAAATGTCTTTCCTGCCACAATTTGGCGTTTAAAAAGCATAAGAAAACTTTGTTGGCCATGTTTGTATGAAGGTGTTGCTGCAATCGTAGTATATACAATCGTTTCTGTCGTTGTTGTTATAGTATGATACAATTAAATTAAGTTAGTTGGTCATTATCAGATGAGCTTCTGGATATACGGCTCGTTCAGGTATATTGAATAAAGTCATGTCATTTTAAATTACCAAAAGACTAGAAGGACGGACTTTTTCTGGTGTTTAGAGGTACCAAAAAGATCAAGTTTATGCTTAAGCCAAGGGAAAATGTAAAACTTAAATTTGACCACACAAGTTGTCAGATTTTGTAGTTTATTTTCTTGAACGTACATACATAAATATAAGCGCTGCTGGAAAAGGCTTCTGTTTTTTTTTAGTATATTTTAAAAGAACAACAACAATAAATACAATAACTTACTATGAAAGCAAAAAAAAAAAAAACAACAATAACGATATTATCATAAATTATGTAGATCAACGTGACACTACTAAACTTTAAAGCCTTTCAGTTTTTAGTTAAAAAGTACAAGAAACAAAAACAAAAACAAAAAAACTTAAGAAATATAACGCATTGCTTTATAACGCCTTTTAGAAAGGCTCTATTCAGCCAAGACAAACCAGCCAAAAGAAAAAAAAAACTTGTGAGAACTAAGTTTGCTTTGCTTTGCGTTTGGCCCAAACATAGATCATGATCATCGTTATCGTCAAGGCACGTTATGGCAAGAAACAAACCAACCAAAACAACCAACATTTAAGGTCAAATCTTAAGAAAATCCCCTTAAACAGGTAGTTGAAGTGTTTTAAGCCTAAAAAGGCATCACAAAAAAATCATGTAAAATTCTTTTGAAATTATTATTTTTAAAACTGGCACTACGCATGCTTTTTAATTCATTTATCGCAATCTTGCAGAGTTCATCATCATCATTTCTTTAGATTTTTTTAATTTTTTTTTGTATGTTTGTTCATTTGCATGATCTTTACTTTTTAAATCAAATCCTTCCACTGAAATTTTTGTTTAAATTTAAGTTAAGTTAGTTTGTATTTTAGATGAATGATTGTTGATGCCGACGACTGTCTACTTAATAACAACTAATTTGTCATCGTTGAAGAACTAATTTTTCTTAAATGATAACGTCAAAAGCGGCTACTAGTTTTAAACACTTTGTGTGAGGCCCTTTATTCTTTCTTAGCCACAAAATAGTGGCTTATTTAAACCAAAAATTAAAAAACCTTAAACATTCTTATAACCATTGTGTTAATCAAATTAATAAATTTTTTACAAAAAGAAGAAAAAAAAAACATTTTCGGTACATTAATAGCAATTCCCATGATTTTGTTTCTTTTTAAAGGTTGGCTACTCAGTGCTAGTAGATTCCTAGAATATTTAAATTATTTAGAAATTTTGAAGTTTAGTTACTGATAATTGAGACCAAAGGTTGTTTTTCAAATTGTAGATAATTTAGCGATAATATGACATAAATAAATTAGGAAATTTAATTCAAAGAATATAAAACTGATAAAAATGGGAAACTTGTATTAAGAAAAAGGCGGTGGTGGGAAATTGGTATTAAATATGTATGATGTTTCCCAAGAAATTAAAGAGAAAACTATTTAATTATTATTTTAATAATACTTAACAATATATCAGGGAAGTTCAAATACTTCATTAGGAAATAGAGAAACAAAATGGAAAAGCTAACACTGGGAAAATAAATAACTGAACAGATGTGGCTAATAAAATGTATTCGTTTTGCACTTTTAAGCTATACTTACAGTACCTGAGTTATCATCTGAGTTTCACAATCTCATTTTTATAATGTAATAACATGTCTATTTTAATTTGTTAATATTTTCGTCTAATCTCAGGTGATAATAGAACATGTTCTATTTTCAAATTACATATATAACGTCTGAGTTTTAAATGCAAGTTTTTAAAAGTTTCCGGATTAAACGCTTGTTGCTGTATTGCCATAATCTTTATACCAGCTTAACAACTTTTAAAATTAGCGGACTAAAACTAATTCCTTAGACGTAATGTAATCCTAGAAATTAAAAAATCAAATTTGTTTGCGTCTCCACAGAAACGCTATGGTGAGCCACACTTACCCTGGTGTCAGCACACCACTTGTTAGGCCGGCGCTTAATGGCCGGCGGCAAAGAGTGGCTCAACTTAGGTTTTAAAATCTTTTTTTATATACTTTTTTTATTCGCAAAAACCCATAAGTGACAGACGCAAGCATTTTAATTTTAACATTAAAGTTAAGTTGAAAAAGAGCCACAATATAAAATAAGTTACATGTAAAAAGTTGAGAGCTACAGTTGCTTATTAAATAAATAAAGTCTAAACCAAGATTAAAGTGTTGCACATACATAAACTAAAAGCAAGAAGAAAGGTGAGAAATCGTGGTGTCGCCTTAGCATGAGAAGTTGCCGTCCACAACCTGTTGTCCCTTTTTTCGGAACCAGCCCTCATAGCTGCCGATGCATACAAAATTGTTTTTTGAAAATCAAAAAAATTTCAAATTATTTTTTAACACTCAACTCAGATGAGAACTTAGGTAGTGTAAATGTAGCTTTAGTTAATAAAGTAAGTTTTAATAAATCAATTTAGTTCATATTGAAAAAATATTGGATTAAAAAAAGGCGACCGCTAAAATGTATTTATTTTTGACTTATGCAAACCAAATATTTTAACAAATCTTCTAATTTTTTAAGTCAAGATGGAATCAAGTGAAGCAATTTTTAGCGAGAGCGTTTTGCCGAAACAACCTACTTCTTTTTATATAATTCTAAGCAGACATTTTATTTCCTGTTTCTAATATGCAGCACATAATATAAAACAATAAATAAAAATTTAGAAAGGAATACATTTTATGACTGACTGACTGATTTATTATCGTATACCTAAAGCTAGACCTTAAATTCGGAATGCGACAACCCCCCTCGATGTAAAGATTGACATAGACGGAACTACGGGAAATTCGATACACGATAGAGGCAAAATCTTAAAAGTATCATATTTTACTCAAAAAACCCTTCACATAGGTCTTTTTATATACCCAGCCACCTGATCTAGCCGAGTTAATTTCGAGCCTCAACTATTAAAATAAAAAGAAGGTAGGCCAAAATAAGTCATCTGATGTTGTTTGACTCTCATTTTTTCTAAATTAAAAACTTCGCTTCTGTTTTCTGATTATGTTTATTTGAACCTTTAGAATATTATTGGTCAAGTCGAGAAGATGATATCGGCCAAATGGGCGCCGTCACAATTGATTGCTATACGGGCTCGTTTAATGACATTTTTCATCACTTCGGTAAGAACTTTGGGCGATGGATTCTCGCACTCGCGTCTAATGTTGCCCTCGACGGCTTCCAGGGTTTTAGGCTTGTTTACGTAAGAACGGGACTTCAAAAAACCCCACAAAAAAGTCGGGAACGGTTAAATCATGTCCTTTTGGACATGTGCCGTTGCTTCGTCCTGTTGGAACCACATGTCCTTCAATCCTAATTCGTTCAATTGCGGCAGAAAAGACTAACACACCGTCCACTGTTGTTGTTTGACTAGCGGCGTTCTCGATAAAAATGGCCCGATGACTCCTTCAGCGTGAACAGCGCAACATGCAGTAGCTTTGAGCGGATGTAATGGCTCCTCGTGCTTCACACGTCGATTTTCGGTGCTCCAAAAGCAATAGTTTTGCTTGTTCACGTACCCGCTGAGGTGGAAATGAGCCTCATCGCTCATTATGATTTTGGTCGAAAAATCGTCCACCTCGGCCCCGGGATTGAGGATGGCTTGGGCCCTTTGGCTCTTTGCCTCATCTCCAGCAAAAGAAGAAAAATAATTAAAAAAAACATCTCTTTTGGCTTAAAAATTACAGATTTTCGGTCAATGAAAAACGATTTCGTGTCATTATGAGCCGTAAGCAGCACTGAAAATGAAATTTAATACATTTTTGCTTAAAATAAGTTCGTTTTTGAAAGCGCACAAAAAAGTATTCCCAAATTTTTTTCAATTAACTCATTAACCAACAAATTTTGTATTTTTAATTAAAAATTTAATTGTCTCAATTAAAATTTTAATCGTTTTTGAAAAGCAAATGCCAACAATGATGTTTGTTTACAAATTCTTTAAAAACAATCTTTAATTTTACTTAAAGCTTTTTCACTTCAAGTTCAGTTGCTGGAGTTGAATTTCTGAACGTGGAGGTAAGAAAAAAAAACTGAGTTTAACACTTTAAAAAACAGAATGCCTTGTTGGCTGAATGGAGAGAGCGTACGCCTTGTAATCAAATAGCCAATGTTGGCACTTGTTATGAATAGTTAAATGTTAATTAAACGTAATATATAAATTTAATAAACATAAAAAAACAAAAAGAAATGGTTATTTTTTTATATATAAAAGTCAACTAATAATTAAATTTATTTGTATTAAATTTAAGATTTGTTTGTATTATGAATAAATCGTAAATTGATAAAATTTTTTAATTAAAATTTTTAATTTAAGTTGTTAATTGAATATGCGAATTTCTTTCAAATTCAAATCAACAATTTTTTTAATTGAAAATCATTTTTATTTTTTTCTGTGCGAGATTCAAAAATAGAGACATACCATCGCTGACCAGCGATCTTACTGTCCATCTTTTCCAATTAAGCTTAAATGCGAATAGGTGGAGCATGATTACCTGACAAAATGTCATATAAGTTATAAAAGATAACCGTTAAACGCCCAATAGTGAAGGGAAGATTATGGCTAAACGCCCAATAGTGAAGGATTTCTCCCCCTAAATTTTAAGTTTTCTGATCGACAGCAACTCTTAGTATTTCAACTATTAGGTACTGCCTCAACTGATATTGTATTTGAACAATATAAAACGTTGGTTCAAATAAAGAAACGCATACCAACCACCCAAATGTACAACGAAATTTTCACATGAAAATTAAAGTAAACCGGAAAGAACTGCCATAAGACATTTCTTAGCATTTTGTAGAGGGCATAAAAATATTCTGCACCTGATGTATAACGATAAGAGATGTTACAAACCTTAATTAAACGAATATTACGCGAAAATAAAAATGATTTTCCTATAGACAGAAAAGCAGCTGCAGGCCAAGTTGTTTAATGTGGGACTGCTACTGTGGGTGTTAGAACACCTGGCTGACAAGTCGGATGTAAGCGTATTAATTAAAGTTTCGGATGTATATTCTAGACTCTCGCCTAAATGTATTTTGAGATGAAAATATGAACCTTAATAAAAAAGTTATAGCTTATGCGGTCAAAGAGACAAGTTTATACGGCGGTACACGAAACTTCCGAAAATTATATCTGAAAAATGAATTACTCTATGGCAAAGTTCATTTGCAGGTTGAACATTTAGTTCTTAAGAAGTCCTTTCGGAGAAGTGCTGGCTACCCGGTGGTAATTCAAGGGGTTGTTTACAGAAAACGAGCTTGGAAGATAAAAAGCGACAAGATTCTTAAGGGATGTAGATTACGCGTAACTTAAAAAGGAGTCATTACAAAAAATGTTAAATTTGTTCCCCAGATTTTTTTGGGGCGTTTCTTAAAGCGACGGTTTTCATTTTTATTTAAAATATTTAAGAAGCTGTAACAAACAAAAAAGAAGAGATCGGTCTGTGGAAGTTATAGCACTCTGTTGTTATGCTCCTCAGACTTAGTTCAGAAGTTCGAAAAAAATTTAACTTAAGAAAGATTTAAACATTTAATAAAACTCAGTTTAACTTGTTTTTTCTTTAGAATAGTTTCTTTCTTTGTGAGGATCAAAAGTATATTCAATTTCAGTTTTACGAATTTAAGCAAAATAACATCAGCAACAGCTTTAAGTAAATCTTATTTATTTTTGTTAAAAATAAAACTAAAACAAGGATGTTAAACCAGTAACTTGCGTTTAGTTGTTGGTTTCGAATTAAGGTTTAGGCCACAACATTACTTGATTTCAGTTAAAAACAAATATGTGGTTTTCCTGCTTATTGATTTTTTATTTCCTTAAACCGTTTAACAAACAATTTCATACTTTTTCCTTTTTTTAAAATCACCCAATGACTTCTAAAATATAATTTAAAACAAATATTTTCGCTTCATAACAAAGCAGCACTACAATGCAGGGGTTTTCATTTAAGACTTTTATTGTAAAAAAACCAAATTGTGAAACCCTTAAAATAAAATAAATTATTTAGTAAAAAGGGTTCTTACTAGGGTTGCATTTTATATTTCGGGATAAGAGAAGAAAAACAAATATTCATCATCAAAAATCACTTAATTGTTTTTAAAAATATTCCCCATGAAGATTTATACACTTTTGCATGCGTTCGAACCAATGGTCGAAGCACTTTTGCCACTCTGATTGAGGGATCTCCAAAACATGCATTTTAAATACAGCAAACGCTTCTTAAGGTGTCGAAAAACGTTGACCTCTAATTGTTTTTTTACGAACGGGAATAAAAAGTCATTCAGTGCCAAGTTAGGACTAAACGGCGGATGACTCATCAAATCGATGTTTTGGGTGCTAAAAAAATGCAGTTGTTTGAGCCGATGTATGAGAGCTCGCATTGTCGTGGTGAAGAGTGATCCATTTTCGGGGTTGGTTTTCCTGGTTTCATGGAAGACAACTGGCAAACAGATGGTTGTGTATCATTCAGAATAGACTGTTCTGCGTTGTCCAATTGACACGGTTGCGACATGTCCAGTTGTTCCGAAAAAATTGGCGATCATTTGCTTGGAAGTGCTTCAGGCCCGAACAACTTTTGTTGGATTTGACCTATCTTGAAACACCCAAACAGTCGACTGCTGTTTACTTTCGGGCTCATACCCGTAAATCCAGGATTCATCACCTGTCACGATATCATAGACATGTTTCGTAGCACCGCGATCGTATTTTCTGAGCATTTCTTTCGACTAATCGACACGAGCCTTTTTTTGAGCGATTGACAATTTGTGAGGGATCCAACGCGAAAAACTTGTTTCAAATGTTTATGCAATATTGAACGTATGCTGGTCCCACTAATGCCTAAGGCTGTCTCAATCTTACGATAGGTCACGTGACGATCTTCCAATATCAGTTCATGCACAGCATCAATGGTTTTCGGAACAACAACTGATTTTGCAGGACCTTCACGAAATTCGTTACGGAGTGAACTACGACCACGATTGAATTCACTTTGCCATCAATTAACACTGGTTCTTGATGGAGCTTTATCCATGCACTGTTGCTGAGTTAATCAACGTCGAAAGTTGTAAAAAATAATCGCACGTAAACGTTCATGATTAAATTTCATTTTTGGGTCGAGTTGAATTTTTTAAGTTACTGTAAACAACACAAATAGCGCTCGTATGTCAAAACTGTTCTGAGTACGTATAACTTAGAAAATGTCAAACTTTACGATAGAGCTGTCAGTTGTCAAATGTAAACACTAGTGTTGCCAAATCCCGAAATATAAAAGGCAACCTACGTAAAATTCTTAAAAAACAATTTTATATATTTTAAGAAGTTTACTTTTTTTCTAAAGCAAATTAGAGTCTTTAACAGTATTAAGGAAAGTAGGTTTCTAACTACAGTCTGACAAATTTTGAGTATTAATTTGACGCCATTACAGCTATTAGGCTACACGACCACCATTGCCGTTCTCGCCACCTAAAATTAATCTTTGTTTTCGTAGACAATAAATAACAGATTAAGTGTTGTCATTATTATATATTTTTGTACGTTATCATCATTTAAAAAAATTAGTTGACTACGGAGCCACGATTGCAGCCTACTGTATTTGTAGCCTTCAATATAAATACGGCAAACAAAATTAAAGTGCCCCCAAATAATCTGAAATTGTATTTAATAATGTTTTCTTCTGAGAGCAAATACTGCAATTTTGACTTTAAGTTTTTTTGCGTTTTTGTTTTCTAACTTTTCTTTAATTCTTATGCCATTTAGTAAAAAGACCAAATTATTATGGTCAAACGTTTGTTTTAAATCTGAAATCAATACATTTATATACATCTACGACGTTTAACTTGGTATATTTTTTAAATTGGTTTCGGCTGTTTAACCTTTCAGTGACAAGCAAATGCACTCAACTTAAACATTTTTAATTTCTTTCGGCCTACGAGCCTAAAAATGGAATCCACATAAGAGATATTGGAAAAAAAAGTTGTTGGAACATTTTGTTCATCGATATTTTGGTGCTAAAGTTAATTTATGAGCTTGAGTTACATTACTGCGGGGGTACATACAAGCAAGCAAACAACGAATGAATGTTTTTAAAATAAAAGATTTTAAACCTTAATTCAATATTTTAAAACCTTTAATACCCGAAACTCTTGCGGAGTTTCTTTGCGTTTGTGGCCTGTGAATTCCAAGCTTTTATGTTAATTTAAGTTTTTTTTTTCTTTTCAAACAGAATAACGTTCACACTTTTTGTATTTTATTTAATTTTTGGTTTCAACAAGCACATGGAAATAATTTCCCTAAAAAGGTAAAACAATTTTTTGTTCTTTTGAGAAATAGTTTTGTTTAAAATATTGAAAAACAACTGCAAAAACCCAAAAACTTAATCTTTAATGTTTTGCATGTTGTTACTTTTGGCAGCACAGCAACAGCAGAATATTTAGAAAAGCAGCAACAATAGCAGTTGTCACACAGGGATAAAGATACGAATGCGTTAAAATGAACAACCGAAACAGAAAATATCCAAGTGACACCAACAACAAAATATACAAAACAGCAACATGAAGACGTAGTGACTACTGCGACACCTGCTTGATTTCTCGCATTAATTATGCATAAAAACAAATCTAACAACAAGTTTTCAATCTAATCTTAACTGTCAAATTACTTTGTATATACAATTAAATATGTAATGATGTATGTATATTTACAAACACACGCATTTTTCTTTAACTCATTTAAATGGGTATGTCTGTATGTATGTAAGTATGTATATAAGAAAACGAATGTGACATATTGGCTGCCGGTTTGTGAAACTTCCCTGCCTTTTGGATTAGAATCATTGCAGCTTTTGAACCTTATTTTATAACTTTAAAAGCTTTAAAATTTTGTTTAAACTAAAACCAACCATTGTATCACTTTTTAAATTCCAATTACAGCAATCTTTTATGGTATAAGTCGTTGGTTAATTTAAGGATTTTCGAACTTAAATAGTTGAAGCTACAATAGACAACGGATGTCTCGTTGGACAACATGTGCAAATAAAAAAATTTTAAAATGCTCGTCATCTGGACATCATTTGGCCCCCTTAGCCAATATTCAAACCGTAATAATCGTCCCATTAAGACGTGCGCCATAAACAGAATGGTCAAAGTTAGGACAAGCACTACATGGGATCCCAGAAGATCCATAACATTCCAAAAAACCACTATTTGGAGCGGATTTTGAGTTGGAAGCGCTATCGGTCTATATTTCATTGCTTAGAACGACTTTGATTAGGTCACTATCGCAATAGGATAATAATTACCAACTTCGTTTGGCCTTAATTTGATAACATGAATAGCAGCGACTACACAGAAAGAAAACTCGCTTTCTAAAATCAAGAATTTTATTCTTGAATTTATCCAAAATCTTTTTAAGAACGATTCTTACTTACATTTTCTTAAATCAAGCCTATTCGGATTGCTTCAACAAATCAAGCAGAAAAAAGCTTGTTGTTTTAATATATTATTTTACATTTGAAAACAAAGTGTCTCGGTGGCCTAGAGGTAACGCGCTTGTGCTGCAGTACAAAAATCCCTGGTTCGAATCTCAGCTTTGGTAAATACAAAAAATGAAATTTTTAAATTATAAATTAATTATAAATATAAAATAAATATAAAATATAAAATTCTTCTTCTTTAATAAAGCTCCATAAGTCAAAAAATGACATTTCATTTTCGAATTAATCCCGGTTTCAACTTAAATCAATCTTTTTTGGCTTACATCAAGTATAGTTCCGAACTTAAATCAATCCTTTTTTGGCTTAATTGTGGCTAAAAGAAAGAAATTCGTACTGGAAAAATTTTACTTGGAGTAAGAAATTTCGTACTTGATTTAAGAAAAACCGTACTCACCGTACTTTTGACACCGCTATGGCTTGATTTAAGTAAAGTTTTCTTAGATAATTTTTTGTGTGTAGTCGTTGAGTGATTATTTGTTTGTCGTACGGCACAACGAAGTCTTTTCGAGAAAAACGATGAAGAAAGTTTGATTTATTTTTTTCTGACAAATATTGACGCTAGATTTCTTTAAAAAAATTAAGGCGAAAACATTTATTATTAAGATTAAACCAAGGAAAAAAACAAGTTTCTGTCGCATTTCATAATTTTTAATAATAAAAAATTTTCTCTTCTTTGAAGTGCGGCTAAGAAGTGTTATTCTTTGCGCAAAAAAAAATTTCACATTTATTATGTATAACCCACTTTTAACTAATTTCTTAAACGTGTCGTTCGGAAAATACGTAATCATTCGGCGATGCGATTCGAAAGAGCTAGGTGCCACATATTATGTCATATTAGAATTTATGTACGAAAGCTTTTAGGGCATGGGCACTCAAGGTAGAGGGGAAGTGAACTGCCACCAATAGCCCACTCGAATTTTCTTATTGGGTTCTTGTCATTCGTAGGTTCATGCAAATACATTCCTAACCAAACCTACTCCTTAACCTAATATAATTCGTATTTAGACTGATTTTTGTGTTGGACGGGAAAATTGGGTATTTTGGTTACGCGTTACCCAGCGAAGCAGCTAATGCTAATCGGCATTTCGATTTTTTATGTCAGGAACTGGGTATCAGGGAGCCCTTTAAGCTTCCTGATCATCGAGATGGATTAAAGCAATCTCCCCGCACTTCACCTGCTCCTCAATTGCTCAGGCGTAATAAGAATCCATTGGTGGATTGTGTGCCGTGAGACAAGTGCACATCTACTGGGTTCGGGAGCACAGGGATATTAAGGGAAACGAGATGGCTGACTAGATGGCAGACGAGCTGGCTGGCGAAGCAAGGGTTTCATTTGCCTGTGGAAAGAGCGATGGACGTACGTGCTTCACTTCAGTTCTTTAAGGAGGGTAGAAAATCCGCAGAAGCTTTATAACGAAGAACAAGAATATATTGCTTTTGCAGCTTCCGAAAATATAAAATATTATGGCAGATTGTTGCTTCTTAATCTTTAGTCAACGTATTCCTGGTAAACGTCTAACACTGGACTCAACATTTTTTTCCCAGTGAAGAATGTAAGTACGCTCAGCTTGCTAACAGGTGTGAAAATGTGGAATAGGAGTGGTCGATACATTGAACAGCCATTGCTGATGGTAACACATTGACATTTATTTATTGAAGGATTAGCAGGAGCAGATGCCTACTTATCAGAGTTGAACTTCTCCTAAGCTTTTAATCTACAAAAGTATTTGTCCGTTTACCAGGCAAAGATACGTGGCTTGCTTAATGCCTATGATAATCGATTGTATGATCAGGAGCTAGAAATAAATAATGTCATTGCAGTAGGAAACTAGTAGACAGTCAAAAGGCACATGCCGCAAACAAAGTAAACTGCACATTAGAAAACTTATTTTAAATTTAAAAATCTATTTTGGATAAGCCCAACGCTGTTGTAACGTTTTGAAATTTAACAAATGTGCCTAATGTGAATCAAAAAATACATGACCGATGAGTTAGCTGACGAGCATGCAAAGAAGGGTTCTGCTACCACTTTTTGTGGTCCAGAGCCCATGGTACCATTGAGTGCCAGGCTGCATGCATTTGGGATGATAGTTGGATACTTTAACTAATACATAGATATTTAGATATGGTCCAAGTACCTTAACTTTTATAACTACATTAGTGATCAAACCCGGTTACTTTAAATACCATCCAACCAAAATGAAAACCGAAAAAGATGATGTTTGTAAAAAACTGTCTGGAGAAGGCTTTCATTTCCTAC
This sequence comes from Melanophora roralis, assembly GCA_963583895.1. Lineage (NCBI taxonomy): Eukaryota > Metazoa > Arthropoda > Insecta > Diptera > Rhinophoridae > Melanophora > Melanophora roralis. The sequence continues at coordinate 34,128,079 of OY757189.1, read as the reverse complement.
GAGTCCCATCCTTACCGAATAGTGAAATAAGAATCACAGGAAGGCACCTACTTGCCAAAGCCTTAGCCTTACGCGAATGTTGACAATCACAAAGGACTTGGCGATGAGGAGGTCTACATATCATTTGGTTGTCGAAAATCCCTAGGTAACGAGGGGGATCGATTACGTATTGATTACACCAGCTGGTCGGATATCTTTAAGTCGACGCAGAAGGTGGTTTTCATCGGTTTAATTTAAGGTGATTGTTAGGCATTACAAACATGAACAAGCACCCATTACCCGTAAGGTGTTGTGATGTACAAATGTATACATACAAGTTTTTAATTCAACTCTTCTTTATAACTTCTAAATCTAAATGTATGACGCTCTGTTAGAAATTTAATTAAAACACTTAAATGGTGGCGTGCATGGAAGAGATATTGACATTTTTAATTTATTTATTGGGTTTTAGTTTCGGCTCCACATTGCCATACTTTGGCAATTTTGTTAATGAATAATCATTAACAATGATCTTGGCGCATTGTCGGTTTAAAATGCAAATTTTTTTTATTTGGTTTCCTTTCGACACAAACAACAAACCAAACAGCAACGCTTAATGAGTTTCTGCGCATGAAATGTTGACAGAAAGGAAAAGGTTAGAGGGAGGTAGAGCGGGAAGTGCAAAAGATGCAAAAATTTGAATTTTTTTCTTTAGAAATAATTAATTTTCTTGCATTTATCACATCGTGTGGCCACTTTTAGTTAGTTAATTTGCCGGCGGCCTTAATTTTTATGCACTTTGGAATGATTTTTTGTTTCTGTGCTTTTGTTTTGTCTCTTTTTAATTTCTTTATTTGGTTTATTTCCGAATACCAAAGAACGCATGTTAACTGTCGCTTTGATTGCCACTGTTCGTAGTATCTTAAACAGCTACCGGACTGCAACCAATATTCAATAATCTAACAAGAAGATAAAAGAACAAGTATAAATGCATGTTCATATGTACTCCATATTCAATACAATATTTTTTTTTTAAGTTATAACCACACAGAAGGGATTGTGGAAGAGAACTTTTGCAAAGTAACTAAATTGATTGTTTGTATTCTTAAAGGCGTTTTTTACAATTTGTCAATTTTACTTCGAGCAGAAAAAAATCTTTCAATAATATTGTTTTACTACAAGTCTTTAAGGCCCACTGCCAATATTTAACAATAAATTATAAAAATAAATACGATTCATATTTGCATCGTATTCTACAAATAAACGAGAGATTGTTTTTGGTTTGTTTTAAATTTGGCCTTAAGGAATTTAAAACCGATCATAATCAGAAATATAATTC